>OX453264.1:3897019-5097019 GCA_949709985.1 Luffia ferchaultella | reverse complement strand
CCGACCGACATAATCATCGGTCGTCCGGCAATGTTTACACTAAGATAATAAGTTTGTATCGACATATAACAATACTTTAGTAATGAGTGATAATAAAGGAGAACCAATAATTATATTATAACCAAAGATCATAATATTAAAATGCGGAAATAGATTAAATAAATATCCGATATATGTCAAGGATTAAATGTTTCAATAATAATAATAATACTTCGGACATGTCACACAGCGCCATCTATTTCCATACTAAGCAAAGCTTGTACTATGGATACCAGACAACTGATATAAATACTTCATCATGAACCCGTGTCTCTCCACTGCAGTACTCTCCCAAGGCTCGCCACCACACACGGTCCTCCGTCTTTCGCAACCAATTACCCCCGGTATGGCGCTTCAAGTCAACAGTCCACCTGGCCGGGGGACGTCCAACGCTTCGCTTCTTATACACACATGACCACAACATAAATACTTAAATAATCTTTATTATATTTACATAAAATATCTATATGTTATACACACAGATATTTTTTATACACCCAGACCCGGTACAAATATTTGTACCGGGCGGCAATCGAACACGTAACCCTTGGCTCCGCTGTTAGGATCTCTAACCACTCGGCCAACCGGTCATCAAAGTCCAATAGAAAGCGGATATCTAGTTTGTAACACAAGCACACGACATCACATTATCAGGCGATGCAAAATGCTTTTAGCAAGCTAATTTTAGGTTGTCAGGCCATGCGGCCGCTACCGATCAAATCTCAAGCAAGTACAGTTGCTATTAATTTAAATACTAAGCAGATATATTAGGTGTTACTATTTTTTGTGGCAACAAATTAATCTAGTCCATAACAAATATTAGTTTAATATTAGTAAACAGGTCTTTGACCAGAACGAACTTTTTTGATAGAAATTCAATCGCTGTTACCAGTGCTGCTTAGTACAATTACGATTATAAGGGAGTTTAAAGTTGATGCGTGTACGCACATACTCGTTTTATTACCAACATATCCTGTTCAAAACTTATTTTAACTTCCCGCTATCTAAGAAATCGAGTTGCCATCCAGATCTCCACGTTTTGAGGTCCTGAGAAGCCATTCTGACCATTTTCGGCTGGACGTCCGTAGATGTGTCTGTGTGTGTATGTAACTTTTTTTGTCGTAGGAACGATATCTTGAGAACAGATTGACCGATTAAGACTCGCGATATGGCGTTTGAAAGGGTTCATCAAGACTTAGATCTAATTAGATTCATTAGATTAGATAGAATTATAGATATATTAGAGTAGATAGAATTATAGATAGATTAGATTAGATAGAAGTCAATCGGTCTAGCTGTTTTAAAAATATACAAAAATTAAACTTAAAAAAAAAATTAATGTTTCTTTTAAATAATTTTGAGATCTTCCAACTTAAAACCTCATATACGTTTTTTGTACATAAAAAACTGCGTCGAGTGCCAACAAAAATATCAAAATCAAAATGACGCGTTCAAAAGATATCGCAGTTCACAATTTTCAGAAAACGTGTTTCTTTAACATAACTTTAAGAATTTAAGATCAATCGATTTTTGGTTTTACACAAAAATTTTGTGCTTACAAAATTACATATAATGCTGTAAATTGCATTAAAATCAAACGAAGCGTTTAAAAGATAGCGCAGTTCAAATATTTCCAAAATGACATTTACTTTGATATGTTGGAGGTTTTTGAGCTTGAAGAACTCTAAATGTATAGGAATTCTGTTTTTGGGCTTGGAGAGCTCAATATAATGAGCTCGAAGAGCTCAAAACCCACGAAAATCGATAATTTGATTTAAAAAAGCTAAATAGTTTTCTAATTTTCGAGCGCTTTGAACTCGAAAATAGCGAGAAGTTTCAGGGATGGCCTGCAGGGTCAACCGATTTTTTGAAGCGTTTTTGAAATATGCTATATTTTTTTCCAGATTTTGTTATCTATGCGGTCGATAATTATAGGGTCACACTATTAACGACTTGAAAATCCCATATCTACATATCCAGGGAAATATTACTTATTAAAAAATCATTATTTGTGTTTTCAAAGACAGGGTGCTAAACCACTCGGTTACCACAGCTATTATATGTAATATAGGTATAAAAGTGACGATATGAACTAAAATATTTTGATTATATAATACCTGGATGGACGCTTGCAATACGATGTCAACAGAAATTAAATGAAATTGAATTGATCAACATGAAATTGACATCATCATCATCATCAGCCCATTTTTACCCCACTGCAGGGGCTTAGGCCTCCCCCAGGGTGAGGAGGGGGGCTTGGAGCTTAAGTCCACCACGCTGCTTTACTGCGGGAACTGTAACGACCGCCATCTAATGACAGCGTCCGGGACCGACTGTTTAACGTGCCCTCCGAAGCACGGAGTCAGTGATATTGTGTACTTAAGTCAGAAATACTCATTGGTACACGCCCGGATTCGAACCATGGCCTTATAAATTTGAGACAGGTTCGTTGCGCTCTGGGCTATCACGACATTACATTACATTACATTAATTGACATGCCAACTTTTATATACTCGTGTGTGTGGCAACAGACCACATAGTCTCGCTGTGCGCCATGCACTAACCATGTACAACCCATCTCTGTGTGCGTGAATTATAACCGAACAGTTAAATATTTTTATATACATTTTTTGACGCCGACTCTCTATCCAGACGTACAAAAAACACAAATACAAAATTATATAATTTATTTCGTTCACAAATCATACATGTTAACAATAGTATGGGATCCTCCTTATAAGCTAATAGAGCCTTAGCTATGAAAGCCCGCTCCTCCCATACCTTTATAAAAGTGTATGATTATATAATATTTAAAAAAAAAAAAAGCAAAATAGAAAAACGGAATAGAAAGAAAAAAGGATGTGGATTTGGTTATGTGTGTGAAGGTGTGTGTGCGTGTGTCATAATTTAAATTTTTTATCCAACCTATTATAATTTTCTTATACTCATGATTTAATTTGGAATATATTTTAACTTTTTTATTAAGTTTATAGTACAAATAAGCCAATAGTTTTTTTTTTTTTTCATAATCTAATCAAATGTAATATGTTGTCTTTCACCCAGAACGTTAGTCAAGGCACACTTCATAAAATTCATATCTCGTGTACAGGCGCGGGTCTTCCTTGAAAGCCAAAAAGCCATGCATGTCTAAAATTTTCCTACAATAATGATGGAAAACGCTAGAGTTTGTACTCTTTTGAGTGTTTGAATTTCCCGCGCGCGCATATAATGCAATGGCGCGCTATTACTGACTGTTACTGACCTATCTTAATACCCTATCACCGGCCTCCCTCTCTTTCCCGATCACGACATACCGACGCCAACCGACACGTTGCGAACACGCCGTGAGGCAAGCCAAATGAGTTACGTCTTTTATGTCTGTCTTCTTCTTACATGTAGTGATGAATGGCATCTATCCCTCTTACGTTTCGAGCATCATCGGTAGGTACCTACTGGAATTTATACTGGAATTAAGCCAGGCATAACGACATGAAATTCGTACGTAATTAGACTGCAGGCAGAACTTTGCGAATTCTGCGGCTAAACTAACTTCATTATTGTTTTCAATTATTGTCTGTGTTCATTGCATTGCATTCATTGCGATTTGTTGTGTTTTATGTTTTAAAGTTGTATTAAAGTAATGATGAATTAGGTGAAATTAAAGTGTCAAATAACGAAATGGAAATTTTGGAGGATTTCAATAGACTGAAACAAATGTATTTCGCAGTCATTGCACAGTGACAAAGTAAATAGGTAAGTAATTAAAATCATACAGAACATAGGTACCTATCTCTTGCTTTATAAACCAATTAGCTTTTATAAACAATGATTTTTACAAACGAATCCACACATATTTACGTAATATTTCAGGTCTGGGTCAGGTTTATTTTATAATGAAATCATTGACGAGTTTATTTTATATAAATAAGTATTTATGATGTATTTAACTAAGGTGAAATCATTAGGTAAAATAATAGATATTTTAATAATAGAGATTTTTCGTTTGTCTAATAGGTTAGGTACCTATTTTATTTTATTTTTTGTTTAGATATTCTCACAATTACCTTGCTTTGCTTTTAAATAAAAAACTAGTTCTGTTGTATTATCTTCACACAGCACACAATTTGATTATATAATTTTGCCAAATGGCGCCATCTGCTACGTTATTACTAAACTAATAGGTTAGACTAGGTTAGTAAAATTTCAACAGATGGCGTAAAAACGCGCAATAAAAACTTACTTTCAGACATATTAAGGTAAATATCTGAACTTTAAAGATTCCACCAAAATTATTTTAAACTTCATATGTCGTGTTGGCGTAGCCATGTTCCAAATCCACCACACGCCACTGCTCGTGTAACTAAATTAACTATACCTTTCCATAACTGTTATAACAGTTATGTTAATAATTATGCAAGTAGGTTCAGGTTGTATAAATAACATTAATTAAACAATTTTCTTTTGTAGCTCGTTTATATCTTCCCTCTCTTGTTGCGCATAAAGGCATGTTTAACAAGGTATGTTAGCTAACATATCATGTTGCTCTATAATTAATCACAATTAAAATTTGAATCACTTATCTTTACAAACCTTAGGGAATATCCAATCCATCCAATAGGGAATATCCAATAGGGAATATTTGTTGTTATTCAATTAGACGACCGCTTAGCCTAGTAGGTAGCGACCCTGCTTACGAAGCTGGAGGTCCCAGGTTCGAATCCTCGAATCCAAATAATGTATTCACCATAATCATATGTATACTTTTCCATATGTTTTTACGCCACTTGGAAAATACCTCTGATAACTAACTCTTCTTTAGATACGTACCTCAAATATTTCGAAATTATGCCAGCCAGTGACTTTTTTTGCTCTGAATTCTCTAGCCTTTCAGTTTTTCTTTGATGTTGCCATACGATTGAAAATCGAAAGGTGCTAAATTAGTGAAATATGTTGGGTGAGTTGGTATCACAGACCAGTCAACCTTTAGACCACGCTTTAATAAACGTCAGTACGAAAACGAAATCGCCAAAAAGTGGCGGGGTGCGGGGAGAGGTCGGCTAGTTTTCATTGGCTCGTTCAAAATTGACAATTTAATGGGTTCCGACGTGCTTCCAACTGACGGCTCACTAGTGACGTAGTTATGTAGTGTCACTACATAGCCTTGGCGAATGCTACTCCCTGTCAAAGCGTAGTCTATAAGGTTGACTTGTCTGTAGTTGGTATACACCTTTTTCAATTAAAAAATCGAGTGTTCTGTCAGACATGTGCAGCGCAGCTTTGTCGTATGGTGCCAAAGAAGATAAGAAGATGCCGGATTCGTGACTTTGATCGCTAATCACATCAAGCTAAATGCTGCTGAGGCACAAACTGTCACATACCGTTCAGAAATTAGAGGATTGTATATTTGCAAGTTTCCATACAAACGGCGTTAACGGTTCATCATCATCATCATCAGCCCATTTTTACCCCACTGCAGGGGCCTAGGCCTCCCCCAGGGCGAGGAGGAGGGCTTGAAGCTTAAGTCCACCACGCTGCTCCACTGCGGGTTCGGAACTGTAACGACTGCCATCTATTGACAGCGTCCGGGACAGACTACTTAACGTGCCCTCCGAAGCACGGTGTCAGTGATATTGTGGACTTAAGTCAGAAAAACTCATTGGTACACGCCCGGATTCGAACCATGGCCCTATGGGGCCTTATAAATTTCAGACACGTCCGTTGCGCTCTGGGCTATCACGACAGGCGTTAACGGTTGCACCCCATAAAACCTTAACCGATTTCCTCGAAAAAAATATATGGTATTCAGATCAGCAGAAACTACGTCCAACTGTTTTAATTTATTTTTTTTTTAAATTATTTTGATACATAAAAAAATGAAAAAAATATGTTTCCTCGTTTACATATTCGTGATGAAACTAAATGCACTTTCACAAGTTGTGAAAAATTATCGTTTCAGATTGTCGAGAGTAGGCCACGTAGCTGCGCAAATCGCACAACGTATAGAAGTTTGGCGCTAACTAACAGATTTAGCAATGACCATTATTGCCGTACAAAATTATGGCCATGCAGCTTTATTAGTTAAATAACTTTTTCATTACTCATACTCGGAAAGTACGCTTGAAGTTACCTAATCAGAGGGATGAAAGTAGTACTTTTCGTCCCTGGAAAACGACTTTCCCTGCTGTCAAAAAAATAAAAAAGAAACTATGCAAGCCATGTCCCAATTTTTTATACAACTCTTTGAAATGGCGGCGTAAAATTGTAATTAAAAAATATTATCAACAATTTTGTAGGAGGTACGACTTTATACTTATAATTTGACGACCGCTTAGCCTAGTGGGCAGCGACCCTGCCTGCGAAGCTGGAGGTCCCGGGTTCGAATCCCAGGTCGGGTCAGTATTTATATGATGAATCTTAATACTGGCACCGGGTCTTGGTTGTTATATGTATGTGGTGTCTTCGCTTGGTACCCAAAATACAAGCTAATGCTTAGTTTGGGACCTAGACGTTGTTGTGATTGTGTGTGTTATTATTATTATCATAATTCACTTTCAACTAAATTAACATTTAATTTATGTAAATTTAAAGTAAATATTTACTATCATCAATGATAAAAAATACTGGCTGGGTAGAATGCCAGAGAAAAAAAAACATAAAAAGGCGTGAGATATCGGCAATTCGATTTTTAGTTGTTTTATCAAATGCTGATTAGTTAAATAGACAGATATTTCTATATAAAAGTTCATCAGATTCAGATATGGTATCAACGCTTTTTTTTTACTTTCCTCATATTCGTAATGAAAAGCAGTATGTTTACCTTGGGTGATAGACCATTAAGGCACTCGAACTATTAGAACCATCTTGTGCCTAAATAGGTCACTTTTACCCTTTGTGTAACAATCTACTATTAAAGGCATATAAAGACGAGATCTGAACTTTGCGTACTCATATTACCGCCGCTTGTCGATACTGACGACCGCTTAGCCTAGTGGGTAGCGACCCTGCCTACGAAACTGGAGGTCCCGGGTTCGAATCCCAGGTCGGATCAGTATTTATATGATGAATATTGACACTGGTAACGGGTCTTGGTTGTAATATGTATGTGTTGTCTTCGCTTGGTACCCAAAACACAAGCTATTATATTCGGTTGCGATACAATCGGTTTAAACCGCGGTTCGGGCCCGTCTTTCCTTATGTTCCCGCAGCCGCCGCATCACGCCAATTCTACTTTCGGCGCCCACGCTCCCAAACGCAAAGCTCAGGCTAGTTTATTTGTATTTTATACTATAACTTTAATTAAAACGAATTCAATGACGAACCCAAAAGTTTGTCAGGGACCCTTTCTTAACTTTCCATTCCATTTTATTCCGTTAGCCTATTATACCCCCTGCAATGGATTAGGCCTCCCCTTGGGTGAAGGTACTTGGAGCTTAATCCACCACGCTGCTCCAGTGCGGGTTGGCGGATCAAAGATTTTAACTTTGGTAATCGGTAATGACTTACGGCCAGGTCGGCCAGTTTGTACTTATAGCGTTTATGATCACTTTAAAATCACGTCATTATCATATAGGAATAAGAACGAAGACTTAAAAATAAAATTTGTGTGGGACTGCAATAACTTAGTGGTGTAAGTGTGGGAGGACTAAAAATATTCCTCATCTAAAATAATACTACAGTACAATGGTACGTAATAGCTACATAAAAATGACGATTTCCCTTGAGCCTAATAAGGAAGCTTCAGAAGTTCCCGACAGCTGTCTAATATTTTTTTTTCTCATTTCTTATCTATCAGGAAATGGAGAAATAATTACAATTTAATTATACCTTTATTTTCTCTTTCGAAGTAAGTCCCCAGAGCGTACTGAAGCAGCCTTTCACCAAGTAATGAATGATCAGTAGACAACTGAAGAAGGAACTCGGAAATGAATACGCATCTAAAAAATAAATCAGTTTCAGTAATGAAGTTATAACAATTTTTTTCAGTTCTGTAAGCTAAAAACGAAATAATAAAGAAGGTTTCGTAGGTACTCATTCAACGCTCCAGTAATACTTCTTGTCGTGAATCTGTGACTTTTCCATTCCATTTCATCACCCTTTTTTATACCCCACTGCAGGGGCTTAGGCCTTCCCTCAAAATGAGGGAGCTCGGAGCTTAAATCCACCACACTGCTCCAATGCGGGTTGGCGGATTGTAACGACCGCCATCTATTGACAGCAACCGTAACTCTCAATATATCAAAATTAAGAACTATTAATAATATCCAATTAATTAAGTAATTTTTAATCGGTATTTATATTTACACATCTGCCTATTTACCTTAGTTTTTTATATTTAAAATTAAATCAAATCGAAGATTTGTTATATCAACCTGAAGTGGCAATGGCTGGCCGGTCACATATATTGCGAATCCGACAACCTTTGGGGAAGAAATGTTGCGAAAGCTTTCACAAGCACGACTAAGTTCACAATCGTCCTAAATTTCGTTTCTAGGACTGTTTACGAAGCGATACCCGAACCTTAAATATTGACAAAGCAACCTGGTTCTACTAATATTATAAATGTGAAAGTTTGTATGTTTGGATGGTTGGGAGTCAATCACACAGCAACGGACTGACGTGCTTATTGTATAGATATAATTAAAAAGCTAGAGAGCGACATAAGCTACTTTTTATCCCGCAATGAAAACACAGCTTTAGAAAAAAGCTTACTATTGTATTAGCGAGTATTTAAATGATAAGTACGCATGGACATCATTGTAATAGTTGTAAGCATATTTAAAAAAAAATTAAACTAACTAAGAAAAACATATATTTAAATAAAATAAACAGGGAGGAGTTTCTTGCCGGTTCTTCTCCTTCTAGTTTTGGAACCGGTACCTAATCACCTAATCAATTAATTTTGACGTTCAATAAGTGTGTGTAAACATCTTATATTGAATAAAAACTTTTTGATTTTTATTTTTGATTTTGACAGTTCCTGTGTAATAACTTTGTTTCGTGCTAAAATGGCTGAACGGATTTCGATGACATTTAGTGCGAAGGTGTTTAATGGCTTGGAATAACACACAGGATCAATTTTCATCGTGGTATAATACACAGTTTTTGTGGGATAGCCATTTTACATGCTAAAATAACGAAATGGTTCTTGCTAAAAGTTTTACAGAGATTTCTTTGATAATTAAGTTTCAGAATTTTGTTGAAAGCCTCACATTTTCCTAGAGCGTCGCGTCCTTTTTATCAAGCCCTTTAGAACTGTGTAATCAACGCGGGCGAAGCCGCGGGCGGAAAGTTCGTGCCAAATATTTTTTGGTACTTTGGTAATTGAAATCAATAATGTTACCTATGCTAAGGGAAATAAGTATGTTTATACAACCAAAAATTTGATTCATTTGTTACAATTAGTGTCGCTAGAATCAGTGAATTAAGGAGTTATGCTTATGGCGCAACAAAGCGATGGTATTGAGAACAAAATTTCCTCTTGATATGAAAGTGTAATGAAGTAATTGGGCGTGTGTCTAATTTTTATTACTGACGTTTGTTAAAATACAAGTAACCTCATTTTCTATTGAATCCAGATCGCAAGACATTTTTTTAATGTTCAACATTCGTTTTTCCTCTGTGAGTTTTTCATTAACAAACAATGTATACAACTGAGTACAGTGTCCGCTCAAATTGTTTGCGCGCTTTATAAATCGACGATGACTAGCGCCAAAAGGCGGCGGCGGCGACTTCTAAGAATCGACCCGCACGGTACACACGCGGTGTGTGTTGGTGCGTCGTGTTTTTATAATAAACACACAAAATGAATCGGAGGATTAGGATAACTAATATTTAAATATGTAATTTGATATTCATAATATTATTGATATTCGACGACCGCTTTGCCTAGTGGGTAGCGACCCTGCCTACGAAACTGGAGGTCCCGGGTTTGAATCCCAGGTCGGGTCAGTATTTATATGATGAATATTGATACTGGTACCGGGTCTTCGTTGTTATATGTATGTGGTGTCCTCGCTTGGTACCCAAAACACAAGCTATTGTTAGTTTGGGAGCTAGACGTTGTTGTGATGTATACCTTATTATCATTATTATTCCACTGTTTTATTAAAGTACTTGTAAAAATAAGGAAAAATTTAAGTATTAAATGTATAAATGATGTATTTATTTTTACATAGTGTCCAAAATACCCTGCGGGTGTACTTACTGCAAATCATTTGAGCGGACGCTCTGTACAACCACTTCTTCCAACAGGGACCCTCTGTGTAACAAAAGTAAAAGAAACTGGGCAAGAAAACAGATTTAACGGGGTACAAGAACAAATTGTATGGTAGTTCGTTTTACCGGAATCGTCTCTAACGATACCGGGCGCTCGTGTTACTTCTACAAAACGCTGCAATAAGTTTCTTCGTCCAAAATGTGTGGATTTATGCGCCGAAAGTACTTTGTGGTTACGTTAACACTTAGTTTTGGGGGTTCTTT
Source organism: Luffia ferchaultella (assembly GCA_949709985.1). NCBI lineage: Eukaryota > Metazoa > Arthropoda > Insecta > Lepidoptera > Psychidae > Luffia > Luffia ferchaultella. The sequence continues at coordinate 5,086,497 of OX453264.1, read as the reverse complement.
AGACAAATAACTAAGTAATTTACTAGTTTTTGGGGAGTACAAATTGTTATGGAAAACCATCTGTATTACATTTAGGCTGTACTAAATTATTTAGGTGAGAGCTGTGAACTTTTTTGGTAGGATATTTTGAGATATCACGCAGTATTTTTTATTTAAGACCCACTTGATACGGATGAAGAAATATCGACTAATATCATCATAGTTCGTTCAACCTTCTATCAGATTGCATATCTACAAGGTACAAGTTTCGATACATCGAAGGGAAATTAATATAAAGTAGGGAGTGTAGGTTGCAGTTTATATTAGGAGTGACGGGAGTGTAGGTACAGCCGGTATCCGTACAACCTTTAGCCAGAAACTGAAATCAAGATAAGTAATAGATCGATACTGTATACTGTCTCCATTTTAGGAAGTTCGTATAGTTCACCGGCTTATACATTTTCTTTTTGATATGTGTCATTAAAAAATATAAAGAAATATTCAAGAAGTTCTTAAGTAAAAGGAAATCGACATCATTAAACCTAAATTATTGTGCTAATTTCCGCCATACCGGCGGCCACCTGCCGTACGTAGATAATATTAACTGTAAATAGTCGGTATTTCGAAGACAAATTACGTCCATTTATTTCAGTAATTTATTTAATATATTTTAATTGTAATATTTTTGATACTTCTTAGTAGATACTACCTATATCAACTTGGTCCCACAATATAATAACCACGCCATAAAAATCTTTAAAAAGAAATTAATATTTAGAGGTAGCTTTTTAAAATATAAACCACGTGACACAAAACAACAATACTTCTTTTGAGGGGCCGAGCTCTCTCTATTAAATCCATCCATCCATCAGCCCACATTCATCCACTGCTGGACATAGGCCTCTCCCAAGGCACGCCACACTTCTCTGTCCTCAGCCATTTTCATCCAGCCACTACCGGCAGCCAGCTTTATATCGTCGGTCCAGCGAGCCGGCGGGCGTCCCACACTACGTTTGCCAGTTCGTGGTCTCCACTCAAGAACCTTTCTTCCCCGCGGTGACTTTTGAGTGTATTGCATTTGGGAGGATTTTGCCCTAATCGCCACGCTGGGCAGGCGGGTTGGCGATCGCAGTAGTAGAAGGTTTGTTTTTCAACCAAGTAAAGCTGCTGCCCGTCATTGGTTTGAGTGGTGGTGTTGTAGTTTGTTATATTTATTCCCTTAGTCGCCTTTTACGACACCCACGGGAAGAGACGGGTTGGTCCAATTCTATTCTGCCGGGAACCAAGCGGCGAATCTCTCTATTAAATAGATTTAAAAAAATACATAGTTTGTAGTGAAAATTGATACCTTAACAGTCCCATGCCAACACGCCAAATTTCAAATTTCTACTTTATGTGGTTTTCGAAATAAAAAAACTTCTATAAGAGACAGACAGACGTACCCAAAACTAATGATATTTAGACATCTGATTCTATATTTAGTTGTGGGACTTTAAAAAGTGTTTGGAAATTCAAACATCATATTGAAATTTTGAGTGAAACATGGATACGTACAATATTCATAAAGAAACTAATTTCTTTTATTTTTGGAATAGTAGAATAAATCCAATTTTTGTTTTTTGATTCGAATACCATATTGAACTCTTGGCAAATACGGGAGTAAAATATTATTGCTAAAAATATCATACAATCAGCAGACAAAACAAGAAGTCGTAGGTAAAACTTGTTGTTCCGTTGATTACACGGTAATGGTGTTGAGTTTTCCCGTTTATTTTCTTTTATGATAGCGGGAGGCGCCTCGGCAATTTTCCCCGAGCCTGAAAATTGTTTTCAGTTATTGCCGACAATGCCACGGAACTTTGCCACGTGTGTACGATTCCGACTTTCTCTGCTAATGAGTTAGACCATTTTCGCTTGTATTTCTTCATGTTGTGGATGATTTTGTGGAACGCATAATAAGGTTTAACATGTTATTAAGTAAAATATAATCGATATCCAACTGGATCCTGGTATCTTGTTGAAAAGTAAAACGTCTCTTTTCATACTAGACTGTGAAATATTTTAGCGTGAATTGTTTTATACAGGATATTTTTTTTAAATATGAATAGAACATATTATAAAAATCTAACTTTTATTTTTCATTATTTTTTCAACGTGTCCCATATAATTAATCTTAAAATGTGAACATACACCGTATAAGATGATTGCGGGGGGTGGGCGGGCAGGGGCACGGTGGATCTCGGCAGTGCCAGTAAGGTGATACGACTCGCGGTATTTTTATGGATACCTACATTTAATCAATTTTAACTTTTTTATTTTTGATTAAATAGTTAAATATGTGTTAATATGTTTCATATTTCCACTAAAGTACGAATTAAATTTTTATGCGCAGTAATATAAAAAAATCTTGTATAGCACAAGAAATTTTTAAATAATTTAAAATCTTTTGGAACTGATTTTGTTTTTAGTTACATAGTTACTCATAACCGTCAAATAATTATTTTACAATATAATAAATTATTAATAACCTAAATGTTAAATTCCGTACCATCCCAAGATTTAGAATTTCGATTGTACTATTAACATATATAATATCGACTGGCCGATTGGCCAAGTGGATTCCCGCCTGGGACAAATGTTTGTGTGCATTTGTTTCGTGACTAGATGTAAAAAAGAAGTATCTATATATACGTTTATACACGTATTATAAAGAATATTTAAGTATATATACCAATTGCTCAGTACCCCATAACACAAGCGTAATACTTGCTTATTTTTGAGACTAGATGGCGCTGTGTGGGATGTACCAGTTATTATTATTATTATTATAACTGATGAATACTTTTCGTGACTGAATATGAGTACTCACTGAAAGACATGAAAACCAAAATTTTTTTTTAAAAACGTTCATCAAAATTATCAAATAACTCGAAAGATAAAAATACATAAATTTCTTCTCTACCACAATATTGCGTTCCCAAAAAACTAATAAATATATAAGTAACTTACGTAAGAGTTAAAAACATATAATCTACATAAGTCTCTAAATAATTTGTCAATAGGCATATTTTAGTAAAGGTACAACTGGAATGTTAGGAATCTCATTACGGCTTACTACCTACTAAGTCTTGGATCATCCTTTGATCAAGCTTCAACTGTTCAGATAATGCTATAGATCTCTTATGGTAGACCATTTTACACCGTTTTTCATACCGGCGAATGGTATCAAAAAAACCCGACTGAAAACATTTAACTGAAGAGAAAAAGTTATTACCCACCTGAAAAGAAAAAAAAAACAGGCTATATTCTATAGATTTTTTTTGCTGATACCTTTTCAAGCAAATATTAAAATAAACTATTATATAAATATGACTTGAATGGTATAAAATATTGCAGGCGGGGACAAACTAAAACTACGTAATATATTTGTGTAAAATCTTTATTTTCACATGAAGACCACCACCAATCATATTTTGGTCATTTTTTGCTTGTAGCCGCCTGCAACACCATATACCATTCAAGTAATATTTATATGATAATATATTTTAATAACTGCTTAAGTAGGTATAGGACAAAAAAAATATTGCATAGAACATTCTACGTATGTTGTTCAAACCGAATTCTATAGAAAATAGCTGCTGTTCTCTTTTCAGTTAATAACTTTTTTTCAGTAAAGTGGTTTTGCAGTCAATTTTTTTTCAGTCCTAAATTTACAAAAACTTTTTTGTTTTATTAATTGGTACGCTTTGGTTACAGCCCAACAAAGTTAAAGCGTAGTCATAAAAATACGAATTGACTAGAAGCCCGCGCTTACCGTCTAACCACTCATACTCTAGCTAGCTGGTGCAAGATGGCAAGTTTCAGTCCGCGAGGTCCTCACTCGTTGGTTTCACCCCCGTGAAATTGCGTTTGACCGTTTCGACACTATGAAGTGACATTTCTGACTCTATTAAAACCAAACACCGTTGTCAAATTTATTTACTCTATGAACGTTAGTAAATAACTTTACATTAAACAAATTGTGTTTTCTATGTCAAAATGGCAGCATAAAAATATTATTATATATCTATTCAATGGGTTACTTATAAGTTTACATTTTATATTATCCATATTGTTGTATTAACAAAAAAATTATCTATTTTTTTTTTAATTTGAAAAGTCTTGAAATTAAAATGAGAACGAAACTTCTGTATCTGGTATTGACTTCAGCGTTTATGAAAGTTATCTATACCAAGTACAAAAGTATATGTTACTCTATCGTAAAATATCTAACAGTCAATAAGGCCGCCTTCATAACAATCAGATAAGCTCTACATAGGTAAAACTTTTATGTGAATTATGACAGATTATAATTTTCTTGTAAAATAATAATCCATAAATTTTAACCAATATGAATACAGATGGAGACATGAAATAAAAGTGAAATAATTTACTTTACATTTAAACAAAATAACAAATTGTTATAAATATACATTCTGTTATGTAGTTATTGGTCCGACCTTCATTTATTCTGTTACAGCCTTTAAATTTTGAACGAGTTACTAATGGAAATCCGAGAAACTTTGAATAGCACTATAATGACTATACACTCTGTTATGTAGTTATTGGTCCGATCTTCATATATTCTGTCAAAGCCTTTAAATTTTGAACGAGTTACTTTAGTTGTGTTAAGTTTGAATAGCATTATAATGAACGTGTCTGGCTTTCCTCACTATTCTAGTCTCGTAATTTTCTACTTGACACTCCCGCCATCAGTAATACCTTCATATCGTGGAAAAATGGCTGGTTTTCTCGACAAACGAGTCAAAAGGGTGTCTTCGTCTGTCGTCACAATTTACATGTAAATATTTCGCTATACATATTTAAAATTAAAATCACCCGCATTTTTCAGTCGTCGTGTCTATCTGTTAAAATTTATCTTTCTAATAGATGATTAGATTCACGAAGAATGTTTATGAACATTGAACTGACAGACAGTGGTTCAAGACCCTAACTGCGAAGCAGAGGGTCGCGGGTTCAAGTCCCGCCCGGGACAAATATTTTGTGTGCATGAACGTTTCTATTTCTTCCGTGTCTGGGTGTAAAAAGTATCTATATATGTATATAATATTTAAAAAAAAGAATATTTAAGTATGTGTGCCAGTTGTCTAGTACCCTATAATACAAACATAATACTTGCTTACTTGGGACTAGATAGCGCTGTGTAAGATGTCTCAGGTAGTTATCTATTTATTAATATTTGACGATCAAGTCGAAAAAAACCTCTTAAAAACTTTTCTGGTGTGCATTACTAAAATCGTGTAAGTTCAATCGAATGATTATTTAGGAATAGAGGCAAAATCTCTCTAACAAATAAGTCTAAAGAAAATTCTGGCACTACATGTCTATTCATTAAGACAAAGTTGCAATAACAAATTGTATGGCTTGCAGTGGTAAACGTGATCTATAAAAAACCGGCCAAGTGCGAATCGGACTCGTACACAAAGGGTTCCGTACTACCATACAATATGAAAAAACGAGCGCGACGTTAATCGAACTTAACCATTAATCGTTATTATTACATTTTAATATTAAATATAATTCATTTTTATTTCTTAGTTATTTAGAAGGCGCTCGATCCTCTCTGGCTAATCCGAAAAGTAATAACATAAGTGCACTGATAGCTAGAGACAATTTTTATTACTTATTTTATTACAGAGAACCTTTGATTTTAAGTATCGATTGTGAAGAGAATAAGCCCTGCAAAGGAAAGCGCAAATTTATAGTACCTAGTAATACAATGTAGTTTTCTTCATAATTTTTTTTTATTATTATCTTTTACAATAACATCACAATGATAAAATGCATTTAGTTTTCGCTTATTGGCTAAACGCTATCTGTCATTTTCTATGGAATTTTTACAAAATTTTTACTTATAAAAATACTTTCATAAGTTAATCTATTACTCATTAAATGATACAGTCTAGTAAGCTGTGATAGTTTTCCTTTTAACTACGTTATATATATACTCCTGTCATAAACTTTTTCCACATATTCAATAACAACGGTTTCGCTGGCAATGGAGGGGGGGGGGGGACCCATGACTCTAACAAAAATTAGGATTTTAGAAGTGCATATCTCAACAACTGTGGAATTAAATAAAAAAAAATGTTTGAAACCTTGATATTATTGTTTAAGACCTATCGTTTGGTACCTTTCACGTTAATATACGATGAATTTATTTTTTTCGTACTTCACTTATATGTATGACGAACTAGCCAAAAAAAAATTTTTTCTTAATTTCACTACGTCGTTGGGTAGCGGTTTATAGATTTCACCTAACTTCCTAATTCCATCTATATATTGCCAATAGTTTCCGAGAAAAATCACAGACAGACAGACGGACGCGACGGACGGACATGGCGAAACTATAAGGGTTCCTTTTTTGCCATTTGGCTACGGAAGCCGACCGTTATAATCTAGGTAATAGTTATTGGTATTGTAAAGGTATATTCTAATATTTATAAATTCATTCATTAGTTCACTCATATATCTTCATTGAAAGTTGGTAAACACAAATTTACACGTGAAAAATCACGTCAATAACCAATAAATTTACAACATTTTTAATACAATCGCTTTTATTCGTGCCGCCTCAAATATAGAATGTCACATGTAATATTTTTATCTCAAATTTCTATTTATTTCTGTATTCGGTCGATGTGTTTAAGTCGCGTGATCGTTCGAGTATTTTCTAAATCGACGTGCTTGTACGCATGGTCTTCACATCACACTTTACGAAACTCCAGTTTAAGTCTGGGTTGCAATGTCTCTCGGATTCCATTTCACCCGCGCATAGAGGACGGGGGACGCCATTTCAGTGCGGTGATATGACCTTTAACTAATCTAGCTCAAGCATCGCATTTAAACGAAATCCCCGCAGCTAGAAAAAAACGCCGAAATGTCAACTGCCCCTGCCGTTCAAATCTGCACATTTGACAGTCCGGGAAATTTTGCAAAAAAATTGTTTATAGGCCTTTACTTATGCTGAACAGAAAAACCTAAGTAATAAACGAATTTTTATTTGGGGAGTTAATTTTGGGAGCGGGCAATTTAGGAAATTAAAAAAAGAAGTTTTCTCAAGCAGAAATAGTTTTAAGAAATACAAACATATTTTTCATAATTTTAGAATGTAGATTTTAAAATTTATTATTATTATTATAGCAAATATACAAAATTAGGACATTCCCGCCTTATAACCGAAAACGCTTGGCCTAAAATTGTGAAAAAAATAATACGGATTTTACTTACATTTCATACGAAAATATAAGCGACAATAAACGAACTATTATTTGGGGGGCAAATCAGAAAATATAAAAAAAAATTCTTGAGGGCATCATCTAACATATTATATGAATGTGCTCGTTATGAGAAATAAAAATATCTTATTATAATCTTAAAATGCAGAGTTTAATACATATAAAAAGAAAATGTACGAAAATTAATCATTTTCTCGCACTCTTATCTCCAAAATTACTAAACTAAAATTTAAAAGAAAAATTTTGATAATAGAGCCTCATTCATGAAAATACCTTTAACAATAGCTTAATTTAAACAACTTACAATTAAACAATAACAGCAACTATTGTTGTTTGAATTATTTACTTTGAGTACTATGTTTGCTATTTGATTGAAATGGTAAAAGCAATTTTAAAAGTTCAGCTGATAAAAAAAGCTTATTATTCTGACAAGGAATAATTAGACGATAGTAACACAAGGTCGTTATCGCTAGCTTTAAACATTTTTCTTCGATAAAAATTTTTCCAAAAAATTGTACACTTTTCGAAATGACGAATTCATTTGTCTGTTTTCTGCGATGGATGTAGTAATTTTACTGACCGATCGGTCGAGTGGTCAAACAGGGTCCCCCTAAAAACAAATATTTCAAATACAAATATTTGTGTGCAACATATCTATTTCATCATCATCATCATCAGCCCATTTTTACTTCACTGCAGGGGCTTAGGCCTCCCCCAGGGTGAGGAGGGGGCTTGGAGCTTAAGTCCACCACGCTGCTCCACTGCGGGTTGGGAACTGTAACGACCGCCATCTATTGACAGCGTCAACATATCTATTTGTTCCGTGTATAAGTGTAAAATATCTATGTGCATTATAAAAAAAAATATCTAAGTACTTATATCAGTTGTCTACTACAGTTCCAATCAACCTTTATGGCGGATGTGAACACAGGCACAAGTCGCGTCGCAGTAACCAGTTTTAAGTGTAGCGGGACGCAGTGTAACGAAGGGCATGTGACTGAACCTGCGCAAGCATACATATAGCGTTGTGTTCCGATCCGCCATAAAATTTGATTGGAACTATACCCAGAACTCAAAATCTACTTAATTCGGTAGCACATGGCCGTGTTTGATGTGTCCTTGGTATTATTATTCTTCGAATATTGTAGCCATCACATATTGGCATAGAGTAAATAGATTTGACAGCAGCGTTTGGTTTTAATAGAGTCAGAAATGTCACTTCACAATATCGAAACCGTCAAACGCAATTTCACGGAAGTGAAGGCTGGCGCGCGGGGATCTCGCGATTTTAAACCGGATATGAAAAGTTAAGTCTGTCACTATTACAATATAGTTCTCTGCTATTATTACCTTACTTGCAATATACACTACTCACACAGTGGTTAGGAAAATTTCACCAGGAAGCATTCGCCGATGTGCAGATAGCAAAAATAAATTGAATAAAATTAAAACGTTTTTGCTTTGAAATAAGGTTCAATATCAGTTGAATCTGTTTTATCGAATTTGTCACGTCGTTGCATGATGACAAGATGCATCGCGGACGTTTTGTGAACGCGATTGTGAGTCCTACCTAACATCATATCTTTACTTTTAACTCTGAAGCAAAAGGAAGCAAAAGTGAGGCAAAGGCGAAGGCCTTTGTTTGTCAGAATCTACTACCAGCCCATTATGTCTCAATTCAGGGGCTAAGGCCTCAACTCAAGATGAGGGGGCTTGCATCTTAATCTACCACGCAGCTCGAGTGCGCGTTGGTGGAATGGATGAGAATCTTATGGCTATATAAACGTTTGTAATTTTTTTTTAAATTTATGTGTACTCTATATTATACATAAAATATTTCATTAAACACTAATCCTTTGCGAGATCCTGTCATGTGAATCCTGTAATCCGTACATATTAGTTTGTTTAAAAGCTAATTTTCCAATGTATCATTTTCAATTACACTCAGTGTAACAAACAACATGGCGTCACATACATTAACGACTACAGGAAAACGCAATTAATCTAAAGGCTGAAGTTGTAGCGAATATGAGGGAAAACGTATTATTAACATGGCTGTGTTTTCAATTCGTGTACTACAAGTGCACGTATTTCACTACACCCGCAAATGAAGCCCGATCTTAAAAGAAAATTAATTATTCCTTGATTATATAGGCTGCAGTTGATAATTATAATTATAATAATTAAACACACAAATATTGTTTTAAAAAATAAACGATAATTAATTTTGTTATTTAATGCAAGAAAGCATCTGCTGGTTTTAATTCAGAATTATAGTTTAAAAAAACTTTAAAAAAATATGCTTTCATAGCAAATCGAACTAAAAAAAAACGCCCAAGTGTGAGTCAGACTCGCGCACCGAGGGTTCCGTACAAACCTGTAGGTATATAAGTAAAAGTAAGTTTTATTTTGTTACAGTTTAAAGGTCTTATACACCTGAATATTTGATGTGAGTTTCAATTTAATACCTCTACGCGTTCATGAGGAAAGGGGTAGTAAATTCAAAATTATTAAAAATATTTTTATTATATGATGTAACTAAAAATTTATGCTTTTCGCAATTTTTCCTTTATCTGCGCTATAAGACGTTGCTTCGTATCAAATTTCAAGATTCTGTGTTTACGGGAAGTACCCTGTAGGTTTTGATTCGCTTGCGAGTATAGAAAATTTGCAGCATAAAAGGCTGTATCTTTTGATTGCGTTGGCTTAGAACTTTGGTTTTTTCACAGCTCTAAGGGACAGTAGACCTGAGTATTTAATATAAATTTCAGTTAGATACCTCCACGCGTTTCTGAGAAAAAGTTTCTTGTCAGACAGACAGACAGACAGACAACAAAGTTTTCCTATAAGGGTTCTGATTTTTATTCCTTTTGAGGTACGGAACTCTAAAAAGAAAATAACTTTTAGTATAAGAATAAAGTAATTAACGAAGAAATTAATGTTAATTTGAAAAAGCGTGGGAAAATGCATGCAATTAAATATGTATTTATAACAACTGATATCGAACAATTAATTTTTCATTATTTAACGATTTTTAGTTTCGTTATGTACAGTTCCAATCAACCTTTATGGCGGATGTGAACATAGGCACAAGTCACGTCGCAGTAACCAGTTTTAGGTGCAGTGGGACGCAGTGGAGCGAGGGGCATATAACTGAACCTGCGCAAGCATGCCTATAGCGTTGTATTCCGATCCGCCATAAAGTTTGATTGGAACTATACATAATTAGTAAGGTACTTCATTGATTCTTTAAACGATAAATCTTATCAAATTTTCTAAAAGAAATGCGTCAATAGACCCTTTACTGATATGAATAAGTGACAAATAATTTTGTTACAACAGATGTCTTTTCTTTCTTGCCATTATTTTATTAACATGGTACCTTCTACAATTTCTAAAACATTTGCGTATACTATTGTTCAATAATATGCACTCTTGCACAGTCGATTTCATATTTAAAATCAAATATTGAAATTACATTTTATATGCCGCCCGCACTCCATTCCAAACATTCAATCCACTCAACATCGCACTGCCTATAAACTTTCTACTTCGGCTAGAATTTGTTACTTGATGCATATTCATACTTCCGCGGTACATTTTCCAAATCAAAAGCGTGTTTGTCGACTTATACGGTATAACTTACAAAGCTTCAGTTTCTATGTCGCTGCAACTTACATAAAAGTAATGTAAAATATAATAGCACTAAATTCTTTCTATTTAACAAATTATCCTAAAGTTTACTAAATAGTACAGTATGATGCAAGTACGGTAAGCTGCATATTATAGTCAAGTGTTTATAGGCACGAAACGAAACCGAGTGCTTATAACATACCGATGTACAAATACAATACAAACGTAACGTACATATAATCATGTTTTTTATAACTTATTTCACTTCACGTCTATGTACCAATGTACTAAACTAATAAAAAACTCATCTAGAAAAAAGTGATAGTTATCACTGACACCTGTCTCAAATTTATAAGGCCATAGGGCCATGGTTCGAATCCGGGCGTGTACCAATGAGTTTTTCTGACTTAAGTACATAACTACCACTGACTCGTGCCTCGGAGAGCAGGTTAAGCAGTCGGTATCGGTAAACACTGTCAATAGATGGCAGTCGTTACAATCCCCGACCAGCAGTGGAGCAACGTGGTGAATTTAAGCTCCAAACCCCCCTCCCTTACCCGGGGGAATGCCTAAGCCCCTGCAGTGGGATAAAAATTGTGATGCGAACAATTTCGCATATGCCATCAACGGATGGCAGTCGTTAAGATCCACCAACCCACACTGAAGCAGCGTGATGGATTAAGCTCCAAGCCCCCTCATCCCGAGGGGAGGCCTAAGCACCAGCAGTGGGCTGACGGTAAACAAACTATATCCATTTAAAAGTTTATGCATGACCAAGTTTATAGAAGTTAGTTAAAAATTGAAATAATTTCGATTAAATCTCTTGCGAAATTGTTTTCCATTCCGCTAGCCCATTATGCACCACTGCAGAGACTTAGGCCTCTCCTATGATTAGGGTGCTTGGAGCTTAATCCACCACACTACTCCAGTGCGGGTTGGTGGATTTTAACGACTGCCATTTGTTGACGGCACATTCGAAATTGTTGGCGAAAGAATGAAATCCCGAATAACTGAGTTTGGAGTTGCGAATATGTTGCTAACAACAACAACTATATTTAGAGAACTGAGAACCCGACCCAAATCCAAATCACTTATCCTTGTAGCGCTTTCAAAGGGCTGGAAATGCATGCTCAATTTTCGTAACATGTGTAAGTTTTAGTTATAATACTGAACTTAATTTAGTAAGTTTACTACGTGATGACAAATGACAACTTTGAGTGAAGATATTTTAATAAGTCTGAGCTGTTTTTTTTTAATAATAGAATGTACACCACTGGAGATGTTATAATTGAGGAGTGTTTTAAAAAACAAAACTTATTTCAACTCAAACATTTTATTTAGAAACTTAAAAAAAATTATTGGAATTTTTGAAGCTGTTTCGGTGAGTACATTTAATAAATAAGCTTTTTGTTCGTATCATTTCATAAATCAAAACTTTGGAATTTTTTTTTTTGCAGTTGTTCGTGAAATATGTTTTCCAAAGTTTCAAAGTACCGTAAACGTCAATTTATCATTTAAACATTTCGCCAACATCATTTTCAATGCAATTACATTCATGTATTTCTGGATTTTCGGTACATATAAAAAGATTTTCGGTACGCAATGGAGAAGTAAAAAAAAAAACAGTTTTTATTTCTACAAATACAATAATTTTATTTACTTACGTTTGAATTTCATAAAAAATAACATGACACAAATAACTGATGACTGAGATCCGCTTACATCATTAACGCCTACAATGCCCAGACGTTCGTTCGGCGTTACAGTTCCAATCAACCTTTATGGCGGATGTGAACATAGGCACAAGTCGCGTCGCAGTAACCTGTTTTAGGTGTAGCGGGACGCAGTGGAGCGAGGGGCATATGACTGAACCTGTGCAAGCACGCATAAAGCGTTGCATTCCGATCCGACATAAAGTTTGATTGGAACTAGGTATACCGCCTACAAAGAAACATGGAGGCGAAGGCTATTTCACACAACTTTAATAATTAATTGTAGAGGCGTTAAACGTGCAAAAAAAATTACAGTGAAATTTAAGTTGAAATGCGTACATTTTTTTAATAAAAAAAAAATTATTCGCTTCTCCATTGGTAAACATTATGCTTTGCTATGGTCTAAATTGTTTCAAATCTATAAGGCCATGTGGCCGTGGTTCGAATCCGGGCGTGTACCAATGAGTTTTTTCTGACTTACGTACATAAGTATCACTGACTCGGTGCCTCGGAGAGCACGTTAAGCAGTTAGTCCCCGTTGCTGTACATAGATGCGGTCGTCATAATCCGCCAACCCGCATTGGAGCAGTGTGGTGTATTTAAGCTCCAAGCTCACTCATCTTGAGGGGAGGCCTAAGCCCACTGCAGTGGGGTATGAAAACGGCTGATAGAATGGAATGGAACGGTCTAAATAATATAAATTTTAATGTAAAATGCGAAATTTTCTTTTTAGAAAATAAGTATATTTGTCGCTTAATTTTAGATAGATCACTAACTGCACATTATAAATAAGGTGTTTAAAAAATACGCCTTTTAACTTATTATATGAACAATAATTAGCTTAAAATAAACCAATTTTTAACAAAAGGCACTTTTCAGAATCATTTTTCGTGAAAAAAATATTTTTTACCAAAATGTGAAATAAGTTCTTTTGAAAAGACACTCCTCAAGAGAACTTGTGAAGAACGGCGCGCAGGGACCTTGCGCACTAAAACTCGGACTAAAACTGGCCATCTTACACGAGCTAGCTAGAGTATGAGTGGTTAGACGGTAAAGGCAGACGAGGGCTTTTAGTCAATTCGTCCTTATATGGTAGACAAATATTCAGTTAACTCGAAACTAAACACTGAAGTTAAGCTATAACACGCACAATTACTCATACTGAGAAGCACAATACAACTAAAATTCAACGGTAACATCGTGAACTATTAATGGAGATTTTCATCATCATCCTCATCATCAGCCCATTTTTACCCCACTGCAGGGGCTTAGGCCTCCCCCAGGGTGAGGAAGGGGGCTTGGAGCTTAAGTCCACCACGCTGCTCCACTGCGGGTTGGGAACTGTAACGACCGTCATCTATTGACAGCGTCCGGGACCGACTGCTTAACGTGCCCTCCGAAGCACGGTGTCAGTGATAATGTGTACTTAAGTCAGAAAAACTCATTGGTACACGCCCGGATTCGAACCGTGGCCCGATGGGGCCTTATAAATTTGAGACAGGCTCGTTGCGCTCTGGGCTATCACGACATGGAGATTTTGCTTATTTTATTTTATTTATTTTATTTATTTATTAGACATACCAACGGCATGTCATTGATTCAAAATTGTTCATTGTACTAAAACGTTGTATAGTATATTGTTAAGGAGAAAGTTATTAGAAATTCGAAAACTGTTTGTGCTTCGGTAGGTATTGAATGTACAGCTTCCGATAAAAGTTTTATTTTTAGATTTTTTTTTCCATTCCGTCAGCCCTTTTTATATTTTGTACTCCACTGCAAGGGCTCAGGCCTCCACTCAAGACGAGGGGCTTGGAGCTTTAATCCACTACGCTGCTCCAATGCGGATTGGCGAATTGTAACGACCGCCATCTATTGACAGCAGCTGGGACCGACCGCTCAACGTGCTCTCCGAGACACGGTGTCAGTGATGGTTAATGTACTCAAGTCAGAAAAAACTCATTGGTTTAGATCATGACGACCTTTGTTTGGGCTATTCGGTCTTAGAATATCTATACTAATATTATAAAGCTGAAGAGTTTGTTTGTTTGTTTGTTTGAACGCGCAAACCTCAGGAACTACTGGTTCGAATTGAAAAATTCTTTTTGTGTTGGATAGTCTATTTATTGAGAAAGGCTATAGGCTATATGTATAAAATAATATTATCTGTCTGTCTATCCATTTGAGCAAATCTCCAAAACGGCTAAACTGATTTTGATGAAACTTCACAGATATGGAAAGAAAGTGGTCAAAAGTGACATACACTACTTTTTGTCCGTCTGTTTGTCTGTACGTCTATTTGTCTATTCAAGCTAATCTTCAAAACGGCTCAACAGATTTTAATGAAACTTTGCAGACGTGAAAGAAGGTTATCAAGAGTGACATCAGCTACTTTTTGTGGCTGTCTGTCGTTTGTCCTCACTGATCTATCAACGTAGATAAAGCCGAAACTACTAAGTCTAGGAAGCCGAAATTTGGAACAGTGGTTTATTTTATAACGTATCAATTTTTTATGAAAGGAATATTTGGAAATTTCAAATTTAAGGAGGGAGGGACGGAAGGGCTTTGTATGAGTCTTTGTTCTTTAAAATTAGAAACATAAAAATTTTGAAATAAATAAATAATGATGTCTTTTGGATTTCCACATTTTAAGGGTGGGAAACGGGAGGTGAAAAGTATAGGAGTATCGGTTTTCCTAAAGGAGTGGGGAGAATGAAGATTGAAAGTTTGAATGGGTGTACCCAATATTAGTTTCAGCAAAAAGTATGTATGAACCATTTCGAAAGTTAATACTACCTAAAACAGGAATGTGTAGTCTACGCAAGCGAAGCTGCGGGCGGTCGCTAGTAAATCTATATATAACGTATTGCTAGTAGACGTAGGCACTATTATTTTTTCGAAAACTAACTTTTTCTAAAGCCTTGGTAGAATATTTTCTATGTCTCATTTTAGAATGCAAGCAGTATATCTATTAAGTGTTATCAATATAAGTTGTGATAGCCTGAGCTCAGCAAACCTGTTCGAGGTTTGTAGAAGGCCGTACGGCCGTATTTGGAATCCGAGCGTGTACCAATGAGTACCTATTTTCTGACTTAAATACATAACTATCACTGACTCCGCGCCTAGGAGAGCACGTTAAGCCGTCGATCCCGGGTGCTATCAACAGATGGCACTTGTTAAAATCCATTAATCTGCACTGGAGCAGCGAGGTGGATTAAGCTCCAAGATCCCTCAACTTGGGGGGACGCCTAAGCCCCTGCAGTAGGCCATAATGGGCTGGTGCAATGGAATGGAAATGTTAATTGACGGGTTTTGTCGTAAAAGGGTGACATCCTGTATTTTTATAGCACCTATCGATAGAGTCAATAATAAGGATCGACTTCTTCTAATAACATAATATTTGAAATAAAAAAAAACACTAAGAATTTTTCCTTTCTGAAACTATTTCAGTAAAAAAATTACCACTTTAACCCTAATAAATTATATACGCATTTTAAATATTAGCTTAATTATTTTCGTATTGATGAAGATAAGAACACATGAAGACAAAGTAAAAGTTTATATAAACAGCATTTTGTTACTATTTTTTTATTTAAGTTAATTTTAATCTAATAAAAACTTAGTTTTTTGTGAAAATTTATTCAATATCTCATTACAAGTCAATATATCGTTATCTATCGTATATAGTGACAAGAATTTGTTAAGTTTCGGTTATGATTAAAGGCGAAACGGCCCTTATAATTATAATTCGTGTGGTTGGAGGCGCCGGCTGCAAACCCAAAGATCGCAGGTTCGATTCCAGTCTGGCGAAACGGCCCTTATAATACAGCGTAAACTCGTGTGGTCGGAGGCGCCGACTGCAAACCCAAAGATCGCAGGTTCGATTCCAGTCTGTGACAAATATTTGTGTGCATCTGTTTGTTCCGAGTCTAGTTGTAAAATATCTACATATGTATTATATTATAAAGAATATTTAAGTATGTATTTCGATTGTCTCGTACCCATAATACAAGCTTTGCTTAGTCTGTGATTAAATACCGTCGTGTGGGATATCCCAGATATTACTATATATTATCAAGGTCTTCAACCAAATCTACATTAATAAGTAAGGTATTCAACGAAATAGCAGTTCCCGAAGAGATAACCTCTAGTGCGTTCAATTTAGCATCTTAATGCCTCTAATCTATCAGTCTTAATTGTCAGCGATTCGAGATTTGATTGTTCTTGGCGAATTCCCGGATTGGAGGTAACCCAAAAATTCTACCTACATTTTATACCCCGAAGTAATTTCACCATTAATGGATTTCTGCTGCTTTCATTAATCGTACGGAACGAATTTATTTTCATTGAATTATACAAATTCGACAATAAAAGATACGCCTTAGGGATTCACATATGTACAATTTGAAATACTAAAAATCGGAATATATTAATCGGAAAAGAATCATTTAGCTGTAATGAGTTAAATATGGTGAAATTTTTGTAATAACGTATATACGACGACCGCTTAGCCTAGTGAGTAGCGACCCTGCCTACGAAGCTGGAGGTCCCGGGTTCGAATTCCAGGTCGGGTCAGTATTTATATGATGAACATTAATACTGGCACCGGGTCTTGGTTGTTATATGTATGTGGTGTCTCCGCTTGGTACCCAAAATACAAGCTAATGCTTAGTTTGGCACTTAGACGTTGTTGTGATTGTGTGTTTGTGTGTGTGTTATTAAATAAAACTGATTGACATTTTGGGTAATAGACTAACGTCTAGTGTTTATTTTTTTTAAATACAGGCAAGGAATTTTATAATTTTATTTTTCAAATATCTATAAAACTCCATGTGATATATCTTCACTGTAATTAGATTATTTCTATACAAGAGCCAGGTAAGATATATGCATCAACTCGTTCATCTCCTTCACAACCCATTGAATCGTTTTGACAAGACAAAAGTTCTATGGAAGGAGGCTGCTATTCTTTCAAGCTTCTATCTTCTTTCTTTCTTAGGCGGGCAACCAATGTTGTGTTGTTTATCTTCCTTTGCATTTAGCCTATAATATAATATATGTATAAAATAATGGTTATAAATAAAAATCTTTGTTTCCTTAAATCACATACGTCGGGATAGGCCGAGCTGCAGCGAACCTGTTTCAAATCTATAAGGCCATGCGGCCGTGGTTCGAATCGAATCGATCGAATCGAAGTATATTAACTATCAGTGACTCCGTGCTTCGGAGAGCACGTTAAGCAGTTGGTCCCGGTTGCTGTCAGTAGATGGCGATCGTTACAACCCGCCAAACCGCATTGGAGTAGCTTGATGGATTTAAGCTTTAAGCCCCGTCCTGTCTAGGGGAGGCCTAAGCCCCTGCAGTGGGGTATAAAAAGGGCTGATGGAATCAAGTTGAAATAAAAATCAGTCAAGCGCGTATCATTTTACGCGTGAGGAAGTGTTCCTACTACAGGAACTTACTAGTATCATAAACCAAAATCCTGATTTTTCTATAACCATGCAACAACTCAATCAGCTATAACTCGTGATTTAGTTAAGCCTAGATATTTATGATTATTTTCGAAGTAAGTTTATACTATGTACTAGTATCGTGATTTTTTCCAGATTTTTCGGAATAATCGAATAGTATTAATATAATAATAATTCCGAATAATAATTCGTATTTTAAAAAAATATAGAGGGGGCAAACAACTTATATGAAAAGGCTATTTAGTTGTCGAATATTTCGTAAGCGGCACCTAATTTTTAATAAACTATTAATGAGCGACCATCATCAGTATTTATATGATGAATATTATTACTGGTACCGGGTCTTTGTTGTTATATGTATTTGGTGTCTTCGCTTGGTACCCAAAATACAAGCTAATGCTTAGTTTGGGACCTAGACGTTGTTGTGATTGTATGTCTTATTATTATTATTATTTTAAAATAACTATTGAGTGGATTTTAACAAGTAATAAAAATTTTTACGTTGTGCAATGAGAGACTAGAAAATTTTAAATGCCAGCGTTCACGCCTGCTTTGATATGAATAGTTTTTTTTTAAAGTCTATACTATATAATTTTCGTTAAAGCAATATACGTAATAAATAATCTTGTTTATTGTACTGTGTTATTTGTACTGTATTCCTAGTAAAAGTTATTTTGTTTCGCTAAATACAATACTATCATTACGAAGGATCAAATCAAATTGGTATCAATTTGTTCAATAAATCAACTGGGCTCGTAAGGAAAGCGATCAGTATTTCGTCTAGCAAGGTATAAATTTGTTGCCCAATTGTTTTATTGTCCGTATTACTCTCCAATTGTAAATATAGATTATAGATTTTAAGTTATTAATAATCTATATATATATATATAAAGTCGTAATGTCTGTCTGTCTGTCTGTTCCGGCTAATCTCCGAAACGGTTAAACCGATTGCAATGAAACTTCGCAGACATGAATTAAAGGCTGTCAGAAGTGACATAGGCTACGTCTTGTCTATATGTTTGTTTGTCTCTCTGTTCGGGTTAATCTCTAAAACAGCTGAATCTAATTTTAATGAAACTTTACAAACATGAAGAGGAGCCTGTGAGGAGTGACATAGGTTTTCATTCTGAAAATATTTAGGTTCCTATTTTAAATTTCGAAGTTGTAGAAATCATGAAAACAACACGAACGAAGTAGCGGGCAGTCATTAGTATAATAAAATAAATAAAGGTTTTAATTAACAATGTCTGAAAGGTTAGCTCAATGATACACGAGTGAGTTGTTCAATGGTTGTATTGTCACTGTTCTTACATACTAACATGCATACATGTATACTTATACCTATGCTTATGCTAAGGGTGATGTCACGTACTACACCACCGGGGCCATTTTTTTTAAAAAAAAAATTTCATTAAAGATGTAAAATTTTTTTTTTATAACCTAAAGTAAACTACAATAATACAAAATTTATATGACAATATTTTTTAAAAAAAATTTACGACAAAATAGAAAAAAGATTTTTATAACATATAAAACTACGACAATACAAAAAAAAATTACTACAATAAAAAAAATTTATTACAATATGGAAAAATTTACGATAAAGTTAATTTTACAACAATATTTAGAAAAAAATTTTATGACACTATAGGAAATTACGACAATATAAAATTTTTATTCTAATAAGGGAAATTTTTACAATATAAAAAAAAATTTCCGACACTATAAGAGATTATGACAATACATTGAGTAATTCTAAGAAATTATTTATAAATTTATAAAGTAAAATAATTGAATTGACGTATATATGTTGTTTCTCTCAACTAAAACAAAATCCATGCTATCAATCGGTTTGCGCAATAATTCTACAACTTTCGGTTGATCAGGCCGATTGTTTATATCGTTATCACGTAAACTCTCCATCAACTCTCTACTTCTCTACTCCCTTTCATATTTCCTTTCACTACCGAACCATTCTTTTCAGTCATACTTTTTAATTCCTTGACGTCGTTACTATTTTACTTAACGCGTCTGCTACTAAATTTAATGTCCCTTTCTGTTAAAAATTTCCATGAAACTTGTTAATATAAACAAATCTTTGACCGTGAACAAGAACAAAGGAAAGTTCTGTTCGACTGGCGCGTCTATATGGCGCGTTCGGCGCTGACGCATATCCGCCGCTTGGGAGGTCGACTTCGTTGCTATGTGTACTGATTTGATTCACAGTATCGCATGTTTGTCATATGCCTTTGCACAATAATTTTTTCTATATCAATTTTATAATTTTCCTAAAGAGAAATTTTTCTCCTTGAGTATTCAACTCAGCTTATAACTAACATGTCTTATAACTAACAATAAACACAATAGAAATACACTTTAACACTATAGAAATACACTTTAACACAATAGAAATACACTTTAACACAATAGAAATACACTTTAACACAATAGAAATACACTTTTTAAATGATACAAAATACATTGAAAATAGTTTACAAGAAATTACTTAACTATTTTAAATGACACAAAATTTTAAATGACACAAAATACATTGAAGAGAAAAAAAAAATTTACAAGAAATTACTTAACTAACTTAAAGTATAATAGACACTTTTGTATACAAATATTAATATGTTACTATAAACAAAAATTACAAAAAAAAAAAGATTCTTAAATTCTAATTTTTTTCTTAAAATAACAATTGAGAAAAGAAGAAAAAATTTTTACTACAATTTTAAATGTTATAAAATAAATTGACAAATTAGGCATTCACCTCGTGAAATGTCTATGACAATATATAAACCTTTTCGTGATTTAATTTTTCACTTTTCACTTTTCACTATAATGACCTTTTCACTTTGTATAGACGGCACTTTTATTTCTCACGATTTAAATGCTGGATTTCGTCGCAATCCTTTTCATATGCTTCATGGCATTTTTCATGGCATTTTTTAAGCCATTTATATTTATATTCTTCATTTATATGCGCAGCCGTGCTTAAATTTGTGAAGTAATTTTCCACATTATGTTGATGTGTATCGATTTTTGAATCGATTTCTACTAAATTTATCATTTATGGTACTTCTTCTTTTAATTTTACTTATTTTTCATTTATTCATTTATATTTAATTGATTTATAAATCTTCTTACATTATAACTTTTAATTTTTGTATTTTATTTTATTAAATTAAAAAAAAAATTCTTATTATTAATTATATTCAATTTTCTTATAGTAAAATTTTATTTTTTATAGATTTTTAATTTTATCTCACTTTTATTTTATTTTTATGTTATTTTATATTTATTTTACACTATTATTTATTATTATATTTTACATATTTACATTTTTACATTTGTACTTCAATACTTGGATGCCGGCGTGAGGATTTTGAATTTAACACCTTTTTTTCGCAGGGTCGCCATCTGAAAGGTTAGCTCAATGATACACGAGTGAGTTGTTCAATGGTTGTATTCAGACTGTTCTTACATACTAACATGCATACATGTATACTTATACCTATGCTTATGCTAAGGGTGATGTCACGTACTACAAATGCCTAACAATACCTCATCGAAGATTTTCACGATCATTGTTTCCTTAAGTCTATGTATTTAACAATTTATGACTAATTGTTATAAAGAATGTCCTTATAGCCGTGTGATGGCGATCCCACGTCTTGTTTAGAAGATCGTGGTTCGAATCTCAGGGCATGTACCGATGACTTTTTTCTAACTTATGTACATAACTATTACAGACTTCGTGCCTCGGAGAGAACGTTAAGCTGTCGGTCTCGGTAGCCATTTTTAAATGGCAGTCGTTAAACTCCACCAACCCGCTTTGAGGCAGCGTGGTATTTTAAGCTCCAAACACCTTCACGCTGAAGGGAGACCTAAGCCCTTTCAGTGGGGCATAATGGGCTGATATACTTGTTTGTTGTTGACTTATTTTTCTTTAACCGCCTCTTGTTTGTAGCTTTATATTGCTTTAGTTATTAAAATATATAGTTAAAAATTCAAATAATATACTAATTAAAATAAACATAAAGTCTAGATTTATTCGTTTTGTATGAGTTTAATAAATCCGGCCAAGTGCGAGTCGGACTTCCTGCCCCGGTTTCATACTGTTATAATAACGTATTTTAAGGGATTCACAGGTACTCACTCATACTATATCATCAGCCCATTAATGTTCCACTGCAGAGACTTAGGCTTCCCCTCGTGATGAGGGAGCTTGGAGCTTAACCCACCACGCTGCTATAATGCAGGTTGGTGGATTTTAACGATCGCCATCTATTGGTGGCGACCGGGACCGACGTCTTAACGTGCTCTCCAAGGCACAGAGTCAGTGATAGTAATATAGTAACGTAAGTTAGAAAAAGTCAATGGTACATGCCTTGGGATTTAAGCCACAGCCTTCTAAGCAATAAGCGGGTTCGCCACCACTCGGCTATCACGACACGACGGAAATTTTGACATTACATTTGAATACTTTTTTTTTAATAATAAACAATCTAAAGTAATTTGGTATCGATTGTTCATCATCATCATCATCATCATCATCAGCCCATTTTTACCCCACTGCAGGGGCTTAGGTCTCCCCCAGGGTGAGGAGGTGGGCTTGGAGCTTAAGTCCACCACGCTGTTCCACTGCGGGTTGGGTTTCGATTGTTAAAATGCTGACGTCACTATTACGATGCTCTGCGTGTTGCACTTGTTTGTATAGCTGTCGAGCGCTGCATGTAGTAGTGACGTCACATTATTGTTTGAATGTATGCATGTTAATAATAGTACATTTGACTTGACGACCGCTTAGCCTAGTGGGTATCGACCCTGCCTAAGAAGCTGGAGGTCCCGGGTTCGAATCCCAGGTCGGGTCAGTATTTATGTGATGAATATTGATACTGGTACCGGGTCTTGGTTGTTATATGTGTGTGGTGTCTTTGCAAAAATCTATACTAATATTATAAAGCTGAAGAGTTTGTTTGTTTGTTTGTTTGAACGCGCAAATCTCAAGAACTACTGGTTCGAATTGAAAAATTATTTTTGTGTTGGATAGTCCATTTATTGAGGACGGCTATAGGCTATATATATAAAATCATACAATCTGTCTGTCTGTCTATTCGAGCAAATCTCCAAAACGGCTGAACTGATTTTGATGAAACTTCACAGATATGAAAAGAAAGTGGTGAAAAGTGACATACACTACTTTTTGTTTGTCTATATGTACGTCCATTTGTCTATTCGAGCTAATCTCCTAAACGGCTAAACCGATTTTAATGAAATTTTACAGGTATAAAAAGGAGATGGCCAAAAATGGCATACGCTACTTTTTGTCCGTCTGTATGTCTGTACTTCTATGGGTCCATTCGAGCTAATCTGCAAAACATCAGAACAGATTTTAATGAGACTTTGTAGACGTGAAAGAAGGTTGTCAAAAGTGAAATGAACTACTTTTTGTGACGTGACGTTGTTGCCATGAGTGGCGTAAGCTACTTTTTGTCTGTCTGTTTAGGTACGTCTACATGTCTATTCGAGCTAATCTCTAAAACGACTGAACAGATTTTAATGAAACTTTCCAGACTTGGAAGGAGGTGGCAAGAATGACATTAGCTACTTTTTCCCCGTCAGTCTGTCTGTACGTCTATGCGTCTATTCTAGCTAATTTTCGACGGCTGAACAGATTTTAATGAAACTTTGCAAACATGAAAGAAGATTGTCAAGAGTGATATAAGCAATTTTTTACCCGTCTGTCTGTCTGTACGTCTATGTGTCTATTCAAGCTTATTTCTATACCGGTTAAACAGATTTTAATGAAACTTTGCAGACGTGAAAGAAAGTTGTCAAGAGTGGCATCAGCTACTTTTTGTGTCTGTCTGTCGTTTGTCTTCACTGATCTATCAACGTAGATAAAGCCGAAACTACTAAGTCTAGGAAGCTGAAATTTAAAACAGTGGTTAATTTCATTACGTATTAATTTTTAAGATAGGATTATTCAGAAATTTTAAATTTAAGGTGGGAAGGATGAAGGGGCTTTGTATGAGTCTTTGTTCTTTAAAGTTAGAAACTTTAAAATTTTTGCATAAATAAATAATAATGTGTTTCAGGTTTTTTGGATTTCCACATTTTAAGAGTGGGAAACGGGAGGTGAAAAGTATGGGAGTGTCGGTTTTCTTAAAGGAGTGGGGGGAATGAAGATTAAAAGTTTGATTGAGTGTAACCAATATTAGTTTTAGCAAAAAGTATCTACGTATAAACCATATCGAACATTGACAGTACCTACCTATAACAGGAATGTGTCGTCTACGCAAGCGAAGCTGCGGGCGGTCGCTAGTATTTATATATATGTAGATATAATAAAGAATATTTAAGTATGTATATCAGTTGTCTAGTAACCCATAACACAAGCATAATACTTGCTTACTTTGAGACTAGATGACGCTGTATGGGAAGTCCCATGTATTATTATTATTTAATTTGTTTTTCATTACTTGTGCTAAGAGACTCTCCTATTTGACAAATTTAAAGCTTCCAGGTCAACGACAAGTACCTAGTTTAGATTGATTGGCGATGCACCATCTAGTGTGAAAATACTTCATATCTTTTTATTACCTTCGAAACTCAATTTAATTTGCAGGACCGTCGGGCCGCACATCTCTGTATCAGTTTCAAATCGATATCTGTATCCGTTTCCGGGAAAATGGACGAACAAGAAAGTTGTCCTATATAAGGATGTCGTTTTTTTTTTATACTTTTGAGGTACCTACGGAACCTCAAATGCAAAAAATTAAGTATAAAAAATTCGTAAAAAAAAAAAAACTATTGGTCGTTAAGAATCCGGAAAAATTACATTTTACATAACATTATACTGAATTGTAATTCACAGTTCACTTCATTAAATGTTAAAGTGTCACCGGACATAAGTTCAATGGGGTGTGTCCAAGGAACTAATACGTACTTCGTACAACTGTAACGTCATTTCTTTTGTAAATGAAAGACCTGTTCGCCATTGCAACTTTTATTGTTCTCGCTCTTACATTAAAAAAATATTAATTTACTATCTCGCTTACACATTTAATCAACACAATATCAGTCTTCTCTTTCTTTTATACTCATTTTAGATGCATTCTTCTCTTTTACACGTATTCAATCATTCCATTCCTTACATGCCCTTGAAATCTTATAATTTTAATATAAAAAATACAAATTTTAGATTTCACATTTATTCTTCATCTTACACTTTAACATTAGCATGGTGATACCAGTCTTACCATGGTGTGTCATGCAAAACTTTTGTAGATGGCGCTCTCGGCCTAGGTCTTACATGTTGGAACATTTATATTATGTAAATATATTTATTATATTTATTTATTTATTAAATACATGTTCATGGATATGTTTCTAAAAATTCCAAATTTTGTATGAAACTGAGAGTCGATTGAGCACAGTCGCTCATGCGCCACCTGGCGAAAGAAAAGTGCACTGATACACCCCATCAAAATAGTTCAGGTTAAGGTTTTGATGACCAACCAAATTTCAATATAACTTTGATGAAAATCCGTTGGCCGTCTTGTTTCTTTTTAGTATCGTTCAATAGGAAAATATTCAGTTAAGACTACGTAAACCTTTCCCAAAACTACCAATATACCTACTAGTCACCCTTCACGAGGGCGCCAGTTCACGTGCACGCGCCCCGCCCACATGCCCCATACCCCATCCTTTCGCTCTATGTAAGTAGACGGTAGCCAAATTTTGTTAGAAAATATTTAGGATATAATTATTGATTATGAATATTTGACCTATATTTTTATTTACGTAATGAGGTCTATTGGTTATACCTAACATTTAGAAAAATTTTGGCTGGTCACTCATTCTGTATTTATGTCAATTAAGGCATCGCATAATTAACAGTGAAATGTTGCAGCGAGTTGCACCAAAAGAGATTATATCAAAGTATATCACATAAAGTAAAAAAATGACAGATATACTTTGATCAGAACCACGATGACCTACATGTCTGCGCTTTATTGCACCAGACATGGAAGTCATCACAGTTCCAATCAAAGTATAGCTGTCAGTTTTTACTTTATGTCAATATACGTTTACGTAATATCTTTTGGTGCAACTCGCTGTTGACATAAATAGCCTATATTTTTCTATAACTATACTAATATTTGGGACATCTCACACATCGCTATCTAGTTGCAAACTAAGCAAAGCTTGTATTATAGGTACTAGACAACTGCTATACATACTAAAATATTTTTCATAATATATATATATACAGATATTTTAAACCTAGACACGTAACAAATAGACGTGTTCATGCACACAAATATTTGGCCTAGGTCTCTAACTATAATCAGTTTTTAGCACAATCCTCACAAAAACCTAACTAAAATAAGAAAACAGAAGAAAATCGGATACGTGAAAATACCTTAGGAGAGCACTTCTACGTTGACGCGAAAGTTTCTTTCTTCCGATTGTAGGTACGACGCCTTCGTTTTATATGAAACGAAAGTTCTGAAGTTACAGAGTTAAAGCGGCGGATCCGTTTTAAAACTTCGCAGAAAAGGATCTTTGTTATTTATTTGGTGACACACAGACCTGCTTTTGTTATACGTTCTTAGTGTGAACACTGTATTAAACTCATTTTAAAGCATAAATGTATATGTGTACTCCATGCAAATGAACTTACAGTTTTACTGCACCGCTTAATGAAAAATGAACACCGAACTTATTCTTATTTACTAAAAAACAATTCAACAGCCGTGATAGCCCAAAGCGCAACGAACCTGTCTCAAATTTATAAGGCCCCATAGGGCCATGGTTCGAATCTGGGCGTGTACCAATGAGTTTTTCTGACTTAAGTACATAACTATCACTGACTCCGTACTTCGGAGAGCACGTTAAGCAGTCGGTCCCGGACGCTGTCAATAGATGGCGGTCGTTACAGTCCCCAACCTGCAGTGGAGCAGTGTGGTGAATTTAAGCTCGAAGCCCCCCTTCTCACTCTGGGGGAGGCCCAAGCCCCTGCAGTGGAGTAAAATGGGCTGATGAAGTGAAGTGAAGAAGAATTCAACAGTTTGGAAAGAGCACTTTGATTGACTCTCTATGAAAGAGGATATATAAGTGTATATACAGAGAAATATACTCCTATATTATAACCTAAATCTAATATGTATTTAAAAATTGAAATTTGAGTTTAACCTTACATTTATTCTTGAAGGGTTTATTATTGAGCAGTGTTTAGACATACAATCCTATTTTGTTCTGCATGTTTGTCTATTCCGAGATAAGAAACAAAAGTGATAGAATATCAGGAAGAGAAGTTCTCCCAATATAGTTGTTAGCGCTAAAAGTAGATGGTTGCCTTAAAATACATAAATACACCTCTGTCAAAACCTCTTTAATTAAACATTGTGATTTTTAAATAACATTGTTTTTGGTTCTCCTACACTCCTCGCAGAGTTGTCGTGGTCATGGATCGTCTGATAGGAAACCTTTCCATAGCTCTCATGGGAAAAATACTCGTAGTAGCAGTAGTTTCCCGTTGCCTTCTGTTCCAGTACTTTAGAAGTCATTTGGACCTCAAGGTTGCTGTAACCTCATCTACTTTAGGTAGGTTAGTGATTATACCGCCACATACTCGGTCGCCAGAGCTTCGTCGGTTATTCAGCAGCGAGTGCCACGCAAGCCGATTGTCTTCCGCTGTCATCCGGCGCGGACAGGTGAGGTTGACATTTGGGATGGTAGAGATGTTAATTACATTCTCCCGTTAAGTAAATTAATTTGACAGCAGCCAATTGACAATTTGACAATTTGGTTTTAATAGTCATAAATGTCAATTCACAGCATCGAAGTGACATTACGCAATTTTTCGGGGTTGAAGACTGGCGCGCAGAGATTTCACGGGGGTGCAGACCGGCGCGCGGGAACCTTGCGCACTGAAACTCGTACTAAATTTAGTCATCTTGCACCAGCTAGCTTGAGTATGAGTGGTTAGACGGTAAACGTAGAAGAGAGCTTCTAGTCAATTCGTATACTTTTATAATAATTAAATATAAACTCTATAAAATAAAATGTCATTGAAACGCAATATTATAATTTTTAGTGGTGTATAAAATCATCATCATCATCATCAGCCCATTTTTACCCCACTGCAGGGGCTTAGGCCTCCCCCAGGGTGAGGAGGAGGGCTTGGAGCTTAAGTCCACCACGCTGCTCCACTGCGAGTTGAGGATTGCAACGACCGCCATCTATTGACAGTGTCCGGGACCGACTGCTTAACGTGCCCTCCGAAGCACGGTGTCAGTGATATTGTGTACTTAAGTCAGAAAAACTCATTGGTACACGCCCGGATTCGAACCATGGCCCTATGGGGCCTTATAAATTTGAGACAGGTTCGTAGCGCTTTGGGCTATCACGACCCAACTTTAGTCAGTATATATAATTGCTTTAGGGTCATCATTTTCAACTTCCTAAATTACATATTTCCTTTGGCACATTTCCATTGTAATGGTGAACTAATTTCGCTTTAGCTATGTTTTCCTGGTTTTCCCTCACCGAATATTAGGATGACAACAGAAGTCAGAATTATACCTATAAAATAAGCGTTACAATGTTCACGTTGAATTTCGACGCGTAAAGCTAGTTATAAATAAGGTTTAGTTGGACGTTTTGCGGACAGCTCGGGCTCTCTGGTTTTATCGGACATTTCTGGCTAAACGTAACTTGACCGCTGTGAATAAATGCCGTAAATCTTGTTGTTTATTTCGGGAATTGTCTCGGTTTTTTTTTCGACTCGAAAATGTCTAAGATATAGGTGTCTTGCGAGAATACAAGATATAGTCACAATTTTAAAAAAAACCGGGAGAATTCAGGTCGATTTTCTCACGGAGGGATCCACAACATCACAAAGTGTGTTTATGCTATACGTGAAGGTATTTACCAAAAAAATGCGTAAACAGTCTAAAGAAACCGAATCCATTCCACCAGCCCATTATGCCCCACAGCAGGGGCTTAAGCCTCCCCTCAGGTTGAGGGGGCTTGGAGCTCAATCCACCACGCTGCTCCAGTGCGGGTTGGTGGATTTTAACGTATTAACGGATTTTAACGTATAATTAGTTGAACATGGCACCCGGGACCTACACAGCTTAACGTGTTCTACGAGGTACGAAGTCAGTGATAGTTATATACTTAAATCAGAAAAACTCATTGGTACACGCCCGGATTCGAACGACGGCCGTATGGCCTTCTAAACTTCGAATGGGTTCGCTGCGCTCGGGCTATCATGACACAATAAAACCGAATAACTACACTCATATAAAGTGTACTTGACGCGTCGCGTTTGCCAACAGCGCTTGTTGGAGATCCGGTACAATATTAATTTTAATAAGGTAAAATGATCAAGAACGCAGTCGACAACTCTCTCTATTTCCCCTTCCCGTGACTTTCCCCTAATAATTCTGTTAAATAAAGCTCGTTCTTGTCTTACTGTTATATTATCCCTACTTCTGTAATTATAACCGACGTTACTTATTTTGTCCCAACTCAAAAAAAAAAACGTTACATTCAGACTTTAGTATCCTTAGCTGCAGATAAATTTATACACTTTTGAATTCAACTCCGGTGTTTTAAAATTGAGGCAGTAATCTCATACCGCGCCCATGAAATCTTTATAAAGCTTTTAGGAGCTTTAACTTAAAAATATTTCTTGTTGTTTACAATCTACTGGCAGCTCTTTCCGGGCGCACGTGTGTTTCATTTATTATTTATTTATTTATTCACGAAAATCATATAATAGTTGAAACTTAAATTTATATTGTAAAAAACAGCTTTACAGACGAACTACGAGTAGCTATTTTATTAATTTTTTTTTGATATAAAAGCTGTTTAAAATTAAAAAATACAAAATAATTTTGTAAGTTGATTTTATTTTGTTTTGATATACAAAAAAGCTTGATAACTAGTGATGAGAAGGGCGTTATCATCTTGCGGACATAGTGATAGTCCGCAAAAGGTCACGGCCAAAGTGCAGCCAAGTTCCACAGACTGTAGCAAAACCCGGATTAACGCGCAATTAAATGATGTTCATAGGGTTTGATTTTAAGGGCTTTTATGAGCTTTTACCGCTGGACACGATTGTTGCAAACTCGAATGTTTGCTGCCAATGGCTGATAATAATGAAGAATGCAGTTGAGAAAAAACAACTGGAACGGATCAGTAGAAAGGATGTAACCTCTCAACATGTTAACGCCAGATTACACACATATTTAGCCATTTAGAAAAAACCGAGTGAGTTTAGCTGGGAAGTATCAATGCATCAACCATATAGCCCTGACTTTGCACCCTCAGATTTCCACTTGTTTCGTTCTCTACAGAATTCTTAAGGTAGTAAGGTAATGTAAGGTTAACTTCAAGAGAAGGCTGTCAATACTAGTTACTTGTAGTATTTTTTTAACCATGAACCCAAAATTTATACAGCAACGGAATCATGTCGCTACATAGAAAACGGTAACAAATTATCGAACAAAACGGCACATATATTTTCATCATCATCAGCCCATTTTACCCCACTTTAGGGGCTTAGGCCTCCCCCAGGAGGTGGGGGGGGGGGGTTTGGAGCTTATATCCACCAGGATACTACACTGCGGGTTGGGGATTGTAACGACCAAAACTCATTGGTACACGCCCGGATACGAACCATAGCCCTATTATCTATGGCCTTATAAATTTGAGACAGGTTCGTTGCGCTCTGGGCTATCACATATATTTTAATCAAATGTAACAAAACTATGAAAAAAAATCATCCAATTCGGTTCATAAACAACGAAGTTATCCCTGAACACACATAAAAAAAAAAAACATATATACGGTCGAATTGAATCGAATTTCTACCTCCTTCTTTTTTGAAGTCGCTTAAAAAATACGAAAAGACTTTCTCCGCAATCTAACATTTAAATTGAGCATTAATTGTATTTGTGTGCTGTTTTTGATTTTCTAATATTTATTACAAAGAATCTTTACTCCCCAATTTTACATTATTTTTTGATAATTAATTAGAAATTTATTTAATATTAAACAATATATTTTCTAATAATTGATCAAGAAATATTATTTGAAATTAGTCATATGGGAGTAAGATTCATAAAATAATTTTGAAAAATCCAGAGCAGTTATGAATGTTCACTTTATGTTAAATTCTTTTTAAATATATTCACGTATGTAACTTCGCAATTAATAAAAAAATCTATATAGATGTAAAACTTTACCATGATGTATGCTAAATCTGTAAATAAACAATATTACCTACAAAAATGAAATATTACAATTTCCCGTAACGACGGGATCTTAAAAACTACGTCGTAGGTTATTTTCTTATCATTTAGAAAATTGAGCTCAAAGAACGGAAAAGCGACGACAATTTAAATGTCGTCTTAACTAGTAAGCCTCAGGACGACGTTCTTTGAGCAATTTACTTGAAGTAGAGGTTTTGTCGGGCAGAAGTCTACAATCAACTTAATAAACATTCAATTCTAGGCACGAGAAACCGCTTTTCGTTGTTGATGTGGCTGCCAAATTAAGTTTTGTAATGAATTATTTCTTAAAACTGAGTCGACAGAAAAGAAAAATTATTAGAGTAGAGACATAGTCTAGAAAATTACAGAATGTTTAAAACACTTTTTGAATTTTCTTAAGATTTGCTCTTGTTTTATTTATTTTACTTTGAATTAATCGTGTTCATATACTTACCCTCTTACACTTGTAGTCGTTTTTATCCGACTACGGGGAAGCTGATAGGAGGGTAATGTGTTTCACAAGTATGTAAGTATGGGTGTATTATTATGTATGTACACATACAGACATGTATATATGTATGTACGTACGTACTTTTAAATAAATAAATAAATAAATAAATAAATAACGTACACATGACAACAACGTCTAGGCCCCAAACTAAGCCCTAGCTTGTGTTTGGGGTACCAAGCGAAGACACCACATACATATAACAACCAAAGACCCGGTACCAGTATCGATATTCACCATATAAATACTGACCCGACCTAGGATTCGAACCAGGGACTTCCAGCTTCGTAAGCAGGGTCGCTACCCACTAGGCTAAGCGGTCGTCATGTGTGTTGTTACTTCCTAAAGCATACACCCTATAACTGATTTCATTAAATGGAATTTCGATAGATTTGTATTAACCGGAAAAGTGTCATAAAATACGTGACGTCAGCGAAAATCCAATATGGTGGTCGCTACGAGTAGACGCCATAATGTACTGAGCGGTCCACGTTTTCATTATATTTTGGTGAAACTACTTCTTTCAAAATTGTAACTAATAAAAATAGGTTAATATTTTTTATTTTTTTTTAAACCGAGTACGGTAAAAAAAAACTCATTATAAAGTGAAAGCTTAAAATGATAATAAAGGAAAAACACAGAAAATATAAATTCTAGAATCCAGGAAATAACATTTTTGTAGAATTTCCTTCCTTTTCTTTTATAAAACTTAAACTGGAGCCGGAGCTCCCACATAATGCTAAGAACTTCAAATCAGGTGTAACCGCACCCTGCTGGTGACTCGAACACCGCACCGACCTAGTTTCGTAAGAGAAAAGAAAGCTATTTTTCAAGAAATATTACATTCGTGTTTTTTATCAGTTTTTGAAGTTATCACTTTATTATTAACGTAATCGGATTTTAACTTTTAATTGTTATTTTGAAATTTAATTATATAATTAAGGTCATGCAATAATAATAATAATACTTGGACATCACACAGCGTCATCTAGTCCTAAAGTAAGCGAAGCTTGTATTATGGGTACCTGACAACTGATGTATGTGATGTCGACGCTTGGTACCCAAAACAGAAGCTTGACGCCTAGACGTTGTTGTGATGTACACGAATGATATGTTATGTTACGTAACGTTACGTTCCGTTACGTTACGTTACGTTACGTTATGTTATACATACTTACATATTCTTCATAATATATAATAATAATATTTCGGAGACGTCACACAGCGCCATCTAGTTTATATGTATATAGACATTTCAAACCCAAACATGGAACAAATAGACATGTTTCGTGCCCACCAATATTTGCCCCGAACGGGAATCGAACCAACGACCCTTGGCACCGCTATTAGGGTCTCTAATCTCTGCCAATCGGTCAGTCAATTTAAATTCATTTTTTGACGACTAATAAAAAGTCAATTCTGCTTGTACGCGTATATAATACTAGCGACCGCCCGCAGCTTCGCTTGCGTAGACTACAAATTCCTGTTATAGGTACTATTAACGTTCGAGATGGTTTATACGTACTTTTTGCTGGAACCAATTTTGGTCACACCCATTCAAACTTTTAATCTTCATTCCCCTTCCACCTTTTAAAAAACCGATACAATTTTTCATCTCCCGTTTCCCACTCTTAAAATGTGAAAATCTAAAAACCCTGAAACACGTCATTATTTAAGTCCCTCCATTCCCATCCTTAAGTTTGAAATTTCTAAAAAAGCCTTTCTTAACTTTGTAATGCTCACGTTATAAAATAAACTTATGTTCCAAATTTAGCTTCCTACACTTAGTACTTTCGGCTGTACATTGCTAGATCAGTGAGGACAAACGACAGACAGATAGACAGACAGACAAACACAAAAAGTAGCTTATGACACTCTTGAGAACCTTCTTTCACGTCTGCAAAGTTTCATTAAAATCTGTTCAGCCGTATTAGAAATTAGCTCGAATAGATAAAATTGAATTGATTAGACGTACAGACAAACAGACGGACAAAAAGTAGCTAATGTCAAATATCTTGACAACCCTCTTTTCCGTCTGCAAAGTTTCCTTAAAATCTGTTTAGCCGTTTTGGAGATTAGCTCAAATAGACAGATACACGTACAGACAGACAGACGGACAAAAAGCAACATTTGTTAGTTTTAACGACCTTCTTTTCATATTCATTGATGTTTCATTTAAATAGGTTTAAACATATGGACGTACAGACAGACATACAAAAAGTTCTGTATGTCACATATGGAAAGGGTGTAGTCAAAAGATTACATCCTGTTATATGTGTAAAGTTTCATCAAAATCGGTTAAGCCGTTTTGGCCGAAGCCGATTTGCTCGAATAGACAGACAGTTCGTTTTCATGTATATAGCCTATAACTCTCCGCTAGAATCAGGCTATCAAAGGCAAAAAGAATTTTTCAAATCCGACTGGTAGTTTCAGAGATTAACAAATTCAAACAAACAAACAAACAAATGAACGAACGAACGAACGAACCAACCAACCAACCAACAAACAAACAATCAATCAATCAATCAATCATTCAATCAATCAATCATCAAATCAATCAGCGCGCG
Organism: Luffia ferchaultella; assembly: GCA_949709985.1. NCBI lineage: Eukaryota > Metazoa > Arthropoda > Insecta > Lepidoptera > Psychidae > Luffia > Luffia ferchaultella. The sequence goes on along the minus strand of OX453264.1, from coordinate 5,052,034 downwards.
CGACGGAAGCTCTCAAAAGGAATATTTTTTTCCGTTTTTGCAACATTTTTCATTGATGCTCCACTACTATTGGTCGTAGCGTGATGTAGTATAGCCTATAGCCTTCCTCGATAAATGGACTATCCAACACAAAAATAATTTTTCAATTTGAACCAGTAGTTCCTGAGATTTGCGCGTTTAAACAAACAAACGAACGAACGAACGAACAAACGAACGAACGAACCAACCAACCAACCAACCAACCAACAAACAAACAATATATCAATCAAACAATCAACCGATCCATCAATCAATCAATCAATCAAAAAATCAATCAATCAATCAAAAAATCAATCAATCAATCAATCAATCCTTCAATCAAACAATCAATCGATCAATCAATCAATCTGTCTATCAAACAAACAAACAAACTCTATAGTTTTTAAATTTCAATAAAAACTGTTAAGATATTAATTTAAATTGTATGATGTAAAGGGCAATTATAATAAGCATGAAATGCTTAAGACAACTGACGTATTTAATTTGATAAGGATTAATATCACGTTTAAAAAACATCTTCGCAAATAGTACATTATGTTGAACAAATTTGGCTGTCATAAAAAAGGTTATAGTAAGTTAACCTTAAAAGATACACATATGCTGTCACAGACTTTTGGTTAGAACTTTTAAAGGGGTACAATTCCGTAATACATGATTTTTGCTTAACATCAACCGTTTACGCAGCGCGCGCGACGGAAGCTCTCAAAAGGAATAATTTTTCCCGTTTTTGCAACATTTTTCATTGACGCTCCACTCCTATTGGTCGTAGCGTGATATAGTATAGCCTATAGCCTTCCTTGATAAATGTACTATCCAACAAAAAATAATTTTTAATTCGAACCAGTAGTTCCTGAGATTTGCGCGTTCAAACAAACAAACAAACAAACAAACAAACAAACAAACAAACAAACAAACAAACAAACAAACTCTTCAGCTTTATAATATTAGTATAGATATATGAAACATTCACTTAACACCAAATAGATGCAAAAACTACGAGAGTGTAACAGATACTACAAACGGACAGACAGACGGACATGCTGAAACTGTGAACGTTTTTATCAACCGACTTTCTTGTTTGTCGGTCAGTTTAATGTTCGTACCATAGAGTAAATAAAATTGACAGCAGCGTTTGGTTTTAATAGAGTCAGAAATGAGCCTTCATAGTATCGAAAATGTCAAACGCGACTTCGCGGGGGTGAAGACCGGCGCGCTGGGATTTCGTGGGGGGTAAAGATCGGCGCGTGGCGACCTCGCGGACTGAAACTCGCCATCTTACACTTGCTAGCTAGAGTATGAGTGGTTAGACGGTAAACGCACAAGAGGGCTTCTAGTCAATTCGTACTTTTACGGTTCATACAAATTACAAATCGAATTCAAACTAAGTTCCTGATGAGCTAAAGACTTGAAACTTTAAACAAAGCTCAGAACACGACTGAAAATCAGAAAATAAGAATTTTAATATATTTTTTTTTCGTATTAAAACGGCCTAAAAAATATAAAATTTAATTTTTATTTATTTTAACAATTAAAATTTAAAACGAAATATTTTGGGCGCATTCAATAGATTAAGATTAGATTAGATTAGGGATTTTATAAGGCCATAGGGCCATGGTTCGAATCCGGGCGTGTACCAATGAGTTTTTCTGACTTAAGTACATAACTATCACTGACTCCGTGCCTCGGAGAGCACGTTAAGCAGTCGGTCCCGGACGCTGTCAATAGATGGCGGTCATTACAATCCCCAACCCGCAGTGGAGTAGCGTGGTGGATTTAAGTTTCAAACCCGCTCCTCACCCTGGGGGAGGCCTAAGCCCCTGCAGTGGGGTAAAATGGACTGATGATGATGATATTTAAATAAAGAGAAGAAAATACAATCTAAAAAGAAAGAAAACCATTAAACCAGCCTTCAGGCAGAGTGTTTTTGAAAATACTCAGATCGGTATTAAATAAATCTAGTTTCAGGCACTTGACCACCTTGTCAAATTTTCGTTTGCGGATCAGATATTTTTTTTCCATAGTTGCAACCATGTTGTTTGACATATGCCTTACGGCTCGATTCGGAATTTTCAAATTAATTTTAGAAAACAAGGGCGCAGAATTTATTGAAAAAAAGTTTTTTTTTTATTTAATTAATTTATGCTTCGGGCCTCGGAACCTTAAAAAAAGCTTAGGTATCGAGACAAACACACTTCTGATTTCAAATTAAAGCAGCAAAAAGTCTAGTTATAAAGTAAAATAGTGGCTTAGTGAGTCCAAGGGCTGACAATAAAAGCTAGCGGCACTTTAGAGCGAGGTCGCTCGGGCGTCTGAAGTGCTCTCAGCCCTCGGTCTATTGCTAACAATGGGGTTTTATTGCCACACATTTAAACTATATAAAGAGTATCTGATTACTAACTAATTATAGTCATCGGGCTTTTATATCCTGCGGTCACGAAAATAAAAATATCTACGCCGAAAAGAGTGCATGCACTTTTCTTTTAAGGCTGTCGTTTGACAGTAGTGTCCTTTTGTGTTGAAATATTTGTGAGTGACAGCCACAGACAAGTCAACCTTATAGACCACGCTTTGACAGGTAGTAGCATTCGCCAAGGCTATGTAGTGACACTACATAACTACGTCACTAGTGAGCCGTCAGTTGGAAGCAGGTAGGAAGCCACTAAATTGTCAATTTTGAACGAGCCAATGAAAACTAGCCGACCTCTCCCCGCACCCCGCCACTTTTTGGCGATTTCGTTTTCGTACTGACGTTTATTAAAGCGTGGTCTATAGGTTGATGGTCTGTGGTGACAGCCAATCTAAGTATATTTTTTCAATTATTTTGTAAGCGTAATTTTCGTTTTAGCTAATTAATCATAATAATGTGATTTATTGCAGAAAAATGGTGTTACACACTAGGTCTTGTATAACTCTATTAAAATTTTTAATTTTACTGTTAAATAATTGTTTAATTTAATATTTTCATTTAATTTAAATGGTAGCTCGTCTCCACATTCCAGCAATCATAAGTTCTAACGATATATTTACATTAATATAAATAAGATTATCAAATAATAAATGCCATATTTTTACATCATACTAGGAGTGATTAAAAGTTTGTGAGAACGACATATATATTCCTTGGTAAAAAAAAAAATTATGCTAGCTACTATCGAATCATACCATAGATGGAAAAGAAAGGGATGAACGACTTAACCCCTTAACTATTTACGTATACATTCATTGTGTAATTATTTTTGGTGTCCCTGAACAAGTACATGGCATCTCTAACCTACTCGATTCTCTGTGGTCTACATAGTAATAGCTATAATTGTAAGTCCCGGGTTCGAATCCCAGGTCGGGTCAGTATTTATATGATGAATATTAATACTGGCACCGGGTCTTGGTTGTTATATGTATGTGGTGTCTTCGCTTAGTACCCAAAATACAAGCTAATGCTTAGTTTGGGGCCAAGACGTTGTTGTGATTGTGTGTGTTACTATAATTGTAAGTGCAATTAAAGCTTTATGCTAATATAGTAAAGTCCTAACCAAGTTTCATTATTTGACAATAGGTGGCGCTAAGTGCCGTCCGGCGTTACGGGACTTCCCCCTATAACTTTAAGGGCAAAGCGAGACGACGGCAGCTGCGATGACGACTGTAAAGCTAGAACCATCTCGCGATCCCCGCGCGTCCGATACTCACACCCACGATTTCAGTTCGCTCTCATTTCGTAGGTACTTAAAATCGTGCTTAAGACTCATACTTAAAACAGACAATAGGTACTCTATGGTACGTATATTGCTGTTAAATTTATTACCTCTATGTATATATTTTTTTCATTTTATAGCTAATGAAGTTTTTCATTTAAATTCAGCGATAATGTTTATATGGACACATAATTTTTTTGTTTTGTCCACTTTTTCTGTTACTTAATTTTAAGGCAGAAAGCATTTAATGAAATGGGCCCGACTTTGCGACTTATAATAGAGTTAGTGACATAAATCAATTTGTGGACATTTCTTAATCATTTTATTAGATTAACTTCAATGGCATTTGAACTCCGCCGTAGATTTAAAAAAAAACTCAAGCAAAGTGAGTTTTGTTAGAAAGTTTTATATATTGGCCGATTGACCGATTGGCCAATTGGTTAGAGATTCTAACTGCAGAAGCAAACAACGCGGGTCCGATTCCCGCCCAGGACAATAAATATTTGTGTGCATGAACGAACATGTCTATTTGTTTCGTTTGCTTTCCATTCCATCAGCCTTTTTTATACCCCACTGCAAGGACTTAGGCCTCCCCTCAAGTTGAGGGGGCTTGGAGCTTAAATTCACCACGCTGCTCCAATGCGGGTTAGCGGATGTAACGACCGCCGTCTATTGAGAGCAACCAGGACCGACTGCTTCACGTGCTCTCCGAAGCACGGAGTCAGTGATAGTTAATGTACTTAAGTCAGAAAAAACTCATTGGACCACGTCCGGATTCGAACCACGGCCACATGGCCTTATAGATTTGAAACAAATTCGCTGCCTTCGGACTATCACGATACATTTATTTCGTGTCAGGGAGTAAAATATTGATATATGTAGCACTACATATTATAAAATAAAGACTCCCACCGCGACTGTCTGTCTGTCTGAACGCGATAAACTTAAAAACTACCGAAAACATTTTCATACTGTTGTCACCAATGTATGGAGTGATTCAAGATATAGGTTTGTATATAATTCATCAATGTTTTTTTTATTTTTTTGTAAATTTGTTGAAGTATGACGATTGTTGTTGTAAATGTCGTAAAAAATAAAGCCGACTGGATCGAGCTTTCATCGAAAACGCTGCCTTAACCCTTTTAGATATAACAAAACAATATATAAAGGAACTGTTTGTTCCTCATTTATAGGTGTAAAGAAAAATCCACGATGGCATATGTCATCTTATAAGGATAACTTGTTATATCTATTTGAACGTTTAAAAAAATGGTTACATATAATGTGGTAATTGAAAAGCTGTTCACACGGATACGATATTAATCCTCATCAAATTAAATATGTTAGTTACCTTAAGCATTTCATGAACTTTATAATTGCCTTTCTTACTATCATACAGTTTAAATTTATACAGGGTGAGGTTTTAATGACCAGCCAAATTTTAATATAATGATCTTTGGTAGACAACCGATAGCCGTCTTGTTTCCTTTTAGTATCGTTCTATAGAAAAATATTGAGATATGACTACACCAACCTTTCCCGAAAAAACCAATAACTCTAGTCACTATTCATGCCCGCCGTCCCATTCCTTTTCAAGGCCTCGGGCGCGTACGTTTACTATAGCGTTGAGAAGGTAACCATACGTTATAAAATAACACTGTAGATAAAATAATTTATCATGAAAGTGTAACCCATATTTTTTTATTACGCAATGCGGTCTATTGGTGATACCTGACATCTAGAAAAATTTTGGCCGGTAACTAAAATCTCACCTTGTATATTAGGATTTATTGCAAAATTAACATCATCGCACGACGAAATATACTTTGCGGCCCCACATATTTTATTCACATATTCTTTACCTTTACCAATATTTGCAGGATCGGAAACAAAATACATTAAAAATACTCCAAATGGGATGAACATTATGTTACGTTTAAATGTATTTAAATCTAATCCACATGCTCGACGCAACGACATAAAAAATGTAGGCATATGTGACCTGCTACCAGTGCGTAAATTAATTAAAGTAAAATATTTAAATATTTAACCTAACGATTTAATAGTACAAACTTCATATTTCGTACATGGCACGTAGATATCATGTTTCGTGCTTTTATGAAACGATCCGATTCGTATAATAAATTTCCAACTAAATTTCCATCGACGCTAAACTTTATATATCTCTCTTAAAAAGCTCTATTCAAAATTCAATTTGGAATAATTTGACTAGAGAAACATCATTATCCAACTAAATTCGTGCATCTGAGAAGACAACAAAGTTGAAGGCGCCCACGAGTTCTTCTTTGAACTTCGTCTGGGCTCACTCCTGAAGCGTGAGCGTTTTAGTGGACTGTATTTATAGGTATAGCGAGGGGCGATAGCGAAAGGAGAGGAAAGACTAAAGGGACTGACCTTGACGCAGCAACACACATATAAGTCTTCGCTGTCAGCCAGGAGCTCCTCCAGTCAGGCGGCGGCGCGGCACCAACACGTAATCGGGCACACTCCACAGTTTATATATTATAGCGTTTGTTACACAATATTATTAGGTTTTTATATGAGTTTTAGGCGATAAGCGATTATGCGTTTAGCGTTTTATATTTTCAGTACGTCACATAGGAAAGACAACAGCGGACTGAATGTAAAGGAAAAAGCGGGTAGTGCGGAAACAAGAATCAGGGATGCGGCGTAGCCATTGCCCCCGGCCATTGAAAGACTCGCTTTCAATTGCACAAGGAAAAATAAAAGAAAAATATTAAAATAAACTTAAAATTTAACAAAGAAAGCGGAGAATAAATTAAATTAAACTATTGCTATTGCGTGGGTAGAGGACAGAGACGCACGACTGGTCTCTTGTAAATTCCAGTTGCAGTCTTAACTGACGCAACACGGACTACTCCGTCGACTCCTGGGAATGTAGAAACTACTACGCCCAACGGCCAATGAAGGATAGGGGTATCATCAGTCATTACTATTACAATCGTACCCTTTTCGATTGGTTTAGAAGGTGTATTCCATTTCTCACGCGTTTGTAAAAGATGTAAGTACTCTAACTTCCATCTTTTTGAAAAAGATTGTACCATATTATCCAAAAGCTTATATCGTTTTACTAAATTACTAGAAAACTCTGTCTCATCTACAAAAGGTAAATGTTTTATTGGACTTGACATTAAAAAATGCGCGGGCGTTAGAGCAGAAGGCTCCGATGGATCAGAACTCAATAGCGTAAGCGGACGCGAATTCAGTACGCACTCTATTTGCACCAATACTGTCAACAATTCTTCATATGTTAAAATCTGCGAACCTATTACGCGAAACAAATGAGTTTTAAACGCTTTGACGTAAGTCTCGACATGTCCATTAAAATGAGGACTGCGTGGAGGTATGAGTTTCCAGGTGATTCTGTTTTCTGATAACTCCTTTGCAAATGAAAAATTGTAATTTTCAGAACATAAAAATTTATAGAGTTCATTAAGCGTATTTTTTGCTCCTATAAACGTCGTACCGTTATCAGAGTACATACACGAAACCGCACCCCGTCTGGCAAGAAAACGTTTAAAAGCTGAAATGAATACGTGCGTTGTCAGATCTGAGGCTATCTCTATATGTACAGCGCGCGTTACGAGGCACACAAATATGCACAAATAGCATTTTATAGGACGAACACCGCGTTTTCTATACGGCGTAATGCTGATTGGACCTGCATAATCTACAGCTGTATGCGTGAAAGCTTTAGTTTGCTGTACTCGACAAGCTGGTAAATCAGACATCATAGGAAATGTATTTTTTGGATTAACCTTAAAACAAAAGTAACATTGATGAACAATTTTGCGAACGGTGTTTCGACAAGATAAAATGCAATAGCGTTGTCTAAGTATAGACATAAGTAGTTGCGGCCCAGTATGACAATGTTTCTCGTGATAATATTTTATTATGAGATCGACAATATAGTCCTTTCGAGGTAATAAAATAGGATGCTGCTGATCATAGGATAAGTCTGCATTACGCAGGCGTCCACCAACGCGCAACAATCCGTATTTATCTAGAAATGGGTTTAATTTTCTGATTTGAGGCGAACAATTTTTATTTGAAATTAAACATTTTATATCGTCAGCGAAATATTTAGATTGCATAACCTTAATTATTTGAGTTTCAGCGAAATCAAATTGTGAACTGGTAATTACTTCAGCGCGAGGTAGTTTCTTTAAAAAGCGATAAATGTAAATAATAGAGCGAAGTAGAGCGTTCCAAGAAGAAAAGCGTTGTGATAGCGTATACAAAGCATGAGGTTCTTCTTCGGCCGACGTAGCCAAAGCGATTACCTTTGATTCGGGTACTTCTATATTATCAGAAGGTTTGAACCTTTTAATAGGCCAACTTTCAGGTTCTTGCTGTAGCCATGAGGGACCATTAAACCATAATGGATGGTCAATTAAGCGTAAAGGTGTGATACCACGAGACAAACAATCACTCGGATTATCGACTCCATTTACGTGATAAAAATGTCGCGGAGGAAGCGTATCAATAATTTTTGTAATTCGCGTAGCAACAAATGTTTTAAATTTATGCGGAGACGAGTGGATCCAGCATAGAGTCACCATAGAATCGGTGAAACAATAAATATCGTCAATATTATGACGAGGAGCGTATGTGTCGATGACTAGACGCGTTAATTTAGCCATAAGTAGCGCAGCGCACAACTCCAAGCGAGCGATAGAAACAACTTTAAGAGGCGCTACTTTAGATTTCGCGCAAACCAAACGTATAATAGGCGGGTTGTTAGCGTTAGATACGCGTAAATAAATAACTGCGCCATAAGCTTTTTCACTAGCGTCTGAAAAAGCGATTATAGAAATTTTTGAATTTTCAGTTACACCTAAATGACGCGGGAATTTTAATTTAGCTAATTCAGGAAGTTCGGAAATATATTTATGCCAAATTGCGGCGGCAATGTGCGGCGGCGTTGGTTCGTTCCAGTCCAATTTCAAAAGCCAAAGCTGCTGGATGAGAACCTTAGCAAATAATATGACCGGCGCGATAAACCCAATTATGTCATATTGACGAGCGATGACGGACAAAATATTTCGTTTTGTACATAGTCGCTCCTCTATGGACACGACAAAACTAAATTCATCAGTAGACGGAGACCACTGAAGTCCCAAAATCTTTAAATGTTGATCCTGTTCAAACTGAACAGCCGAACGGTAGCGATAAGACTCGGGCAACGAATCTAACAATTCAGCAGAATTACTAGACCATTTTACCAAATCAAAGCCCCCGGCCTTGAAGAGACCCAGCAACTCATTCTTAAGTTTGAGTGCGTCAGGTAGCGCGGGAACAGAATAACACACGTCGTCCATATAGGCGGCGCGCGGTACGAGATCCGCGGCGAGCGGGTATGTGTCTTGTTCTTCGGCGGCCAATTCGCGTACGACCCGCATAGCGAGATAGGGACTACTACGTAATCCAAAACAGACGCGATTGAACTCATACGTGACGAGAGGTTCCGTAGAGTTGTAACGATAAAGTATTTTTTGAAATTTGCGATGTTCTTCCTGAACCAAAATTTGCAAATACATCTGCTTGATGTCTGCTGAGAAAGCTATACTATAAAAGCGAAACATGAGTAATATTAAAAATAAGTCATTTTGTAGATTTTGCCCTGTATATAATATGTCGTTGAGTGATAGGCCAGAAGTGGTTTTGGCACTCGCGTCTAACACTATACGCAACTTCGTCGTGGTTTTGTCTTGACGCACGATGGCGTGGTGAGGGATGTAATAACCACTTTCAATATTATCATCATAAACTGGAGAGATATAATTTTTATCTAAATATTCTTTGATAACCGCGTTGTATTCTAAGCGCAAAGTAGGCGAAGCATTAAGTTTTCGTTCCAAAGAAAAATATCTATTTTTAGCGATTGTATACGAGTCACCCAAAGAAGCAGAGTCGCGCGAAAAGGGAAGCGCGACGCTGTAGCGTCCAGACTTGTCTCGCGACAAATTATCTATAAATATAATTTCGCATTCACGATCCTCAGCATTAAGGACAGGCACGGTATGAACTTCTTCAAGTTGCCAAAATTTTTGTAAAATCGTATTTATACAGGGTTGAGTAACAGCGCAACAAGCAAGAGATATGTTACTGGGATTATTTTCAATATCTACATTGCCTATAATCATATAACCGAAGACAGTCTCGAAAACTGTCGGCATACCCGGAGGCCCCGTTACACGGCCCGACAGTAAAATTTGTGAAAACATCGAACCCCCCAACAAAAGATCGATATCACCCGGAACCGAGTAATATTTATCAGCGAGCGTAACATTATTTAAATAGGTAAATGAAGTAGTATTTATATGAGCGGTAGGTATTTTATCCGTAATTCGATCGATTACAAAAGCGTTAATAGAATATTTAATATTTTTATTTATTAATGATGACACTTTAAGTGTTAACATGCCCTTAATTGAACTAGCGGAGCCACCTATGCCCTTAACGACAGATCTAGTAATTTTATTATAGCGTAAATTTAATAATTTGCAGCAATCTGCGGTTATGAAATTATTTTGTGAAGCTGTGTCCACTAGACCTCTAATAGTATGTAAGTTACCCAAGTTATCTTCAGTGTTTAATTGAACAGTTCCTAATAAACAAGTGTTCAAGCGTTCAGAACTAGATTTAATATTACAAAGAGATATTTTATTATCGTGTGACGCATCCACTGTGGGCGCAGGCGTTGCAAACCGGTTAGCGGGGCCGCCGGCGGCAGCCGAGTGCTTCAGCGTTTCAGAGGACTCCGCACGAACGTTTACGGTTTGCGGTTCCGTATGCGACTTCATTTTTCTACATAAAAGTGAATGATGTTTGCATCCACAGTAGCGACATAAAACCGTAGATTTACAAGCGAAACTTACATGATATAAACTCAAACAATTAGAACATCCATTTCGTTTTTTAATAAAATTAATACGATCATTAATTGAAAGGCGTTTAAAAAAATCACATTTATATAATTGTGGTTTGTTTACAGCATACACAAGCATTATCCACTACGACAAATGAATGCGTAGGCTTCGAGTAATTTTGTTCTGCGTTATTTTTACCATACTTCTTTGGCGGGGTAGAAGTAGTAGATATAGAAGAAGGCGTGCGATCCAATATTTTGGATTGTTCATGAAGAAAACCGATTAAACTATTGTACGTAGGTATGGATTCGTCACGTTTTAACATTTCAAAGGCGCGCGATGTTTCCGAATCCAGTTTCTTAAGTGCTACGTGGAGTAATATGAAATCCGCCAAATCAGACAATTTCAAAGATTTCAAACTAGCGACCGCGGCGGCGAATTTATCTAAAAATAATTCTATATTTTTCGAAGAAGCGTAACTACCAGCTTTAAAATTGATCCAAATAAGCGGAAGCGAGACAACGTTTATCCTCATATTTTTTAACCAAAGTTGACCAAATCTTTTCGTAATTTTCCCCGGTGGGAGTGATTCCGGAGCACACTGATAAAGCACGACCAGAAAGTTTTCCTATTAAGTATTGCACTCTTTCGTGATCTGTTAAGTTTTCGTTTACATGAATAGTATTTTTGAAATTTTCATAAAACATCGGCCACTCAATAGGATCACCAGAAAACGACAATAACTCCAACTTAGGTAATTTTATAGTACTCTTCTTGCTTTCAGAATTGTTACCAGTATCGTTGCATGTAGACTTAGGAACTTTAAGAGCGTTAATTTTGCTTTCGACCCGCTTAATACGGCAATATAAATCATCAAACGCATTCCAAGATTGAAAATTAGGTACCGCGTCAGGATTCACAGTCAGCTCAAGCAAATTGATTTGTTTTACTAAATCAGAAAATTCATCGCGAATCGATTCCAATGTAATAATACTGGACAAAAATAATTCTTCTGCTACTGTATCTTCAAAGGCGTTTTTTGCGTAATTATAGATGTATTGCAACCGACCAAACATTGATTCACGTTGCGCAGTTAACATAGTTATTTGTATTTTAATATCTGCCTCTTGCAGTTTTACTTTACCTTTTGTAGGCATATTTGAAGTTAAATATATTTATAGAATCAATAGAATTAAAACTGAAAACGTAAGAAACTAGACGATTCAATAAATGTCGCAATTACTGCCTGTAACATGCACACGCGGCACGCACACACAAGGTACGCGCGTAGATGCGACGCGATGTTTACCTACCTACAAAGCTAAATAATTATAAATTCTTAGATAAAATTTTGATATAAAATAATTTTATATTTATATAAAGCGTTTCGTGCGAGAAATGGAATCTACCTTGTTCAGTAAAGACTGACAGAGTAAGAATAGCGTAGTTTAAAAGAATTGTATGAAGGGAAGCGTGCAGCGAGTTATTTTAAAACTTTTGGTAAAGACCAGAATTTTATGAAGCGAGCGTGGTCAGAAGAACCAATTATTTTTTAAACCTTCGGTTCGAAGGAACATATTATTTTTTAAACCTTCGGATCGAAGGACCATATTATTTTTTAAACCTTCGGATCGAAGGACCATATTATTTTTTAAACCTTCGGATCGAAGGACCATATTATTATGAAGGCGCCCACGAGTTCTTCTTTGAACTTCGTCTGGGCTCACTCCTGAAGCGTGAGCGTTTTAGTGGACTGTATTTATAGCGAGGGGCGATAGCGAAAGGAGAGGAAAGACTAAAGGGACTGACCTTGACGCAGCAACACACATATAAGTCTTCGCTGTCAGCCAGGAGCTCCTCCAGTCAGGCGGCGGCGCGGCACCAACACGTAATCGGGCACACTCCACAGTTTATATATTATAGCGTTTGTTACACAATATTATTAGGTTTTTATATGAGTTTTAGGCGATAAGCGATTATGCGTTTAGCGTTTTATATTTTCAGTGCGTCACATAGGAAAGACAACAGCGGACTGAATGTAAAGGAAAAAGCGGGTAGTGCGGAAACAAGAATCAGGGATGCGGCGTAGCCAAAAGTGTTTTAATAAATTTTCGGAATCATTAATAAATATTTTATTTTACAACATTATGCGGGTGGGACAAAAGTCAGTCACCCAGTCCATATATCCATTTCACGTGAGTGTACTTGCGTGTATATTTTTGGAAGGAATTATTTTTATTCATATTAGAATACAGTTCGTCCATACTTTATACAACGTTAGCAACCATGGACAGAGGGTAGCGAACTGCAACCGTTCGAAACGACCCAATTCGACAGCCGCTCACCAATATATTTTTTAATGTCCACCTCCATCATCAATACGAAGCTTGTTCGGTCCCGTTCGGGTTGTTGGCTGACCACCAATGCTCTTTAACGCTATATGTGTGTTCCGGCTTGGGACCGTTGACAGAAAGCCAGTGTGCTAACAGCACCGTATGTCGTTTTTAGAGCCACGTATACCGATATATTTGTATAGTTACACAACTATTATAATACACTATGATGCAAGTACAGTAAGCTGCATATTATAGTCGAGGTGTTTATTATCATCAATTGTCAATTATAGTCATCTATTCGGCTTCGCCTCGTGCCTATAATAAACCGATGACTATAACACCCAATTTACTGAGTATGAGCATCATACGACTTTTTTCAATACATTTGCGATTAAAATTAGGTAGATACTTCCAATGTAATAATGGCGGGAAATGAGGGCGCGAGCTGGTTGTTTTTCGCGGTTTACGCATGCGTTACAAATAGAATGCTCGTTTGTGATTGGTGTTAATTAAAAACCGACTTCAAAAACATAAACTAAAAAGTTAAAAATAAAATTTTCACTTTAAAGAAAGGAGCATTAACAGGCGGCATATAGTTAATGAAGTCGGTGCCTACTCACTCAGACACTTTAAATTGTGTTCTATATTTGTTATAGTTATAAATGTATCATTGTTATAATTGTTATTACCTGGTAAGTACCTATTTAAAGTGTCTGAGTTGGCACCGACTTCATTAACTGTATGCCGCCTGTTAATGCTCTTTCTTTCAAGTGAAAATTTTATTTTTAACTTTTTAGTTTATGTTTTTGAAGTCGGTTTTTTTTTTAAATTATATTATTTTTTAATTTTTAGTTGAACGCATCTGTAACTTATTTGTATTTAGTATAAATGGGGCTACTAAACGCGCTACTCTAATGAGACAGCACTGCGATTACGCAACGTATATTCAGTGTCAAATTGATACATCAGCATGTCTAGTAGGTAGTGGTATTCCTATGTAAAACTTCAATCTTAATTATTATTTTTGTGCGAAGTGAACATTTTGGCATATTGAACCGTATGAAGGAAGCCCAACAAAATGTAACTGGTGTAATTCGTTGAGGAATTCCCTCGACTGTTTATGGTTTTCATCATCAGACCTGTAATGGCACTTATAACCCATATGAGTGCAAAGTTGTCATCAATAGAAATTAATTAAGTCCAAACACCAGGTAATTGCTTTAAATCGTTGAGGAGTTCCTTCGACTGTGTATGGTCTCCATTATCAGACCTGTAATGGTACTTATAACCCATACGGGTGCAAAGTTCTAATTAATAGAAATCAATTAAGTCCAAACAACAGGTAATTGCTGTAAATCGTTGAGGAATTCCCTCGATTGTGTATGGTATCCATCACCAGACCTGTAATGGTACTTATAGCCCATATGGGTGCAAAGTTCTCATTAATAGAAATGAATTAAGTCCAAACACCAGGTAATTGCTGTAAATCGTTGAGGAGTTCCCTCGATTGTGTATGGTCTCCATCATCAGACCTGTAATGGCACTTATAATCCATATGGGTGCAAAGATCTCATCAATAGAAATGAATCAAGTCCAAACACCAGGTAATTGCTATAAATCGTTTTAGGAATTCCTTCGACTGTGTATGGTCTCCATTATCAGATCTGTAATGGTACTTATAACCCATATGGGTGCAAAGTCCTCATCAATAGAAATGAATTAAGTCCAAACACCAGGTAATTGCTGTAAATCGTTGAGGAGTTCCCTCGATTGTGTATGGTCTCCATCACCAGACCTGTAATGGTACTTATAACCTATATGGGTGCAAAGTTCTAATTAATAGAAATCAATTAAGTCCAAACACCAGGTAATTGCTGTAAATCGTTGAGGAGTTCCCTCGATTGTGTATGGTCTCCATCATCAGACTTGTAATGGCACTTATAATCCATATGGGTGCAAAGATCTCATCAATAGAAATGAATCAAATCCAAACACCAGGTAATTGCTATAAATCGTTGAGGAGTTCCCTCGATTGTGTATGGTCTCCGTCATCAGACCTGTAATGGTACTTATAACTCATATGGGTGCAAAGTTCTCATTAATAGAAATCAATTAAGTCCAAACACCAGGTAATTGCTGTAAATCGTTGAGGAGTTCCCTCGATTGTGTATGGTCTCCATCATCAGACCTGTAATGGCACTTATAATCCATATGGGCGCAAAGATCTCATCAATAGAAATGAATCAAGTCCAAACACCAGGTAATTGCTGTCGTTGAGGAGTTCCCTCGACTGTCTTTCAGCTCCATCATCAGATCGACTCCCGACCTTCATTAAATAGTACTAGTAGTAGTACTTTATTAAAATACTTAAAATACGATACTTTAAAATACGATTTTTAAAGGTTGCCCTCGATTTCTCTAGGATGCCATCATCAGATCCTGGTTTCCTTATCATGGTACCACTCCGGAGATAGCTCCCTTTCACAAAAAAAAATCATCCAATTCGGTTCATAAACAACGAAGTTATCCCTGAACACACATAAAAAAAAACATATATACGGTCGAATTGAGTAACCTCCTTCTTTTTTGAAGTCGCTTAAAAAAGACCTAGTACTGTAAAATACAACATTACGGTACAAGTTTCGATATTATAAAGGCCGTATTAATAGTAAATGTAAAGAAAAAATTTAACCCTTATTTTAAATTCCTGTAAAAAAATTATCAAGTCTTGTAACACTTTTGTCGTAAGATTTAAGATCCCAATAAGACTCAAGCCGGCCATTCTAAACCCCCATTAATGTTATTTAAAACTTGTACTTTCAAAATGTCGGCCATAACAACACATAATTTGTGAAAATTTCTACCGTTACCTATTACGGTATATAAGTCTTTAAATTGAGTATAGGCGCACGAACAGACGACGTCGACTTAGTAATAGGATCCTTTTAGCACTCATTGGGTACGAATTCCTAAAAACTGATAAAGATTAGACTTTCAAGTTATGCTATGCATGTAATTTCGTCAGTGTCTTACAAGCATCGTCACTTGCGAGTTAGGGCATGCTAGAATACGCTAACTTTATAATTCTAATTTATCATTTTGGTTTATATTTCAACAAAATAGTATAGAGATAATTTATATTATCAAGACTACGAAATTTCACAATTGAATACGAATAGCATCAACCATGAACAGAATTACGTATTTTCATCATCACAAAATAGTTTTTTTTATTGTGTTTGATCAGAAAACGAAGTGAGAAAATAACGTGTAAAGTGTAACAAAATAAAACATTAACTCAATATGTCCTCCTTTGCCTCACAAAGAAAGGTAATTGAATAGAGATCGAAAATACATTCAATTGAAAATATATATTGTACAAACACATACTAAATATATGTAGAGAGCAATCACAAATAACTTAACGTGGTAAAGTGCTAGATAGAAACAACAAAATTAAAATGCTTATGTTCGTGCATCGAACCTATACATACTTGAAGCCACAAGTAGGTGAAATTAAATAAATGTAAACAACCTTTCAGTATTACAAAATCCTAAAATATGTTCTTATATCGGTATTTATGCCCGTAAATATAATTTCTATGTCGCTTAGAGCACCTTGCGAAATATAACCGTAGACAGCGCCCCCCCTAACCAGACATTTCAAACCATTTCAAACGAATCAATTTAGCCAGACTAAGAGCGGTGGCTCGGCTGCAATCTGGAGCACGGCTCCTTACTCTGCCGTTTCCGCACATGGGTTTTTTCCTCCATGATGAGTCCCTTCGAGTGGCGGTAGTTCTGCGATTTAGATGAAGGGTGTTGTGAACCTCACCAGTGCTTGTGGAAGCCAACGGTCACCACGCTCTGAGCTGTAACAGATGCTTGGGCCGATTTCCACGCCACCATGCTCATAATGATATCTTACGTCGCGCTTTCATTTCCGCCAATGTGCCCAGTGTTGCCGAGCCACCGGGTCTTAGTTGTACCGATGACAAAAGACCCGACGGCTTAGCGCTTATCCTCTGGTAAGAAGGGGGTGCTTATTGTAGAAGGCAACTTGCGTTAGCAGTTAGCCCTTTCATTCCCTCACACTTCAATTTAAACACGCGAACGGCTGAGGCGGCCGCTAAAACATAAAAGCCAAGCAACATAGAAGCGGCCCGCTGTAGTACACTCACACATAGCATGGCGATGTATACGTGACCTCTCACTGACAGGTTCACGTACACTCTGTCGGGGTAAACACTGGTTTGCACCGGTTCAGTTGCGATAGAACCGACAGGGCTGCGGCTGCGGCGCGCGCAGTTAAAGCGATTCATAAAGATTTTCCTAGTGGTTTTGTTGACGAATTATGGATGTTACCACTACAGTCTTTAAACTAAAATAAGATAATATCGCAGATGCAAAAACCCCGAAGGCACAGGTTTGACATGAACGCGTACCGGACCTATTGAGAATATTTGACTGCCTTTGATGGGCGGCGGGCGGTACCTTAAGATCGCCGCCTCGTTCGGCGTATGAGTCCATCCTGGTAATGCCACAAACGCGAACCTTTGCGCCAGGTTCGATAGAAAATGGTTATATTATTATCTACTTGTAAATATCTTAATTTTTTATTAGATTTTAAATTACATTAGTTAGATTTAAAATAAATAACTATAATTGTTTAATTAAAATTGTTAAATATAAAAAAATTAAAATTATCCGTTTAACGTATAACGTTCATAAAGTTTATATGATTTCATTAAAAAAAAATTGAATTATTACCTACTTGCTAACCAGCGGGTACTACTCACTAAATTCTTACGTTTGAAACTTTGAATCTTTATTATTTTAATGAGAAAAAAACATTCTTGTTGTACTTGATGTCCACCCACTCTCTTACGTCACAAAAATGAAAAGACGAGAACAGACCGATTTTTGTTTTTTGCGTCTCTTGGCAAATTAACCATATTTGTACATAATATATGATCTTCTACGCCTATTAGTAAATGTTGATTTCAATATATGTAGATGTAATGGCTGTGTGATACCTAATAAAAAATTAATACACTGAACCGATTATTTTTACTCTTACTATTTTACTCATTCCACATTGACTTCCATATTCGCTTTTCAAAGACTCTCCTCAAGAAGGAAGTGGCCTTTCATATACCTAACGAAAAAGTTGCGTCAAATCGAAACATTGGTTATAAAATGGGTCTTTTTGAAATTTGTTTATTTTATTTTTTATTTTTATTTATTTTTGTAGGAACCATTATATGCTTATAAATAAAAAACAAAAAGCCAATTACAGATATTACGCTGCCACCTGCCGCGGTCACTGCGACTGCCGGTAATTTTCAAATGAATTTTAAGGCTTTTTCCTGCTTTCGGTGTATGCCTTGGTGTGACCCGGCGGTCATAGTGCAATTAGAGTTGCGTGTTTATTTGTAAACCAAGTAGTATTAAAAATTGTTTTTCTCGAAAACGGTTACTAATAAAAATATAGTTTTTTGGGCGAAATTGTTATTGAATGCCAGCAGATTTTAATTACAACGGGACTCTGGACGGTTGGTATCCGAACTGTATATGACGTCATCTTACAGTTGCATTCAATGGTTTTATTGCAAGCAATACGTATTTTTACCAAATTATATTTTTGTTAAATGTTTGACAGTTTATAATTTTTGTTATACACTTAATAATTAAGGTAATTAAGAGAGTTCTAGCTATAGTGCCATCTGTTGTAAAAATTAAAAACTAGTTAATATAGCGCCATCTGGGGCAAACTATAGCGACTAACTACATTTCAGATAATGTTATCTATTCGATGTTTGATTTCTACTGATTTCTACTCCACCGCGATTTCACTACTACTTTACAGTGTTTATCCTCAGTGTTTATCAGACGCCGTTGAATAGACAATCACAAAATCGAAATAAAAATCACTAAAATTCACTTCATTTTTGAAATTGATTTTCTTAGGGGGCAGCTTTTTTATTTTTAAACGAATAATTAACAGTGTGGTCAACACCTAGGCTTTGTTCATTAGTAAATGACCACCAAATTTCAGCAAGCAGTAGCTTGCAAACAGGCAAACGGAAAGTATTCTGCGCTATTACTACTAAACAGACCACTGATACCTGTCTTATAATGTAACCACCCATAGAGTAAATTAATTAAACAGCAGCGTTTGGTTTTAATAGAGTCATAAATGTCTGTTCACAGTATCGAAGTAACATAACGCAATTTTGGGGAGGATGAAACCGGCGCGCGGGGATTTCTCGGGGGTAAAGAGCGGCTGAAGAGCGGCGGAAAAATTGCCTAGCTATCAGTGCACTCATGTTATTACTTTTTGGATTAGCCAGAGAGGATCGAACGCCTTCTAAATAACTAACGAAACTAAAATTAAATATATTATGCAACAATTCTTAAATTTCATAATAATAACGATTAATGGTTAAGTTCGATTAACGTCGCGCTCGTTTTTTATATTGTATGGTGATACGGAACCCTTCATGTGCGAGTCCGATTCGCACTTAGCCGCTTTCTTGTGCTGTAAGACCATGTTTCTTGCCAAATTTCATGAATTTATGACAATGGGAAATATACATTGTAGGTTTTGATTTGTTTGCGAGTGCCGAAATATGCGGCCTGGTGATTGTATTTTTGATCGCGGTGACTTATATAGAAGCGTCTATGGGTCGTATACAGACAGATAGACAGACAAACGGATAACAAAGTTAACCTATAACGGTTCCTTTTTTCTGTTTGTGGGGCGGGACCCTACAAATGAAAAATCTTGTTGTGTTTAATTATAATTTTAACGAGTTTCCTGATTTAGTATGCATTTGATGAGTGTTTTATTAGCCTCGTAGGAAGTCAACTTCGCGCTAATTAATTCTTGAACACGCAGCCATTTCTTCGCCGAGATAGATACGGTGGGTACGGGGCAAGCGTTCGTGTAAATCGAGTTTGAAAAATAAACGAAACTCAAAATTAACTCAAACTGAAAATTGCCTATAAGACGCAAATTTTGTGAAATTTCAGAAGTGCTTAGTCAAGTTTAACAGGGCAAGAGAACATGATTTTTATTTAATGACACCTACACACTATTTCAACGTTCATACACAAAAAAATTAAGATTTTAAATGAAATGAAATTTGTTTATTCACCGTAAAAAAGAAAAAAAACATTGCATGTTAGACCGTAAATTGTATTCTTTTTTTAATTAATATATTCAAAAATATATCAAAAATATGTGTCGTGATAGCCCAAAGCGCAACGAACCTGTCTCAAATTCATAAGGCCCCATAAGGCCATGGTTCGAATCCGGGCATGTACCAATGAGTTTTTCTGACTTAAGTACACAATATCACTGACACCGTGCTCCGGAGGGCACGTTATGCAGTCGGTCCCGGACGCTGTCAATAGGTTGCGGTCGTTACAGTCCCCAACCCGCAGTGGAGCAGCGTGGTGGACTTAAGCTCCAAGCCCCCCTCCTCACCCTGGGGGAGGCCTAAGCCCCTGCAGTGGGGTAAAAATGGGCTGAAGATGATGATGATGATGATAATTCAAAAATATGCATATATTGACCATAAAAATTTCGAAATATAATTACAGTAAAAATAAAAAGTTTTCAAATTTGACAGGAAGTTCTCAAATAGGCTAGTTGAATATTATTTTTTTGTTATAGTACATATAGCAGTAAGATAATTTAAAAAAGTAATTCATTGTTAATAAAGTTATGAATATTTAAAAGGACCTGTTAGACCAGTTAGAGAGGGCAATACCGTACAGCGTACTTACATGTGAAGTCAGGCCATTTAAAATAACGTTAAATTTCGTTTTGCAAGAAACAGACAAAGATAACATTTCAATAGCTTATAAGTTTTTAACGCAAAAAAATTTTATGTTAATAATTTGTGTAATGGAAACCCCAGGTCAATTCAGTGCCATGTAAAACTTAATATTGCTTATATATGGCCGTTTGTTTCATAATAAATAGAATTAAAATAAGTAAATAAATACAATCCAGTGCTTTCCCTTTCCAGTTATTTCAAAGAGTTAAATAATAAATTCAATACGATTGGTAGTTTATATAACAAGATACTTTGATTCGCCTAAATTTAAACCCCTTTTCAGGAACAAGGGTGAAAATGAAATATTACGTGCCTACATGAAACTTGTAATCCGATATTTGTTCGCAACCTATTCGCGTAATACAGGAATATACGTGTTGTGGAGTTATTAAATTTAATCAAATCTTTCAATTTAGAACCGTATTTTCTATATGCAATAAAGTTCCTTTTCGTATTGAAATTAATAGTACTACATGGAGAGGAGCGCTGAGAAATAGGTACGTTTGCGCTGTCGTGCTTTATCTAAAGAAATCTGAAGGTAAGAAAACTGGCGTATTATTTCACACTAGTGGAATTTTTTGATTTCTGTTGCATGAAAATCGTTATATAAACTAAAATTTCGGGTGGGTAGAAGTCGGACTACTACCGCTAGTTTCTTTTTGAATTTGATAGGAAAACGACGTTTAGAATCATCATCATCATCATCAGCCCATTTTTACCCTACTGCAGGGGCTTAGGCCTCCCCCAGGGTAAGGAGGGGGCTTGGAGCTTAAATCCACCACGCTGCTCCACTGCGGGTTGGGAACTGTAACGACCGCCATCTATTGACAGCGTCCGGGACCGACTGCTTAACGTGCCCTCCGAAGCACGGTGTCAGTGATATTGTGTACTTAAGTCAGAAAAACTCATTGGTACACGCCCGGATTCGAATCATGGCCTTATAAATTAAAGACAGGTTCGTTGCGCTCTGGGCTATCACGACACACGTTTAGAATGTAATCTATTAAATACAGTTGTTTTCGTTCAAATTAAACAAGAAATTTTGATCCTAGCGCGAGTTGTACTAAAAGGCGACCCGTGTGACACCCCATTTGCAGTGCTCATTTTCACGGTCTATGACGTCATCGCAGGGGGTGAACGGAAAGTCAAACATATATTTTAGTATAGTCGCTGGATGGTTCTCGACAACGATATAACTTTCATTTTTGTAACTTCTAAACTTTAGAAGTATAAAGCTTTCAAAAGTACATGTTTTTATTTAGCAATTTTTTTGGAATGTCCGCCGGTACGACGAGGAAGACGTTCATCGAATTCACTTCAAAAATAAATCAGAATTAGGTACAGTTCCAATCAAACTTTATGGCGGACAGTGTCGTGATAGCCCAGAGCACAACGACCCTGTCTTAAATTTATAAGGCCCCACAGGGCCATGGTTCGAATCCGGGCGTGTACCAATGAGTTTTTCTAACTTAAGTACACAATATCACTGAAACCGTGCTTCGGAGGGCACGTTAAGCAGTCGGTCCTGGACGCTGTCAATAGATGGCGGTCGTTACAGTTCCCAACCCGCAGTGGAGCAGCGTGGTGGACTTAAGCTCCAACCTAACCTCCTCACCCTGGGGGAGGCCTAAGCCCCTGCAGTGGGATAAAAATGGGCTGATGATGATGATTTATGGCGGATGTGAACATAGGCACAAGTCGCGTCGCAGTAACCAGTTTTAGGTATAGCGGGACGCAGTGGAGCGAGGGGCATAATATGACTGAACCTGCGCAAACACGCATAAAACGTTGTATTCCGATCTGCCATAAAGGTTCTTTGGAACTATGACATCGTTTATATTGTTTTCAGAACTTGAAACTAAAAATAATATTGCAAGAAGTCCTCAGACGATAATGGGCAAAAATATATGGTCAAAAATTAAATATATGATAGGTATTTTTTGTTAGGTAAATTTGTCGTAGTTCAAGTTTATCCATTTGACTCTCAAGAAATTTTTACACTGATCTCGCAATTTATGAACCCGTGAAAGTCCATCAAAAATAACTCATAATGAACTTTTTAATAATATACTTGGCATCAGCTTTATTACTATCCATGATAGTATCAATAGAAGCCCTCTTCTACACTTACCGTTTAACCACTCTTAATCTAGCTAGCTGGTGTATCCCTTTAGCTAAATGGCGAGTCTATGCGTTGATTTAAGATTTCGCATGTGTTGAGTTACTTCAGTGTCGTGATAGCCCAGAGCGCAACGAACCTGTCTCAAATTTGTAAGGCCCCATAGGGCCATGGTTCGAATCCAGGCGTGTACCAATGAGTTTTTCTGACTTAAGTACACAATATCACTGACACCGTGCTTCGGAGGGCACGTTAAGCAGTCGGTCCCGGACGCTGTCAATAGATGGCGGTCGTTACAGTTCCCAACCCGCAGTGGAGCAGCGTGGTGGACTTAAGCTCCAAGCCCCCCTCCTCACCATGGGGGAGGCCTAAGCCCCTGCAGTGGGGTAAAAATGGGCTGATGATGATGATGATGATGAGTTACTTCAGTCTCTTTTCTGACTATCCCTTGCAATGACTGAAAACATTGTACAACAGTCAACGGGGAAGGGCAGTTTTTCTCTGTTAATCCACTCTACTCTACCACGTATTCTTATCATGCACTTTTTATTGTGCCTGCCGAAGTCAGCCTCTGATAATACGAGATCTACTCCACTCCGTTCTTCGTCCCTGTTAACTCAACGACCTCCATCATCTTTGCGGTACCTGTATCATACAGAAGACACAACCAGAGTTTGTGGTACCTGATCTCAACAGAAAATCCACATTCACATACACTCACATAATTCAGCTTCATGACATGGAGCCGTTTCCGAAAACAGCTATGCTTCGTCAGCATCTGTAAGTCCAGTTGGATCTAGTGACAAGCTAGTCTCACCGCCACGTCCAGGACGAAACAACTTGAGTTCAATCGTGCGCAGCTGCCATCTTTCCTGCTGTGCCCTAACATCCCTCCAAATCTTACGTTTCCGAGTCTGAATCTCTCGACGCGCGCGGATCACTTCGAGGTTCGTTTTTTGCAGTCAACCGTGATCGGCAGCATAGCAGTGTCCATTGATCTACTTTTGTCAGCGTGATGAGGGCCAGCCGCTGATTGGGAAAGAAACCGCTCCGCACGATGCTTTACGGTCGTCAATGAAAACTATAAGAAACTAACTGCAGATACAAGAAAAATTGTCATGATCAGTATATCATCATCAGCCCATTTTACCCCACTGCAGGGGCTTAGGCCTCCCCCAGGGTGAGGGGGGGGTTTCGGAGCTTAAATCCACCACGCTACTCCACTGCGGGTTGGGGATTGTAACGACCGCCATCTATTGACAGCGTCCGGGATCGACTGCTTAACGTGTTCTCCGAGGCACGGAGTCAGTGATAGTTATGTACGTAAGTCAGAAAAACTCATTGGTACACGCCCGGATTCGAACCATGGCCCTATGGTCTTATAAATTTGAGACAGGTTCGTTGCGCTCTGGGCTATCACGACATGATCATGATCAGTATATCATGAAAAGCACTTATACAACTCTTCTTCTTCTTCTTAGTTATGGCGTTCTCTGCATTTAAAGCAATTTTGCCAGAGTAGAGTATTCTGTTCACATTTTTAATAAAAAATAACAAGAATAGGCAGCGTAGTACGGTTATTATGGAGCTTTTTCAAAATATCGCCAGAAACCATGACGTTCCACGTGCGCCATTTTGAAAAAACTCCTTATACAACTCACTTCGCTACGAACTTGCCTTTCGCAATTATTATTAAAAATAAATGATTGTTTTTTGCTCAAATTAAAGTTAATAATAACGTCAACTGTTTTAATCGAAAATGGATTGACAAAACACTTATATTATTAAATATATTTGTACGAACAATTTATTTCGGAACATATTATTATTATTTATTATTTCATACAAAGTAACGAAGACACATTTGTTAGTAAAACACCTAAATTACAACCTAAATATTAGTAACATATTATAACAGTCAAAATTAAAACAAACTACAAAACACAAATCAACATCAAATTGTAAAAATTTACTAAGTCAGATACAAGATGTTAATACTATATCTACCCTATATGAAATGGCTATCCGAAAAAGAACATAAGTCACAAAAAGTCACAATTTTCACGAAATTTAGTAAGTGATGCTATTCTTTTCATGGACCCATGCCCCCTCCCAAGCGACCAGTTCACACTTTATGAAGGCGGCAACAGCGACCAATAAAAGAACAATCATACCTTTTTAATATCATCGCCAGGATAGTCTTGGGAGTGCCTCGCACCCGGTGCACCAGAGATACGCACCGCTTGCGCATCGTGGCATAGAAGCAATCGGTGCGCGCCTGCGCAAATATGCTCGACGCGGTACAGTGTCGAGACAGCCCCATCAAGACCCTGAACGCGTTATTGTACTGGACACGGAGGGCCTCATATGATTTTTGGCGTAATTCACCCACAAACTGCACGTGTAGAAAGATATACAATATGCTCTGAAAAGTGTTATCTTAACTTCATACGAACAGCGTGAAAACCTGCGGGCCATCATATTAGCTCTTACTTATATGTCTTAACGTTTTTTTTTAGTGGCAACCCTGATGCAATACGTGTTCAAGATCCCGAATTCACACGTGTAGAAAAAGTCGCCCAAGGGTGTTTTTACTGTTCGATCGTATTAGATTACGATTCACTTATGCCAATTTTCGGTGTTACGAGCCAGGGTAACACAACCAATTTAGATGGTAAGTGTTTACCGAGGCAAGCGTTGACACATAAATAACGCGTAAATACGGTCCTGCGAATGTCCGATCCTTATGGCAGTTTGGTCACTCAAATGGGGTATAAAGACAACTTTAGGACTTACAAAGGACACATAACACCAGGGTTTATCGCGTCTTTTAGGTAATATCGGTTCTTGAGTTATAGTCAATGTGGACATTTGTGGCAGCGCTGCGCGAAAATAACTTTTTCTTCTATGCAGTCGGATATCCTATTCTTGAAAGTTTTGAGCTTAGGTGAAGTCGAAAAGAAATCTTATTTTGAATATTAAAAATTATTTGTGTTTTATTTTGTAATGCCTATTATTTTTTAAGACATATAGAGTTGTAGGTATATCATAACTGAGACAGAGAGATTTTTTTCTCTTTTTAACTACAAGTGCATTATCGAATTAGTCCAGTCACTGCCTTCTATAGTTACAAGCAATGCTATCGAAATTTGGCAACGTTGCGTGAAGTCCGCACCTTGGTATCAATCAGGCTATTAGTTGGCGTTTTCTTCCATTTAAACGTTATGTAATATATAAGATATACATTGAAAATAATAAGTCAGTGTTAAAAACTACTTGTTACATCGTGTTTATTCGTAATTAGCAAAATAAGTTGATATTTTCACCATATAATCGTTTTTCGTTTCACGTCCCAATCTTGACACGTTTGGGTAAGAATCATAGTAAATTTTAATCATTTTTCGAGTAGGTTCGAGGATATGGAGTCTAGAGGATTCCGGGGAGCTATACTTATACCTGTCATGGCCCTTTTAACCGCATGCTAGCCACCAGCAGGTCCGGCGAGATTGATTACATAGAACCCAGGGAGAGGAAGAAACTGTAAGGGAACGTACATCCCCATAGAACATTATAAAATAAAACTAGCTTGTAAGATATAGGTAGCCTGTGATAAATGCACAAAACCATAATAACACTAATCGAAATGAGATATAATATACATTCATGTTATTCTATTCTATTCATAAACGCCACTTATAACACGCGAACGAAGTCACGGGCAGGTGCTAGTGACATATTATAGGTACTCCTATTTCTATTTTCTACTAAATACTATCTATAATTTCATATTTAGTTATTTAAATCCCATATTTACAATTATTAAATCATGACCTCTTATCAGCTGACGAAATAAATCGGCCTATATGTGACACATAATGCGACATTGCCAAATCTAATTGCATGGCTTGTAACTATAGAAGGCAGTGGTCCAATAAATCACACTATCCGTTCTACGATAGAACGGATTGGATGAAGTAGGTACCTATACAGCGGCCGTCGAGTGTTTGCGTTCCTGACACACGAGATTTATAGCTAAAACATCATGTTTGTTGTGAGTTGACAATTATATAATTTTTAATTTAAATTTGTGTCATTCGTGCGTGTAAACGATAATAATA
This sequence comes from Luffia ferchaultella, assembly GCA_949709985.1. Classification (NCBI taxonomy): domain Eukaryota; kingdom Metazoa; phylum Arthropoda; class Insecta; order Lepidoptera; family Psychidae; genus Luffia; species Luffia ferchaultella. The sequence continues at coordinate 5,024,972 of OX453264.1, read as the reverse complement.
TTTGAAAATAGGAATCGTCCGACGGTACAAACTCACATCAACCATCCGATTACTGTGCCGATTACGACCTGTCAGGAACGCAAACTCTCGACGGCCGATGTATAGTCCTTTAAATTTTAAATTAGTAATTTTAAAGTAGTACAGTAATGATTGTTTTTTTTTTACTGTATGATTCTTATGAGATTGTTATGAATTCGTAATATAAAAATGTAATAATCAATACATCTATATATTTTGTGGCAACGGGTTGTCGACATTTCTAATTAATGGACAATCACACTCGGACACATTGTTAACGCTGTGTGTCGAGTGGCTATTACGCGGCACCCAGTGGTTTCGACATAAACAGTTCCTGATTGGTACATGTTGTGAAGTGAGGATGATTTGTAAGTACGATTACTGAAACATCCATCCGTACAGTATATAATTTATAGCATTTTCAAGAGTAGAACCTTTGATTAGATATATAATGTCTGGACAGAGAGTCGGCGTCGAAAATGTTGATAAAAATATTACCTAACAGTTCGGTTATAATTGACGATTACAGAGACGATTTGTACACGGTTAGTATGCCGTAGCGCAAGTATGTGGCTTGTTAAGTCTCACCCACATGTATGTAAAAGTTGGCGTGTCATTTTCGTTGACATTGTATTGCGTGGGTCCATTTAGCAGTGCGGCGTAATGGGCTGGTAGTGGTGGTGGAATTAGAAAACAAAATCATTCCAGATTTAACACATCCAAAATCTAGGGCCTAAAGCATTCGATATTTTCGGAAGGGACTGTCCTGTATTCATATTTCAGTATTACATTTTAAACGTCAAGTTAAAATATAAATTACATCTAGAATATCCCGCGCATAGTCCGTGAATGTCTATGGGTTGAATCATCCATGACAACAACATTAAACCAGTTAGACAGAAGATCTATTTCGGGAAGGGTTTTACGACGATAGTGTTGCCACATCCATAATATTGTAATTTAATGCTATATTTCAGTAATTAATGTATCTTATTTGTTTTATATCCATCTAAATTATTATATTGGTAATGGTGATAACGGTTTCTGTCAATAGATGGTGGTCGTTACAATCCGCCAACTCGCATTGGAGCAGCGAGGTATATTTAGGCTCCAAGCCTCCTCATCTAGAGGGGAGGCCTAGGCCCCTGCAGTGGGGTACAAAAAAGGCTGATGGATGATGAATTATTATATATTTTTTATGGTTTTCCCTTTCTCTGTAATAGGCTTGACGACAGTATCAAATAATCAAAGATTCAATGAAATTAGGAGAAATGACATATTAAAAGGATTAAAAAAACTGTTTTCATTTTATTTGAAAATTGGAGATTAATAAGATTTTCAATAAGGGATGATCCACTAATTACATCACACCTCAAGGGGGGGAGGGGGTCCACAAAATGTGACACATCGTGACAGGGGGGAGGGAGGAGTTCCATGTTTGTGACCTCACAATCCTCACATACAATTTTTTTTACAAAATCTAAGTTTTAAAAAAAATAATTTCAATTGTTAACCAACATTGTACTAAACTATTAGTTTAGTACAATAATTTAGTACAATGTTTGTTAACAATTGAAATTATTTTTTACATACTTGGATTTGTTTGAATACTTTCGTTCCCTATAAATTTGATACTATTTTTCTGGCCGAGTTTAACAATTTATTGTTTTCGAAATATCGAATGTATTACTAAGGCGATAAGGCTCATTTCCGATGCTGTAATTTTTACCTTCATAAACTAAAAATCTAAATGTGACGTCACACTAAGTGGGGAGGGTGTAGTTAATTGTAATGAAGTGTGACAAGGGGGGACGGAGGGGTCAAAAAATCATGAAATTGGTGTGACGTAATTAATGGATGATCCCTAACATAAAACATTAAAATATTGCAATCGGCCATTTTGACTGAAACGCCATTCAGAGCGTATGACGTCACGCCTAGGTAAACTTCAATCTATGTTCTGCGGTGCTTCATTATGACTACTACAGATTACGCATTTGTAGGTGTGAAGTCGACCCGACGCCCATGACACTGTGAACTGTTTTCGCGCGCCATTGAACAAATATTAGAAAAATGGCTTTAAAATTTATTAAAGTTTAGTTTATTACCGAAATAAAGGTTTTCTCGTAAATAGTAAATGTGTACCCACATTACGGAAGAGGATTTCAAAATCTTTCGTCATGCCTATTGTGATCGTATAATTTTTTTTTGATATTAAGTCATTTTTAATGTTTCATGTCAATTTTGATATAATATTTTTTTATTGTTATATTTGTGTGTACATCGAATAAGGCATTTTCTTTCTTCTTCTTTCTTTGTATAGGATAGACGAGGCACTCATAGGAGGGGCGCTCTCATTTTTGCTTGTTATACATAGGTACGTTTACTTTATTACGCGTCTTTGTGTGAGGACATTTTACTGTTTACTATACTGTGGCATTACTGTAATTGTTGTTGACACATCAATTAACCTACTGTAGTAGGTAGGTACCATGGAACTAATAAGTACTAGTAGGTACACTCATGTATTTCGCAACGCGTATTCAATCGTTTATTTTAAAATTTCGTAGCCTATAAAGGCCCAAATAGTTTCTTTCAATGTTTGAATAAATGTTACTGAATTAGTCTTTTAATGCAGAGTCACTAAAAGATGCAAATTTTGTTTTAAGAGTGATTGACCCAGTTTTCAGGTCGTCGTCGTCGTCAGCCAGCAACGTGAGTAGGTAGGTCTATGCCACTGTGGTCAACAACACGCACTAACCAAGCATGGCGATTATTGGTTGATTGTTTAGCCAAGACAAATCTTTTAAAATACAATTAAATGAGAGTTATGTGTAAAATTTAAAGTGTGTTATGTGTGTAAAATGTGTGTTAAATGTTTTAATTTAATTGATTTATGTAAGCACTTATTTTTTGTGTAATATTTGGGCTGATGGAGCTTCCAATGCCTTACAATAAATTAAAAAAAAAAATTAGAGTTATGACAATTTCCATTTTAACGTTTTCGTGAAATATGGGTATAACCTCTAAGTTAATTTGTAATATTATATTTTTCTTCCCATACCTTCTCAACCAATAAATAGATCAACCCATACTCATCGACAGAATATAATTTTGTTTATAATTTTGCTATTGCATAAAGTCTGTTTTTGCTAAAAATAAATAATCGTTAAATATTAATAGTATCTTACTATCAACTGTAATATTTCTACATCTTGTTAAAATCCAACCGAATATCCAAATAAATAATACTCGAATAAAACTGAAAGCACCAAACATTTCAGATTTCGCAAAATAACGACCTCGGCCAGCCGAAGCTGCTTTTGACAGACAAACGGCCGTACAAAGCTACTCAGTATTTAACGTTCAGCTAACTGTGCGAAAAATACTATCAGGGAAAATCGGGAAATTCATTTTCTATCGTGTGTGTGGTACAATTGAATAGATCTCTAAAAATCACATCGAACACGTCACAACTTATGATGGGGTTGTCATAAATACAATACGTCCCCTTGATTTATCATTTTATTTATAAATATACAAATATATATATTCTAAAGGTGTCACTGTCTGGGCACAAATATATATTGGGGAGCCCTCGTAGTAGTACCTACATGCAGAAGCGAGTTCGCAAGGCTCCAGTTTCTGTTACTCATTCGGTTTTTGCTCAAAGGTCCTTTTTACATCCATATTTATACAATAATGTTGTCAAGGCCTGTACTATAAGTGGATTAACAATATACAGCGCGAAACGATTGATAACTAATTGGCTAATTAGCTAACCCTGTCTTATAGTGAGATTGAAAGAATATTGCAAGTAATTAAATAATTCTCTGTTCTCTTGAATGACGTGATACTGTTTTTTGTCGGTAAGTGGCTTATTGAATCTTACCGACCAGAATATCGTTAAGCGGATAATTAATTTCTGATTATGCGAATATTTTAGTGTCTACTTTTGTTCTTTTGGTAAATTATTTTGGTAAAATGTAAATAAATACGTTGTGGATATCGCTAGTGTTGACGTGTTTGTGTAAGAGTTTCGTGATTGTTTAGTTGTGTACAGAACATGTAAAATTTCACTATGTTAACTGGTTCGGCTTCCACGGCATAAAGCCTAGTGTGGAAGGCAGAATGTAAAAACTACAAATTGTAAATTTTGAGGTAAATAAACGATTTATTTATTTATTTATTATTTAAATAGGTCAAAAGTTCTTGAAAGCAATAATATATAAAAATAAAACATTTTAAATGCCATATTTTTATTTACAAAATTTAAGCGCTGTTGGAAAAGTATATATTGTTAATCTGACTTAAAACATGGTCTGCATAGCCTGCATAGTCTGCATGGTCTGCGGTAGCATAGAACAAATCACTAGACAGCTTATATATTTTTTTTATTGTTTTTTCTTTCATTTTATTGTTTTAGTGAAGAAGGCAAAGATTTTTACAGATGGCGCTGTAATCGCTTGTACCTTATTTACTTGGAAAATTGTCATTCTCGATATCAACGTATGGTGGATTTGTAAACGGAAAATGTATTCCTTACACTCTTTTAATAAATCAGAGGGGAAAATATTATTTAATAATACCTGGACATCTCACACACGGCTATCTAGTATCAAACTAGAAGAGTTTATTTAAAAATTTGATTTCGTCATTAAATTTTACTATAAACTCCGTAACAAGCTAAGATACAATAATTAGATACCAGCGACGAAACACCACCTAGCGGGAGCAATTAGCAGTTTTCTTCCCTATTATGATATTTTAATGTTCAAAATTTACACCCGCTCCCTACTGACCTCGCCTCAAATGAGTGATCAATAAAACACTTTTCACGTTATACTAATAACGTTAATCTCAACCGGGGGCCCGCGCCTCTGGCATTATTTCGCCTCGAGTAACCCTTAGGGGTCACCCGACAACTTCGCGCCGGCGACACCCTAGTGTGCCGTCTGGCCGCTTCGATGAAGTCGTAGGAGCTTTCGGGCTAACGACACGCGTCCGTATTCTGCTTCAGGCGGTTGTTTAGTGGGTGCAACTCCCACATACTGCAATTGTTTGCAATTTTCAACATTAATGCTTTAGAATTATATGAATTTTCACATGCAAATATTTAATAATAGTAATACCTGAGACATCCCACACAACGCCATCTAGTCGCAAACTAAGCTAAACTAAACTAAAGAACTGATATACATATTTTTTTTATAATATATACATACATTCTAGATATTTTAGACCCGGGTACAAATAGACATGTTGATGCACACAATTGTTTGTCCTGGGTAAGAATCGAATACGCGACCCTTGGCACCGCAGTTAGTGTTTCTAACCACTCGGCCAATCGGTCAGTCAGTCAATTTATTTATTTAGCACTAAGCAATGTACGCAATCAATAATTAAAATAAAAGTTTACACTGAAACAAAAAACGTGCAGGTACCTACCTATTCTATCGAACGTCGCCTTTAGTATCTAATTAACATGTACTTGTGTAAAATTTTATTCATGTTTACACTGCTTGCTTTCTGCCCTGGGGGAGGCCTAAGCCCCTGCAGTGGGGTAAAATGGGCTGATGATGATGATGATTGCTTGCTGCTGCTTTGTTTCATATTGACGACCGCTTAGTCTAGTGGGTAGTGCCCTGCCCACGAAGCTGGAGGTCCCGGGTTTGAATCCCAAGTCGGGTCAGTATTTATATGATGAATATTGATGCTGGTACCGGGTCTTGGTTGTTATATGTATGTGGTGCCTTCGCTAGGTACCCAAAATACAAGCTAATGCTTAGTTTGGGGCCTAGACGTTGTTGTGATATGTACGTTATTATTATTACTCCAATGACAACCTTTCCTAGGGCAACAAATTTTTCTAAAATAACGCGTAACACACTAAGCTGAAAATAGTACGACATAAAAGCCTTTATTAAGAATCTTTTCACAGGTACGTATTTATTATACCATAGCATAATAATCAAAATGTAGCTTAGACAGGCCGTACATCACTATTATTGTTTTAAACTAACATTTAATTGAACCACAGAGGATACTAAGAAATTTCAGAATCTTATTTTCTTTTCCAATACGATATCGACATGTAGGTCACACAAAATTCTAATTCACAGCATTGATCTACCATTTTTAACAGGATGCGAAGTCGCCTGTGTAAAGGCGAAACAAAACCGTCCGTTTTGTGCCGTAATGTGTCGCGCCGCGCGTGGGTCGCATCGGGTCGGGTCAGTCCTTACAAATACTTATTACGGGAGAGACGTGTCACACTGTTTATGAGAATGGGACGGGAATTAAATCCTCACAATGTTCAAATTAAATTAAAAATAATGGAATAACCGTCTGCAGGTATAAACTAATGTTAAATTTGAATGTTTACTTATCGAAAACACGATATTCAGCTTTTTTTGCGTCTTTGACGAGTAGTTTTACAAATTTTCACGACACAAGTCGACATCGCGCACGTTTATTCGGCGCTAAGCCATTATATTGACTAAAAGCCGGTTGGAGGACTTATTGCGTTTTGGATTACTTTATTTGCGGACACTTTAGAACGCGGACAGCCCATCTAGTTATATTGGTACATCGATGCTTCACAGCGAATATTTCAAAACGTCAACTGGTGTATACCTATTTGGTGTGTGTGAATGTTATTTTGCTCATATTTTTATTGTCACAGCGTGGTATCTTTATGGACATCCATGATTTATACCTACAAATTTAAATTTAAAAAATCCTTCTAATGTTTAAACGGAACAACCGAGTTCTGAAAAGCTAGTGAAATCATTTACCGAACGGCGATCAATTTCATATTTTGAACAGTGGCTACACGTTGACTAAAAAAAAATTACCAACAATCGAGTTGTCAGTTTGACCGATTCATTTGTCCATTGATTTGCTATCGTATTCAAGAGTATTGCCAGAGGTATTGAGTTGTTTCGTCTTAACCAATTTACATTTGTCAATTTGAAAAACTTGACGGTTGATTGACTGACTGATCAGAGAAGGACTTAAGGCGCTGACAATAGCCAAAAACTAATGTCAGCCTCTGAAGTACTTCAGTTTACCACTGTCGATTTTGGTGCAGATCACTTCTTGGCATTCCTCTGAATCAAATTCGATTAATATGAAAAAAAAAATTTAAAAGGTTGACTTTTTTCAATAATATTACATCACTACAAGGTTGTTATACGCTACACACATACAAAATGTACATACCTTTTATTGCGTCTCCACTTCATAGAATTACAACATGTCGGTAAAGATTCGACAACATGTTGTTGTACGAAATTTCAAATGTCGGTTTAACCACAATCAACGCTAACCCATCACGCAACAGGACAATAAATATTGCAATTAATTAAAATATCTTAACAGCCAACACATCCGAAAGTAATTTGTCTGTGTCACAATTTCTACAAAATCGGAGAGTGCGCGATATGAGGCAGCCAACCGTTGCCCAAGTTTGTAAACGAATTACCGACCCATGTATTAAATAATTTGTTACCCAATATGTTAAAGTTTACAAACATTAATAACTTAATATAATGCCTCGAGTTTAATGGGATTGTTTTGCCTGTAAAGTAACTCACTATATGTTTAAAATATTTGTTTCTTACACAGGTTTAAATTAAGTGATTTGTCCACGTTTATTGAAAGCATAACATTGCGATACAAGTACCAGTATATCGAACACGACGCACGCCGCTACTTCACGTGCCCAATGTTAAAACAGACTATGCCAAAAACTCTGTCTTGTGCCGTGCTGCTCGAAACTATACTAAAAATTATTCTAATTTAGACCTATTCTATCTCTCAAAAACTGTTTTAAAATCTGAAATAAAAAGATGCATAGTTCATTTGATAGCACAATATTGAAATAAACATTTTTAACCAATACACAACACATAAACACACGCAATTTGACAAAACAAAAAAAAACACAAACGCACCCTCTCATATACAGCCTACAAACACACACAAACACATATCCCGCAATCTTGGCCTTATTTGAGATTAAACTTGATTGTGTAATAATTAACTGTAACGCTGTAGGATTACCAAATAAAATAAAAATACTGCTCCAATACGTACTCATGCTGTAATAACGCAGTATACTATCAAGAGCTAAAATAAAATATTTGTCTTGAAAGTATACTCGGTTTCTACGTAATACTCAAATATTAATTGACTTCATTGAACAATCATAATGCTGTGTTGGAATTCTTAAGGGTATATGTGTAAAAGAAGCAAATATCTATCTAATCTACCACCTACTAGGAATGGTAGATTAGACCACTTACCATGACTGAACGATTGGCCGAGTGGATAGAGACCCTAACTGCGGAGCCAAGGGTCGCAGGTTCAATTCTCACCCGAGACAAATATTTGTGTGCATGAACACGTTTATTTCGTTCCGGGTCTGGGTGTAAAATATTCGTATGTGTTTTATTTAAAAAAAAAATTATCATGTATATCAGTTGTCTAGTAACCCATAACAGAAGCATAGTACTTGCTTACTTTGGGACTAGATGGCGCTATGTGGGATGTCCCATATATTATTACCATCCAGTTCGATTTGGCATCTGTCTCTCTCTTGGTCTGGTTGTTTACAAAGTAATATTTCGAAATTCATGTTCCAAATTAATGCTAGAAACTAATATGACGACGAAATAAATATAATGACGACGAAATAAATATAATGACGACCGCTTAGCCTAGTAGGTAATGACCCTACCTACGAAGCTGGAGGTCCCGGGTTCGAATCCCAGGTCGGGTCAGTATTTATATGATGAATATAGATACTGGTACCGGGTCTTGGTTCTTATATGTATGTGTTGTCTTCGCTTGGTACCCAAAACACAAGCTAATGCTTAGTTTGGGCCCTAGACGTTGTTGTGATGTATACGTCATTATTAAAAAAATATTAAAATAAGGTTTTCATCTGAATCAATGGAAAATGCTGTCAAACGGCTGTCTATTAGTGACTTTTATATGCATTAATTTGGAAGAAGCGAACAACAACACTTTATATATTTCCACGCGTCCACACAAACAACGACTAGCATGTTAATAACTATAATAAAAACTTAAACACATACAAACAGACGGCTCAAAATTCTCAACAAAAACATGCAGTAGATGAAATTCATTGGTATTCGGTTCGCTGCTACGAATGACATGCCCGTTTCAAGGAGATTTCTCGGCAAGGCGACGACGTACCATAGAAATTTCATTATATGGTGGCACACGATAGACGCTGTTCGAGCAGTCGAAGATTTCATCTCGCATTTTTCGATTATTCTGTTATATACGTCGCTTGAGAAGCTTTGGTAAGGTCGAATTTTATTTGAGTCGCCTGTTGAGTAGTACGTAGCTTTATTATTAACACCTTCGATCGAAAATTCTCTAGATGGGTAATTCGTAATTCACAACCGCACAACTTAATACAAAAATCTATTTTGTACCCTAAACCCTGATTTTTTTGTTTTTTGACGTAAATTTGATGCTCAGAAACATCTTTTGATACTTATGGTCTCCATGGGCTCTCCTGCATAAAAAATGCTGGTCGCTTTTCCAGGCATTATCGTCTCAACAACATTGTCAAAGACGCTCTATCTTCTGCACAGATACCTTCCTGTCTTGAGCCTCAAGATATCTTTCGGGGTGACGGCAAGAGACCCGATGGTGTCACTATGGTTCCATACAAAAGTGGTAAAGCTCTTGTTTGGGATGAAACTTGCGTAGATAAGTTATGTCAAAGTTATATAAAAAATACATCTAAAAAACTGGAGCTGCTGCTGAGACAGCAGCTCGCAGGAAAACAGCCAAGCACATGGAACTTTTAAAGCGTTACCATTTCATCACTTTTGCTGTCGAGACGATGGGTCCCTGGTCCAAGGATACCAAATCATTTGTCCACGATTTGGGTGTCGCGCTGTGTTTGTTGACAGGGGATCCTTTGAGCAAGGAGTACTTTGTTCAGAGGATCAGTGTCGCAATACAGCGCGGCAACGCGGCAAGCATCCTTGGTACCCTGAACCCATCGTCTCTTTAAAATTTTGTCATTTATCATAATTTACATAATATTTTTTAAATTGTAAATACTTTTAGTTGTATATTAACTAATGTTAAATTATTTAGTAACTCGGATTTAGATTATTCTTTTGATTATGGATATTGAGATAAATAACAATGCACCTTAAGCCTTTCAAAAATTATGTTCTAAAGAAAATCTGTAAAAAATCGTCAAAAAAATCTTTGACATTACTTAGTGTTATTATACAACGTAAATTTATGCCCTTATCGATTTTAATTATTGTTCATTTACATAAAGTGGTGTTTTGATTCGCCGGACGTCACGATTCTCGAAAAATCTATTTAGCCCAACGACGAATTTACTAGTAGGTAGCAATTGAAGGTCCTGTTATCCGCCTTACAGTTTCAATATCAGATAAATTTGATGGTACCATAAATTGTCGACTGCATCAGCAGAATTCGGTCACTAATTTATTGCATTGTCATCGAGTTTTGAGCTATATTGAAGTTTCAAAGTCTTTTGCTGGTCGAAAAGTCAATTTAAAATCGATTGCAAAATTTATACTGAACAGACAAACAGAAGACAAGAAAGCGAATTAAAAAAACGTTATAAAATAAACATTGTACTAAAATGTTTTTCGTTGACTGTACCTAATAATCTACCTGCTAACTTCATATCGAAAGGTTTTAACTTTGCCTCAAGTGTATTGGCTCTTAGTACATCACTTAGTTTTGCGCATGGGGACTTAACTACTACTTAAGTCATCAACTTCTTAAATAAGATTATTAACAGGTCACGTCTTAAATTTAATATAAACAAAAATTACCATTGATTAAAAAAATATTTCATTTCATTATGTGCAATCAACCTAAGTTATAGACTCAGAAAATGTCTATTTTGAAAATTATTTGTAAAATGTAATACGTCACACGGTTACTTTCACTTACTTTCGAGCAATTTCGCGGGGGTGAAGACCACAGCGCAGGGACCTCGCGGACTGAAACTCGCCATCTTGCACCAGCCAACTAGAGTATGACTGGGAACCTAGAACCAATTATCATAATGGACAGAGTCATAATACGTTGCCGCTTTCGTATCAGTGTATCAACGCGTAATCGTGTAAAACAGTTTTAAACGAGATACGGTTAGGTATAAGTTTATCTGCGATTGCTAGTTATCATAAACTTAATTTAGCGTAATATCTGATTGTAAGGTTATTTTGTTGTTGTTGTTGAATGACCGAATGGCCGAGTGGTTAGAGATCCCAACTGCAGAGCCAAAAGTCGCGGGTTCGTTTCCCGCACGGGACAAATATTTGTGGGTGTAAAATATTTATATATGTGTACATTATAAAGAATATTTACGTAAGTATATCAGTTATTTAGTAACCCATAACACAAGCATAATACTTGCTGACTTTGGAACTAGACGGCGCTATGTGAAATGTCCCATGTATTATTATTATTATTTGTAGTACAATGCTACGGGAACCTAAATGAGTGTCCGACATTCATTTGTCCGGTTTTTAGTTGGTCGCGTGATTCGAACTAACACTTTAACATCTACAATACATTACAACAAATGCATATAGTTATTAATTGTGCAAATACAACGTATTGTTGTGGATTGAAAGTTACTATAGAATAAAATAATGAATAATTCCTCAATTTTAAATTATACTATTTCACAAAACAGTGTTGAATCCTCAAATTTTCTATTTGTGGCCATTCATATAGTGATAATCCTGTGGATTTTTGGTGTGTTGACATCAGTTACAACATCAATAATAAGTGTTGCAACATGGATCTTCGTACCCAAATGGAGACAGTTTAAAAACTATGTCTACATGAATATAATATTGACAAGTACCTCCATATGCACGTCTATAAGTTTGTTAATGTTCTTCAACGTTTATGATTCTTTAGAAGGAAGATTTTACTTCATTATTTTGTATTTAAATTTTCTAGATCTTTCTTTCTGTTGTTGGCTGACGATTGGATCTATTATATTTTATAGTAATATAGTGCAAATTTTCAAATTAGTGCCAACAAGAAGAATATTAAAAACCACGATCCTTGCTTGGGGATTACCTTTCCTGGTAACGTTTATCGAATTACTCGGTTCGGTGACATATCCGGGTGTAATTATTACATTTTTCGTATTTTTACGTCAAAGAAACGCAATCCAGACCACAATTTTGATACTAAATTTCATGATTTACTTGAGAGTTGTATACGCATTGATGAAAAACTCAAATATACAAAAAAATCAAACTATATCGAAACGGAACAAGTATATGAAATTGCAAATGGCGTCTGTAACTTTAATTACCAGTGGTTTCCCAATGATGGTTATGCACATATTATCAAATTTCGATTCCAATATGAATTTGGCTGTTATAATTATGACTATTATATATTCAATTCAGGTTATATCTTGTAGCATTTTATTTACTTGCGGAAATAAAACGACAAGGAAACTATGGAGAGATCATTTTACCAGTCGAAGGACGCTGTAAAGAATAAAAGTCTCTGTGAATCCTTGACTAGAGAACTTTTAAATGAATACTACTTAACTATTACTTCCTATACTATGCGTACAATTGCATTTAATATTCATAAATACTGACTCCTGACAAGCTGGCGTGGGAGAACACCGTCCACATATGTCTAGGAACTGTTTATAAATTGAGTAAACAGTTTTTAAATAGGAATCATGCTCGGAAAACGAAGCGTAGGGTGCTTGGTCAGATAGACCGACTACCTGAAAAATTACCAGGAAGTAACTGGGTCGAGAAGAAAGAAGACCGTGTAACGAGCCTTGAGAGAAGCTAATGTCCAGCAGTGGACAAAAAGACTGATGGTGATGACTTGAAATGGGCAAAACCCAAAAAAAACCAACACGGGTATTAAAACCGACATTAACCTACCGGGAATCGATCTTACGCACTGCACTGCAGGGCGAGTGCCAGCTCACTGCGTCACAGTCAAATGGACCTAAATAAATGGTTTTCGTATAACCTGTACGCGCATTTACGGGTAACTTGAAAACCTTGTAACGGATTAGTTTTGACTGACCAATTGGCCGAGTGGTTAGAGACCCCTAGCTGCAGAACCGAAGCTCAGGGATTCGATTTCCGCCGGGGACAATATTTGTTTCTATGAAAATATCTATTCTTTCTAAGTGTTAAATATTCATCATTAAAAAATATACACTCACTGACAAAATTTACCGCCCACTTCTTGGAGTGATTTTTTTTTTGTTTACGCGTAAATTGATTATTTATTAATAATTTAACGTTTATAAACATTTATTTATACGTTTGCATTATTTAATACAATAACTAAATAAACAATCAATTGAACAAATTAAAAGCTGAAATAAAATTCCAAATGTAATTAAAAAAAATGAAAATTATTGAATTTTTATTAAAAAAAATGAGTGTTCAATTTTGTCTAGGAGTAATACATGTATATATATAAGCATGTAAGTATATAAATTCGCAGGTCGTATTATTATATAACCGATTTTAATCACACAGCAACGATATAAATTAATGGATTCACAATTGCGAAGAAAAAAATTGTGTTCAACGCGTGGAGCTAGTTCGTGACACTACTTCGATACATACATAACAATGCACAGAATCAAAAAAAGACGAAGTACACTACAATCATAGTGTTAAGTTAAATCACTCAACCTAAGACATTTCTTCGACTTAGAAATTTTTGAATTGTGTATCTAAGAAGGTTCGGTGATAAATAAATGACTACTCATTAATTTAGTTTCCTGGGATCTTTCTAGGAAAGCGCAAGAACGAATGAACCATGAGAGTGAGTACAGGATGACAGTTGTGTCTAAAATGTCAAAACGAGAGTTCTAAATGTAAAAAGTAAGAATATGTTGACACTGAGTTGTCAATATAACAGGTGATATAACAAAAAATATTGCTTTAATTTCATTGTTGTCATTTCATAAGCGAAATAAACGAATCATGTTTTACGTGGAGTTTTACTGTTATCACATGAACCCCTGAGGTAGTAATGGCATATTTTTTATTATAATAGTTTATGGTCGTAACAAGGGAAAAACGAAAGAAAGTAAAAGAAACTCAGTAATTACACGCCATGTTCCTTCAGAGCGTAGTTGAATGCAGAACATTTCTGGCTAAAAAGAACCCGACAATTTTCTGGGCGAAGCATCATTTGTCACGGTCACGCTGACAGCCTGTCTGTGTTAGAGATGGCCTGGTACGTAGGGTTACCATGTTTATAAAAAAAAATCTACAGATTCCGCGCTTCTCGCAACTATCGGAGGACATTGAAAATGAATATCAAAAATAAAAACTTATAACACATTTTTGTCAAACAATTTTATTAATTATCTATACTAATATTATAAAGCTGAAGAGTTTGTTTGTTTGTTTGTTTGAACGCGCAAATCTCAGGAATTACTAGTTCGAATTGAGAATTTTTTTGTGTTGGATACTCCATTTATCGAGGAAGGCTATAGGCTATTATTAAATCACGTTGCGACCAATAGAAGCGGACCAACAATGAAAAATTTTGCAAAAACGGGAAAAATTATTCCTTTTGAGAGCTTCCATTACGCGCGCTGCGCAAACGGTTGATGTTAAGCAAAAATCATGTAAAACGGAATTGTTCCCCTTTAAAAGTTCTAACCATAAGTCTGGAACAGCATATGTGTATCTTTTAAGGTTGACTTAACCTTATATAACCTTTTTTATGGTAATCAAATTTGTTGCTAGACGCGCCAGAGAATTTCCTTGTTTGGATGATGACGATGATACGAATGTGTAATGATACTATATGGTTGGACTAGCGACCCACCCCGACTTCGCACGGATGCAATGTACTAATGCGTGGAACGGGAAGAGGAACGTTTCCGTAGTCAACCCGGGCAAAGCCGGGTATGACTGCTAGTGAATTATAAAAGTTCATAAAGTATTCGCACTATCTTCGATCGCAACTAGTTAAAAGAATATGTTTGTTCGAAAACATCGATTCCTTCATGCAACGATGCTCGGAAAAATCCGGATCGCGGAATCCGGTTCATAATTATTTTGGAAACAATTGAGTTTATGTCCGAAAAAAACGATAATTTCTTCGTCGTTTTTTTCACCATTTTAAACTTATCTAAAAAAGTTATGGACCAATTTTCGAAAATTTGGTACCATGTGATGCCCCGTAAGCTCCTTCATCTTTTGACACTACTGCTTTTTGTCTACCTTTATAACTGAAATATAGCCGAATCTCATTCTCCGGAGTAACTGTTTTGATAATCATTCAATGAAAAGGGCACCTGCCCAGCCCATTTCTACCGATTCCAAAATTTCTTTTTCCAAACGGTAGACAATCTATCGGGCTCAGAAACTTTTTTCATTTCTTCGATATTGACTTTCGTTTTCGAAATAATCAACTTTTTGTTAGAGAAATCGTGAAATTTTGACTTTTTTTTTAGCAAATTAGTCTTATTAGTAGTATTTAAAAAAATAGTTGACCGATTTTAGAAAATTTGATACCCACTTTGTCCTACGAGCCCGTGTATCTTTTGACACCACTGCCTTTCGTCTACCATCATAAATTTCGGAAATATAGCCGGATTACACTCCCCCACGAAAACTATCTGATAAATAAATAGCCAAGCACGTCGAACTTTTAAATCTTTACCAATTCATACCTTTCGCTGTCGAAACGGTGGGTTCTTGGTCCAAGGATGCTAAATTATTTGCTCACGATTTGGATGTCGCGCTGCGTCTGTTGACAGAGGATCCTTTGAGCAAGGAATGCCTTGTTCAGAAGATCAGTGTCGCAATACAGCGTGGCAACGCTGCAAGTATCCTTAGCACCCGAACCCGTCGTCTTTTTAAAATTTTCTCATTTATCATTATTTAGATAGCATTTTTAATTTTTTTTTTTTTATTGTAAGAACTTCAACTACCATAGACTCGAAGTCCATGTTCTTATATGAGCTTTTATTACTAAAATTATAGGAACTAATTTGGCACATGCGCCGCGTTTGCAGTGTTCTCCAGCGTCAGTGAGTTTGCCCTATTTATATTATATTTCTATCTACTCCCTATATATATATATATATATATATATTATTATTATTAATTTTTTTTTAGTTTTTTTTTTACTTAGTTTTCTTTTTATTACTTAGTTTCGTATTTTTAATTTATAGGTATTTTTTTAGAGTTTAATTTAGAATTATTTAGAATCATGTTGTATATTATACTCATTTTTAATTAATTGCGGTTATTATTTAATATAGGTCATTCCACAGATGAAATAAAACTCTAGACTCTCTGTCACCGAACAACCAGTGAAGTGAATGAAACTTCGTTACGTACTGGCGGTAGACAAACTTACTATGGTATGAGTGTGTTCAATTTGACGCGTACGTACATAGCCAGCTGACTTACTAGGGGTGCATCGGTACGTCCGTCCAGATATTTCTAGGTTCATGGATGAGACGTCATGATAATGAATACTTGAGTGAGTTAGGTTAGGTTGCGTATGGTAGTAATAACGACACGATGCAAAGAGGAAAGTAGGTACACATAGGTAAATGTAATTTTGGATTGATCAAAATGGCTCGTAGCTTTCAATCCACACTTTACCCCTTATAGAGATCGAACTTTGAAAAGTATGTACTTAATGGAGACCTGTATTATAATATAGAGAATCCCTATTGAACATTTTTAGTTTCCTTTTTTATTAATTTGGTTTCTAGTGATTTAGCGAATTTGTGTACACCTAATGACCCGAGACTTTTCTAACGGTATAGTTCGCCTCAAACTTTATGGCGGATCGGAATACAACGCTATAACGTGCTTGCGCAGGAACAGTCATATACCCCTAGCTCCACTGCGTTCCGCTACACTTAAAACTGATTACTGCGATGCGACTTGTGCCTATGTTCGGATCTGCTATTAAGTTTGATTGGAACTGTACTTAACTATAAACATGCTTAGACATTTATTGAGTTTCAAATAACGACCCTTAAGTGGACAAAAAAGAGTTTTATAAACAAAATGTACCTACTTATACTGTTGGAGTGTGATTTTGTCCACAAATTGTCATCATTAGAACTTGCGATGTGGTATTGACAGTACTGTGTGAAAACTCTGGTCATCTGGTAATATCAGGTGTTCCCCTGAACGTTAGTAAAAACTTTTAAAGCATGTAAAACTGAGCGAACTAAATAAAGTATTTCAAGTGAGCAGATAGATCAAACTAACGGTTACCGAGAAAAACATATTTAAAAATTTCTTTTTTTTTAACTTTTTGTTTAATTCGGTACGCTATGCATGCTCTATAAGTTTGGACTACGTCCAGCCGAATATCAGGTATGCAATTACGCAAGTTATATCTTGTAATATTTTTTTACTTGAGGAAATAAAACGATGCGGTAAATGTAGAGAGATTATTTTACCGATACGCTAGTTAACTTTTTTAAAATTATAATTTTATATGAAAGAGTTTTCTAAGTATATAATAAAAATGAAATATTTTAAATAATAAATCATTATTTAAAAAGTTATGAGTATTTAAAATGTCCTGTTAGACAGAGAGGGCAATTTCACACAGCGTACCTATGTGTGACGTCAGGCTATTAAAAATAATGTTAAATATTTATTGACAAGAAAGAGACAGAGATAAAATTTTAAAAGCTTATAAAATCTCCATATTTATAAACCGAATATAATTTTGTTTATAAATTTTGTTGTCTTGTAAGATCTGTTTTTATATTTTTTGACAAATATTATATATTTAATTGTAGTCAACTGTAAAATCAATGTCTCTGTAAACCAATAATTAGAGAGCTTCTCCGTTTAAACAACTTAAGTTATATCGGAATCTGAATTGGCGAGGCGTAAAAATGAACTGAAAGGTTCGGGCTTTGGGTACACAAAATTTATAGATATGCTTCATTTTAAAAGTTTTTAATAGCATAAATGTTATCACAAAATATTTTAGCGCTTCGTTGCGGGCTTCCCACTTCACTACATAGTATAAAACAAAGTCGCTTCCCGTCTGTCTGTCACTATGTATGCTTAGATCTTAAAACTACGCATCGGATATGGATACAGATTTTTTCAATAGATAGAGTGATTCAAGAGGAGGGTTTGTATGTATATAACAAGCATAATATAGTAGAAAAACACTGATAATTTCATAAGTTTCTAATGTGATGTCGTAAACACATTTTTTGCGCTTACACTGAAAAACCCTTGCTGAAACCTACGAGATAGATCTAAATAATGTGCTACAGTATTGTACACCTTAAAAAGGTCTACAAAAAAGAACGTGATGATATATGTTTATCTCTTAGGAATAACTCACAATAACCATTTTTTATCCAAAAATTGGTGTAAATAAGTATTCGAGCATATAAAAGATTTTCATGGCATCCACTTTAGTGTTGCTTGCCACCAGATGGCCCTGTAGCATTTCTTTTTCTATAAGCTAAATTATATAAAAGTGTAGTCCACTCGGGCGAAGCCAGGGGCGGTCGCTTGTTAATTATAAAAGGTTTTTGACCTTTTGTAACTAACTAGCGACCGTCCCCGGCTTGAGCGAGGAAATCGGAAAATTAACAAACGTAAGAGCCAAATAAGCTTGTTCAGAATAGTTACTGGTATTAATAAGTATGCGCCAGAATAATTTGTGTTAACCCTAGAGTGCTCGCGGTATGATCGCTTTTTCGGCAAGCGACGCGTGAAGACACAAAATGAATAAACAAGACGCACAAATAGTTTCGTGGTTGAAAGAAGATTCAGATTTTAAAGGAACTGGTGCACGAAATTGGAAAATGTTTCTTAAAGTGAAAGCGAAAATGAACATAAGCTAAGGTATATGAGCAGTATGTCCGTCCAAGAAAAATAGAAGGACTAAAAAAAGGTGCAATAGATGCGACGCTGTTTTATTGTGCAACGAATTGTACGTACCTGCGTCAGAACTGTTTTGCTGAATTTTTTTTTTTGCGTAGGTTAAAATTCAAAAAATTTAGTAGCTGACCATTTTTCTTTTATTATTTTGAATGAAAGGATATTCTAAACATATCATAACAGTGAAAGAATTATAAAAAAATAAGTCATTAATAACAAAGTTATGAATATTTAAAATATTCTGTTAGATAGAGAGGGCAATACCGCACGGTTTACTGGCCTGTACCGTCTTTTATTTTTTAATTAAAAACTAAAAAATAATTTTAAATAATGTCAAACGTTTTACAAGAAAGAAACATAGACAAAATTTTGATAGCTAATAATTTCCAATTTTCCTCAACCGAATATAGTTTTGTTAATAAACGTTGCTATCGTAAAAAGTCTATTTTTATTTTTTCTTGACAAATATAATATTGTATAATATTAGTCCAACGCCCTATTTGCCTAAGATTTCTCAAAGCATTTTTTATTTTTTTGCTAATACTAAGTGCAAAACTTTAATATGGGTACTTTAATTTTTCTGATAATTAACGTTTGATTTTATCCTTTTAAAATTCATTGTAAATTTATTAAAGAATTGCAAAAAAAAAACATTTTAAGTATAGGCGGCAAAATGCTCCCCACGCGATCACTCACGTTTCATGTAAAGGCGCGACTACTCTAGGGAAGTCTAAGAAATATTAATAATACGAATGTTATGTCTAATAATAAAAACTTGGGCGTAGCCGGGGGGGTCGTTTTCGTAGTTTCTACTGTTCGATCCCATTAAAGGCATAGAAATTATTTTTCCAAAAAAAAAGATTTATTTTTCAATTACTGAAAGGAAAAGTTTCTTTGAATAGAGATGGATAAATTAAAAATATTGTAAGCTACTCTGGATTCGGAAAATATCTAGTGTTCCATAAACTTGAAAAAAAAAAAAAAACGTTCTTCAAGGTACAGGAAATGCTGTCTGCATGTATGTGGTTTCTAAATAAAGACTTTCATAAAGACTTAAGCTTGTATAATTTGCATGCAACCAAAACCCAAACACGCGTTTATCAAATCTATGTGCGTTTGTCAAATCTATCTGTCTGTCTGTCTGTTTGTTGGTTTGTTCAGGATAATGTCCGAAACGGCGGAACCAATTTTGACAGGACTTCCAGAGGTGTAGGTAGATGATATTTTAGAGAATATTGTAAGCTACTTTTCATTCGGGAAATACCTAGGGTTCCATAAACTTGAAAAAACCGTAGAAATTATGGAAATCACGCGTTCGAAGTAGCAGACGTTTGCTAATATTTAAATACATTTGATGTAATATTCCGGGAGGTCACGACAAATTTGGTCACGATCTCCAGAGTGAACCATTCTGGGTTCACATGGTAAAGGGTACCTCTCTGATGCCAAATATGTCGGTCTGCCTGCGCAGAGTGGTTGCGTTAACTTTATATGGCATTTGAATAACCGGTTATCGTGACCAAAAAAAACGATCACCATAGTGGCTGAATTTGATACGAAATATTCGGTTGCGTTATTTAGTAATCTCCGTTCAAAATTACTTTTTATAACCTAAAAAAAGAAAAACGTTAAGTGGCTGAATTTGATAGCGAATTAGTACTAGTTGCATGTTGATGAATAACATAAAAACTGACCAAATATTCGGTTGTGTTATTCAGTAATCTTCGTTCAAAGATACTTTATATAACCTAAAAAACAAAACGATAAGCAAAGGGGCTGAATTTGATACAGGACTAAGTACTAGTTGCAAGTTAATGAATAACATAAAAACTAACCAATTATTCGGTTGCGTTATTTAGTAATAGCATATTCAGCATCTTTGAATGAGGATTGCGAAATAACGCAGCCAAATATTTGGTCAGTTTTATGTTTTTCGTTAACTGGTTATCGTTTTTTTTTTGGTCATGACAACCAGTTTTTCAAGCGCCATATAAAGTTAACGCAACCACTTTGCGCAGGCAGACCGACATATTTGGCATCAGAGAGTTTCCCTTTATCATGTCAACCCAGAGTATTCCACTTTGGTGATCGTTACCAAATTTATCGTGACCTCCTAGACTATAAAAGGAATCAGCTATATCCATCGTACTCTGTATTCAAAGCATCATCTGTACTAATATGATAATTACGAAAGTGTGTTTGTTTGTCTTTTTTGTTCGTCGATAACGGAAGGGACTTATTAATAAAATACAAAGTATTGGGATTAAGCAATACAGGAATTCGAACTCAAAAAGTTATGCAGAAGATTTGGTGTGACTGCGATAAGGGACGTTATATACCTACACAGAAAAAAAGAATTCTGTTATCCAAAAAACATAGTTTTCAATATATTCAAATACCGCATATTCATTTAAAGAATTTTGTTTTTATGTGCACACAGAAAGAAAATAATTCTTATATATAGAAAATTACATTGGTCCAAGAATATACGTCATTTGTACATATTGAAAACTATATTTTCTTGATAACAGAACTGTTTTTTTTTTGTGTTTGTCTAGGGCTGGAGACGTGCGAGAAAAGGTACTTTAAAACATTTGCTCCATATTTCAAATTCCGTCCTATTCTTTTATGTTAGTGCCGTAAACTGATAACCCTAGCGTGCGGTAGGCGAAAATTCACTCTCGGTACTGCATTTATTATTTAAGTGTCACACCTCAGACGCGATTCTTCATTTTAAGCGACTTCATGAAATATACAAGCTGAAGAGACGACAATATGGCTGTGTTTCAAGATAAAAGAATAAAGTTTTATTTTGTGTACAGGTTTGCTTTATAACTAAACGGTTTCTGTTGAAGTTCTATATATAATAATAATAATAATGAAAGCGTTTATTGGAACATATAAGGTAATAATATACAATTTAGGAAATACATAAATTGATATGTTCTAAAACGTTCTGGCTCAGCATGTATATACCACTGTTTTTTACTAGTGTGGTGAATAATTTTCAAATGTCGAAAATGGACCATGAATAGGTTACGAAAGGATACGGTTTTTCATATTACATAGGTATCACGTCAGAGTACGTTCATAAATATAATAATAAATCATCATCATCATCATCGTCAGCCCGTGTCTCTCCACTGCAGGATATAGGCCTCTCCCAAGGCTCGCCACCACACACGGTCCTCCGCCTTCCGCATCCAATTACGCCAGGTATGGTGCTTCAGGTCATCAGTCCACCTTGCTGGAGGGCGTCCAACGCTTCGCTTCCCAATACGTGGCCTCCATTCGAGAACCCGTCTACCCCATCGGTTGTCGGTTCTACGGCAAATGTGACCGGCCCATTGCCACTTCAGCTTGCTTATCATAATAATAAATAATAAATAATAATAATAACGTTTATTTACCAAAAAATGTTATATTGGTTATATACTTTATTGAAGTACAATAACTCCACCACTAGGCGTAGCCTGTATCGTTGGAGTCATTTACATTTTGTATTTTTTTTTTACATTAATGTTAATGTAACTGACATTAACATTAACAGATATGTTTTATAAGGCGCGCAGGGGAGCTGCATTTAAAACTGCTGAAAAATCACGTACGTGTCATTTCAGAGCCAGTTCTTCGACACGTTTTATGGGGAAATGCCACCAAGAGACGCTGCAATCGATTTATTTTTCTAAAACGGATGTACGATTTGATCTGGGTTGTGGTATCATATTTGTCATTACCTCAGAGCAAGTTCTTAAACATGGTTTACGGTTATAAGCGTACAGAGGACACTACAGTAAATCTATTTGTTTAGAATTGTTTGAGTTTGATATTTAAATAGAAATTTTGATACAGTTTGTAGGGTTCCGTACCCAGTGGGTATCAATGGGAACCTTAATATTAAGGCTCTGCTGTCCGTCCGTCTGTCCGTCACAGTGCTGTCTCGTGCGAACCGTAATAGGCAGGCACTTAACATTTTCACAGAGGGAGTATTACTATAGTCTTTATAACTACAAATAATGTAAATAAAAGAAAGTTAAAATTTAAAAAAGCCCATACAAGAAACTTATTTTAATATTGTACGGTGGTACCGAACCCTTCGCGTGTAAGTTCGGCTCGCACTTGGCCGGATGTTTTATTTTAATTAAGTATCACTTCACACTAGGTTCTAAGCAGTTCTAAGATACATTCGTTGGTATGAGCCACGAGATGGAACTGCAGTAGACGTCTTTCCTTTGCGTTAAAGTGCAGAAATAACTAATTTCTGCACTCTAATGTATGAAATGTGTTACGTATTATATATTGCTGAAAACTAGATTAAATTTGCTAAAATGTTCTCTATATTTAAGACCATTTGGCCCAGAAACAAATACACCGCTGTTTGTTAAAAATGACAAAGCGTAAATTGCAAAAAATACGATCAATTTCACTGTCGGAATTGCGTTTTATTTGTAGTTTAAGCAATGTCTTTACATTTAAAAACATAAAATAGAAAGATTTCATACAATTTTTTCATAAAAACAGCAAAAAGAAGAAATCGCCAAAATACCCACTTAAAATGTCGACGGTCCTTCTGAAATAAATTTTCATTTTTTTTAAATGGCAAGTATTTTATCCTACCTTCTAATGAAAAACACCTTAAAACCAATTACAATGACGCTGGCATCAAAAATTGCTGAAGTTCCAGCCGTCCTTATATGGATCGATAACCGTCCATGAGATGGACGCTTGTCACCCGCGGGTTTGGCATTGGGTTCACTAATTTACGACTCCAACAAAATTCCAGCATGTAGGCATAGATAGACAATTCAAAATCAATACATTCTTTGTACCATGGAAGTAATTTATATGTTAAACGTGTGATATACGTCGCAAAAAAAAATCTATACATATTTTACGTAGCTTTACACACAGAATAATAAATGCGAGGGGAATGGTAGCCAAGTTGTAAGATGTAAGATGAATTTATTTCTCTTATACGTGTGTGTCGCTTTCGAACGTTTTCCTCCGGGGGATTTCCAAATATTTTAATTAATTTATGTTTAATATTCGGTGCCTTCAATTACTTATAGGAATGTATAATTAATTTGTTGAATATTAAGACATTTTTAAAAGCCTTGTGTTTATTCATCGTTCTTAATTTTGCTGAAATTGTATGAAAATGGAATAATAATACCTGTGACATCCCACACAGCGCTATCTAGTCCAAGTAAACAAGTATTATGCTTGTATTGTGGGGTGCTAGACAACTGGTATACATATTTAAACATTCTTTTTATCGTACTGAAAATCCGTTTGGTAGTTTTTGAGTTCATCGCGTTCAGACAGACAGACAGACAGACAGACAGACAGACAGACAGACGCAACGGGGGACTTTATTATTTTACAATATGTAATGATAATAAAGTTCAGTTCTGCATAAATGTTTATGATAATAATATCTGGGACATCCTCACACAGCGTCATCTAGTCTCCACGTAAGCAAGTGTTATGCTTGTATTATGGGGTACTAGACAACTGGTATATATAAATATTCTTTTTTTATGTATTATATACATATATAGATACTTTTTACAGCCCGACACGGAACAAATAGACATGTTCATGCACAAATATTTGTCTCGGACGGGAATCGAACTCGCGACTCTTGGCTTCACAGTTAGGGTCTCTTACCACTCGGCCAATCGGTCAGTCAAATAATACACCAGACACGCGGCGTTCAGTATGTGCTGGTATGTCTCCTTGCCCACCGTCTTGTTTCTTGCGACTTAGCAACGAAAATTTAGCTTTGCAGATTTGTCCATTTCAATGTCTCACTTGTTTTGGGAATCTAAGTTTGAGGAAACAGATTTTGTTCGGGATTTGGGCCATGGCGAACAGATATTGTTGAATAGCTTATCCATCAGCCCATTATACCCTACTGCAAGGACTTAGGCGTCCCGCCTGGGTGAGGAGGTTTGAAGCATTTGGAGCTCCAATGTGGATTGGCTGGCGGATTGAATGGCTTTAGGATCAGTTTATTAGGATCCTGATCTTTATGTCTTTCTATATGTACTCGACGCTTCGTTCCAATGCTCTAAGAACTACTTCAAAATGGCTGTTAGTCTCCGAACAAAAATAAATAAATGGGCCGTATTGTCATCGCCTGGACCCAACGACCGTTGCGTACAGTTCCAATCAAACTTTATGGCGGATGTGAACAGAGGCACAAGTCGCGTCGCAGTAACCAGTTTTAGGTGTAGCGGGACGCAGTGGAGCGAGGGGCATATGACTGAACCTGCGCAAGCACGCATAAAGCGTTGTATTCCGATCATAAAGTTTGATTGGAACTATAATACCGGTTTGTGTATTCACTTATTTTGTTCACTATGTTTTCTATACTTTTCAGACTCCGATCATCTTGGAAACCATACACATGTCAGATATAGTTCGCCTCAAACTTTGTGGCGAATCGGAATACAACGCTATAGGCGTGCTTGCGTAGGCACAGTCATATACCCCTCGCTCCACTGCGTCTCGCCACACCTAAAACTGGTTACTGCGACGCGACTTGTGCCTACGTTCGGATCCGCCATAAAGTTTGATTGGAACTATAACTGTCGGTTAAGGACGGAGTCAAAATCAAATTCACTTTTACGTCTTGCAAACTCTATAAGATCTTCACAGTTCATTTGTACAAAAAAAAATTGCAGTTATTTCATAAAAATACAAATTACAGGGTTACTAAAACGTATTGCTAAAATGTCCCATTTATAGTTTTGGAACTTAATTGCTTTTAAAATCTAAGCATTCTATAACCTTTTCATATATTACGAGGTATATACATGGGATAAATAAGTTTTGGATGCAATTAAACTTCAACAATAGGCTTTAACATAAGTTTGCGGAAATTCTAGAGGGCTTGTCGGCATTGTCGAGGTTTCAGTAACGCGTGCTAAACTTTGAAATAGGTGGCATTTCACTATGTGCCTACACTCTTCTCTTCGACCAAATATGTACTGGATAAAATATACAAAACATAATACATCGAAAATATAATTTTTGAAACTCTTAGTGCTTCTCGTATTTTATTGACGTTTCAGGCAGTGTTGTACTCATAAGGTAAATAAATTTGACAGCAGCGTTTGGTTTTAATAAAGGCAGAAATGTCACTTCACAGAACCGAAAATGTCAAACGCGATTTCGCGGGGGTGAAGACCGGCGCGCGGGGACCTTGTGGACTGAAACTCGCCATCTTGCACCAGCTAGCTAGAGTATGAGTGGTTAGACGGTAAACGCAGAAGAGGGCTTCTATTCAATTCTTATTTTAATAGTTGTACTTATGTTTTCGACATTTTTCAGTATGCACTTTCGTCGATTTTTCGCTGACGACTATCCTCATAAACAATTAAAATGTTAAATAAACACAATCACGCCTTAGACATTAAATTAAACCTATCATGATGACCGCTTAGCCTATGTGGGTAGCGACCCTGCCTACGAAGCTGGAGGTCCCGGGTTCGAAACCCAGGTCGGGTCAGTATTTATATGATGAATATTGATACTGGTACCGGGCCTTGATTATTATATGCATGTGGTGTCTTCGCAAAAATATTTATATATGTATATATTATAAAGAACATTTAAGTATGTATTTCAGCTGTCTAGTAACCCATAACACAAGCATAATAATAACTTACTTTGGGACTAGATGGCGTTGTGTGAAGTCCCATGTCTTATTATTATTATTATTATTATCATACATACAATTAAAAAGCTTTACGAACCAAAGCGTCAGGTATTATTTACGGTAGATTTTTTCATCAAGTAGTATACCGGAACGATGGATTCGTATAAAAAAAGGTTTTAAAAGTGCCCGTATAACTATTAAAAAATAATGTCTTTTAATTATTCATTACTGTACAAACATTTTAAGGTCAAAGTAGTAATTCACATTAGTAAAGAAGCTTTTGTGCCATAAATTTACAGTTGGTATGAAAAATAGATTTTTATTTAATTTTTTTTTTAGTTTAGGCTAGTTGACTATTTTTTTTTTAATTATATTACATAAAAGAGTTTTCTATATATATCATAACAATAAAAGAAATTTAAAAAAATAATTATCAACAAAGTGATGAGTGTTTAAAATGTTGTCAGAACAATGACGTCAGACCATTTAAAATAATGTAAAATTTAGTTTTGCAAAAAAAGAGACAGAGATAAAATTTTAAATGCTTATAATTTCTATAGCCGAATATAATTTTGTTTATAAATTTCGTTCTCGTATAAAGTCTATTTTTATATTTTCTTCATTAATTCAAGATCTACCCCTTAACAAGTTTAAAAGTACAATAAAACGAAAGCTTTATAGAAAAGCTTATTATAAAGTATCAGACTACTTAGATGATAAAAATCCATGGGTGTAAGCCGCTCGCCCATTAGTTTGTTCCAATGATATTAATCTTTAAGCACTTATTGTTAAAAAATTATTTATAATTTTGTTAAAAAAAGCGTCCCTCAGTTTCTTGCGCATTCTTCTGAGAGGAACCAGCATTTTTGAATGCGCCTTTGTGGTGACGTTCTTCCACAAAGTAATAAAATTCACCCTTATGACGTATTTCAAGATCATGTTACATAACTACGAAATAAAGATATTTTGATTTTTTGATTATTTTGATTTTTGATAAATACAATATATTTAATAGTCGTCAAATGCCGTTCATGTCTTTTGTGGTTATACAACCAACCCCTTAACTGTTACACGTATCAAGCTACAATGTCAATTATTTTATTTATTATACATCACCGAAATCTTAACTCATTGTCACTATATAAAACTCATCCCCTGAGAATGTGCCCAATACTACGTTCTTTGTCGCTTCACGCGTTTCAATTTGTAGCTAATCTCTCCTGGGATAAGGCCGCTCGAAAGCATATCGAAAGCTTAAAGGAAACTTTTCGTGATAACAGCGTCGAGATGTCACTGTGAATTCATATTGATCTGAATGGGTCCCGAATAGATATTTTACAAGACAGCAAACAAATTGAAAAGACAATAACCTTGTATTTGTGTCTCAACTTCATGGTCACACTTATCGTGACTGACCGACTGGCCGAGTGGTTAAGAGACCCTACCGCAGAGCCAAGGATCGCAGATTGGATTCCTGCCCGGCAGTTGTTCCGCGTCTGAGTGTAAAAGTATTTATATATAATAATAATAATAATAATAATAATAATAATGATAATGTATACATCACAACGTCTGTGTTTTGAGTACCAAGCGAAGACACCACATACATCTAAAAACCAAGAACCGATACCAGTATCAATATTCATCATTTAAATACTGACCCGACCTGGGATTCGAACCCGGGACCTCCAGCTTCGTAGGCAGGTTTGCTACCCACTAGGCTAAGCGGTAGTTATATTTATTTTTATTTATTCATTTAATTCCGTAACAATCATAGTTTACAGTCTATCAACCAACACACTATATTCTGTATTTAATATATATCTATACTAATATTATAAAGCTGAAGAGTTTGTTCGTTTGTTTGTTTGAACGCGCAAATCTCGGGAACTGCTGGTTCTAATTGAGAAATTGTTTTTGTGTTGGATAGTTCATTTATTGAGGAAAGCTATAGGCTATATTTTCTGTTTGTTTGTCTGAACGCACTTATCTTAGAAACTACCCATTCGAATTGTAAAATTCTTTTTGTGTTAGATAGTCCATTTATCGAGGAAGGCTATAGGCTATCAGCGGCATCACGCTACGACTAATAGGAGCGGAGCATCAATGAAAATATTGCAAAAACGGGAATAATTATTCCTTTTGAGAGCTTCCACTACGCGCGCTGCGTATACGGTTGATGTTAAGCAAAAATCGTGTATTACAGAATTGTTTCCCTTTAAAAGTTCTAACTAAAAGTCTGCGACAGCATATCTTTTAAGGTTGAATAACCATAACCTTTTTTATGGCAATCAAATTTGTTGCTAGACGTGCCTGAGAATTTGTTTGGATGATGACGATGATACCATAGTATAATATACTATATGGTTGGACTAGCGACCCACCCCAACTTCGAACGGGTGCAACGTACTAATGCGTGGAATGGAAAGAGGAACGTTTCTGTAGCCCACCCGGGCGAAGCCGGGTACGACCACTAGTTATAATATATATGTATATATATAAAGAATATTTACATATGTATATACCAGTTGTCTAGTACTCCATAATACAAGCATCATTCTTGTTTAATTCGAGACTAGGAGACGCTGTGTGTGGGATAACCCAGTTATGATTATTACCTTCACTTTTTTAATACCTATTTCACTTTCTAATTTACACTAAAAGCCTGATTAATATTCATTATTTACATATATACGTAAACTTAACTCTACTTTCCAGAAAGGTAGTCACACAGTATAGATTCTAGAAATATCCACGTGTTAAGTCCTTACTGATGAGTTGATTGACCGTTTGGCCGATTGGTTAGTGACCCTAACTGCGGAGCCCGGGTTCGAACCCGGATTCCCGCCCGGGAGAAATATTTTGTGTGCATGAACATGTTTATTTGTTCCGAGCCTTGCTGTAAAAGTATCTATATATGTATATATTATTAAAAAAATATATTTAAGTATGTATATCAGTTGTCTAGTACCCAAAATACAAGCATAATACTTACTTACTTTGGGACTAGTTGGCGCTGTGTGGGATGTCCTATATATTATTATTATTAAGAGTAAAACTACTACATGTAGGACTTTAGCGTTTATTTATAGAATAAACAAAAATTATTTTTTTTAAATCTATTAAATTAGTACGAACCATAGTTCATATCAAAATTAGTCAGAGAGATAGCAAAAGTGTTGCCCTGCAAGGCAAACAGACAAATATTGCCAGCTATAATTAATTTCATGTTCTTGTATTAAACAATTACGTACTTCATTCGTTTCATATCCAAATAACAGTCAAGTTAAATAATCAAAGTTTGAGAATCTCTCAATAGCATAGAAGCTGCAGTATTCGGAAGAGATAATCCTATAGAACTACATCAGCATCAATCAGAGCCATAAGGCAAAGCAGATGTCCATCAGTTTTACAGTCTAACTCTTCTCTTCAAGCGTCAATGACGACTTTTAGAGCGACACCAGCATGGCAGATCACATATTTCAAGTACAATGAAATGTCAATAGAAAACCATTGTATTGCTGAATAGCCAAACGCTACAGAAGTGTTAATTAATATTGAAATAGAACGGGGAGCTATATTAAAGCATTTAAAAACAATAATATATTACTTTTAACTTTAGGTGCTTAAATTTTTTAACTGCTGGTACTTTCAAAGTTTTAACAAGCCTAGACGGTGGAAAGTTTTATCTGTACTAATTAAAAAATTGGAAAAGAAATTTGATTTTTTGTTTATTACGGATAAACTCGAAAACTACTAAACTGATTTAAAAAATTCTTTCACCTATAGATAGCTGCGTCATCAGTGAGTAACGCGGGCCATAATTTATTTTCAAACTAGCTTTCCGCCCGCGGCTCCGCTCGCGTGGACTACACAGTGGTACCGGGACCGCCATAATTTGCATAGACATCTATACTAATATTTAATAGCTGAAGAGTTTGTTTGTTTGTTTGAACGCGCAAATCTCAGGAACTACTGTTTCGAATTAAAAAATTCTTTTTGTGTTGGATAGTTTATTTATTGAGGAAGGCTATAGGCTATATGTATAAAATGATACTATCTGTCTGTCTGTTTATTCGAGCAAATCTCCAAAACGGCTATACTGATTTTGATGAAACTTCACAGATATGGAAAGAAAGTCGTCAAAAGTGACATACACTACTTTTTGTATGTCTGTATGTATGTCCATCTGTCTATTCGAACTAATCTCCAAAACGGCTAAACTGATTTTAATGAAATTTCACAGGTATGAAAAGGAGGTGTTTAAAAGTGACATACGTTACTTTTTGTTCGTCTATCTGTCTGTACGTCTATGTGTATATTCGAACTAATCTCCAAAACGGCTGAACAGATTTTAATGAAACTTTGCAGACGTGAAAGAAGGTTGTCAAGAGTGACATCAGCTACTTTTTGTGGCTGTCTGTCGTTTGTCCTCACTGACCTGTCGGCGTAGATAAAGCCAAAACTACTAAGTCTAGGAAGCCGAAATTTGAAACAGTGGTTTATTTTATAAAGTGAGTATTAATTTTTAAGAAAGGAATATTTGGAAATTTCAAATTTAAGGAGGGAGGGATGGAGGGGCTTTGTATGAGAGTCTTTGTTCTTTAAAGTTAGAAACATAAAAATTTTAACATAAATAAATAAGGTGTTTCAGGGTTTTTGGATTTCCACATTTTAAGGGTGGGAAACGGGAGGTGAAAAGTATGGGAGTATCGGTTTTCTTAAAGGAGTGGGGAAAGTGAAGATTGAAAGTTTGAATGGGTGTACCCAATATTAGTTTCAGCAAAAAGTACGTATAAACTACTTCAAATGTTAATACTACCTAAAACAGGAATGTGTAGTCTACGCAAGCGAAGCTGCGGGCGGTCGCTAGTAGTTTATAAGTTGAAGAGTGACATAGGCTACTTTGTATCCCCGAAAAAAAGATCCCGGTACAGCTGTATGCGAAGTATACTAATCCATGCGAGCAAAGCCGTGGTTGGAAAGCTAGTCATATATATGTTTACATTGGAAATGTGGTTTTGTGTTTATAATAAAAAATGTCGTCTCAATTTTCATCTAAGTTTGGCACATATTGCGGTGAAATTGCAAAGAATGCTGACAAGATGAAATCTCTATTGTCACTATCGAGCGCTTGGCCACCGATCGAGACATGCTACTAACGCGAGACAGATATAGGCTACGAGGTCACGACACGCATGTACATCACAACAACTCTAGGCCCAAACTAAGCGTTAGCTTGTGTTTTGGGTACCAAGCGAAGACATCACATACATATAACAACCAAGACCCGGTACCAGTATCAATATTCATCATATAAATACTGACTTGACCTGGGATTCGAACCCGAGACCTCCAGCTTTGTAGGCAGGGTCGCTACCCACTAGGGTAAGCGGCATTATCATCTCTACGCGATATCGTTATTATTTAAGTTATTTTCTATAACTAATGATCCATTTTGTATTACTTCGTGCTAGTTTGAAACAGTACAACGTAGTAATTAGTTGACTCGTTAATAGTTTCACGATCTTAATTTAGACATAATATGCGAAGTAAAATGTTTAACGAATTAGTTTATGTATAATTTGTGAACATTTTTAATTCATATTATATTTATACAGCGTTGGAAAGGTGTGTATAAAAATAATTAAAAAAAAAAACGATTTCAAAAACATAAACTAAAAAGTTAAAAATAAAATTTTCACTTTAAAGAAAGGAGCATCAACAAGCGGCACATAGTTAATGACGTCGGTGCCTACTCACACAGACACTTTAAATTGTGTTCTATATTCGTTATAGTTATAAATATATCATTGTTGTAATTGTTATTACCTGGTAAGTACCCTTTCAAAGTGTCTGACTTGGCACCGACTTCATTAACTATATGCCGCCTGTTAATGCTCCTTTCTTTAAAGCGAAAATTTTAAGCTATTGCATAGCTTCTATCGCGGGCCTTGAGCGCGGGGACCGAATCCAGAAATTCCGTAACGAACAAAAACCTCACGCTCCCCACTCCGACGGGCACGGAGGTGTAGCTTGAAGAATCAGAATCAGGTGCATTGCCTAACGTCGTTTCTTTTCGGCAGTCTTCGACACGGTGTTTGTGTGCGTGCAACTAGACGTATTGTACGACTCTACGAAGTTCGCACGAATCGAGACGAGCTGCTCTGAAATCGGACGAATACATAAGCAGCTGTTTATGAGAAAGTATATAGGTGTATAAGTATTTATGTACAACAGTGAATAGCTGTACTTGTAAAATTTGTGTATAAAGTGTTTTGAATATGAATGAACAAAGTGCATTTATTATTAATGAAGAAAATCACGAAAAAATAGTGAAAGAAAATGAGTGAGCAATTTATATACATACATTTTATTATTATCACAAATGCAGTATTAATTTTGAATTGAAAATATAATACTGCTATAAAGATATCCTAAATTTTTGATATTAAAATGAGCGATATTAAAAGTAGCCCTCTTTTATACACACAAACACACACACGTATAGTTTAAATTCTCAATTTAGATTCTCAATATGTATATGTATATATATTTATATATATACCCGGTACCATATATATATATATAAATAAATAAATTCATTCTTCACTATGTATATAACAGAAACCATCAAACCAAGCACGTGTACTATTCAGTACATTTGTTTTTGGTGTATAGATAATGCACATGAATGCCGCGCAGAGAAAGTATATATGATATTATATCCATATAAATGTACATCGCGCGAAATTCGATAATCACTTCTTAATATCGTTATTTTTTTTAAATGAATAATTTTGTTTTGGTGTGTCATTACACTATTTATACCTAATCTATGCAATAGCTTTACCGCGGCAGTCCTCGAGTGCCACACGTCTTTTTTATTTTTGACTTTTTAGTTTATGTTTTTGAAGTCGGTTTTTATTTATTTTTTCAATTATTTTATTTTTCAATTTTTAGTTGAACGCATCTGTAACTTATTTGTATTTAGTATAAATCAGGCTTCTATACGCGCTACTCTAATGAGACAGCACCGCGATTACGCAACGTAAATTCAGTGTCAAATTGACACATCAACATGCCTAGTAGGTAGTGGTATTCCTATGTAAAACTTCAATCTTAATTAGGTATTATTTTTGTCCGAACTGAACATTTTGGCATATTGAACCGTATGAAGTAAGCCCAACAAAAGGTAACTGCTGTAAATCGTTGAGGAATTCCCTCGACTGTTTATGGTCTTCATCATCAGACCTGTAATGGTACTTATAACCTATATGAGTGCAAAGTTCTCTTCAATAGAAATGAATTAAGTCCAAACACCAAGTAATTGCTGTAAATCGTTAAGGAGTTCCCTCGATTGTGTATGGTCTCCATCATCAGATCTGTAATGGTACTTATAACCCATATGGGTGCAAAGTTCTCATTAATAGAAATGAATTAAGTCCAAACACCAGGTGATTGCTGTAAATCGTTGAGGAGTTCCCTCGATTGTGTATGGTCTCCATCATCAGACCTGTAATGGTACTTATAACCCATATGGGCCCAAAGTTCTCATTAATAGAAATGAATTAAGTCCAAACACCAGGTGATTGCTGTAAATCGTTGAGGAGTTCCCTCGATTGTGTATGGTCTCCATCATCAGACCTGAAATGGCACTTATAATCCATATGGGTGCAAAGATCTCATCAATAGAAATGAATCAACTCCAAACACCGGGTAATTGCTGTAAACCGTTGAGGAGTTCTCTCGACTGTCTTTCAGATCCATCATCAGATCGACTCCCGACCTTCATTAAATAGTACTAGTAGTAGTACTTTATCAAAGTACATAAAATACGATACTTTGAAATACGATTTTCGTAGGTTGCCCTCGATTTCTCTGGGATGCCATCATCAGATCCTGGTTTCTTTGTCATGGTACCACTCCGCAGATATCTCCCTTCCACAAAAAAATCATCTAATTTGGTTCATAAACCACGAAGTTATCCCTGAACACACATTAAAAAAAAAAAAAAAAAAAAAAACATATATACGGTCGAATTGAGAAACCTCCTTCTTTTTTGAAGTCGTTTAAAAATTAGTAAACCGTGGTTGTTGACCCAATTAATTAATGGTCAAAATAAATACAAGTAATTTATGGATTCTTATAATTAAATTTTTGAAAGGTTGGAAAGGAGGTGGTAAACTTTGAATTGTAAAAATATAAATAACTCAGATAGTAGCTCGACTTATTGCGCAAATATCTTAAAATGGTAATTAAATTTACGCGTAATTCATTATTATAAAATTAATTCTTGAGAACTGTGAGGGTGTTAAAATTGGCATTAAAGTTTCAATAATACAAAATACGTAGGAGTGCAGTACCTACCACCCGAAATCACGTGATTAACGTAATATATCTATCTGCTCGAATGGCATCTGAGCCTTATTTGTTCACAGTCGGGCCGTCCAGCTCGAACTACCCTCCATTGCTGAGGGATCGACACGTGTCGGCCCTCATCCCTATTATAATCATAGGCCTACGAGACGGCGCCCTTAAGGCACCGCCCGTCAAAGGCATTAACATACCGAAGCATCCTCAATGCGTCCGGTCGTTGTTCAGTTCAAATCCTACACACTCTACCGAAGTATAGGTTGAGGACGTCGTTTAGCCGGTCGGGCTGCACCGTCTGTGTAGAAATCTCAACCCGGCACTACCTGCGCGGTAGGTCGGGTGCGCAGGTGTCTGTATGCAGATTCGGCCCTCGCTAAATTAAAAAAAAAACATTTTTCCTCTGCAAAAACTTTCATGAACGCAGCTTTGTTCCTCCAAGCTGCCTTAAAGCCGACCATTTTACGATGTCTCGAATGATTCATATTTAAATTTTGACAATTGTTTAAATAAAAATTAATTAGATTAAAATTGAGTAAATAAACAAAAGCAGGGTTTTTTTCAAAGTAATCAAGCCTATATAGCAATTTTATGAAAATTGCATGTTTTCTTGTGCGATTGCGGATTCACCGCGATTCGTTTATCCAACATTATATCACACAGTATGTAGTAAGTCTTACACCGGTAAATAATCAATCTAAAGCACTAAAAAAGGTGGGCCCTCTTTTAAATATCGTTCTTTGTCCATCCTATCTTCGAACGCACTATATGTGCAAGCAAAAAGCGCCATAGTATTTGGTCCAGCGGATATAATTGGTTAGAACTCATTCATCTAGCAGGCGCTGTCTGATATTGGACTTTTGACTTTTTTTCTATTCCATTTTATATTTTCCAATCTTCTGACCTACTTCAAGTGCCTTATTTTTAAACAAAAAGACCCTACAATTACTTATTTAATGTAACTTCAACTTTATTATTAACACCTGAACTTTCTCGAAGTCTTCCTTTGAAACACCAAAGTAAAGTGTTTCTCAGAACAGTTATAAAGCTCTCTTTGATCTCGTGTCATATGTACCTACCTACCATAAAGTTGAAACTTACATTTTTACTGTAACATTTATTATTTCGTGGGTAGAAAGGAATTCATTCTATCTTATTCGATAAAACTTAGCCACTTAAAATTCAATATTTTATGTTGTGAGAGAATAAACCTTGCTTGTTGTTGAAGATATATCAAGTAGACATCACGCCCCCGGATTCCCCGGAAGAGATTTTCGGTCCACTTTAAGATAATAGCTACTTGGCTGCAGAATGTAAACTCCCTTGGCCTTACACAAATTACTTACGAAAAAATTCCGGTTTATAATTACATTCCGGTTTAGACAGTATATGCATGAAAATTTTACTAAGCAATTGTAAAGTATGCAGTACAAGTATAAAGATATCCACAAACCCGCACTGGAGCAGCATAGTGGATTAAGCTCCAAGGCTTCTCATAATGTATACTTTACAATTACTAAATTTAAAATTTAAAAAAAAGTTCCAGCCTCGTCTATTCTTTCATAATTAAATAGATTACTTACCTGCTTCCTCTCATATGTATGGTATCCCATACCAACCAACTCTTCACCACGTACCCTAGCTTTAACCGGGATAGTTCATAATTCGATACATTGCATTGTTAATAATAACAATAATACCTCGGCCATCCCACACAGCGCCATCTAGTTCCAAACTAAGCAAACTATGGGTACCAGACAACTGATATAAATACAAAAGGCCTTGGTTCGAATCCCAGGGCATGTACCAATGAGTTTTTTCCTAACTTATGTACATAACTATCACTGACTCTTTGCCTCGGAGAGCACGTTAAGCCGTCGGTCCCGGTTGCCGTCAATAGATGGGAGTCGTTAAAACCCACCAACCTGTACTGGAATAGTGTGGTGGATTAAACTCCAAGCCCCCTCATCCCAAAGGGAGGCCTAAGTCCCAGCTGTGGGGCATTAATAAACTGATGATATTACATTGAGCCGACCATTAGGTCAATAAACATTTCAAGTAGCGCCAATGTATAAATACTTATTAAATGTTTTTTGGAACACATCAGTTTATTCAATTTAGTATGAGCTTTATATGAAATGTATTAATAAACCAGTTTTTGTAAACATCTAAAACACAAACGTATTTAGCGATTTTTTTATATATATTCACTAAAATAATTATTTTCATTTAATTTCTCTTGTAAAAAGTAATCAAATTCAAACGAATGAAAAATGTTTCCATTGATTCAAATCAAGTAAATCTCGCCGAATGCTTGATGAATTTACTGGCCTGCATAAAATTTCACCTCTCACTAACGCTCACGTATGAATAAGGCTTTGCGCGATAATCATCCTGTTAAAAACATTTTAATTTAAAAAAAAACCACAAAATCATACTTTGGGAAAATGTACAACATTCAGTATACTTAATTCGTTTGAATAGATTTACATATACCGTTTTTATATGCGAGAATTATCTTTTATCTTCTAATTTAACTCTACTTTTGAACATTTGAAACAATATATACATATACTAGCTGGTACGTATAATATCGTATATGTATACATTATCACAACACATCATAACGTCTAGGTTTTGGGTACCAAGCGAAGCCACCACATACATATAACAACCAAGACCCGGTGCCAGTATTAATATTCATCATATAAATACTGACCCGACCTGTTTCTTAATATAACGAATACAGTTAACCAGGACGGTTTTTCCATGAAAATGTAACAAAAATGACATCTCGCAAGTAATATCCGGAAATGACTTCATACAGCAAATTGCTTTGGGTGTAAATCAAGTGCAAAATTTTCAACATATCGTAAGGTACTGGAACAATTCGCACGACCGATCCAATGATATTACAGCGCCATTTAGTCTCAACGTAAGCAAGTATTATGCTTGTATTATTGGTACTAAACTACTGACATACACATTTAAATTTTCTTTATAATATATAGATATTTTTATACCGAAACACGGAACAATTAGACATGTTCATGCACACAAATCTTTGTACAGAGCAGGAATCGAATCCGCGATCTTTGGTTCTGCGGTGAAGGTCTTAAATATTAGGTACTATAATATCATTGTAAAATTTGCATTTGCTTAATACATATCTATGGCCTTACTCAACTGTGTATGTATATTTACAATTATATATACTCACGTCTGTTCTCTATAAAGGATATGCAAACTAAGATAACCGCTTGGTAAAAGTACCAAAACTCCAATCCATGTTTCGACGCTCCGGGGGTCTAGGCGTGGAGTTGCGGTCTTGTCGCCGCAACAAACCTACGCCTATGGCTCCTGTTTCCCCGGTCTGTATTTCCCTGAAGTTTTCTTTCTCCGGGAAACTTAGAAATAAACGCAGTGAAAATTTAAGAAAAATATAAGTAATGGTTGATACAGTAATGTAATATATAATTATGCAAATAAAGGACTATGACATAATAATAATAGTAATAACGTATACATCACAACAACGTCTAGGCCACGAACTAAGCATTAGCTTGTGTTTTGGGTACCAAGCGAACACACCGCATACATATAAAAACCAACCCGGTGCCAGTATCAATATTCATCATATAAATACTGGCCCGACCTGGGATTCGAACCCGGAAACTCCAGCTTCGTAGGCAGGGTCGCTACCCACTAGGCTAAGCGGTCGTCAAATATATATAATTTAGTATATTAGTATATAGGTCAGGTATATTAAATTATTGAGAATTTATTCTTTTTTTGGTTTTGAAATTAAGCGTTGCCATAGAGTAAACAAATTTGACAGTAGCGTTTGATTTCAACTTCAGAGTATCGACCTCTAGGACTGAAACCGGACTGAATCTGGCCATCTTGCCAAACGGGTATACCAGCTAGCTAGATTAGGAGTGGTTAGACGGTAAGCGCAGAAAAGAGTTTCTAGTTAACTTGTATTTTTATGAGCGTAGTAGATATAGCGTTTTCTATACTAATATCACATATATATATATATATATATATATATATATATATATATATATATATATATATATATATATATAATAATATATACTATAATAATAATATTCTATACTAAATAATATCATTAAAAAAAAGATTTTTTTTATAATTTTTTTGTTACACGAATAAACTCGAAAACCACTTAACTAATTTTAAAAATTCTTGCACTTATAGAAAGCTACATTATCAACGAGTAACATGGGTTATATTTTACTTTCAAACTATAGCTTTCCGCCCGCGGCTTCGCTCGCGTGGACTACACAGTTGTACGGGGACCGCTATAATTTACATACATATGTAGATATAGTTTATAAGTTGAAGAGTGACATTGGTTGCTTTTTATCCCGGAAAAGAGGGTCCCAGTACAACTGTGTAGTCCACGCGAGCGGAGCCGCGGGTGGAAAACTATAAGTAATAAAGCTAAGTATATATAATTTATAGTAAACATTTCAAAAAATTCACGAAGGATGAACATTAAGTAAAAAGATATTTAAAAAGTGGTTACATAATTTTCTAGAAAGTTTCACAATATCCTGGATCGTCACATCCCTTTACCGTGACCGTACCGGTACAAATGTTCGAGAATTCGATTCCCGCCCGGGACAAATATTTGTATGCATAAACATGTCTATTTTTGA
The DNA here is from genome assembly GCA_949709985.1 of Luffia ferchaultella. Classification (NCBI taxonomy): domain Eukaryota; kingdom Metazoa; phylum Arthropoda; class Insecta; order Lepidoptera; family Psychidae; genus Luffia; species Luffia ferchaultella. The sequence goes on along the minus strand of OX453264.1, from coordinate 4,985,268 downwards.
CGACCGCTTAGCCTAGTGGGTAGCGACCCTGCCTACGAAGCTAGAGGTCCCGGGTTCGAATCCCAGGTCGGGTCAGTATTTATATGATGAATATTGATACTGGTACCGGGTCTTGGTTGTTATATATATATAAAAAATATATATATATATTTATCTATGTATATATAATAAAAAATATTTAAGTATGTATATCAGTTGTCTAGTAACCCATAACACAAGCATAATACTTGCTTACTTTGGGACTAGATGGCGCTGTGTGGGAAGTCCCATGTATTATTATTATTATTATTATTTGTTTCGTATCTGGGTGTAAAATATTTATACATTACAAAAAAATTAATTATCTATGTATATCAGTTGTCTAGCAACCCATCACACAAGCATAATACTTGCTTACTTTGGGCATAGATGGCGCTGTGTGGAATGTTCCTTGTATTATTGATATTAAATGTATAGTCCACGAGAGCAAAGCCGCAGACTAAAATTTATTGTTAAATAAAACGCTCAAAGAAAAGTATTAATTTTTAGTTTTGCTCAGATTTTTGATTCTTTAGTTTTTCGAAAAATAAATTAAAATCCACTTTTTCTTTGGTAATCTTTATCGTACATATTTTATTTCCAGTGAACTTCCGACCTCAAATTACAAAATGTGTGTGTGTTACAAACCTTCCACCCTAACACGATGAAATGAACTCTTAATTTATACAAAGCCAATGATATTTTTGCTCACTACTTCTCGTCCATTCTTACCCTAAAGTTGTAATAACTGTGCGACCCATGATAATTTTGAAATAATAAAAGGGTTATTGCTGAAGGGCAGGCTCTCAGGCAAATGCAAATAAGATTCCCTCTAACTGTGTAAGTCGTATTAGCATAATCACCGGATGGAATGTAAATATAGCGGCAGATAGCGACGACGATTCCAACTATGCGAGTAGCATATACATTGCGTGGATTGTATGAAATTATGAAAATTTTTGGAAGAATTTACGAAATAGATGGAATAATGTATGATATAACTTGCCTTAAAATTCTGGAGTGGAACACACAACCCTTAAAATTTCATCATGTTCGTTTAGTTTATACAAGGCGATATTGTTATTACTTTAAAAAAATAATCTAGGCTCATTTTAATGTAATCACTCCATTTAGAAAAAATATATGTAGGTAATATTTTTACATTACAATATTTTCCCGAAAAAATTATCGATACAACGTGGTTACCAAGTTGTGTAGCGCTTACCGAACTAAACGAAAAGCTTCAAAAGAAAATGTCGAAAATGATGAAAAAATCAAATTTTAAATATGTTTTTCTCGATAACCGTTAGCTTGCACCATCTGCTTATTCGCACCTTTTTGTTTACTTTGATAAGCTCTACACGCTCTATAAACTTCCAGAACTAACCGAATTGTCAAAAAAAAGATAAGAAACATTATAAACATAATAAAATTTAAAACATATTTTTCTCGGTAACCGTAAGTTTGCGCTATCCGCTCATTTGAAAGTTTTTGTGTAAGACGACGAGTATAGTGAATGACCTCGTGAGATCGGAAAAAAATGTATTTTGATTCAAAATTTTGGTCCATTCATTGTACATGAAACATTTTAAAAATACAAAGGTAGTAGTTTAATTATTTCTTGAGATCCGTGTCATCTAATATATTGGAAATAATATGTATATATACAATATAAATTAATATTACAAAAGAGTCTTAAATTTATTGTTTTTTCGAAATATATCACTGTCTTTGTAGGTTTGTACCAAAGTATTGATGACATAATTTTTGTTTTCAGATAGTCGAAATCCCTGTCATCTAGAAATACTTTATCCGTTAAATTTTACTAATATTTTTTCAATATTTTGTTAAGCGCCTGCGAATTGCACGCTTTGCGAATGCTGTACCTAAAAAAATAATCAGGCGTCTACTTTAAGATTGACGAACCAATCTATGTTCTATTCTTAAACAGTAAGTCTTTTTTTCACCCATTGTCTTACGCTTATGTGAGTGATCGCTCACTGCCTGCCGCCGCGCGCGCGCCGTGGCGTTCGATGACGGAATTACGTGCGGCCGATCGCTCAAGGTCATTCACTATAATCGTCACCTTAATTCAGTAAACTCTGCATGCTCTTGGAGTTCAAACTTCACGCACGATGCGTAGCGTAGTTCAAACTGAAAACACATACATGGCTTAGTATCGTCGTCGTCGTCCTTTTATATGGGCAAAAATAATTTTGTGCTCAAATTTGCTTTGAAATACTGAAGATACCATAATTTTATTTCATAATGCGTGGTTTCGGTCGCTGACATATTTTCATTCTAACAAAATATTAATAGTTTCAGTGTCCATTGTGTTATTCTAGCAATCCAAATCTACATATTATATAATCTTTTTAATTTCACATACTAACCTTGCATTGCTTGAATCTTGGATAAATAATTTTAAAATGTATGTATCCATAACATTTATTCATTTATTATTAAAACAAAGAACAAAGAACAGGTATTATTTAATAACATTTGTAAAATCTCATCGCGTGTTTCAAAAGAAGGATTATTTTCAAGTGGACACGTTCGATGAAAGGTTTATCAAGAAAGTTATTGTAACTCGTAAAATGTTAGGAGAAAATTTAAAATTACAATTTTACTAGAAGCAATTAGTTCACTCGCAGAAAGTCACGCGCAAGTTCTTACTGCTGTAACGAGTACAATCGTTTTAGGGAGAACCACAATATCAGTCAAATGGTACAGTACATTCTCTTTATACAAGATGACATTTTTTACCATCCAAATTTTTATATAATGATCTTTGGTAAAAAATCGATGGCCGTCTTGTTTCTTTTTAGTATCTTTCAATAAGAAAATATTGAAATACGACTACACAAACCTTTCCCGAAGAAACCAATATGTCTAGTCACAATTCACAGGCGGCGCACGCTCCAGAGGGCATGGAGGTCATGAACACTGTTAAGAGTAGGAAGTTAGGATATTTCGACCATATCATGAGGAACCACAAATACCCCATACTCCTGTTGGTGATGCAAGGCAAGATTCAGGGCAAAAGGACCCCTGGCAAAAGGAAGACATCCTGGTTGAAAAACCTGAGAGAATGGTTTGGGCAAAGCAACAAATTGCTGTTTTGTGCTGCAGTATCCAAAGCGAAAATCAAATTGACGATGGTTAATCTCCGGTCAAGGAGAAATAACTAAAGAAGAAGATGTGTGCTTCGGCCCTCCGCGCCGCGTAGATATTTTAACGTATTGGAAGATACATCGTGTTCGCACTGTTCAAAGGTTATTTTTAATAATCAGAGCTGATGTGATTTCAATATGAGTCGCGATCCTAATGTGTTTTACTGATTAACCTATTCGCTACTCATTAACCATATTTGGTCAGATTGAAAGCCACGACCCATTTAATTGAGAATGATTGATGACTAGTTAAAGGGTTAAGTTTTATTTTTATAGCGAATTTGACCCGAGTGTGTATGGTCGCGACGCGAGCTTGCTAACACATTTTGATATTATTGGTTCCTTGTAATATCCTCACAGGTTACATTTAACGTTATTGTAAGGTATTTTATCCTATTCTTGGGCTTTCATTTGTTATTATTGACTATTTAGTACACACCCTCTTGAGCTAAGGTTGTTATAATATACCTCAGAGGGTAAGTTGAAATCAAAAAGTAATAGATTCCCAATATACATTATATTAATTAAATAAACATATTGAATTTGATTTTGTATATTATAAAATACAAATTATGTACTTTAGAACGAGCGCTTGGCTTACAACTAGCCAGTACTAAAAGTGTACATTTTAAAAATGGCGCTTTCTTCATATATGGTGCCTATTTATTTATGTTTTCGCGTCAAAAGAGGACCTCCTCGTGATTGATGTACGCCTGACATCAGCCTAGTTCGTTCTTTTTGAAGTAAAACTTCTTTAGGCGCGACTAGGGAGTAACTCAGATTTTTTTCTGACGGAAGTAACGCTTATTCTGACGGAAGTGACGCTTACTATAGTCTGTGTAGTTTCCGCTATTTAAAAATAGATGGTGTGCGACGGTAGATATGTCTATCCGTCTATAGGTTATTGAGACGACAAAACTATACAATGGATAGAATTTCTTACCCTAGTATGGTTAGACCGTCGATAGATAGGTAATTGGGTTTGGCTGTTAGAGATTTTTAAAAAACTTTACAATTTAAAATATTTTTTTTTAAACTGTTGAACTTTTATTCACTTTGCTATTCACAATTGATCCGTTTGAGAATTTGGAAATAAATAATCCTAATTGATTATGATATTTGCCACTAGCTGGCGTATAAGTCAAGAAGCGTGGGGTATATGACATACAGTTGAGCCATAATGTAAAGTTGTTACTAGTAACACTACCGCCTAGTTTAAAAAAGAATGATAAAAGTGTGTGCGTGTAACCTTTACGCGCGATTGAAGTAAAACTTTGAAGTTTTTGAAGTAAAACTTTTTTAGGCGCGACTAGGGAGTAACTCAGATTTTTTTTCTGACGGAAGTAACGCTTATTCTGACGGAAGTGACGCTTACTATAGTCTGTGTAGTTTCCGCTATTTAAAAATAATAATTTGGATTGGTCGTAAGTATATGTCATATACTCCACGCTTCATGACTTATACGCTACCTAGTGGCAAATATCATAATCAATTAGGATTATTTATTTCCAAATTTTCAAACAGATCAATTGTGAATAGCAAAGTGAATAAAAATTCAACAGTTTTAAAAAAAATATTTAAATTACAAAGTTTTTTAAAAACCTCTAACAGCCAAACCCAATTACCTATCTATCGACGGTCTAACCATACTAGGGTAAGAAATTCTATCCATTGTATAGTTTTGTCGTCTCAATAACCTATCGACGGATAAACATATCTACCGTCGCACGCCATCTATTTTTAAATAGCGGAAACTACACAGACTATAGTAAGCGTCACTTCCGTCAGAATAAGCGTTACTTCCGTCAGAAAAAAATCTGAGTTACTCCCTAGTCGCGCCTAAAAAAGTTTTACTTCAAAAACTTCAAAGTTTTACTTCAATCGCGCGTGAAGGTTACACGCACACACTATTTTCGTTCTTTTTTAAACTAGGCGATAGTGTTACTAGTAACAACTTTACATTATGGCTCAACTGTAATAACAGTGACTTTTCTTCTCTATTCTAAAGTTTATACACACAGTGTTACTTAAATGTTTCTTTCAAGGTCTTTGTGTTACTGAAATTTTATTTTATATAAACAGACCAATTAAAACGCAGTGACTGCCTACTTGCAAACTTTCAGCCACCTTTTAAAGTACCTATAACTACAAAATTGAAAAAGATACCGTGGCATCCACTCTAAGTTTTAATTGCTTTGAAGTTAATTAATGATATTTACCTACAAACCGAAAGTTGATCATTTAATTAAAAAAACCGGCCAATATAAAATTCCAACTACCGACCAATTATGGTTCCATGCCACCGAACAATATAAAAAAATCACGTTTGATGTATGGGAGCTCCCTTAAATATTTGTTTTCATCATCATCATCATCAGCCCGTGTCTGATGCCTCTCTGCGAAAATTTCAACTGTCTATCACGGTTTATGAGATACGGCCTGTTACAGACAGACAGACAGACAGACAGACGGACGGCAGAGTTTTAATAATATATAATAATCTACACAACGCCATCTAGTCCCAAAGTAAGCAAGTATTATGCTTGTGTTATGGGTTACCAGACAACTGATATACATACTTAAATATTCTTTTTTTGTAATATATACATATATAGATACTTTTACACCCAGACACGGAACAAATAGACATGTTCATGCACACAAATATTTGTCCCGGGCGGGAATCGAACCCGCGACCTTCGGCTCCGCAGGTAGGGTCTTTAACCACTCGGCCAACCTCAGTCGGTCAGTCTTAGTAATAGGGTCCAGTTTTTTACCCTTTGGGTAAGGAATCCTAAAGAAGTGATGCGGGGTGTGTCGTCTACACGATCATATTTTCACGTGACAACATCTATGGCTGCTGTGAGTTTGTGCTGATTTTCTTGTCTATTGCTTAGTCTTAGTCTCGTAATATTACCAATGAGTAATAATGTCACGACTCTCTAGAGAAAGTGCAACGAACCTGTCTCAAATTTCTAAGGCCATAGGGTCATGGTTCGAATCCGGGCACAGACAAGTCAACCTTATAGACCACGTTTTGACAGGGAGTAGCATTCGCCAAGGCTATGTAGTGCCACTACATAACTACGTCTCTTCTGAGCGGTCAGTTGTAAGCACATCGGAAGCCATTAAATTGTCAATTTTGAACGAGCCAATGAAAACTAGCCGACCTCTCCCCGCACCCCGCCACTTTTTGGCGATTTCGTTTTCGTACTGACGTTTATTAAAGCGTGGTCTATAGGTTGACTGGTCTGTGAATCCGGGCGTGTACCAATGAGTTTTTCCGACTTAAGTACATAATTGTCACTGACTCTGTGCCTGGGAGAGCACGTTAAGCAGTCGTTCCCGGACGCTGTCAATAGATGGCGGTCGTTACAATCCCCCGCAGTGGAGCAGCGTAGTGGATTTAAGCTCCAAGCCCCCTTCACACAGGGGGAGGCCTAAGCCCCTGCAGTTGGGTAAAAATGGGCTGATGAAGTGAAGTGACGTGAAGAATAATCTCAATTTTTTTTTTATCAATCTGAAATAAATTATGTCAGTGTTTGATTCGCCTTGTAAAACACTATTCATGTTTTTAATATGTTAAGCTTGCAGGCATTTACGGGGTAAGCAAAAACAATTTTGCTTACCCCGTAAATTTTAAATATTGGTGGTATTGGTCCGGCTTTTGATTTCTTCTTCATATAACTCTGGAATGGAGTGAAGCAGCCACGTCATCTTTCTAGAGTTAGAATTGTCTTATTGAGTCACTATTCACGTCATAGACATATTATTACTAAAGTAGGCAAGCTCCAAAAAGCTCTGTATGAAACGGTTTACGCATCAGCTAAGCATGAGAGAGAAAAGGAAAGGAAGGATGCAAAATAACCCTACCTTATATAAATCAAGGTACTCCTACGAATGGTCCATGTTGTATACGTTGAATATATCATCAGTATCCTTTTTACCTAATTTTTAATTTCAACATATATTTTATATTGGTTCGGCTGAGATGTTCACTTCTTTTTCACATGACATTGCGGTAGCTTACTTATTCTTTTAGTGTTAGATTTCTACTAATATTATATTAACACAAATTCTAATATAGAAGAATATACTGCGCCGTATTATGATGAACTTATACATAGAATACTCAAAATTGTTGAAACAATCAATATTGTGAACCTAGCCTAGCCAAAACATGTCAGAAGTGTCATAATTCGCAGCACCCACTATAGTGTTAATCCCATAAATTGTCCCGATATCAGTTTCCGGTCGGCTTGCTCTTGTGTACGACAATCGACGGTGACACGGCTATTGTGTTCATAAAGCCATACCGAACTTAACTTTGAAAAGGTATTTATGTGGCGATTTTTCGTGAAAATTATTGTGTTGGTCATTGCGTCAAAGATGAAAATGAAAATAAGATAGATTTTGAAAATATATTCACTGGGTCTGTTCCGGTGTAGTCAAGTTTATAAAAACAATATATCACAATATGAAGTGGATTAAATTTTTGCAACCAATAAAATTTGACTTCAAAATTTTGTCTATACAACACAACGTGTTAATGAAAAAGCGCAAAACCTGACACCCCCCGACTTATTTTTATTATAAAAGAATTATGTATATTATTAAATTTAAATTTCGCGGATTATTTACGAAGATATTAGCTTTTTTATGTTTTCTTGTATTTGTTGCAAATTAATAAATCTATGGTAATTACGCGCGATCTAGTGCGACGTTGCCGCTTCGCGTGCCGCCGCAATTTGCATTCAGTCGAACTCACATTGCAACGTTGCCACATGGCGCGTAGGTACTTGCCGTCGGATCTTTAAAAAATAATCCAATGTATTGCAAGGATTTAATGTATGCATGCACGTGTATGAGTAGGTTAGTAACTAATGTACCTATATAGTTCATTCTAGAGTGCAGTGATGATTAAACACGCCGTTATTAAAAAGAATTTTTTTGTTTCAAATTTGATCCCTATTTTTTATTAGTGGAATCTATTCTACTCTCGATTCTGAACTTTATTTCAAGTATTGAGCTTTTTCATTAACATGTTTTACACAAAGGTCATATTATAAGTTTTGAGTTACTAGAAATTTAGCTTTTCGTTTGCTGCGATGAAGTTCAAACAAGAAGGTTTAGGCGATATGATCTATCATTATTTTTAAATTTATTTTATCTGAAATGTCAAGCCTTGAACGTTTCACATCAGGTGTCTCTTCTCAGCCGACGAGTTTAGATGGTTTAACAGATTTAAAATGGGCAGAAATAGCTCTGAAGATGACGATAGAAGCGGCAGCCCATCTGTGGCAGTCACAGCTGTGAACTACTGAAATGCTTGTGCGAGAAGACCCACGAATCACATATAAGGGCATAGACAGAATTTCAGAGATTAGTCCAGTTGGTATTTATACCATCTTACGTGAACACCTTGGTGTGAGGAAAGTTTTTTTGTCGTGTGCTCTGCGAAACGGAAAAAGAAACCAGTGTGATGCTGCAAAAAGAAATGACGGCTCCGTACAAATGCATACAATATTTCTTACTGTTATCGCGCCGCTTTTGCCGTGTTAGAGATCGCGGCGTCTTTGATGACATTCAAATCAGCTGAAAGCCCACGTCAGAACGAATCATTGAGCCCAAACACAAGGTAGCTGATGTACACCGGCGAGGAGTTCTTCTCGACTACCTGCCATTTCTATCATCAGATCAGCCCTAGGAACATTTTTATGGAAATACACTTAAGGTTTATCCGTTATATTAGGCCTCGGTACACCGAAAGGCAAAAGAGGAACGAAATAGACAAATTAAAATATATTTATTTAGAGGAAACTCAAACTTATCACATGAAACAAAAACTTATGACAAACATTCTTCATCACTCGACGTATTCTTCGATCACTCCCCGTGTTCATAATAAAACGTTCTATTTTGTCATTTAATTACTCCGTGAAGCGTCGAAATAAACTGATAAATTTTCGCTGAAACTGTACGCTGCACGCGCAACCCGTCGGTTTCCTTTGTGACGGTCGGCACGTGCAGCGGCTTTCTTTGTGGATTTTCGTCTGAGTGCTTTGCCGGCGTTTCAAAGGATGTGGGTTAAAATAATAGATATACTATATACACAAAATGTTGTTAAAATTTGTTCAAACGGGAAGTGGATAAAATTCAAATAATCAAGATTCGTCCCCTTATTTTCCATCCTAAGAGGTGGAATGTTTTCTTCAAATTTAAATGTGGCCTATTTAAAATAAAGTGCGAGTCGAACTAGCACACGAATGGTTCCGTAAAACACGTTCCTTGTATGGGGACCCCCTTTTATTTTTTACTTTGTTTTATTTTTATTATTTGTTGTTATAGTAGCTATAGTAGTACATACGCCATAAAAATTTCTAGTGTAAGCAATGATCTCACAACCACCAAGCACCAAAAACGTAGAAAAACCAAATAAAAACTTTCAAGTGAGCATATGGAGCAAACAAACGGTTACCAAGAACAACATGTTTAAACTTTCATTTTTTCTTCATGTAACAGATAGTTTTATAAACTTCTTGTTTAGTTCGGTAAGCTCTACACGCTCTATATATTTTGACTATATTCAGCCGATCATCTAGTATATAATAGTTTCAGATTGTTTATTGAATACAAGAGACAGCAATCACCCGACACAATTGAGATACCAGATAGTATATCTACCTATATACTGAAATTGAATTACGTTATCCCTGGGCATTGATTTAGGAATCAAAGATCCGGTCAAAGGAACATTTAGGTGTCAATGTTACGACGCCATTATTGAGTAACGCCATCTATTGACATACATTGTAAGCTCATCATAATACAAGTAATCGTTAATCAGTATACAAGGTGTGGATTTTCGTTTGTGCCAAATTAATACGTAATATAATAGGAGAACACACGCGTTTGACAGCATTTCCCATTCATTCGAGTGAAAGTCTAAATTTTCCATTTTATCACATGTAAAGGCGTCATATCGAGGCTACGCAATACATAAGCTTTCAGAAAAGGTTACTGACCGCGAAACGCATTTAATGACACCTTGAATAGCGGTGAAAATGCGGTGATTTTACAAAAATATTTTTCTGGAATATATTTCAAGTTTTATTTGTGCTTAGAAGTTGCTACCTTTGGTTACATAATATCTGGATGGACCAATACAATGCAATGTTAACGAAAATGACAGACCAACTTGTACATGGTTGTGTGTGTGACTCAACAGACCACATACTCTCGCTATGCCATGAACCATGTATAAACCGTCTCTGTGCGCGTGAATTAGAACCGAACAGTTAGATGATATTTTTTATCTACGTTTTTTGACGTCGACTCTCTATCTACACATTATGTAATCAAAGGCTGATATATGCTATATGCACGTACTTGTTAACCCACATCAACCCGGCAGGAGGTTAAAAACACACCGTATAATAGTGAGTCAAATTTAAAACAAATAAAACTTATTTCCATTGGTAACATAACAGTGCGCTTAGATTAATTTTCATTTCATTTTCCTCAGCGTCTAATTCATTATATACTTATGTTTAATACAGTTATTTGTACGAGACGAGAAATTGAAAACCGTCGAAATTTATCTCCCTTGGCGTTAGTGAAAAGAGATATTTAATTATAAAATTATTTAAAAAAAAGAGCGTTCTAAAAATAACGAGAAAAGGAAAATACGTTTGATAAAAATTTAGTTCTAAATATATTTACAAAATATAACTTCTTTGATGCAGTATAAAAAAACACTGGCTGGTAAGATTTTGACGAATCGCAAAAGGTAGACATGATTGCATAGTTCCATTTTTAGTAACACGTATTTTTTGTTTTACCCTTTTAGGTACAAAAATATTAAAATAACTGCATCCGAAGCTATCCACAGAAACAATGGTAACCATGGCCACTTTGTTAAGACGGGATAATCGCGATCTCGCACGGCCTTGTGCGTGTGCCGGTACTGTAAGCTCTCTATGGTCTAAAAGTATTTGCTTTGCCGCTAAAATCCTCCCTAAAAGACCCCCCTTCTCACCCTGGGGGAGGCCTAAGCCCCTGCTGTGGGGTAAAAATGGGCTGATGATGATGATGATGATGATAAAATCCTACGATTAAGCATTTGTGGGCCAATAACCCCGGAATTTCGGACTACAATTTTTTTTTAAATATAGTATTATTTATCAATGACATTGATTATGTGATTTAAATATACGCACAGATTAAAAAGTGAATATTTTCTTAGTAAATATTAACTTCGTAGTGTCGTGTTTATTTTAAAAAGTTGATTAATTTGCACCTTGTTTGATTACATACTTAAAAAAAAAAATTAAAAACCTATGCAGACCATAAATATTAACTTTTTATAAAAGAGCATCACCCAATCTTACTTAGCGAAAAATTGACTGTATTAACAAAAAAAATTAATCCAAATCGACCGAAGCCACGTAAATTAAAGATCGGCCAAGCCACGTTTCAAAATCAAGAGGTCAGATTTCGATTCCGGACATTCCCCTTAAATTTCCCCGAAGTAATAGATTAAATGACAAACTGTCTTATCTACTTACGGTTCGTTTGGCTTAAAGTGGGATAATTCTCTAGTCTGTGACGCGTAAAATAGAGAACTGTTTAATAGGAAATTACAGAATTGATGTTTAGGATTTATAGAGTGAATCCTACAACGATAATGTGATTTGCACATTCTATGCATACTCAGAAAACATTGGTAATGTACTCCATTTAAGTATTTAATTACAAATTACAAAACAAATACAATATTACAAAATAGACTACTATCGACAAACATACTGTAGCATTGGAAATGTTTAAATAGAGACTACGTTCTGAAATTATGAATTTAAATATTTTGATGTTATAAAAAAGAAATTAAACGCGCGATTTATTTTTTTTAAATTGTTTCATTTCTAGGGTTCCGAACCTCAAAAGGAAAAAAATGGAACCATCATAGGATCACTTCGATCACTTTGTTGTCCGTGTGTCTGCCTGTGTGTCAAGACCCTTTTTCTCAGGAACGCATGGAAGTATCAGACTGAAATTTATATCCAATACTCGAGTCTACTGTCCCTTGGGCCTGTGAAATATCAAAATTTCTAAGCCAACGCAATCAAAGGATACAGCCTTTTATGCTGCAAATTTTCTATACTCGCAAGGGAATAAAAACCTACAGGGTACTTCCAGTAAACTCAGAATCTTGAAATTTGGTACGAAACAACGTCTTATAGCACAGATAAAGGAAAAATTGCGAAAAGCATAAATTTTGAGTTACATCATATAATAAATATATTTTTAATAATTTTAAACTTACTACCCCTTTCCTTATGAACACGTAGAGGTATTAAATTGAATTTCATACCAAATACTCAGGTTCATTATACCTTTAAGCTGTAAGTAATAATAATAACGCATACATCACAACAACGTCTAGGCCCCAAACTAAGCATTAGCTTGTGTTTTGGGTACCAAGCGAAGACACCACATACATATAACAACCAAGACCCGGTACCAATATCAATATTCATCCTATAAATACTGACCCGACCTAGAATTCGAACCCGAGACCTCCAGCTTGTAGGCAGGGTCGCTACCCACTAGGCTAAGCGGTCGTCGAATAGCATGGCACGCCTTTTAAGTTCTGTCGTTTAAATATTTCCCGCCTAATTTGAATTTAGAATTCTTCAATGCTCAAATTCGTTTGAATGTAGAATATCAAAACAATTGGAAGAATTAGGATTCATGGAACTATTTAGACACAGCGTTGTTTTGAATCTGTCAGGTCGCGTACGAACATGAATCTCTTGAAGGAAAACGTTCGTGCTATAATTTTTTACAACTATCTGAGAGGCCAACTCGGCTTCAGTGTTTTGAGGAGTTAAGATCTGTGTTCAGTGACAAAGCCCCATGTCTGCGAACTGTCGAACGCTGGTATTTGGAATTTCAGCGTGGAAATATTAGCCTTCGTGACAAATCTCGTGAAGGACTTCCAAAATCCGCCTTTACTGAAGAAAACATCATTGCTGTGAGACAACTGATACTCGAAGATCGTCATGTGACGTACCTATCAGGAGATAGAGGCGTTATTAGGCATCTCAAGGACAACCATTTATAAGATCTTGCATGAGGAGCTTGGTGTGAAAAAGCTATTTTGCCGATGGATCCCGCATTTGCTTTCCGATAATCATAAAGCGACCCCCGTCAGATGGTGTAAGAAAACTCTTCGTAGGCAAAGATTCCAGCCTGGTGAAGAAGCAGTCAACGCCGTCAAGTCAGCCATTTTGAACACACCCACTTTGTAGTGGAATAAGTGTTTTAATAACTGGTTCGAGCGAATGAAAAAATGTATTAAACTTCGAGGTGAATACTTTAAATAACAAAAAATAATATTATAAGGTTCTGGTTGTGATTTTTCTTCAATCGACAAAACTTAAATAGCAACCTTGTACCTACAAGTTTGTACTGAACTCTCGGTGCTTGAGTCCGACTCACACTTAGCCGGTTTTTCAGAACGTGTTCAACATGAAACTAATTGCATTTATTTTATCTTATTTAATTTTATAGTAAAGATAAGTGAACTCCGTGTACACTTATCCCTACCAGTAGATCTAAGTGAAAGGTTTTCCATTTATCCCTACCAGTAGGGATACTGTAATGGACCTATTGCGTAAAAGTGACCTTTGAGAGGCCACTATGGATTTTTTTTTTGTAAATCGCGGGCTAAGTAACTTGTAGCTTGCTTACGTTATGTAAGCATGTGTGATTATTTGCTACGTTGTGTATAAAATATATGAGCCGTTGTGATATCGTTAATATAAATTGTGATCGTCTAGAATGAATCGAATAATTTCACTGGCCCGTAGGGCTATCCCGACTAATGGTCGCCGATTGAGATATTATTACTTCTAGGTATAGTTCATAACCCTATTCTATTCACGATCGATATAATAGAAGACACGTGACGCGAAATATCGATCGAAACCTTACCTAACTATGGGCTCTAATCGAGCACGATTTCGAAATTAAATAGTATACGTTATAGAAGTTAATAGGTAATAATATTGTAATTTATCACGTCCTGTAAAACACACACAGATCACATATGGATACGTTAAAACAGCAGTAACTTCTAATGGCAACTTTAGGCCACGAGTAAACTTACTGTTTCAAAACAAGTTATTAGAAAAGAACACAGAATAAAGATAAGTAAAACACAGGTCACACAAAAAAAAGAAAAATAAGAAAATTAACAATTGCATAGATATATCCTAGGGAAGAAATCACACATGAATCGGTTACAAGTACGTGGTCTCTCGACGCAATTTGCGGAGAACCACAAAAATACACTCAGGAACGAAAATAGGATAATAGCAAGAAAGCGGGTTAAGCCATGCAAACTGTCAAGTGTCGGAGGTCATACACCTAATTTGCTGTAGGTATTATAAGGTACTACGTAACCTAGTATTAATTAGTGTTTTAGGTTCATTAGTGCTCCTTGGAGGATTTGGAAGATCACGCGCTCCGGCCGCGCACGTGATCGTGAAAATCTGACCTCACGAACTAACTAATGTTTTTCCCCGCTTTGGTTGTGGGCCTGTCACAAGCCTGGTTTTGCAGGGTCATGTGATATGTAAATATATGGATATATCTGGTAATTTTATAATTGATTAAAACTATTTCAAAGTTATTCTTGATTTTGAAAGCCCAGCCAAAGCTTCCAAATCCCCCTATTTTAGGACACACTCAAAAGAAAATTTAAATAAGATAATGTTACGATTGAAATGACTCAATACCTTCAATTAGTTACTTTATATGAATGAATCAGATTGCAGTTATGGTCCACTCCAAATTATAATGCTAAGCAAGTGAAAGGGATAAAATATCGAACAAACTGATGCAGCTAGTAATTTAAATAACAACCTGCATTAAAGTAAAATGTATCTCACAGTTGAAATAATAACACTCCGAGACTTAACTAAATGAATTTGTTTTGCTCACGACTCGACGATCTGGTCCGCTTTGCTGGTCCCGAAGACTCCCAGGTGGTATTTTGGATTTTCCGGCGTCCGGACACTCGCGAATTACCCTTAGGCGTTTTTCTGCGCGGGCGCGTCGACCGCTTCCTAAGGTTTCCGAATGACTGACTTCCATCCCTCTGACAACGCCTTTTTTTGATTAACCCCCACCCAAATTTCTAACCATTTTTTAAAATGTTACCAACTTCGTGAAATAATTTTGCCCTTAGTTATTGGCAAAATGATTTGTCTATATGCAATAGTAAAGCAATTTCTACATAAAAAATTAAGAAGATTAAAGTGATTAAAAAGAAGTGTAATGAAAACGGAATTCGGGTTAAATATTTTGGGTCGAATCCCCATTCAAATGGTGATGATTTTTCTCGATCTATAAATGATTTTCTTGTTTGGATAGGAATATTGATAAAATTATTATAATATTAGAAACTAATGTAATAAAATGAATAAGAATACTAAATATAAATTATTCATATTAATTTCATTTAAACCTTTTGATTGGAAGTCACTAAGTAGTAAATAATCGGAAGTAATTAAGTTGCAATTCGTAAATTCCTTTTGTAATTTACTTCCCGGACATTATACTTCTATGTTACTTGTTCATGTGTTTTAATACCATATTTCAATTGTTTGAATCTATAGCAATGCAATTACAACACTATACCTAATCACAATTCCACCCAATTATAATAAATCAAGTATTTCCCACATAATCTCAAACACCTTACCTCCCCTTTTTGAGCAAGGTATGCAAGCATATACACGTATTCTCATATATGTATATATATATATATATATATTTTTTTTTTTTTTACATAATATTGGATACTTCGAAGGTTTTCCCCGATAAGTCCATTTTTACCTTATAATCTGGTTATTTTCCTACGCGGGTATCACTTTACACTTTTAGCAGGTAAAATCCTATTGTCTTCCTCAAATACGCCCCACGCACCCTGTTCCCGCCTGCGTAGTGTTCCCCCCCCCCCCGCTTGTTACGGTCCACACCATTACGCCTGGTCGTTTGTTTTCTAATTTTATTTTTAAATGTATTATTTAGTTTACTAGTTAATTACCTAACCGTTTATCTATTCATTCTAACTCATAGTAAATGGTGACATGATATAACCTTATTGCCTACTCCAAGGTATACATATCTCAATACTACAATTACCTAACTCTGCCCAATATTTGATTATCACATTAGGGCGGATTGGTTTATTTAGTAATTAATATGATATATTATAGCCTCGTATTGTAGTTGCTACTTCATCAATTTCTATTGAGTACAGTACAATTTAATTCGAATTACGCATGTAAAAACATGCATATTATACATACCTATTTATACATGCCTATTTTACTAAAATATAGAAATTTGAAATCCGTTAAATCTATTTTCTTAATATTATTGCTGTCGGCTGGGCCAAACGAAACCCGACCCATTGTTTAATTTTTTTTCTGTTCGCCGCTAATTTTAGAAAGGTATATTTAACAGAAAACGATTCCCAAGGTTTTCTGTAGACAATAGGTAATGCCCTCATAAAACTGTTTGTTCCAAAAGTCCGTTTTTAAAATTTTATTTTCTCCTTTAAAATAATTGTTCGCAATAGACCCGAGGCATATAAAAAGAAATCCATTCATGTCCATGGGAACGCCTGATCTTTTTCTACAAAACTGTACAAAATAAAACCTTTGTTCGCATCTGCCGCTCAAAGCAAAAAAAAAAAAACCTATCTAGTAACTTACATACCTAACACGCCTTATGACTACTCGCCCTTGTCATTCCCCTCCTAGGTTTTGAGACGACTATAACCCAAGTTAGAGTCGTTTCGAAATCTTTAACTCCTATTACAATTCCCTAACTAAATTATCCCAATTGGCCTTACTTTGTTAAACTTGTTTCCTATGAGAATCCTATGAACCTTATGGAATCCTTCTATATTAGAATTGATTCTAATTCTACAACTCTTATTAGAACCCACTCAACCCAATAAAACTCATTTACCCCCCAATGACCTAGTCTCGAAATACCGACAACGTATCCGAACGTTAACCCTACTCAATATGCCTAATATAACACCTCCCATTTTAAATTTTAAGTTCACCTTAGTCTAGCTTAGTTCACCACTAACATGTCCCCTCTGATGCCTTTGTATGGTTTCCTTACATGCATCTCACTTTATCAGCAAATGGACAGGTGACTACTAGTTTTCTGTGAAGTGACGTCGACATATAAATTTGAGAGATTTTCACTAATCCCCACCCCATCCGTGCTGTGTTGTGTAAATGGCGTGGAGCGTCACCTTGACCCCTGGCCGAACCCTTCGAGCCGCGCGTAACCCGGCGGGTCGAACAGACGTCAAGATGGACAATGTCCAGGTGTTATCAGCGTAATGCTGGGACGTATCTGGGCCAACTTACAGCGGTCCAGACGGTACAGTGTAGCTTCGTTTTTTCTAAATTATATTAAAGTAGGTTGCTGCGTTGTGTGCAGTAGTATTTGGCACCTTAGTGCAGGAATTTACTTCCTTATATCATTCGTTGGTACACATTTGTACTGAACTCGGCCTGGCCAGGACTGTTGTGATCGTAACACCTTGGTGCTCGATATTATTCGAGTTTATATTTTGTAACATGGCAAAACACAACAGCTCAGTGTCATGACCACTTCGCTATGCGTCGAGCTTTACAATGTTACCCAATATCTATTGGATTACATAACATCGTTTTCCACAATAACTCAGGATTATTAGAAACAACCCTGAATTTCCGTTTCCACCATGTTACATGATACCTGGGCTACGTTAAATAACGTGTTTGCTCCATTTTATTATATGATATTACATATCCACACAGACATAATATCATAATAACTACAACACCATATCCGGCGGCGTCTGCACTATCATATGATAATTTTTTTTTGTCATGATGACTTTCAGCTGTGTGGAGTTTTAGCTCCAGTCGTTGATCGTAGCTCGTAGAGCGCAGCCCGTAGAATGCATGAAATCTCTCAAATAACCTGCTGTGTTAACTATACCTATTAATTCCCCTCCATGATTTTCTTACTCAATTAGTCTTAATCCTGTATCTAATCTTATGTTTATTAAGACCCCTTTTTTTTTTTTTTTGGTTTTATCAATTTTTTTCTTATATGCGATCTATACTCTACGCCCACCTAATTATACGCTACCTAACTATATTCACACCTAAATATTAACTAATTTTCAATAAGTACCTAACTATCAATTCCTACACCTATCAACACCACCCAACATACTATTTCGATGACTTATTTTTATAATACTTCGCTAAATGTATAGCATTATAATTGCCTTTAATTTTACCTGTATCTATCTCTACTAACGTATATACATTACTATAGGGGATAGCGCCGATCTGGTACGGCCCCTCATACAATGGTAAAAACTTTTTTGTCACCTTTTGTTCCACACTAGATTTCGACACTCTACGTAATTTTACCAGGTCGCCTATTTGGTAATGCACTATTTTATGTCCTTTATTATACGCGCATTCACGTTGATCCGCAGTCTTGTGAGAACTTTCCCGCGCGAGTTCTCGTATTTTCTCGACTCCTAGTCCACACCCCAATTCCACGGGATAGTCTTTCAGAAACCTATCCGACGACAACTCAAGCTCCTGCCCGAACATTATCTCATAAGGTGAAAACCCGGTACTTGCATGTTTCAGATTGTTAAAACAGTTTTCTATTCGCGAAAGCACGTTTACCCAGCTCTTATGCGACTTAGAACAGTACGTTCGAAACAGACGCCCCATTTCTTTGTTTACTCGCTCCGTCGAGTTCGGACGCGGGTTACGAATAGAAGTATGCGAATACCTAATTCCTAACCTATTCAGCCCGTCCTCCCACTCTTTCGATATGAATTGTGATCCGCGATCCGTAACTATGTGTTTTATTTTAAACTCCGCGTGAAACTGTTTTATGCATGTCAAAACGCTGCGCCCGGTAGCCTTTCGCAACGCATATAACCGAACTAATTTACTAAACACATCTTGCACAACAAATATGTATTTCATACCAAACTTTCCGGTCGGTAGCGGACCGTATATGTCCGCAAACGTCATCTCGCCTATTTCGTTAACTACCACTGCCTTACTTGGCCCGCTTAAATTTGCGCGCTCATGTTTTACCTTTTGACACAGGTCACACGTGCGTATTACCCTGGTTATCTCGCGTCTCATCCGAGGGAAATAATATCTCTTTTTAATGACGGAATGTAACTTATAACGACCATAATGACCTAAATTTTCGTGTATGTTAGTTATTAAGTCGGTTTTCATGACGTCGGGCACCACTAATACCATTCTCATCGTTTTAGGTATTTGATAATATAGCACTCCCTCCTTCAACCTATAATTACTCAACCTGCCTCCCTTGTCCGTATTATGCAGTGACGTAATTATTTTTTTCAATTCGGCATCCGTATTTTGTATTTCAATTATATTTTTAAAGTGTAATGATAATATGTCGTCGTTCGTGGCAGTAAACATGCAAATTTGCGGGCAAATCTGTTTTGTACTTTGAATGATGTCGCCCTCACACAAATACCTACTCAAAATGTCCGGTACTATATTGTTTTTACCCGGTATAAACTCGATTTGATAATCGAAGCGGCCTAAATAATGCACCCAACGCTGTATTCTCGCGCTTAATAATTTCCACGAGCTGAGGAAACTTAGACTTTTGTGATCTGTCCGTATAGTAACTTTAGTACCCAGTAAATAAGTCTCAAATTTTTTTAAGCTATAAATAATCGCCCATAGTTCTTGTTCCGACACTGACCATTTCTGTTCCGCCGCACTTAACCCTTTACTACAGAACCCTATTACAGCCGGTTCCCCCGTATCCGTTAATTGATAAACATAGCCCGCTATTCCTATTGAACTCGCGTCTGTCTGTAAATAATACGGTTTGTTGTACACCGGATGCGACAGCATTATTGTATCTAAAAATAAGCCCTTTACCCGTTCAAAACACCTTTGTTCCTGTTCTGTCCACTCATACTTAACTCCTTTACGAAGTAATCTGCAAAGTGGCTGAGTTTCCTCGCCATACCTATACACGAATTTCCGCGAATAGTTAATGAGCCCTAGAAATGCTCTCAGCTGTTTAATCGTTTTAGGCACGGGGAAATCGCGTATCGCTTTCGTTTTATCTGGGTCCATCTTAATACCCTCCGTATTTATTATGTGCCCTAATAACTTTACTTCTGTTTGAAAAAATTTACATTTCGAAAGATTACACGTCATGTTTGCTTCACGTAACCGTTCGAGTACCCGCCTGACGTGACTGACATGGGTTTCCAATGACCCCGACGAATACACTATCAAATCGTCTAAATAGTTAACGCAAAATGTCCTGACCTCCGGGCCTAATATAATATCCATGGCTCTTGAAAAACTACCGACTGACGTTTTTAATCCCTGCGGCAGCACGCCATAAGTGTATGATTTCCCCATAAACGTAAATCCCGTATACTTTCGCGATTCTGGGTGTAGTGGGATTTGATAATAAGCATTGTCTAAATCTAAAAGTGTTATAAATTTAACCCCATGAAAAGATTGTAAGATCTCGGAACTCAATGGTGGCGCTTCTGCATCGCCTATCATATTCTTGTTTAACTGACGTGCGTCTAATAAGATCCTAACCGACCCGTCCTTTTTCAGAGTAAAGGTTAATGGACTACTGTACTGAGTTGTCTCTCGGACTATTATACGTAATTTCTCTAACTCGTCTAATTTTAATCTAACTTTCTCGCGATGCGCAAAACTTATAGGGTATGACCTTTTAATAAACGGCGCTTCACTCGCCATCTCTATTTTGTGTACATATTTATCCGTACGTCCCAAGCACCTAGAAAACACTTCCTTGTTATCCAACATAGCTGTTAACATAAGGGTTTTACCACTTTCTGGAATGTTTAACGAATTAACGATTTCTCGCACCGTATGTTCGATATCCGTGTTATTTCGCCCTTGCCCGTTTTCGTGTATAAGACAGGTAACGAATCGTTTTATACACTCCACATTATTTTTACCGCCTATTTTGATCTGCGTTTTAACACCTAAGTGCTCTACTATCAAACTCTTATCCGGGCCGCAAGTTATGACCGCCCTCATTCGTTCCAGCCAATCGAACCCTAAAATAACTCTCTTAGGCAATTTCCTTAGAACTATCACCGGCGTTTCGACGTAAATATCGTTGAAGCTCAACGTAACCAAAACTAGACTATTGACGCGTTCGCTTTTTGATCCGAATGCCCCCTGCAGTTGCGTAACTGGCATCGGTATTTGTTTTAAATCTTTGGTTTTCGTCAGTTCGTCGTACAATTCACTAACTATACACGTTAACTGTGACCCGGTGTCTATAAGCGCCGTAGTATGAATATCATTAATTTTAATTTCTATTTCTGGCAACGCCGATATGCTCGCCGCTCCTTCCCCACTATCTTCCTCATAAAAATCATCTGCTTCAAACAATGAATATAAGCATTTTACGTGCCCGTTCCTTCGAGTGCACGTATAGCACGGTATACCTAATTCGTCGCATATTTCTACTTTACACGCGCCCTGCGCGACTAACAAATTCGTAACTGCGTCTATGACGTCATTGTAACTGCTATCAATACAAGAAACCGGATAAACTCGTCCCTGTCCCGATTTCCCTAGACCCCTGCCCGGCGTCCAACCTAGCCCTTTCATATATTTATACATTTTTGTACTAACGTTATCTGTCTTTCTACCGGTTACGCTTTCACCTATTCTTGTTTCGTTCAGCCGTCCTCTTATTTTGTCGCTTCTAACACCACCAACACTCCGGTCAACTATAACGTCAGTCAAACGCCCGAAGCTTTCTCGTTCGACCGCTGCGCGTTTCCCGACACGTCATTTGACCTATTATCCTTACTTTTATCTTTACTTACATCCTGACCGCGATTATTATTAACATACGTCTCTTCGGGTGTTCTTTTAGGCTCCCATCCGATAGCGGGATATCTGGGGCGCGTATTATTATTATCAAAACTACGGTTACCGCGCGTCCACAACCGACCACGCCCTCTAATTGAGCCACGCCCCCTTTGATCCGATCGCACGAAATTGACACGTGCAACTCTATTCGCATTGTAATACGGCCGTGCATCTCTAATGATCCTTTTTTGAGTATTAATATTCTGGTTCACATTCCGCAATACACGCTCTCTATTAGTGACGTACGCGTTTTGCTCTATATCTCTAAGAAACTCAACTGCTGTTAAAGTCGTAACCGGAGTTTTCTTAGTAAACCATAGCCGTTGTATATCAAGCGGGAAATGTCGTATAATCGCGTTAATTGCTTCCTTTTCACTCAAGGGTATGGTAAGCATTTTTACTTTATCAAACTCGGACGCAAAATGCTCCTCCATAGAGACGCCCGCGTTCGGGTTCCAAATACCATTCAACAGTTCGAATCTGGCTCTCTCTTGCTCTCTTTCTCCCCAAAACGCATTCAAAAAATCTCTTTCAAAGTCATCGTATGTCAGCCACCCTTCGCTAAATATTTCTAACACCATCTGCGCATGCCCAGTCAAACAACTCATGGCTACTTCGAGTGAACGTTCCCTCGCATTAATAGCATTGATATATTTTGTTAACTTTTTTAAAAACCTTACTGGCGTCACATCGCCCCTCCCACTAAACGTAGGTTTTTCATAAGTCGGGCGCATCAAAAATACCGGCGTCCGCGCTGCGCCATTTGAAACACCCGCCCCCGAACTATGTGTATCCGAGGCGGTTCCTTGTATACTGTTCGTAACGCTACTTGCTGTGGTATTGCTAGATGGAGATTGTTGTGCTTTCTCCAGTCTGTCCAATCGGTTTAGTATTTCGTCAAACTTTTTCCCTAATATCTGTAAATCCGACAGGGGCGCGCCACCGCGTTGCGCATTTTCGACTTCAGTTTCGGTGACCGGCGTTCCGGCCGCCGCTGTCGCCTTTCCGACATTTTTGGCCCCACGACCCCTGCTTCTAGTTGACATCATTTGTTACTTTATAATGTCTAGCTTACGTAGACAACTATTACTGTTTTGAGTTTATACAATGGGTATCACGCTAATGTGGACCCCAGAAGTATTTTTTTTCGTTTTTATTTGCCCCTCCTAGACTAAGGTACTGGTAATACTAAAGGTAACCCAAAATAACCAAAATGTATAGGACAATAAAATTATTCCTCTCTCAAGTAAATAACTGTAATAAGTATTTTGTTTACTTAGCACTTTTTATGAATTTAATTTCATAAAAAAACTTATTATTTATTTTTTTGATCCGTACGATTAGCGGTGTATTAACGGAGAACACACACGTCAACTAATCGCTGGCCACGGAACCACTCTGTAATGGACCTATTGCGTAAAAGTGACCTTTGAGAGGCCACTATGGATTTTTTTTTTGTAAATCGCGGGCTAAGTAACTTGTAGCTTGCTTACGTTATGTAAGCATGTGTGATTATTTGCTACGTTGTGTATAAAATATATGAGCCGTTGTGATATCGTTAATATAAATTGTGATCGTCTAGAATGAATCGAATAATTTCACTGGCCCGTAGGGCTATCCCGACTAATGGTCGCCGATTGAGATATTATTACTTCTAGGTATAGTTCATAACCCTATTCTATTCACGATCGATATAATAGAAGACACGTGACGCGAAATATCGATCGAAACCTTACCTAACTATGGGCTCTAATCGAGCACGATTTCGAAATTAAATAGTATACGTTATAGAAGTTAATAGGTAATAATATTGTAATTTATCACGTCCTGTAAAACACACACAGATCACATATGGATACGTTAAAACAGCAGTAACTTCTAATGGCAACTTTAGGCCACGAGTAAACTTACTGTTTCAAAACAAGTTATTAGAAAAGAACACAGAATAAAGATAAGTAAAACACAGGTCACACAAAAAAAAAGAAAAATAAGAAAATTAACAATTGCATAGATATATCCTAGGGAAGAAATCACACATGAATCGGTTACAAGTACGTGGTCTCTCGACGCAATTTGCGGAGAACCACAAAAATACACTCAGGAACGAAAATAGGATAATAGCAAGAAAGCGGGTTAAGCCATGCAAACTGTCAAGTGTCGGAGGTCATACACCTAATTTGCTGTAGGTATTATAAGGTACTACGTAACCTAGTATTAATTAGTGTTTTAGGTTCATTAGTGCTCCTTGGAGGATTTGGAAGATCACGCGCTCCGGCCGCGCACGTGATCGTGAAAATCTGACCTCACGAACTAACTAATGTTTTTCCCCGCTTTGGTTGTGGGCCTGTCACAAGCCTGGTTTTGCAGGGTCATGTGATATGTAAATATATGGATATATCTGGTAATTTTATAATTGATTAAAACTATTTCAAAGTTATTCTTGATTTTGAAAGCCCAGCCAAAGCTTCCAAATCCCCCTATTTTAGGACACACTCAAAAGAAAATTTAAATAAGATAATGTTACGATTGAAATGACTCAATACCTTCAATTAGTTACTTTATATGAATGAATCAGATTGCAGTTATGGTCCACTCCAAATTATAATGCTAAGCAAGTGAAAGGGATAAAATATCGAACAAACTGATGCAGCTAGTAATTTAAATAACAACCTGCATTAAAGTAAAATGTATCTCACAGTTGAAATAATAACACTCCGAGACTTAACTAAATGAATTTGTTTTGCTCACGACTCGACGATCTGGTCCGCTTTGCTGGTCCCGAAGACTCCCAGGTGGTATTTTGGATTTTCCGGCGTCCGGACACTCGCGAATTACCCTTAGGCGTTTTTCTGCGCGGGCGCGTCGACCGCTTCCTAAGGTTTCCGAATGACTGACTTCCATCCCTCTGACAACGCCTTTTTTTGATTAACCCCCACCCAAATTTCTAACCATTTTTTAAAATGTTACCAACTTCGTGAAATAATTTTGCCCTTAGTTATTGGCAAAATGATTTGTCTATATGCAATAGTAAAGCAATTTCTACATAAAAAATTAAGAAGATTAAAGTGATTAAAAAGAAGTGTAATGAAAACGGAATTCGGGTTAAATATTTTGGGTCGAATCCCCATTCAAATGGTGATGATTTTTCTCGATCTATAAATGATTTTCTTGTTTGGATAGGAATATTGATAAAATTATTATAATATTAGAAACTAATGTAATAAAATGAATAAGAATACTAAATATAAATTATTCATATTAATTTCATTTAAACCTTTTGATTGGAAGTCACTAAGTAGTAAATAATCGGAAGTAATTAAGTTGCAATTCGTAAATTCCTTTTGTAATTTACTTCCCGGACATTATACTTCTATGTTACTTGTTCATGTGTTTTAATACCATATTTCAATTGTTTGAATCTATAGCAATGCAATTACAACACTATACCTAATCACAATTCCACCCAATTATAATAAATCAAGTATTTCCCACATAATCTCAAACACCTTACCTCCCCTTTTTGAGCAAGGTATGCAAGCATATACACGTATTCTCATATATGTATATATATATATATATATTTTTTTTTTTTTTACATAATATTGGATACTTCGAAGGTTTTCCCCGATAAGTCCATTTTTACCTTATAATCTGGTTATTTTCCTACGCGGGTATCACTTTACACTTTTAGCAGGTAAAATCCTATTGTCTTCCTCAAATACGCCCCACGCACCCTGTTCCCGCCTGCGTAGTGTTCCCCCCCCCCCGCTTGTTACGGTCCACACCATTACGCCTGGTCGTTTGTTTTCTAATTTTATTTTTAAATGTATTATTTAGTTTACTAGTTAATTACCTAACCGTTTATCTATTCATTCTAACTCATAGTAAATGGTGACATGATATAACCTTATTGCCTACTCCAAGGTATACATATCTCAATACTACAATTACCTAACTCTGCCCAATATTTGATTATCACATTAGGGCGGATTGGTTTATTTAGTAATTAATATGATATATTATAGCCTCGTATTGTAGTTGCTACTTCATCAATTTCTATTGAGTACAGTACAATTTAATTCGAATTACGCATGTAAAAACATGCATATTATACATACCTATTTATACATGCCTATTTTACTAAAATATAGAAATTTGAAATCCGTTAAATCTATTTTCTTAATATTATTGCTGTCGGCTGGGCCAAACGAAACCCGACCCATTGTTTAATTTTTTTTCTGTTCGCCGCTAATTTTAGAAAGGTATATTTAACAGAAAACGATTCCCAAGGTTTTCTGTAGACAATAGGTAATGCCCTCATAAAACTGTTTGTTCCAAAAGTCCGTTTTTAAAATTTTATTTTCTCCTTTAAAATAATTGTTCGCAATAGACCCGAGGCATATAAAAAGAAATCCATTCATGTCCATGGGAACGCCTGATCTTTTTCTACAAAACTGTACAAAATAAAACCTTTGTTCGCATCTGCCGCTCAAAGCAAAAAAAAAAAAACCTATCTAGTAACTTACATACCTAACACGCCTTATGACTACTCGCCCTTGTCAATACCTTGTTAGGGATTGGTGTACCAGCCCGGAAATCTTCCTGGAAGAACTTTCAATATGAAATCGATAAGTGATTTCTAAAAATTAAAACTTCATATTCATAGCTAATTTTAGATCAAAAAAGGATTGATTAGATATAGTAATTTTAGTGCTTTTATTATGTACTTCTAAGAATGCATAAAATTTACATTTTTTACCAAAGACTCATATTTGCCATTTAGTTAATCCGCTCATTATCTAAAGTAAAATATTATATCCTGAAAGTTTCATCTTTTGTCAAATGACCTCTATTTTCGTATTGTCTTCCTTAGGACTATTAAATTTGAATATTAATAAAAAAACCTATAACCCAACTGTTCAATTAAAATAAAATATTCCAAGCGGAAAACACTAGCTTTCCGCCCGTGGCTCCGCTCGCGTTGACTACACAGTTGTACCGGTACTCATTTTGCCGGAACAAAGTTGTACCGGTACCTATCCCTATTTCCAAAATAAAAAATAGCCCATGTCACTTTACAGCTTATATACTATATGTATGCAAAAAATTATAGCGATCCCGGTACAATTTCTAGTACAGGCGAGTGGAGCCGCAGGCGATAAACTAGTTAGAAAATAAAATATAGCCCATGTTACCTCGCTAATAATGTAGCTTTCTATAGCTGAAAGACTTTCTTAAAAAGAATTATAATTCCAATCAAGCTTTATGGCAGATCCGAATATAGGCACAAGTCGCGTCGCAGTAACCAGTTTTAGGTGTAGCGGGACGCAGTGGAGCGAGGGATATATGACTGTACCTGCGCAAGAACACTTAAAGCGTTGTATTCAGATCCGCCATAAAGTTTGAAGCGAACAATAAATAGTTTTTGGGTTTATCCGTAACAACCAAACAAAAATCTAGTTTCTCCTCTTTACCACAATGCTTTATAATGTAAGGGTAGATATAGATAATGCAAAATATATCGGTGTCTCAACATGTGAACTACTAAGAAAATCTTAACACAAATTCCTGTACACGAGCACGAGATGTATACGAATGTATATCTAGGTTGAATTACTAAACTATATTACGCTAGCTTTATAACTGCGGCTTCGTTCGCGTGGACTACACAGTTGTACCGGCACCGCTAAAAGACGCGACGCTCCAGGACCTTCTGAGACTTTCTACAACACCATACCATCAGCCTTGATGCCCCGCTACAGGGGCTTAGGCTCCACATTGGGGCGAAGGGGCCTACAGAAACTTGACTACCTAAGAAGTCTTCATACCAAATTTCACAATCCGTTTAGCCATTTTAGCGTGAAAAATGAGTATCCCACAGGAACCGTGTTATTTTCGGAATGAAATTTAACCTATACGTTATTTCAAGCCTTAGACACTCGTACTAAAATTCATCGAAATTCATTAAGCCATTTTAGCATGAAGAATAGTAATTTCATAGGAATCGTGCTTTTTTTCAGGTATAAATGAAAGCTTATGTCAGTTTCCTGTTCATAAACTATACCTATGCAAAATGATCCGTCGACACATTGCTAATTCATAATATTAGTAGGAAGTTTAGTTCCTCTTGTATAGTAAGCAAAATTTATAATTTAATAAATCTCGCGCCCGGCTACAGGCTTAGATAATCACGTTTTTACGAGTCCCTTAGAACATAAAACTTTTCAAAGATTAAGCAAGGTTTATCACTTTAGACTTGAAAAGTAGCTTAATATCGGAAAATTCTGTTATTGAGTAAAATCCAAGAAAAGCTCTCTCAGTCTGCTTTCTTATGATTCGATAGAAAACATCTACCTTAAAACATAGTATTTTTTTTTATAAATCCAATGTACTTAAACGAGATATATTTTTATTTTAAATTATAAAATATATATTAAAACACAATTAAAAAATATGCTTACTTTAACTTCAACTAAGTTTAAGTAGTGATAGCCTTGTGGTGACGACCCCGCTTCTTGTTCAGACGACCGCGGTTCGAATCCCAGGGCATGTAGTAATTAGTTTACGCTCTGAAGCAGCGTGGTGGATTAAGCTCCAAGCACGCTCAATCAGAGGGGAGGCCTAAGCCCCTGTAGTGGGGCATAATGGGCTGATATATTATAAGCTTTAACTTAACATGAAACAACTAGGCGTATGAAAATAAGACAAAAAGCTTGTTTCATTCCAACGTGATAACTGAAATGACAGAAAAGAATCAATTAAAATTTGATTGGTGATTATTTCGTCTAGATATTTAGGTTATAAAATAAACAGTTTTTAAAGTTATGTACCAATCCGTTCCATCAGCATTTTTTGTACCCCACTGCAGGGGCTTAGGCGTCCCCTCAAGATGAGGGGGCTTGAAGCTTAAATCAACCATGCTGCTCCAATGCGGGTTGGCGAATTGGAATGACCTCCATCTATTGACAGCAACCGGGACCGACTGCTTAACGTGTTCTCCGA
Source organism: Luffia ferchaultella (assembly GCA_949709985.1). NCBI lineage: Eukaryota > Metazoa > Arthropoda > Insecta > Lepidoptera > Psychidae > Luffia > Luffia ferchaultella. The sequence goes on along the minus strand of OX453264.1, from coordinate 4,956,020 downwards.
GGCACGGAGGCTGATTAAGACATATTAAATCATAGGGCTCGTTATAAGAAACACAAATGTATTTCTCATAATTTTAAAATATATGAAGAAAATGTACGAAAATCAAGTACGTAACCCAACCTTTTCTCTAAAATTCCTGAGCCGAAAATGTTTAATGAAATTCGAGTCATAGGGTCTCACAAATAGTTTACAGGAAAACCCAATAGAAAATTCTAAATCCTTAAATTCCTATAGGACGCGGAAAATATTTGCAAAAATGAATGCGAATGGAATGTGTTGTTGAATTTAAATGAGTTTTAATAAATTCCATGGAGTGACCCTATTATTACTAAGGCTCCGCTCTCCGTCCTTTCGTCCGTCTCTTACAGGACTATGAATCGTAATAGGTAGACACTTGAAATTTTATAATACTAAGACCGCTGTAATAAAAATAAAACCAAATTCAAAATTAAAGGGGGACCCTATAGAAAAAAAACAGGTTTTTTTCGACGTTTTTGATTGGTGGTTGTGTGATCATTGCTTACATTTGCAATTTTCATAGAGTATATGGCCGCTATGATAACAAATAATAAAAATAAAATAAATTTAAAAATAAAGTCCACAAATTTAAAGCCGCTCAGCGCGCTGTGGAGCGGGCTATGCTCGGTATTTCCTTGATGGACAAAATCGGGAATACTGAAATCCGTCGAAGAACTAAAGTTGTCGACATGGCCGTAGTGATTAGCAAGCTGAAGTGGCAATGCCGTAGAACCGACAACCGATGGGGTAGACGGGTTCTCGAGTGGAGGCCACGTATTGGGAAGCGAAGCGTTGGACGCCCCCAGGCCAGGTGGAGTGATGACCTGAAGCACCATACCGGGGGTAATCGGATGTGGAAGGCGGAGGACCGTGTGTGGTGCCGAGCCTTGGGAGAGGTCTATATCCTGCAGTGGAAAAACACGGGCTGATGATGATGATGATGAAAAATACAGTGGGTTCTCATACAAGCGTGTTTTTTTTTTATATTGTACGGTTGTACGGAACCCTTCGCGTGTGATCGCACTTAGCCAATTTTCTTACTGCTTTGCTCCATAAAAATAGAAGATACTTTGAATTATTTCATCTAATTATATGTTCTTGAATTTAAAGTGTCTAACAGACACGAATGTTTAAAAATTACTCTTAAAGGTACAGTTTTTTTACTTTTAATATTTTAAATAATTCTACGCACGATATAGTGTCATAAATTAGACAAAAAATATTTTTTTTTAAACTCTATAGTTATAGTTTATAGGCAATATTTTCAAATTCAACAAATAACATAGGAAAATTAAAAATTTTCCTATTTCAAATTCATAACTGCATACTCAATACATAGTACAAAATTTCTAAACGTAGCAGCTACACACATGTCCTGCAAATTCGCCCCTCTAAAGCTATGTAATTAGCAAGTGGCATTATCCCAAGTAGAGAATGTCTGGATACGGCAAAATTGCGAGGCACAAAACCACAGGTCAAATTACCTGTACTACACTCGCAAACGCCGCACGATTTCTGTGTAACGTGGATGTAGTTGATGTGCATATAGTAGCAGTTACCGCGGTACGTAACTAAAATTGTACCTACCGTTTAAATTTGTACTTTCGTTTCTAACATTTGACTACCGCAGCGAAGACCAATGCTTAACGACTAATCTTTAATAAAAGGTTTGTATTTGTTGTTCGGAATGTAAACATTTTTGGGATAATTTTGTAACGCCCTCAGGATTTCAAAAGTTTCAAAAATGTGATTGCGATTTTGAAGTGAAACTTTTGTGGTGATACGTGGGCAGAAAATTTGTACAATTCATCGCTACATATTATAAGATAAAGTACCCCGCTGCGGCTGTCTGTCTATCTGTCTGTCTGAACGCGATAAACTCAAAAACTACCCAACGGATTGGCATATTATAGAGACCAATGAACAGAGTGGTTCAAGAGGAAGGTTTACGTGTATAATTAATTAATGTTTTGTGGAAATTTGTTGAAATATGACGATTATTGTTGAAGAAGCCGGAAAAAAATCAAAATCAACAACAAACAAAAATCAACCGACTGGAAGCTTCTTGTTGATAATATAAACAAGAAAAGATAATGCCTAAAATGGTATATATACCTATAAATATTGAAAATTTCAAGTAAACTCGTCAATCCACGTTTAAAATTCCATTCTATTCCAACAGCCTATTTATACCCCACTGCAGGGTCTTAGGCCTCTCCCCAGCGTAAGAAGGCTTGGAGCGTAATCCACCACGCTTCTCCAGTACTGGTTGGTGGATTTTAACGACTGCCATCTGTCATCTATTCTTATAATTATAAATGCAAAAGTGTTGCTGTCTGTATGTTTGTAACTTTTCACAGCTAAACCAGTGAACCGATCTTGACTAAACTTAGTAAGGAGATAGCTTGCATCCTATAAACGAACAAAAGCTTCTTTCTACCACAGAAATATTTGTGTATGTTTGTTACTCTTTCACATCTAAACTGTTGGGCCGATGTTTATGATATTTGATGTAAAGATGACTTGAACCCTGAGGAAAGAGATGGGCTACTTTTCACCACGGAAAATGTGTTTATTATATTTTTACAACTGAACCGGAATATCCTTTTAGTGGTCGGGGTATAAACGTGATGTCCACGCGGGTAAAGCTGCTGATGGAAATCCAGTTTTAATATATTATATCATATATAAAATATTAAAACTAGAAAATAATCTACGAACGATTTGCTTTCCAGCTTTAAACTTAAATTCATTTAAAATGAAACAGAAATACATAAAAACTCTTAATATTAAAGCTTAGATTAAATTTCTTTTTTTTTTAAATTACATAATGTAACGGTTAATATAGTATTAAACATTTAATTATGTATCTAATTCGAAATAAAAAAAAAGTTGTACAAAGCCAGTATTGTGAAGTAAGCATAGACTGAAAGCACCCTCCCGACAATTAGTTCTAATTACATGTTGGCCTGAAACCCACCTGTTACTAACTCGACTGTATTATGTAATAGCATAAATTTCGAGGCATTTAATTCTAACGCAGCACAACTAATTTAGGTAAAATTTTAGAACTGATGAATTTTTTTAATATATTATGGTGATTTTGTACGCCCTTCCAATTTTCCTCAGCAGTTAGCGGCACAGACGTGAAACTTTGTAAACATGATTTTCACCTTAAGCTGATGATGTAGCCAAAATAGTCTCCTCACGAGGGAACTCTTCAGCAGTTAATCAAATCGTATTCAAATATTACAGATAAGTATAATTTGGATGACAATCGACAATTACGGTACAATCGAGCTAATCCGATGATGGAACTGGAAGGTGGATAACAGAACCCTTCAATAGCTTCTAATAAATCCACCAAGTGTGGACTCTTAGATTTATCTTTGCGAGTACTTTTCATAGTACATTGTGACAAGGGTCTGATAATGGAGTTGGAAGGTGTATATAACAGAACCCACCTATGGCTACTTGTAAGTAAACCAACCAAGTTTGGGCTCATTCTATTTGTCTTCACAAGCACTTTTTATAACACACGGTGCCAAGGTTCTGATGATGGAGCTGGAAGATGGATTACAGAACCCTTCAGTGCCTTCTCGTAAACTCACTGTAGTGCCCTCGGCCAGGCTAGGTAAATTAGGGGCATCTCATGGGGAAAACCATGTCACGAGTAAATAACTACCCAAGCTCAAAAATAGGTAGGTACGTGCAGAAGAGCTGGATAACCAGGTGTAGCAAACATAGTATGCCACTACGTATCAATCTCTGGGCATTAAACACGTATAATACATAAGGATAAGTTTAGGTACCTTTTCTATTTTTATTTATTTTATTTTATTTTTATTTATTTAGGACAACAAACAACGTGTACAATGAAAATTTCTACATAGTAAAAGTATGAAATAAGCTCGTATTTGAAAAACAATGTAACTTGAAATTAAAAAAATCATCAGAATTTAAATTTCAAAAATGTAGTAAAATAATATGAAATATATATTTTAAAATTTGACACGTCAAAAAAAATTGTTTAAAAAAAGGTTTTTATGGATATTTTCATGCTACGTTTACCTTGCTCTTTGGTTGTATGATTTTCACGACTTGCATTGTTCAATTTTTAATTATAAAGCGTGATTCATACTATCTAGTATCACTACAGTACATTATTAATTATTATTTGACGACCGCTTAGCCTAGTGGGTAGCGACCCTGCCTACGAAGCTGGAGGTCCCGGGTTCGAATCCCAGGTCGGGTCAGTATTTATATGAATTGATACTGGTACCGGGTCTTGGTTGTTATATGTATGTGGTGTCTTTGTAAAAAAAAAAATATTTATATATGTAAACATATATTATAAAGAATATTGAAGTATGTATATTAGCTGTCTAGTTACCCATAACACAAGCATAATACTTGCTTACTTTGGAACTAAATGGCGCTGTGTGGGAAGTCCTATGTATTATTATTATCACTAGATAGTAAAGATGAGCGAAAAAAATAATAATAATAACGTCTACATCACAATAACGTCTAGGCCCCAAACTAAGCATTAGCTTGCTTTTTGGTACCAAGCGAATACATCACATACATATAACAACCAAGACCCGGTACCAGTATCAATATTCATCATATAAATACTGACCCGCCCTGGGATTCGAATCCGGGACCTCCAGCTTCGTAGGCAAGGTCGCTACCCACTAGGCTAAGCGGTCGTATTGTTTTTAACTTCACTTTACACGTATACTATAAGAAGATGCATCATTTATTTATTTTTTTGGTTAATTTAATTGATGAATATTTATATGCAGAGTAATATCGTTTGGTCAAAACGTCTTACACAAAATTATAATAAGAAATAAGGTTTAATACATGTTTGTTTTGTTTGTATTCTATGTTTGTTACTTTCATACAAGCTTTAAATTTTCTAAGCTAAGCTAAGTAAATTTCAAGCAGAACTTGAAGTACTAACAATATAATTAGAAATATTATTCTAAGTAAATAGGCTTCTAGTAGGTAATCATGCTTCTATATACCATAATCTTTACGACTACACATAACGAACAAAGTGCAAAATATACAAACTCCATTCGAAAGGTGACAACGGAATGAACAAGTCTTTTATGAGACCATAAAAAGATATTATAATGTGTATAAATGTAAATTTCGGGGCTTTTCATTTGAAATAAGCCATTAAAAACGTTACAGTCACGGCACCCGATATGCGAGACAGCTGCGGAAGTAAGGTCAACAAAATTTTATATACAGCAAATAAGATGAAATCATTCTCGATTTGTATTTGTAGTAAAAGAAATTCTAGAATGTTTTTTTTATCCAATTCCAGTTTTCGTTTTCCAATTTCAAATTACGAGTACAAAATACTTTCGTTTTTTTTTTTCAGTTGGGGTCACCTCTCAAACTTTGAATACATAAATTCAATTCTACTAGTCACAGAGTAAATAAATTTGTTTGATTTTTATCTCAGGTTCTAATAGACTCAAAGATGTCACTTTACAGTAGGTATCGAAAATGTCAAACGCAATTTCGCGGGGATGAAGACCGGCTCGAGGGGATTTCGGGGGGGTAAAAAACCGGCGCGCGTGGACCTCGCGGACTGAATCGCCATCTTGCACCAGTTAGCTAAAGTATGAGTGGTTAGACGGCAAACACAGAAGAGGGCTTCTAGTCTTAGCTTTTAATAAACCTTCATTTCGATTCCAGATATACTTATTATATTCGTCTGAGTTACTCCAAAGGCGAGAGCTGGCGTGGTCATATACTGATCATCTGTTCTCTAAATTCCACGAATGTTTGTGACAAATTTCTTGAAGCTTTCTATCTGTTCTATGAACCTGGGAATACCCGGATATAGCAAACTATATATGCATCCCTAGTAAGTCAGTAGGCTATGTACGTACGCGTCAACTTGTACACACTTATATCATAGTAAGGCCACTGACCGCCGGTATGCTGCGAAGTCCCACTGACAGATACTTACGCGGTCGCCATTGCAGTGCTTCATTGGTTGTTCAGTGAAGTCTTGAGAAGTTCCTATTATGACTGTGAATTGTTCTTTCTCTTTCTGGTTTTTTCGTGAAATCATATTTATACAGAAACCAGCGTCGCTGTTTGGAAGGGGTGCATAGTTTAAAACAAAATCGAACTGGAAAAAGAAATTAAGTACTATTCACTGGTACGGCCTGTAGGTAAATAAAAATAATAATAATACCTGGGATATCACACACAGCGCCATCTAGTCCCATAGTAAGCAAATAATATACTTGTATTATGGGTACTAGACAACTAATGTACATACTTAAATAATTTTTTATAATATATACTTAAATAGATATTTTATACCTAAACACGGAACAAATAGAGGTGAAATATTTGTCCTAGGCGGGAATCGAACTCGCACCTTTGGTTCTGTAATTAGGGTCTCTGACCGCTCGGTAAATGAGTTAGTTGATTGTATTTATATTTGTATTGTATTTATTTATATGCCTACATATAAATACAATCAACTAAAAAACCGTCAGCGAAAATTTTTAAAAATTTGGCCAACACTTACATGAAACCGAATACAATACCACTTCGCCTCTTTTATACTTAATGACTTTAACATAGAATGCAAAATTCATTGGCATATTTGGCATAGACGAAATCTTAGTTTTCATATTATCGCGATATTTGAGACGTAGACAAATTTAACTATAAGAACCTTTTCACACATGCAGGGCGCCGGGTAGCCGGCGCCGAGTATCCGATTGCGAAGTGCATGAGCCTGCCCGGTAGATTACGCCGTTACGTGTGAAAGCTACCTACATGCTCGTACTATACTTCGCCACCGGGTACCCGTGTCGCCGGCTACCCGGCACCCAGCTCGTGTGAAAAAGCTCTAATTATGATTACATTGCATCGATTCGTATATGTAAGTGTTATCATTTGTCTATATAGGTGTTATTTATTTTAGGAGTTAGGCAAGTTGAGTTGTGTGTAGGTAAATATTTCATTTAAATCTACAGTATTTCCATGCCCATTGTAAGGTTTACCATACTATACCATCAGCCTATTAATGCCCCACTGCAGATGGGATCGGGATTAGAAAATTTGGAACTTAATCCACCACGCTGCTCCAGCGCGGGTTAGTGGTTTGTAACGACTGCCATCTATTGGTGGCAACTGAGACCAACGGCTTAACGTGTTCTCCAAGGCATAAATTTAAAAAACGCATTAGTACATGCACTGTAAGGTTTACAGTAAGAAGTGATTATTCAAGATTTATAAAATCCAGCACTATCACAAAATAATAAAAAAAATGTGCAAGGATTACCGCCTTAATATTCTTCTTAATATAATAACGTATTATGACCGTGATAGAATTTAACATGGGAAGGAAATTCAGGCTTAATATCCCGTCCTCGCCATATGACGCGAAATTTTCCGCCTTCAGGAGGCATGACCACATCTGCGAAAATCATATTACGCCAAAATAAATGAAAATTGTGTACTTAGTGTAAGTATTATAATAATATTTTAATACTTTCAGAAGACGTAAAGAAATCATTTTGATATTCTTCAAAGGAATATGTATGTAATTATATACATAAAAATATAATACTTCTGTCTGTTACTTAAGTTGTTTGATATTGAACTACTGATTAAGGTTAAACGATGCCACTGATTCCCATACAAAATTCGACCAGAATTGAAAAACTACACTTTCGATCCTTCAGCCCCTTTTTATACCCCACTGCAGGAGCTTAGGCCTCCCCTCAAGATGAGAGGGCTTGGAAATTAAATTAAAATTTAATTAATTAATTAATTAAAAAATTGAATTGTTGCTAAAATAAAATATATTGTTTGCAACACGAAACAATTTAAATTCTTATTTCCAAAAAAAAAACTCCCTCACGCAAATATAATGAAATGAAAAAAAGATGAACAGTAAAATCAAAATAAGAACCATTTCGTGTTAACAATATTATAAATTCAACTGTATGACTTATACATAGTAAATTAAATAGCACGTACCTACAACAAGCGATGGCTTCACAATCACCATTCATACAAAATTAAGTTCTTTGACAAATTGCGAATATCTCAAAATCTTTTAAACATATCTCGTTCAAAATAATTTTCATTAAAATTGTTTTCATTGATTTTATTTTCATATTTATTACTGACTGAGTTAAAAAGTTTAAGGTGGACGGACACATTGTCATTGATTTTAGAAGCTCATTTCTCGCGTAATATTCATCTTTACGCGCTGTTGACGGTTTGATAGATACGAAGCTTTTAGCTAATTCTCTCCCACGATTTCCATAATAATTAATCTTTCGGATTAAGATCGGTTCACGCAATCGAAGGCCTTTGAAAGATCACAGAATACGCCGATAGCGTCCTGAAATCACTCCAATGAGGTCATAGTTATATATTAACACCTGTATTTGTTATAAACCTGAATGAATGAATAAATCCATACTGATACTTGTGTAACAGTTTATTTAAATTAAACTGGACCGACTTTTTATTTAAGATTATTTGTTTATCAATAGATTTATTCATTTATGCGAGGGAAAGCAACAGCTTTAACAACACAATACAAAAATATATCTTAATCGAGAATAATTACAACTAATAAATTGTTTTCACAAATGGAACCAAAAATATTATTTAAGATAATTTTTTTTCAATACTTTATTGAATCAGTATCACATAAACCGGTCTGAAGTTTTATGCTTTTACATCACTGAACTATATACTAGTAGAGCCGACGACGCCCCGAACCAAATGTTAGCGCCAAGCGTTGTTGCCGACCGGCAACAACTCATTCAGTCACTCGCCTATGCCCATCGCGACCGCATGCCAAAAACGTGATTATACAACAATTCAAAAATGCCGTCGTGGGTGTTAAAAACGTGTAAAAATCAATCAACTGCGAACAAAAAAGATAATGTCGTATCTAACTTATCGTCGATAATTAAAAAAAAAAACAAAACTAAAACCATCCAAAACTAATTTTTGTACCTACATTATTTTCTACCGTTGCCGCTATAGGTACTTGCCGCCATACTTGTTTAACTACAAGTAATGTCACGACATGTATAATACCTACTAAATACTTGTTAATACTTGCAATTCTGTGTAATCTAGTGGAAAGGAATCGAGCGTAACATGTATGAAACATGTATAATATAGTGTGTTTTTTTTTTTAGTTTCAAAATTCCTTTATTAAAATAATGTTATACATTGTTGAAAGTACTGTTTTACAAACAATACATTAACATAATTTATATTTAGTACGTTTACAGATTAAAATCTATTAAAACTTAAGATATTATTTTAAGAAAAATTGACAGAACAAATGAATTTTAAATAGATAGGTAGGTACTGTGGCTGAATATACAAGGTGAGATTTTATTAACCGGCCAAAATTTTTCTAGGTGTTAGGTATCACCAATAGACCTCATTGCGTAAATAAAAAATATAGGTTACATTTTCAAAATAAATTATTTTATCTACAGTTTATTTTATAACGTTTGGTTGCCTTCTTAACGCTATAGTAAACGTACGCGCCCGAGGCCTTTGAAACGGAATGATGTGGCGAGCAAGAATAGTAACTAGAGTTTTTGGTTTTTTCGGGAAAGGTTTATGTAGTCATATCTCAATATTTTTCTATAGAACGATACTAAAAGGAAACAAGACGGCTATAGGTTTTCTACCAAAGATCATTATATTAAAATTTGGCTGGTCATAAAAATCTCACCCTGTATATGCACTTGGTAAGTGTGTACATATTTTAAAAAAAATGTATTTGAATAGGGTGAAGGAAGGAAAGGGGAGAGGTTACAAAAATATACACTTGGTACTATTTTTTGAGGGTACTTACAGATAATAAATCAAACGATTTAAATGTGAAATTATGCACGGCAATAGTGCAAGATAGGTATCACGAGGTGACGTCGGCGGTCAGGACGTAGTGATGTGGTAAACGATACCTCTTGTATGTATCGATATACAGTAGGTTATTTAATCGTGATTGACCAATTGCGGAAACCAGATTATTAAGATGATTTATATTTGTTATTAAATAAAATTTTTTAGTTAGTTTTTGGATAAAATCTTGTAGTCTCGGAAATTTAATTTTTCGGTGAAGGTTTACTAAGTTAGTGCATAATGGTGTATTATATGCAATTTTTAAGGCTCTATTTTGAACAACTTGAAGTTTATTATAATTAGATTGACTAGTGCTACTCCAGACTGGGGACGCATAAGTCATACAAGGTCGCACCAGGGTCGAATACAATAATAACTTTGTTTGGGCACTTAAATTGCTACGTCTGTTAAGAACTGGATTAAGTGCATTTATTGATCTTATGCCTTTTAAACGCAAAGAGGAAATGTGGTTATTAGTACCTATATAGTTCAGTGTTTTACATCGAGACTTGAATATTGGAATCATTTTACTGTGCCTATATTTCATAAGTTCAGGTAACTGTCCGACTTCAGTACGCATATAACAGACTAGTTTCCCATTCGCGACTTTGTCTGCGTGAACTACACAGTAGTACCGCAACAGTCAAAGGGACGAGACACTTCAGGACATTGTGAAGCTTTCTAGAACATTCTGAAACTCAAGTACTTAAGAAATCTTTATATTAATTAACAACCTTTTCATGTCTGCAAAGTTTGATTAAAATCGGTTTAGCCGTTTCGCAGGTTAGCCTTAGACAGACAGGCACTACGATTTTATATATGTGTAAATATATGTATGTATATGTCACACCTAATAACCCTCTCTTTGTGTCTGCAAAATTTCATTAAAATCGGTTCCGTCGTTTCGGAGATTAACCCGGACGGACAGACAGACAGACGAAACAGACACACACTACGATTATATACAAATGTCATAGTTAGGAAGAACAAGAAGAAGACTAAAGGATGCACTTGATCGGTTAACTAAATATAACCGAAGGCGATCCATTTAAATGGCCTTTTCAATACATTTGCTATTAACACGGTCCACAGCGCATGTGCGTACCGCAAAAAGCAGTCCCACGCTCCCGACATTAGTACATTTTAAATGCTTACCTAATTTTAATCGCAAATATACTGAAAAACGTTGTATGATGATCGTACTCAGTAAACTGGCTATTATAGTCATCGTTTTATTATAAGCATTCGACTTTGCCTTGTGCCTATAAGCACTTCGATTATAATAACCGACTTACCGTACTTGCATTATAATGTACTATTACGAAACCTCACTATCAGTGGCGAAGAATGATTAGTATAAAAGACGCCGGTGGTGATAATCTAGGCCATAGACACCTATTTCCATCAGCCCTTTTTTTATACTCCACTGCAGGGGCTTAGGCCTCCCCTCAAGATGAGGGGGCTTGGAGCTTAAATACATCACGTTGCTCCAATGCGGGTTGGCGGATTGTAACGAGCGCCATCTATTGACAGCAACCAGGACCGACTGCTTAACGTGCTCTCCGAGGCACGAAGTCAGTGATAGTTAATGTACTTGAGTCACGAAAACTCATGGGTACACGTCAGGATTCGAACCACGGCCACATGGCTTTATAGATTTGAAACTGGTTCGCTGCGACTCGGGCTATCACGACGTATATAGACACCTATTGCGATAGTCTATTCAAATGTTTAGGGTTCGTTACTATATAGGTAAATATGATAATAGGCTATCGGAATATTATTAACAGGGTGTTTACCGCCGAGGTTAACGCGGCCGGCTTCCTTTTTTTATAGTCAATCTTCGTCATTGCACTACGCACCAAAAACGATAAACAGAGCCTAACATTTCCATAAGTAAAGTGACACTTATCAAATATCGCGTTTCAAACCATATAGAGTTAAGAACGGAGCCGAAGTGCTTAAGACATAAATTGCAGATGCCATTCGGTCCAGCCGGGGCGTCCTTTTGAACGATCCCAAAAGCTACCCGTTTTAGCTACGCTTGAACCAATAACAGTCGAATGTAATATTATTTTTCGCATGCCACTTATGCGGTGTTGATAAGTGAAAATGGAAAAATACGCTGCGGTTATGTGTTTGCGCATAGAGATAGGATCTCCAGTTCAAGTAACTACTATATCGGACGTCATGAGGGTTACGACAAACGAGATACAAATATGTATGACAAGTTGAATTGAAACGTCGTCGTCGTCAGCGTCGAGAAAATAGTAATAATAATCTGAGACATCCCACACAGCGCCATCTAGTTGCAAAGTAAGCAAGTATTATGCTTGTATTATAAGGTACTAGATATATAAGTATGTACTATATAGTATATATGAATGTATATACATAGATTTATCATATAGACATGTTCACGCATACAAATATTTGTCACGGACAGGAATCGAACCCGCGACCCTTAGCTCAGCAGGGTGAGGTTCTCTAACCACTCGGCCGATCGATCAACTAAAATGCGCGTTTTCTCGATTGTATATTAAATTTTTACCACATGTATAAATATATAGATAGCGTCTCTTTACCATATCAAGATGCAAAAGCAACGGAACTAATTTCCTGAATCTAACTCTGCGCCCATAGAAAAGAAAATAAATACTTAACAGGAAAAACAGAAGAAACGTTTTCACGCATCAGATGATGTATTACAGCATATCAATCATCTTCAATCACAGGCAATCAATCAATTCATTTAATAAAGACAAGGAAAAGGTAACGCCCTGAAACTTCATAGAGTATATATTACATATTGAGGGGCGAAATATTTTACTATGGGAGTTTTCCTCATAACAATTTCAGAAGGAATAATATTATGGAAATAGCTGTGCCGACGATTTCGCCTGCATGGACTTAAATCTATCTCAGTCGGTTGTAAAACGCAAAGTGATTCTGTCTGTCTGTTTGTTAGTGTGATTAAAATAATTTACACTATTGTTTTGATGTTCGTTAATCGGACAGGTTATGAGTTGATTCGATGATGACCTATATAAGCTCGCTACTTTCATTAGGCACGCTCCCCCGCGACACGAGCCCCGCAACAACGGGCACGCGTGACGTGGCGTTGCTGCCTAAACTTAAAAACCAGCCAAGTACGAACCTAACTCCTACACGAATGGTTCTGTACCACCGTAGAAAGTAAAAAATCAGCCAAGTGCGAGTCGAACTCGCGCACCAAGGGTTCCGTACAAACCTGTAGGTATACATATATAAAAGTAAGTATAAAAGTAAGTTTGATTTTGTTACAGCTTTAAGGTATTATCGACCTGAGTATTTGATAGGAATTTTAATTTAATACCTCTACGCGTTCATGAGGAAAGGAGTGTTTTTTGCAATTTTTCCTTTATCTGTGCTATATGACGTTGCTTCGTACCAAATTTCAAGATTCTGAGTTTACGGGAAGTAGTTTGCAGGTTTTGATTCCCTTGCGTGTATAGAAAATTTGCGGGATTAACAGCTGTATCTTTTGATTGCGTTGGCTTAGAAGTTTGATTTTTTCACAGCTCCAAGGGACAGTATAAACCTGAGTATTTGATATAAATTTCAGCTTGATACCTCCACGCGTTCCTGAGAAAAAGGATCTTGACACACAGACAGACAGATGGACAACAAAGTGATCCTATAAGGGTTCCGTTTTTTCCTTTTGAGGTTCGGAACACTAAAAAACACGTTTCTTATAAGGGTTGTCCTTTTTATTTTTAAGTTTGTACTATTTTTATTATTTTTGTTATAGCGTCTATAGTAATACATACCTACGTCATGTAAATTTCAGGTGTAGGTAATGATCTCACAACCAAAACCAACCAATCACCAAAATCGTCGAAAAAAAAAACACGTTTCTTGTATGGGAACCCCTTTAATTTTTAAGTTTATGCTATTTTTATTATTTATTGTGACAGTGGCTATAGTAGTACATACTCTATGAAAATTTCAAGTGTAAGCAATTATCTCTCAACCACCAATCGCCGAAAACGTCAAAAAATATGCTTTTCTTATAAGGACCCTTTTTAGTTTTTAACTTTTTTAATTTTTATTATTTGTTGTTATAGCATCCTCTGGGTAAATTTCAAATGTTTGCTTACCTATTACGGTTCAAACGATACAGCAGCGGCAGCGCTGTCACAGACGGACGAACGGATGGGCAGCCTAGCCTTAGTAATACAATTCCCGTTGGTACCCTTTGGCTAAGGAATCCTAAAAACTGAATATCTTTTCGTACAGACACAGAAATTCTACGATTTTCTTATCATCATCATCATCGTCAGCCCGTGTCTCTCCACTGCAGGATATAGGCCTCTCCCAAGGCTCGCCACTACAGACGGTCCACCGTCTTCCGCATCCAATTACCCCCGGTATGGTGCTTCAGGTCATCAATCCACTTGGCCGGGGGGCGTCCAACGCTTCGCTTCCCAATACGTGGCCTCCACTCGAGAACCCGTCTACCCCATCGGTTGTCGGTTCTACGGCAACGATTTTCTTATATGGTATAAATATTACTTATTTAAATAAAGCAAATTAATTTTTTTTTTTGCAGTCACGTTGTATAATTAATCTACATAATGATTTTCTACTTAATGTATTTTTTTTGGGTTTGTATACGTTTATTAGTAAAATGTGTTGTTAATTCAACTTCCGGCGATGTTCCCCAAGGAGAGCAACAAAGGAGCAAGGATGGCAACGAATTTTTCGTTGCTTGAATTGCTTTTTGCTTTTTGGCATGAAATTTAAATAAATATAGCGAATTTCTTCATCACTGTCGTTGATTAAAAAACAATGTAAAACTACGAAAACTAGCTTTTTTATTTTCGTTCTCCATGAGTACAATATGTAAAAAAAAATCTCATACTGAGAGAGTATGCTTTAAGTTACCTGATCAGAGGCATGAAAACACAACTTTTCGTCCCTGAAAAACAATTTTCAATGCTGTCAAAAAAATTTAAAACTGTGCAAGCCATGCCCCAACTTTTTATACAGCCACTCTGTTGCATCGCGGCGTGAAATTGTAATTAAAAAATATTCTTATAATTTACTTTTAACTAAATTATTATTTAATTTACATAGATTTGAGCTAAATATTTACCATCATCAATGATAAAAAATACAGGCTGGTAGAAAGCCACAGAAAAAGAAACATAATAAAGGTGAGAGAGCGGCAATTCGATCAGTTGTTTGTCGAGTGCTAATTATTTACGTATACAGATATACGAATTCATCAGATTCCGATATGGATTTAACCTCTTTTTTTTAATTTTCTTCTATTCTAAATGAAAAGCAGTGTTTACCTCGGGTGAAAAACCTATTTAGGCACTTGAGCTATTGGCGCCCTCCCTTACATTTCATCCCTAGCGTAACAACCTACTATATATGATAATAATTGCAGGCAAATACAACGTGTGTTATAACGTAGGTAAAAAACACGAAAAGACTGTATTCCCGACCTATCATTTGCATCTTATTTAGAACGTGATCCAAGTAAATGAGCATTTCGGTCTTTTGTGACAGTCAATTAGGCTTAAGCCGTACTGACCTCTTTATTCTGCGGGACTTTTGACTTCCATTGTACATGAAATTAAGTAGTTGCAGTATTTACAAACTGATGCTAATTCAGAAACCGTTTCGAGGTCTTATAGTCAAAATATTTATTTTATCAAAATATATATTTATAAATATTATTTTATCAGATACCCATCGAAAACAACTTATAATTTTGTGTCTAATCAATGAAATACCATTGACTTCTATATGATCTTTATGACGTCAAAAGATAGGCTTACTTAGCTTATTTTTAACCGACTTCAAAAAGGAAGAGGTTCTAAGTTTGTTTTTTAATTTGCGTTCACTATATTGAGATATACCTACCTATCCGTTAATCGTCAACTGACTTGCAAAATTCTTTTTTTATTTCAAAGGATACAATCCCGAGGTGATCCCGTTGTTATTAACTCAGGATCTGATGATGGAATCTCGGTGAAATCGAGGCAACTCTCAAATTTTATAGGCACACACTTTGCGAATTTACCTAGTACTTTACAAAAAACTCTAATCACCTACTACATAAATAAATCTTATTTGAACCTTTAATATTGTATTTAATCGGATTTATATATGTCTACATAACTTTTTTTTTAAATAAATTAAAGCAATCACTTCAGGCCCATTAAGCACCTGAAAATTCTTTTTTCTTTTGATTCAAGATCAGGCACAATAAAATGAATGACCCCGTTAATCTCAAAGGGGTGGAAAGAATTTGATGACGTAGTTGAAGAGACGCATTTCAATCGCGTTTCGTTTTATATTGATTTCTAAATTCACGGAGGTAGAATTAATACAGAATTTTATTCGTTCTGTGATACAAGTATAATCCCGAGGTTTGCTAACGTGCACGGCTGTTAAGACCCAGGCCTCAGTTTTGTCTCAGTTTACGCTTCGTACACAGAACAAAAAGGAATTCTGTTATCAAAAAAAAATAGTTTTCAATATATTTGAATACACAAACATATATTCTTGGACCAATGCAATTCAATAAATAAATTTAAAAAAAATCGCATTGATACAAGAATTCCTTACTTGCTGTGTCGTCATCATCATCAGCCCATTTTTTACCCCACTGCAGAGGCTTAGGCCTCCCCAAGGGTGAGGAGGGGGGGCTTGGAGCTTAAGTCCACCACGCTGCTCCACTGCAGGTTGGGAACTGTAACGACCTCCATCTATTGACAGTGTCCGGGACCGACTGCTTAATGTGCCCTCCGAAGCACGGTGTCAGTGATATTGTGTACTTAAGTCAGAAAACTTGCTGTGTACACATCAAGAAAAGAATTCTTATATCAATGCAAATTGCATTGGACCAAGAATATGCGGTATTTATATATATTGAAAACTATATTTTCTTGATAACAGAATTTTTTTTCTGTGTATTCAAAAGTCTTGAAAATTGTATTTTAGTAAAACTTTGTGTTTCTTTCCAACTAGGTAGCTGAGTAGAGCTACCCAGAAACTACTTAATAATAATAGTAGTTACTACTAGTAGTACTATAAATGGTTTGTACAATGAAAGTGCGGTCCTTCGCCAATCCAAGTCCAAGCGTTTGTTTCCGATATTTCACTTCGTGGAGAAGCGACGAATAAACACTACTAATAATAAAAACCTAAATAATCGGAAAAAGTAATTTTAGTATCGATTAAAACTTTTTATACAAATGAATTTTATTGTTATGCATAAAAGCAAGTGACAATTGTTTATGAATGTTATTGGTCTCTTTATTTTTCTTTATTGGTCCTCTAATTTTAGCGAAACTCGGGCCTTAATAATAATGAGAATAACGTCTACATGACAACAACGTCTAGGCCCCAAACTAAGCATTAGCTTGTGTTTTGGATACCAAGCGAAAACGCCACATACATATAACACAACCAAGACCCGGTACCAGTATCAATATTCATCATATAAATACTGACCCGACCTGGGATTCGAACCCGGGACCTCCAGCTTCATAGGCAAGGTCGCTACCCACTAGCCTAAGCGGTCGTCGAAGGTCGTCTAAGAGCCAATGATACTTAAAATAACAGTTTTTTGCACAAACATGTTCCTTTAAATATTATTTCAATAATTGGATGCCTTTAGAAAATCTAAGGTTACAAACTAGTGAGATAAAAATTAAAAAAATAATTATGTCTCAATGTAAGTAATGTATGTAAAAAGGTTTTTCAAACCAACAAAATATTATTTAATATACATACTGAAGGGGATATCCTCCCAAAATAAGTAAATATGTTGTTGTTCCAAGACATTTTTGTTAGTCTGACATATGGGAAGATCGAGAATGTTAAACATTTACTTATTTCGAAAGAATGTCTTCACTGTAATGTGAAGGAATATTTATTTGATTGTTGAAATTGATTTTTTCGTATACTCTATTCTAACCTTTTTAGCTTTTGTGTTATCGCCAAAAAAGTCATGTCAAAAGTAAGTCGGTGATCAATACGCCACCGTCGTCCACCGCCATCAATCCACCAACCCGTACTGGAGCAGAGTGGTGGATTAAGCTTCAAGCCCCCTCACCTTGATAGAAGGCCTAAGCCCCTTCAGTGGGGCATAATGGGCTGGTGGAATGGAACGGAATGGAAGTCAATACGCTGGAGTAGAAAACCGAGCTTGTTTGAGTAAAACAAAACCTGAAGTTATTTAATACATAATTAACTTTAATGAGCTCGAAGGCATAAAGTTTTACGGCTTAAACAATGAAATCGTCGGAGTTCGGGCTTTCTAACGACCGCGCACTTAGCCTGAGATGAAATACCTGTCCTAGAATATTGTTGTTTAAACTTGGCTTATCACTTTTTATTCCTTAATGGATCCGTCACAGCTACGTTCGTTGCCTACATACAAAAAAGGACAAACCGCAGATTTTAGATACATGAATTTTGGTCAGTCGGTTTTTTGTGATATGACATCCAATAAGAAATTATTTTACGAAATGTTATCCCTAAACCAAAGGGATAAAATAGGGGATGTAGTTTTTTATGGCACTCCGTCTGTATTCCGTCATTTTTTAAATGTGGATCCATGAAAATTTATATTTTTTTTTTATTCCTAAGGTTATATATATAAAAATTGGTATTTGATTTTTGGTTAGAAATTAAGAAAGACGTGTATCATAATTTTCAAAAAATCCTTTAAGTTAGTAAATTGAGAAAGGGGTGAATATTTGTAGGAGACTTTTTTTTATTTTTAAAGTAAAATCCATGAAAATCGGTATCTGACCTTTCGATTACAAATTAAGAAAGACCTGTATCAGGATTTTTAGAAATTCATCTCTCAAGAGATTTCATTTCACCAGGCCATTGTGCCCAACTGCAGGGGCTTCAGGCTCCCCCAGGGTGAGAGGGCTCGGAGCTTAATCCACCACGCTGCTCCAGTGCGAGTTGATGGATGTTGATTGGGAATTGTTATTTCTAAGGCTAACTTCGTCGTTTGCACACCGATGATGCTGTGAAATGCGATGCTATGATGATCGGGGTATATGACCTTTCGATTTAAAAACAACTGTTTCAGTAATTCAGGAAATTTATGTTTAGGGTAGTATCTATTAAAATAATGGATGAATATTAGTGCGAGAATTTCATCATTTTGAAAGTTAAAACAATGAAAATTTGAATTCGTTTTTTTTTTGTTTTTGTCCGGTCATTACACAATGTCGATGACGTATGAAAAAAAAACATTATCTTATTACGTCAGCCGGTCGGTCAGCGGACGGCCTAAATACGAATGCACTTTGGATTACACAAATTGTTTTCTGATTGGCCCAAACAATAACGCGTTAAACAATTCTACTGGCGGCGGTGGAGCATAATTGTGAACACGACAACCTTTCCTTCTTGAGTAAATAAATCAGTTAGACAGACACCAGACAGATCTCAACTTTCAAAGAAAGTACCAAGGGACACATAAATACCTAAAAACTCAATTAATTTGTCCTTTATAGACATCAATAATTATCTATTTACGTGTTTTCATAAAACTGGCCACAAACATGTCCCGAAAAAACCAATAACTCTAGTCACCATTCACGGCCGCTGCACGCTCCACCCCGTTTCGGTTTCAAGGTTTCCAGCGCGTCTTGAAAAAGAAGGCAACCAAACGTTATAAAATAAAACTGTAGATAAAATAACTTATTATGCAAATGTGACCTATGTTTAATATTTACGTAATGAGGTCTATTAGTGATACCTAACAACTAGATTTTTTTGGGTGCTGGTTAAAATTTCATCCTGTATATATAAAACAACGATATTAATGTATGTGTCCGATGCTATTCCGAGAAATCATCGCAATCGAGTTCAGTAATTTTTCTCACCCTTCACGAGCGTAAAGGACATACACTAAGCAGATGCTATAAACCGTGCAGATAAAGAATTGATCTATAAATGGCGGCGGGTGTTTATGGTACGATTGGCAAAACAAGTTCTCAATTATCGATTTTTATTTTTCCTACTGACTTTTTTTTGTTTTGAATTATTCGTTTTTATTATTGTTAATTAATAATGCTAAAAATGATGACAAAAAATATGAATAAAATTAATAAGGAGCAAAAGAAAATATAACACTAGATTTTTAATTGGTTTTTATTAGGTATTTGTATTTAACTTGCATCAGAATCAGATTACATCTAATTTGAAAACTGGTAAACATATTTAGTTCGCAACCATATGTTCCCATAGCTGGGTAGAAAAAGCGGCAGGGGAGAAAAGGTTTTATAAGTAGCGTGGATAGCGAATTCTGATTGATTATTTATCTTAATTTTTTTCCAACGCGTACTTCACTGTCCGAGTATAGACAGCGATAGAGTATAAGCGAGATAGCATGCGAGTGGTCGCCATTTACAGATCAATTCTTTATTCGCGCGGGTTATATATACATATATTAGCCGCATGTAAATAAAATTTACGAAGAAATGTATTTATCTATTTCGAAATTTCCAATGTTAAAAAACAACTAGGTAGCTACTGATAGCTACATTACAAATTGTCAGATTGTCAACAATACAATATAATAAATATTTTAAAAGATATACGAACTCTATTATTAGGCTGGTACAAAGCAAACGATACTAAATCCACGTATACGAATAATTTGGACATTAAAGGCAAGAAGTACAATCCTAAAATAATCTCAAAGCGCTTAAATAAATTAGTAGTACGTGTAACCCTCGCGATGACGTAAAAGAGGGGAAACGCGGTATGACAGGCTCAGATGACACGTGACAGTTAGATGCCGTTTTGACAGCTGAAAAGGTGTGTTCACGATGAGTTTTATCGACCCATGACACCTAATTTTGTAGGTTTCATATCTGCTCTTTTTCATTTAAAAGTGCTCTGAACAAACTAGAAACAAAGCTATTTGTGTATTCGTCGTGCGCTGAAGTCGATTATTAAAATATTTTTATATCGGGTTTCTACTAGTAGTATGCAAAAGCGGTAAATAATTTATTGACGGTTGAACTGTATATAATTTACTGTAACATTTACATCTGCAAATGAAAAACGAAAAATATCTTTTTTTTTCATCAGCCCATTTTTACCCCACTACAGGGGCTTAGGCCTCCCCCGGGATCAGGGGGGGCTTGGAGCTTAAATCCACCACTCTGCTCCACTGCGGGTTGGGGATTGTAACGACCACCATCTATTGACAGCGTCCGAAACCGACGGCTTAACGTGGTCTCCGAGGCACGAAGTCAGTGATAGTTATGTACTTAAGTCAGAAAAACTGATTGGTACACGCCCGGATTCGAACCTTGGCCCTATGGCCTTATAAATTTGAGACAGGTTCGTTGTGCTTTGGGCTATCACGACTTTTCATTATTTTTTTTACACTCGTGTAATTCATGTCTTAGTAAATAAGCTTGAACCGACTTTTCATGGACTATACCTACATATACTACTTTCGTTAAAAAAAAGTAGGAAAATTTCGGATTTCCCGTGTCGGTGTTCTTTTGAACGTTCATGTCTGGTTATAACTAGTTATAGTGTAAAGGATTACGCCCCCTATAAGTGTTTGTAAATGTCACAAAAAAGGAAATTAAAGTTTTATATTTATCATTTCAATATTCGTACAGTTCCAATCAACCTTTATGGCGGATGTGAACATAGGCACAAGTCGCGTCGCAGTAACCAGTTTTAGGTGTAGCGGGACGCAGTGGAGCGAGGGGCATATGACTGAACCTGCGCAAGCATACATATAGCGTTGTATTCCGATCCGCCATAAAGTTTGAATTGAACTATAATAAGCGTGAATGTCTTATTATCATAAACATACAGACACCGGCATATTTACAGGAATATAAAATAATGTCTAAATTTTTTATGTGTATTTTGTAAACATAATCAGTGACTATATCTGTATATAAAATCGTAGTGTCGGTTTGTCTGTTCGGGCTAATCTCCAAAACGGCAAATTCGATTTCGATGAAACGTCAGAAACATGAAAAAGATGTTATCAGGAGTGACATAGGCTACTTTTTGTCTGACTGTTTATTTGCCCGTGCTAATTTCCGAACCGGCTGAACTATTTACTCTATTCATTGTAGAACTGTTTAGGGTTCTTGCGTAAACTCTCGAAATCATAAAAACAACGCGAATTAAGTCACAGACGGTCGCTAGTCGTAAATATAATCAGTCACGGGCACCCGGACTATATTATGTAATCTAAGGTTTATGATATGCGTGTATTACAACAGATCAAATGTATGTATGACATCAGAGCGTAAGGCAACGAAATTTTTTTATTACTGTGTTAAAAGGAGTTTTACTTCGAAGTAACAAAAGTCCGAAGATATGTCCCTTGTTCCCTAGAAACAGGGGAGGTGGTTGGTTTGAAAAGCTATGTTGACACACCAGCACAGTTCCACGTTCAGGCGACCTCTACAAGTAAATATTGTCGCTGCAGAGCTACAGCGAACAAAGCTGAAGACTTCGGACGGCGGAAATACGCTGCTCTGGTAGTACAGCTCGTCGCAGTAGGAAAATGGGTATCAAAGGGTTGAAATGAAACCGGGCAAAACCACAAGGCAAAATACACGATTTGCGTCCACTTCAGAACGAACGAGAAGTTTGGCGCCAGCTCCTTGTGGCTGTGTACATAGTGAAATATGTATTTAATTGGAATATAAAATTTTCGTTTGATATAGGAAGAAATGAAAGTAGAAATGACTAAAGAAAATTTATTTATTTAGTCAAAATAATTTACCCATATTCTGTGAATTGGCGAGTATCAAAATATGTGGCATATATTTATTTATTTATTGCATTGTCAGATGTCAATATTTAGGTGGTATATATGGCCATATCTCTTGATTGCGTTAATTTATTGAATGCATGCGTCTTGACAGATGGACAGACGGCCGGATAACGAAGCGATCATTATAGGGATTCCACTTCTTCCACTTCCACCAGCCCAATAATGCCCCATTGCAGGGGCTTAGGCCTTCCTCTGGGGTGAGGGGGATTGGAGCTTAATCCAACACGCTGCTCCAGTGCGGGTTGGTGGATATTAACGACTAGCATCTTTTGATGGCACCCGGGGCCAACACCCCCGGATTCGAACCACGGCCGCACAGCTTTGTAAACTATAAATAAGTTCGCTGCGCTCGGGTTATCACGACAAAAGGATTACTTTTTTTAAATTTTAAGGTTCGAACCTTTAAAAAATTAATCATTTTCAAACATTTCAATAAGTGAAAAAATAAACCTACACATATGATATTAACTTTTCTGAATAATCTACCTATATAGCCTACGTACGAAATTTAAAAAAAAAATTAAATAAAGATCTAAAAAAAATATTACTGCCTCTGAAAGTTAGTAATTTGATAATATTAAGAAATGTATAAACTTGTAATAGGCTTGATTAGCGTGTTATTCTGATTTATTTAGTTTTTTTTTTTAATACTAATCCAATATGTTTCATCAATAAAATCCAGGCACTTTAGACTGAATTCACGACTACATTACTATACAACTTTAACATTACCAACTCGAGTAGTCGTCAAGTACAACTTGAACAATCTAATTTACCAAATTCCTTAATCTCAAATACCATAAAATAAAACGTCTATATTTTCAGATGGTTTACATTTGTTGCTCATTTCATCGATCAGAATAGTTATTTGTGGAACAAGAAAGCAAAGTACGCTTTTGTTGCGAGTGCTGAGTTTAAGTCCTGACTGTCCTGAGCCAACGAGGATTTTATAGTATAATCCTGAAGGTATTAGGGAGGAACTAAAAAACACAAGAAACATAATACTTTGCTTTCGTATGACACGACGAGAAAATGTAAGATGTTAAAAAATTGATCTCAACTGGATTGAACAATATGTTTAATTTAGCAAATCTCCAATCATTAAATAATTCATAGATATTCAAACATTTTTCATCTAACTTTCCCGGAAGAAAGTATAGTTCGACATTGAAAGCTTGTTCCTTTAATTTTGATGATGTTAAATAACAATATTCATTACTAGATTCTCACTCACTATTAAAAACTTTTTAGACTTTCACAGCAAAAGAAACGTAATTGATCCAATAGGATTTGTTTTTTTTTTTCGTCATTTATTTTTTGGTGCGTTCGGAAGGAGCTACATTACAAAAAAACTTCCATGTAACATGTAAATACATAATTTAAGTAATTTCTAAATTGTGTTTGGTGTGTTTTAAATTGTTAAAAACATTTGCCAAAAATTAAAGTTTAAAAATTCGTATGAAATAAAATGTTAGAGTATACACAGTTTTTTAACGTTTCTTAAAGCTAATGCTATGAATGCTCATTCGTAACGTTCTAAAATCAAAACACATTTCTGTGCCGAGTGAGCAAAACTAATTTTTGCTCATTGTTTTTAAGGAAGCCCGCTTTTTGATTTAGTGAGATGATAAATTGTATCAAGGATTAATTATTGTTGTTGATATTTTACGGAAGATCATATTTTTATCTGAGGAATAACTAAGCGACCGTGTGAAGCCGAATTAAAACGATTGTTTATGCAATTTTGTCAGCCATATTTAACTAAATAAGAATTTGATGTTTTGTCTATTAAAAAATACGTCGAATATTAAGCTCCAAATAGGTACATTTTCCATAATAAAACAATACAAAAGAAATCCCTAATTAAATTCCCTACTGGGTACGCTTATTAATAGAAATTAAAAAATCGAAATAATATTGTGTTAGCTAGCCGGTAAAGTTAGCGGCCTTTTTAAAGCTACAGTGGAAGTAATAAAGACGTTTTTCATTCGTAAGAAATATTTATTTAATTAAATAATGGACATTTAATTTTTAATTTTACAATTTTCGCCATTTTCTGACAGAACCGTTATCGCAACGGTATAATTTTTTTGAGATTTCTGAGCGAAAAACTCGTTCGTTACAGTCCCCAACCCGCAATGGAGCAGCGTGGTGGACTTAAGCTCCGAGCCCCCCTCCTCACCCTGGGGGAGGCCTAAGCCCCTGCAGTGGGGTAAAAATGAGCTGACGATGATGACGATGATGAGCGAAAAACTGATTGAAATGATTTATGCAATGTTTTGAATTTTAATGTAAAGTCACTTTATTTACAGAATTTTGTAAAGAGTGGAACAAATGATAACTTGAAGAGTATCTCTTAACTGTATGGAAGTTGAATTAAAATTTGCCAGCCAAATGCCATGTGGTCAAGCATTGTCATGGTGGAAAACTACATCTTTTCTATTGATTTTCTTAAATTTTCTTCGTGAGTTGCTAATCATTGACAATAGAAGCCATCAGAATTAATCTTCACTTCACTTCATCAGCCCATTTTTACCCTACTGCAGGGGCTTAGGCCTCCCCCAGGGTGAGGAGGGGGGCTTGGAGCTTAATTTCACCACGCAGCTCCAATGCGGGTACTAGTATTTGACCATATAGCAAATACTCAAAATACACAAGGCCTTTCCAGGTTTAACGTACCTACACCTAACATGATTCTATTCGGAGTGAGACCAGACTTTGAGACTATTTGATGGATCACCTCACTTACAGCAAGGTCGTCTTCGAACACTATTCTCTTAGGTGATTCTCATTTAGTTACTACGAGTAAGCTGTTCAAAAATTTATCGATTTGTTTTTTGACCAACATCTCACAGATAGAAATAATCGTTCGTAATAGACTAGAGCGTAAGAAACAAACTTTTGTAGCATCTCGGCGGTGGGATTCGTGGCTGTTACTGAATGTGTATGAAACATAGCCATTAATATCTTCAATGAAAAAGCCGTGAACTTTTTCGACTACTATTCGAATAGTCCAATCAAATAGACATTCTTTCCATTTAATGAATATTTTATATCATTGAAAAGAAATGTTTATTATAACTACTATGAAAAGGCCGCAAACTGTTCTGACTATACCCAATATAATATGACATCGTATAATGTCGTAGGATGATTTGATAATTCGAATTTTCGCTAAAACTCTAGGAATACTGTGAAAACACGAATAATTAGACAATGGTGAAAACATTTCCAAATCTTACTGGTAAAAGATAGGGTTTTTGCAAAAACACGAGTCGCTCTAGTAACATTGAATATCCTTAACTCTGATTGGCTAAATTTTTGCTTAGTGAATGTTGGATATAAAACGCGTGTTCTGTGTTATGGCGCGCTTGTCTGTGGCAACACGACTCTGCGGTTTGACACTTTGCGACCTCTCGTGGAACTGAGTGACCGGGCGAGACACGCTAACAAATTTTTGGAAACATCTCTTGTTGTTTCGATATATATAATATCAATATTAACTCGGTACCTAATTCCAATACGTTTCGGTGCCTAAAACGACTTCGCCACGGTGTGAAAGTTTGTATTTGGTGTGGAAAAAGACATATCTCGCGTCCCATTGTCGGTTATATCCTGGCGACACTGTGAACGGCAACCCGGAGATCCTGGATCTGGCTTAGCCTTGAGCTGGCCTGCATGGACGCGAGAAGTTTACATGCAAGACGAATGAGATTGAGGTAAGTTGCCCTACATCACTATTGTAACTGGACACAACCTTTTGCATATCTACCCTTTTCCAACACGCCTTCCACTGCGCTGGCTCTGTATTCAACAGTGACCAAATCTTATTCTGATTGGTTCCTAGTTTTCCCCGTGAGTTTGTATTATATCATACAGTTATGATGGGTTAGAATAGAAATAACAATAGTGATATATAGAAACTTATACACACTTTTAACAACATTTAAAACAAAAGACTGCTGAGTTGCTCTCGAAAACATAAACAAAACAACTTGCGTGAATGATTGACATTTAAAACGTCAACCAATGAGATCTCGTGCAGAGCGTTCCGACCGGCCAATCAGCATTCTTATTTCATAATAACTAACGTTTCGTTTCCCAGTATTACTAGAACGACTCGTGTTTTTGCAAAGACCCTGTCTTTTCCCAGTAAGATTGAGAAATGTTTTCACCGTTGACGAATTATCCGTGTTTTTGCAATATCCCTAGGGTTTTCGCGAAAACTCGTATTATCAAATCATCCTGCGACATATATAAGTTAGTAAAAGTTGGTCTATTGTTATTCAGTATAATTATTATTAGACAAAGCAAAGTACTTACCTTACGTCAACTATGGAAACAAGTTTGTTCAAGAACAAAAACCCTTAACTACAGAAATACCTATTACGAAGACGATAAGTTTCTGAGTTTGTTAGTCGGGTCGGGAGCATATGTTCTATCCCATATCGAGATCTTCACACATTTTTCTCTTAATTATATTGTTATCAATTACTTCTTTCTGTCATCAAAATAATAATATTAGCCGCCAATCAAATAATTTTTTTCCCTTATTTATATGAAGAAAATACCTAATAGATAGGGACGGAGTCCAACTGGCGCGCTGTAAAAATTAACCAAGGACGTTACCTAATATAACGTCCTTGAAATTGACCATTGGCCCAAATGTGTCTAGTGGCCAAAGACAACAAAGGGGGCACCCCTCTAAATCAAAACCTGCTCTAATACAGTAATTATAATTATTCTTTTTTTTTCTTACTTTAAATTTCTAACATTAAGCGTATTTGTGATTAATAAATAATATACCAAAAATATCGTAGCTTTAATTTTATTTCATTTCCATTGTCACAGCACTTTAATATTAAGTACCTATATGATTGACATAGCTGACATAGCGGTCGCTGTCAATAGATGGCGGTCGTTACAGTTCCCAACCCGCAGTGGAGCAGTGTGGTGGACTTAAGCTCCAAGCACCCCTCCTCACCCTGGGGGAGGCCTAAGCCCCTGCAGTGGGGTAAGAATGGGCTGATGATGATGATGATGATGATTGTCATAATGTGAACATTATAAAAAGTTTGTTTTTAAAATTATTGGACCAAATTAAATAGTATATAAGTAAAGTATATAATTGACATATTTATATCTCATGGTTATAATATTCATTTAATTTGGTCCCACAATTTTAAAAACAAACCTTTTATCATATTCACTAATCTAATTATGTGATATTATTTCCGAGTGATTTTAAATAAATTTTAGGTAAATATATTCATATTGTTTGGTTACTAGTGACAGATCTATTATCTTCAAGACATATCTTGTTAATTTGGTCATTATTTGGTCATTAAATATGTATTTATTTGGTGATTGCTAAAATCATAACCAAAAAATATCGTTCAAATTTACTCAACGCATTAAAAATGTCAAGAAATTATTGTCAAAACAATGAATGTTATTTATTTAATTTAAATCAATTTATGATCGTACTGAAATTGTTTTGGTTCAATTAATACAAATATTTTGATTCCAATGTTTGGTTCAATTAACACAAATTCAAGGAAAGGTTAGGTTGGATGGATCCCTTCTCGACGAACTGATTGACAGACAACGCAAGCCTAAACCAACGGATATAGAGACATGTTATAAAATAAACGTACCTACTTACACCATTAAAGTAAGAATTGACTAGAAGCCCTCTTCTGCGTTTACCG
This sequence comes from Luffia ferchaultella, assembly GCA_949709985.1. Classification (NCBI taxonomy): domain Eukaryota; kingdom Metazoa; phylum Arthropoda; class Insecta; order Lepidoptera; family Psychidae; genus Luffia; species Luffia ferchaultella. Next base: position 4,927,505 of record OX453264.1, on the reverse strand, counting down.
TCTAACCTCTAACCACTCATGCTCTAACTGCTCTAGCTAACTCGTGTAAGATGGCCAGTTTTAGTCCGAGTTTCAGTGCGCAATGTCCCCGCGCGCCGCTCTTCATGCCCGAGAAATCCCCGCCAACCCCGCAAAATTGCGTGTTGTCACTTCGATACTGTGAATTGACATTAATGACTCTATTAAAACCAAACGCTGCTTTCAAATTAATTTACTCTATGAGGTAAACAAACGTAATGAAAACTCCCGTCCTGTCACTAAACAACCAATGAAGCACTGCAATGACGGCTAAATAAGTATGTGTGAGTGGAATTTCGCAGCGTACTGATGGCCAGTAGACTTACTTAGTATGAGTGTGTTCAAGTTGACGCGTTCGCACCGTACATAGCCAGCTGACTTACAAGGGGTGCGTCAGTGGTTAGTTAGTTAATATTTTCCTGCTAAGCGCATTTAGTTTTCACTCCACGCACACGCGTAGTTTCACTCCAAAGAAGTGTAACTTCCTACATGCGTGCATAAGTACACGATTTTTTTCTAGACATCAAGTATTCGACTGACAGGTTGGCCGAGTGGTTAGAGACCCTAACTGCGGAGCCGAGGGTCGCGGGTTCGATTCCCGCCCGGGACAAATATTTGTGTGCATGAACATGTCTATTTGTTCCGTGTCTGGGTGTAAAAGTATCTATATATGAATATATTATTAAAAAAAAGAATATTTAAGTATGTATATCAGTTGTATGGTACCCCATAACACAAGCATAATACTTGCTTACTTTGGGACTAGATGGCGTTGTGTGGGATGTCTCAGATATTATTATTATTATTTATATATATTATTAGACATCTAAAGACACCATTTTTGAAAAAAAAATGTTATGCCAAATTTTCAGAACAAAATCGAAATAATTATCAATACAGCTTGCTTACAGAATCAAATATAAATACTATACACGAGAAAGGTGCAAATGCGGGCATTTCGGGTAAGGGTTTCCCGCCGGCGGCCACTGACCGAACCAATTGTTAGTCACTCGTGCATTCATACGGTAATATAAAATGACTTTGTGGCGCCATATCTCAATCTTTTAGTGCCGACTGATATTTAAAACAAAGAAAACAAGAATTTGTTTCAATACTATCCCCGCAGTAAAGTAAACCCCAGATGAAAAAAGCTCCCAGTATAGCAACATACTAAGTTTCGGTACTTTCACCAGTATCACTTCTGTGTCGTAAATCTTGAGTTCGCTTCCCCACTTTAAAACGCGGTTAACTTTGAGGCGTTCCAAAGCTTTCCACTACAAATAGTCTGAACGGAATCCTTGCGAGTAGTTTTGTACCAACTTTGCTGATAGTACCCTGTTTACTCATATTGGGTACGGCGGCGTTGCGTTACCCTTTTTAACTAAAACCATTCTAATTAACACGTTTATATTCCCTTGGGTTAAAAAAGACTCATAGTGCGTTTTAATTGCGTATACTTTTGAAGCCGCACGGAAAATTATATATTCGGAGATACTTTTTTGCTGGATTTTTGTATAAAAATTTTAATATAATATTTTAAATAGAAAATAACCTTCGTATTAATAGTAGAATAGTAGATTTTTTACTTCTCCATATTACACATATAATATTACTAACTTTCCGACCGTGGCTCCGCTCGCGTGGACTACATAGTTGTACCGGGACCGCTTTTTCTAGGAAAAAAGTAGCCTAGTCACTCTTCAGCTTATAAACTAAATTATGCAAAAAATCAGAGCGGTCCCGGTACAACTGGGTAGTTCACGCGAGCGGAGCCGCAAGCAAAAACCTAGTTTGAAAATAAAATATATCCTATGTTAGTCGCTGATATGTATAATAATAGATGAAAGAGTTTTTAAAATCTGTGTACAACTGTGTAGTTCACGCGAGCGGAGCCGCGGGCGAAAAGCTAGTATCTTTGTAAATTACAGCCTATGTGTTATTCTAATGTATATGCTATAATATTGTAAAGTTTCATTAAAATAAATTCAGTAGTTTTTGCGTGAAGGAGCAACAAACATACGTACAAACTTTCGCGTTTATATTGGTATTAAGTAGGAGAAAGACTAAAGATTTGGTTTTTTGTTTGTTTATCACGGATAAACTCAAAAAAAATCTTACGAAGACGACTAAATAAAACCCCACGGTGCGTTTATTAGTCACGTTTCCTCCAAACAGAGCGTTGCAGCTATGAGATGTATATGGACGGGGTTAGTTGAAATTCGTGTAAATTTTTTTTTTGTACGTATTTAGTGTGCATAAGATATTGTTATTCAAGAGTACCTAATATATCTGCCAACAAACCGCTTTGTAGTTTGGCAGTGTATTGTACTATAAATTAGTCTTTTACTGAAATAAATGAATAATAATAATATAATAATATGCTGCGTTCGTGCCATGACGGAACTCATATTTAATTTATTTACGACTTTTCGAATTGCCCGTGTTTCAGTGTACACGAGATTAACTTAATAGACGAGAGAACAAATGGAAAGCAACCAGCAAGTTGTTTTATTAGTTTTTAATATTAAAAAAAACACTTCACTTCACTTCATCAGTCCATTTTTTACCCCACTGCAGGGGCATAGGCCTCCCCCAACAAGAGGGGAGGCTTGGAGATTAAATCCACCACGCTGCTCCATTGCGGGTTGGGGATTGTAACGACCGCCATCTTTTGACAGCGTCCGGGACCGACTACTTCACGGAGTCAGTGATAGTTATGTACTTACTTAAGTCAGAAAAACTCATTGGTACACGCCTGGATTCAAACCATGGCCCTATGGCTTTATAAATTAATTAAAACACATTGGTTTTTATTTCAAAAATATCCTAAATTAAAAAACTTCACCATAAAACATCTTTTATTTGTAAATGGATAGTGGCTAGAACGCATTTCAATACTTATCAAAAAACCAAAAGTATACAAATACACTTATTGTGTTTAAAAAAAATAACGTAGGCATCGAGCATCTAGTTGTCATCGGGCACGGGCATACCACTCTCCTTTTACTAGATCAGACCCGGGTGTAAACGTGTACCTCGTAGGAACAAGAACTTAATCCAAATTAACATTTGACGGCAAGTATAAAACCCTAAACCCTTGGTCTACGGATCAACTTTTAAAATATAATATAATATTAAATAATAATATATTATTATTTTTTTGTGAACTGTACACTAGTCTTATTTCATTAGGAAAATGTATAACATTATTCGCTCAAATGATATTTTGTCACGAAAACGTTATGTCAGTGTCATACGCGAAAATCATGTTTCGCACAGAAGTTCAAAGGGAAAAGGTAGAATGTTTTCAGGATTTTGATCGAAACCCTATATAGACTAGTTTAGAGTTAGGATGAAATGATAAATTTTCGCAATCAGAGACGTAGATTATACAATATTTAGGTAGGGGAGAAAGTCTTTTCGTATTTTATATCAATTCAACGCTTTTTTATATAGTTTAATTTAATTTAATTAACGTATAGCATATGTGTCGTTTTGTTCGGTAACTTGTTGCCATCATGTTGGTAATCGCATGTTCCCAGGATGCAATGGATGGATGGATGTTGGTAATCGCTGCAGGAATTTTGGGGTTTATGGTTAAAATAATGCGACATGTAGGTTTGACGGTCTTCTCTTGTTGTTAAACTTAAACTACTCAAAGAATTCTGAAGAGACTTAAATAAGTAGACATCTAAGACTGAGAGTGCATGGCCAGGGCTAAATTGTGGATACATTAACACTTCCCAGCTTAACTCTCTCAATTTTTCCTGCGTGGCTAAAAGTGAGAAGTCGTTTCATTACCAGTGATCAATCTTTACAAAAATGGTATACTTTCATTGAATAAGAAATGAGTATGCGGTTTAACAGGTTTGATCTAATGAGCTTGCGTGGCATCAAACATCGAGTTTTTTTGTATATCATACTTTTTCAAATGAGTCAAAACTGTGTTATACTCAATGCCCAGTTCTTCAACATTTATCATTAAAATTTCATGATTTGAAACGCTTAAACCAACTTTATTCTACTCTTAATAATACTGCATTAGATCCATAAACGGCACCTTTTTTTAGCGGTTTGTGGAGATTTTTTTCCCATTTTGTAATGAAATTACAAAATATATCGAATTGCTTCGTTGGGTTCATTAATTTTTCTGTGACAGGAGAACAGCTGAATACTACAGAAAACAGTTTTCAATTTAGTTACTTTTTTTAAATGTCACTTTTACAGTGGTATTAAAACCAGCCTATTACAAACAGTACAACCAAAGAGATTGTATTACAACTTCATACATACAATATACGAAAAGACTTTCTCCCCTACCTAATATTAGTTACTACCGTAATAGATAGTCCACTTTTTTCATTAAATTATAAAACGAAACAAATAAAGATAAATGACTTTCTTATATTGGTGATGAAAACAAAGACAAAGGACTTAAATTAGAATTCGGTAATTGAATTTTTTGATGACAGAGCAACTATTCTGAGAACCAAGTGTTATTTGTTTCGGCGCAGATCTATTACAGCGTATTATTTCAATAATGAAGTTTTTATTTATTTACTTATTATTAAGAAAACCGACCATACCATATAAGCCCATTATGACACGCGCAGCAGGGCTTAAGCCTCCTTCGGGATGAAGGTGCTTGGAGTAGTGAGGGTTGGCGGATTTTAACGACTGCTATCTTGTGACGGCTACGAGGACCGACGGCTTAACGTGCTCTCTGAGATACAGAAGGAGTCAGACAAGAAGCAAGCTCTCTGCCACTCGGCTGCCACGACAAGAAGACCAATAGCATAATATAAATACATAATAAGAACTTAAATAACTACAATAAGTCAATTACAGGTTCTCGCCTGTAACAACATTTCACACATACAAAAGTAAACACAATCACACATATATACGACAAATATTACGAGAAGATACGTGAAGTAAGAGATTTCTCAGACACAACACATCAAAATAATAATAATAAATACAAGGCATAAACTATTATTTTTTTTATTTCCTTTACTCAAGGAAAAAAAATATTTGACTTGATAAACTTGTCAATTCAGTTTCAGTATAGAATTGTTATCTAGGGGATAAAATTATGGTGATCAAGCTTTTGTCTTGGAGATAGATTGACATTAATTTGGGCATCGTACTTGGATACACATTTATTTAATCTGAGAATAAAAGAATTTCGTGAGGATAAATTATGTGAATAGAAAATATAAAATGAATAATTATGAATTTCGGTGATAAAAAATGTAGGTCCTATTAAAAAACACATTAATGAAAAATACCCAGAAGACTTTTTTTAAAAAAATATATAAGTCATAGAGTAAATAAATTGGGAAACCCGGTATGTTTATAATTAGGCATTTTATTTTGTTAGCATTTTTTGCACACCTATGCTATGGCCTGAGCCTCTAGACTTATTTTTCCGTCCTGCTTCCTTTGAGACAATCCAAGCTGAAAATCTCTTGCTGCTGCTGTTTTTTTTTAAATTTAGATTTGTAGCGTCTCAATAAAAATCTCGTATTTCGTTGTGTTTCTGACATCTGTATTCTGATAACAGTACAACAATGTTTTCAAAAACTTTTTATATGAATAGAACAATTTGACCCAACATTCGCTTGGACGAAACGAGCTATCATAATTTTCTATTTACCCAACTCTAGTGACCGGCCATAAACTCTAATGCGGAGCGACGTTAGCCTCTACCATCTACCCCTTTAGTGACGTCACGACCCACGACGGTTTATGACGTCAATAATATAGCTGTTTTGTTACTAATTTCATTTTCATGTACTGTTTCATTTTGTTACGTATGTATGTATGAATGGAGAGGAATGTGACGTAATATGCTACGCACGTATTTATATGTTTGTGTTTACACCCTTTGCTGATTTTACTAAATGAAATGTAGATAGATTTGTATTATCCGGGGGAATGTTATAGGACACACAATGTCAACAAAAATTTAATATATTAAATTATACACACCACGATAGAGACATGTACTAAGCTGTTAGCTGTTGACTTATACCAAGGTATTAGACAAACGATTAGGTATTTTTTTAAATTTTTGTTTCTATTTTATTCTAATTTTATTTAATTTTTAAGTTTTTAATTTAAATTTTTAATTCGGTATAAGCTTTAATTTTTAATTAGGTATTAATGTTGTACATTAGAATTATGAAGAAAATATATTATTTAATATTTTTTTTTACTTATTTTATTATTCTAATTTGTTTTATTGTTACTTGTTTTTTAATTATTATGTTTTGTTCTAATAAATTTTTAGTTTCCTAAATTATTTTTTATTTTTATTGAAATTTATCACATATTTTATTTTACTCGCCTTTACGAATATAGGGCTTGAATTAAAGATATTATTATTATTTCTATTGAATATTAATCAAATTATATACATACATACATATATCAGAATATATACACCCAATATGCATGTGCGTATTTGAAGTTCATAACTAAAAACGAATCATTTAAAATACATACAAATTCGGACTGCGATAGAAATACTCATTATAACATAATATTTAAAAACTAATACAAAAAACAAACAAGTAAAAATAGTTTTTTTTTTTCTTTTAAAGCTGTATTCGAAGACTCCCACAGGTTGTGAAATACAAATATGAAATACAATAATTATTTTACCTACATTCGATTTGAAGGTTGTGTATGTGGATAAATTAATTTGCTAACAGCGCAGCGTTTGGTTTTAATCTCAGGTTTTAATAGAGCCAGAAATGTCATTTCCCGTATCGAAACTGTCAAATGCAGTTTTGCGGGGTGAAGGAAATTAAAGGAAATATACGAAAATCGAATTTTCTCTTCTTATCTTCGAAACTGCTAAACCTAAAATTAAAACTAAAATGAATAATATATTATAAAGAATAAAAAATATTTAAGTATGGATTTGTCTGATACCCACAATACAAGCTTCGCTTGGTATGGGGCTAGATGGCGCTATGTGGGAAGTCCCAGGTCTTATTATTATTATTTTCAATCAATTTTTGGGAGCAAATTAGGAAATTAAACTTTTTTTATTTAATAAAAACTTTTTTAAATGCATCATAGACATTTCAAATAAATATAAATAAATATAAAATTGTTTCGGTAAATACAAATATTTTTTTATATTTTTAGAATACCTAACATAGGTAGGTTAAAAAATATTCAGAAAAATTAATATATTGTAAAAATTGATTGACGACCGCTTAGCCTAGTGGGTAGCGACCCTGCCTACGAAGCTGGAGGTCCCGGGTTCGAATCCCAGGTCGGGTCAGTATTTATATGATGAATATTGATACTGGTACCGGGTCTTGGTTGTTATATGTATGTGTTGTCTTCGCTTGGTACCCAAAACACAAGCTAATGCTTAGTTTGGGGCCTAGACGTTGTTGTCATATGTACGTCATTATTATTGTAAAAATTATGATATATTTTGAAATACTAATAGATTCATTTTATTGGTGAGAAAATAGACTATCCTAAAACGAGCTAACAGTCCTTTGTTGGACATATTAATTATTTGAGTAGTGAATGTCGAAATTTGGAAGTCTATACAGGATGAGGTTTTAATAACCAGCCAAATTTTAATATAATGACCTTTGGTAAAAATCCGTTGGCCGTCTTGTTCCTTTTTAGTATCGTTCAATATGAAAATATTCAGTTAAGACTACGTAAACCTTTCCCAAAATTACCAATAATACTAGTCACCGTTCACGAGGGCGCCAGTGCACGTGCACGCGCCCCGCTCACATGCTCCATGCCCCGCCCTTTCGTATGTAAATAGAAGGTAGCCAAATTTTGTTAAAAAGTATTTAGGATATAATTATTGATAATGAATATTTGACATATATTTTTATTTACGTAATGAGGTCTATTGGTGATACCTAACGCCTAGAAAAATTTTGGTTGGTGACTTAAATCTCAGCCTGTATATTATATGTCAATATTAGGGTTCATATCAAACGCAGTAATGTCCTCCAAGCATGAATAAATAAATAAATGTTCCCCAAGCTCGTGATATCGAAATATTTTGGTCTTTATTATAAAACGGTATATAAGAAACATGAAGACGAACGAATTTCTTTGGCCGTTTTTAAATATCGTCAGATTAAAATCTGAAAAAGCAATCGTGAAGCTTAGGCAATTAATTTGAGAAAAACTTGGTACGAAATTTTAATAGCTTATAATTTCCATAATATTCAACCGAATATAATTTTGATTATAAATTTTGTTATCGTATACTCTATTTTTGTATTTTCTTAATAAATTTAACATATTTGAAAATAATTTTAGTTTCAAAAACTTGCAATTAATACGCTTTGACAGCGAATCTAATAAAAAGCAAAAAAATATTTTCATTAATAAATAATGATTTTTGATAGGTATATACCTATAGGTATATTTGATATTTATTTATTTATTTATTGGTAGGTATATCTCGATATTGTATTCACATAATTTAATTTAACAGTCTATTAAAATCTAATTAAAAACTATGGAAGCAATCTACAAATATAAAGTCTATGTATACAATCTTAAAAGCTAAAAATAACCAGTCCCTGGCGAACCCGATGCAAAGGTACCCATAACGCTCGTGGCATTACCGCCCTGGATCGCTATGGCGAGCCTCTGCATCAGAAACGACCCCGAGCGGGGGTCACACCCCTTCTTCTTAAGTCGGCGACCCATGCTCCTAATCAAATTTCTGGCTTCGAGGCTTATTATTTATTTATATATTTAATATTAGTCAAATGCCCTATTGATAGAATAATAAAAAGAATACTTACCCTTTTCTTCTTAAAACCTAATACTCGTATAAATACAGTCCCTAAAAATTCCCTTTTGAAAAACAAAGATGTTCATTTCACATCAACATTCTACATGTTCCATCAAGTATAAATATACATTTCCTAATTCACCTAAACTAACACACGTTTCCATTTGATTTTCCGCTTAGAAAATTCTAACTAAAACTCCACGAACTTCAAAAAAAAACCATTTGAACTCTATTGCGACAGTATAAAGCTTAAAATCTTATGAATTATTTTTCATAGTTCAGAATATCAGTCAGGAATACGTTTTGTTTCAGCTGAATCGACAGATCGACACTGCGACCCGTGACATACGCTGGGTTAGCAAAAAAAATAAGTCCCTCTTCTTAATTTGAGGGATGTTTGCGAGAAGTTTTTCCTTTCGCTGTAAATTTTTATACTAACTTTATGATATTAGACAAATAAAATTAAGGCATTAAACGTTATTATTTAGAAATAACAAAAAAAAATTTAAGCTATACTAATTTTATTAGAATAAAATAAAATTTTAAAAATATAATATAATAATATTTGGGAAATTTCACACAGCGCCATTTAGTCCAAATTTAAGCATTGTATTATGGGTACCACACAACTGATATAAATACTAAATTATTCTTTTATAATATATACATACATATGTAGATATTCTGCACTAAGCCACGGAACAAATAAACATACGTTCATGCACACAAATATTTGTCCCGCGCGGAAATCGAACCCGCAACCAAATATCAAATAAATTCATTCATTAATTTGAAAAACAACAGACTTACAGCTAAACATTCGTACATTGAGTAAATGTTCATCATCAGTAGAACAATGAAAGACCGCTATAAAAAAAAACAAGGAATACAAAGAGAAAAAAAATGATGCGTCAGTGGAAATTGTCTTGTGCCATAGTTATGTCGACACGTAATTTGTCATCCTCGTTTTCCTCGTATTTATGATGACATTAGTCATCAATTGTTCTACTGATGGTGAACCATTATATTACCTACTTAACGAACACTTTTCTCAGTGTAGGTAATATTTTAGATACAACTTTTTAGTAGTTACATAACTAATCCAGAAAAGATTGTAGCTATCAAAAATTTACCAATTAATAGTTCACATGAAACAAAATCACACACACACACACACACCGCCACCTAGTCCCAAAGTAAGCAAGTATTATGCTTGTATTATGGGGTACTAGACAACTGATACACGTACTCAAATATTCTTTATAATATGTACATTTTATATTAGATACTTTTTTACGCCCAGACACGCAACAAATAGACATGTTCATGCACAGAAATATTTGTCCCGGGCGGGAACCGAACCCGCTACCCTTGTCTCCGCAGTTAGGATCTCTAACCACTCGGCCAGTCGGTCAGTCGATGCATTCAATTAATGGAAAATCCCCTCAATTCGTCAATTTCCATTTTCAAATTTCCACGTTTCCAACCATTTTCCAGCTATAGAGTTCACTTGGGAAATAATACTTCGCAATTTTCAACTCTGCGAAAATTCAGGTCAAATAGCGAATTAACGTCTGACACAAATCACTTTCTGAACCAACTTTCGAACTACGTGAATAAACGATTTGTTTTATTCAATACCAAGCCAAACGTATGAATATTAATGCTATAGAATAAATAAATTTTACAGCAGCTTTTGGTTTCAATAGAGTCAGAAATGTCACTTCACAGTATCAAAACTGTCAAACTCAATTTCGCGGGGGTGAATGAATGAATCAATGAATGAAAAATATTTTTATTTCCTTAGTTAGGTAATTACATAGAAATGGGGTTAACAATAAGCCCTCCACGTAGGGAGAGGTTTGTTTGTCTGCCTGTTTCGTTCAGTAGAACGTAGTCGGCTTACAAACTTATTGGTCGCGGGGGTGAAGGCCGGTGCGCGAGGACCTCGCGGACTGAAACTCGCCATCTTGCACCAGCTAGCTAGAGTATGAATAGTTAGACGGTAAACGCAGAAGAGGGCTTCTAGTTAATTCGTACTATTATGATTAATTAATATTAATTTTATTATTTTTATTTTTATATTATATTATTTTTAATATTTTATAATTAGTCCTTATTTTTAACATTTCTAAATAGACTTGATGAATATTTGAAATAGGAATTGATAATGATAATAATTGAATTGATCTGCGGACATAATCCAAATTCATCTAATTCATCTGCCCGCTTATATCATACCTCCTTCGATTGTATAATGTATGGAATGACCGTCGGATTACAATGTCACCAAAAATAACAGGCCATCTTTTACATACTTGTTTGTGTGACTCAACAGTCCACATGAATTTATATTAATTAGTGTGATATTTTTATCTACGTTTTTTGACGCCGACTCTCTCTCTCTCTACCCAGACATTATATAATCAAAGCCTTCCTCCTACCTAGTGGTCATTCGATGCCACCTCATCTACGATACTTGGTATTGGTATTGAATGAATTTATCGATACCTAATAAAGCACTCAACTTATTTTAACGATACTTACGATTACGATAGTACTCATATGGTATGAGTACTCATAAGTTACTTCTTCATAATATGTAATAATAATAATAATACATGGGAGGTATGTAGGTATTAAATAAGAAAAAAGAAATTAAATAAAATATACTATTACATAAAATTATGAGAGGATATTAATGAATATTCTCTTTATTTTTCCATTAGAAACTGAAAAACACGCTAGATAAGTGTTTCACAAAGTTTTTCAAAACTAAAATTTTAAAGATGAACGGTTGCCAGCACCGTTTAATTATATACGACTAAAAATACTGACCAAATTCTAAATTAAAAAGACTCAAATCTATCAAAAAAGTAAAAATCTACTGCATTTGGTCACGCTGGAGCTGTACTATGATTGGCTGATTATTGAAGATGGGCCCCAAACAACCATTTACGTCGACCCTTAATACAAATATCGAATAAAAGTCGACTGACTTTTATTCGATATTTGTATTTTCTTTCGATACATTACTTGATATCGAATGGAATAATACGATGCCGAAATAGTAGTATCGAATGAAAAAATATCGATCCTAGCGAGTACTCACAAGTATCGAATCAACACTACCTACCTCCTCCTATTTCCTTGTCTTCCTCTTAAACACGACGAGGTACCGAAAACTATAGAATCGTAGATAAGTACTGCATATTAACATCTACCTATACTTGGTACACTGAACTATATACTAGTAAAAACGACGCCGCAAACCAAATGTATGCGCCAAGCGTTGTAGCCGACCGGCAACAACTCAATCAGTCACTCGCCTATGCTCATCGCGACCGCGTGCCAAAAACGTGATTATACAATAATTAAAAAATGCCGTCGTGGGTGTTAAAAACGTGTAAAAATTTATCAACTGCGAAGAAAAAAGTTAGTGGCATAACTTATCGTCAATAATTTAAAAAAAAAAAAACTAAACTAAAACCATCCAAAACTAATTTTTGTAACAAACAAACAAACTTGCCGCCATATTTGTTTCAACTACAAGTATTGTCACGCATGTATAACACCTACTAAACACTTGTATAAGACGTGGGAGTTTTGTGTATTCTAGTGGAAACGAACCAAACATAATACGTATAAGACATGTATAATACAGTGTATTATACTTGGTAGAAAAATCAATGTGGTAGAAACAAAGTGATAGTGCCGCGCGCACAGATTTTGTTCGAGATGTCTATTCTACTAGTATTTACTTCAGTGACTTGGTATGAGGACTTACCTAGTAATAAAGTATGTATATATTTCTTAGTATGTCCCGCAGTTACAGATTTATTTTGTATGATGTAATGTTCAACTTTTATAGACAAAATTAAATAAAAATTACTCTAAGAAATATTTATTTTACCTTTTTTAACTAAGTATAACAGATGTTTCAAAGTCGCACATTTTTTTAAAGCATTAACTTTGAAGATTTTTTTTTCATAGTTATAAATGTGAATATTATAGAAAAAGTCAAATAAAAAGCAAAAAATCAAACCTATTTTTTATAAGAATAATTAATAATTTGAAGAAAAATATTTTAATCCACAATTAAACTTCATGTAAAGACTTCGAAATAAAATTTTCAGGTTTGTCATACTGTTGTAGTTGAGGAGCAGTATAGGTATGCCAGACAAGTAAAAAATTATTATTATGAAATAAAAGTATGGATTAAAAGCATATAAAAGTACTGCCGTCAACTTTGTTTATTCTATGATTAAAAGTAATACTTGACTCTACAACCAAGAGACATACTGCATATACCTATCTACTGTTTTATTTGTTCATTCAGAACAACATGGATTTTTTTTAATAATAAAGCAAGGGCACATTAGAACACATCAGTCGCATTTTATGTATTTTATGACTCCTCAAGCATTCTCAAAACACTCTTACTATAAGGTGCTTTCTATATAGCCACTACTGATACAAAGAAGGGACTAAAGTTTCATCTAATCGACCGGCATAAGCCTGTGCCAAATAAATTCAACTGCAAAGAATAATGAAAATAAATCACTTTTATCTTTTCTTTTTTTTACGTTTTATGGCCCAGCGGCTACTGTAAGCACGAATCTGTGAAGTGCTACGTTTAATCCGTAAAGAGACTTTTTGAAGTGAAAACTTCTTTGCGCTCTTTCTGAAGAGTGAAGAAAACTGAGCTGTCACTTCTTAGCGTCACGCTTGGGTCGGTGACGCTCTATCACACATGAATTTACGATCACATGTATCAGCTATATCGGAGTAGGTATACTATAAAAATATACTATATCAGTACATAAAATAATTAGAAAACGATAATATTAAAATGAGCATAATATCCTTTCGGTTTGATAAACCCTTTTTGATACATTCTGTTTAAGTATGGTGGTAGATATGTATATGCTACGGCTAAAGATGGGTATGAAAATAAACTTTATGAAGTGTATGTCCATTGTTCAGGCGGGACACCACATCAACTTATACTCACGGCAGGGTTTTGTAACTAATTGGTCGTAACCCATGCACTAATCTAAAATACAATTTAGCACGCATTTGTGTCTGTCTGTTTGTTTGTATGAACACAATAAATTCAAACACTTACTGCACTAATTTCGATTATATTTTTTGGCATAAATTAGTCATAACCTTGGGCTTTAATCTAAGATACAATTCATCATCCTTTTGTCTATCTATCTGTTTGTTTGTCTGTTTATCGGACTCAATTGACTACGATAAAAGTATTATTCGAAATTGGTTCAGTAGTTTTTGAGTTTATCGTGGTCATAACATCAACAAACAGATAGACAGACAGACCGTGATAACTTGTATTTTTTAACACTTTTACTTTAACACTTTTAAACTATCATTTTAGCACAAACAACAAAACAATGCTGATTCGGCTATTCACTAGCTTTTATTTGATACCCAAATTATTATAATGATAAAATATGTTTTTTGTTTCCCCTTTTTTCGATTCGCAGACGCCATTTTAAAATATTATAAACTCTAGGATACACCCGCAATTAAGGCAAATCTAACGACACCTCATATGTTCAAATCCATCAAGCCGTTTAGGCTGCAGAGCGTAAAAGAATAGACACAAGCATACATACTCGTACATAAGTTCGAAAAACATTATTTTCCGCGGTTGGGTAAAAATATCAATAAGTATATTCATAACCGATATTAAAATTATGTAAAATTTTATAAAAATTTTTATAAAATTTTTGCATAACTTATTCTAGGGATTAGAAGAGAAGAGCTGCCAATAGAAATCATCAAAAGTCTATATAGGCATAGACAAATAGAATTTATCTATTATTTTATTTATTATACTATCCCGTTTTAATAATAATAATAATGTGTAATTAACGTTTAAAATGACTATGAGGCTAGCACCCGATAGTAAATGAATCCTTTCTTTCTTTCTAATATTTTCCGTATTTATGTTTCAACCAACTGCATATCCCTTCTAGCAATTTTCTCAGCTCTATTGTTGCAGCCTCCCAGTTTCACCCTCCGGATATTACAACACAGTGATCTCGATCCGCAACATTAGACGCTACAAGTCACAGACAAGACTGATCAATTACATAACCCGTTGTTGAACTACTGTATTTCGAACACATTTATTATTCTGTGGTCGAAAACGTTGGGAATGTTATTTCTCGACACTCTATGCCTAAACACTTACATATTGGCTATTAACAGTTCTTCAATATGTTTAATAGTGTAGCAAACAGACATAAGTGGAGGCATTATCATCATAGAGATAGCGAAGATCCCCGCCGCCTCCCCAATGGAGAGTAGAGACGCGATAAAACATTTACTGTACGAGACAAAGCGTTCTCCTCAGCGGGGTTGTGAGACGCGTTTGCGGAGGAAAGCGTCCACACTGCATAATTCGACGTTTTCTGTAAACTGTAGTAGAGTTTAATCCGCCTTCCCACCGCAAGGGTAAATAAAAAAATAAGAAGGTAAACGAAAATGGCCGAACGCGTCCGAAGATAGTCGATTGCGATGTTGTTGTTGTTCATCAGGGTCGTATTGTAACAGTTCATTTAAATTAATGTTTTTTTTTTGAGGAGTAAAAAGGTACATTATTGCAATATCAACTACTTTTTTAAGTTACAAGAAAAGTCCAATCACTGTTAGTTTAAAGTTATTTATTAAGAATATAATCAAATGACAAATTACATGTATACTTAAATCTTACGCGGCATAACTTACATGAACGCGGCAAAACGATCGGCACGTGAAACAGAGAAGCGCAAGCAACGTCTACCGCGCCCTCGCCCCGCGCGCCTTTCTGTGTAACCACTGTGTAACCAATTAGGCATCCGTGCTATCACGTGTTGAGCGATTTCAATTCGATATACGAAAACGCCTGCGTCGTGAATTCTTGTCGTCTTGGAGTTGCGGGAATAATAATTGTGTGGTTTTAGTAATTAGAAAAAATGTGTTAAGTAATGTAAAGTCAATAACCTCTTTTGAATTTATTTAGATTATGACACTCCTAAATTTTATTACGTCTTAATACTATCTCCTTCATGTGTTTTTTTTTAACATTACTTATCCAGCTAATTTCCATAATTTTTTCCGGGATGGTAATTAGTCTATAAATTATATGTAGGTAATTTAATTTATAACAATTTGCATAAATTTGACGTGAATCTAAGTAATGAATAAGTTTTATTTTTTAATAATAATAATATCTGATTACATTTTAATTAAAAACCCTAACAAGATATACTATAGATTTGATCTCTAAGTAAAGAGAGTGGTAGTCATAAGTGTTAGTTTGTTCATTTACAAATGCTAATAGTTTAAAACAACATAATAATAACTTTACCCTGAGATCCAAATACGGAATCGATTGTAGGAATCATAATCGCGCGTGTTAGGTAATCACTACATATTATATAACAACAAGCGACCCGCCCCGGCTTCGCACGGGTAGCAGAGCATATGACCCGGCCGCTTATTGCGCGATAGTTTTTAGTTCGCCATGAGTCCTAAGATATTAATTTAAATGGTATGGTGGCAGTAATGCCTACAGTCACAGTTCCTCAAAATCAACAAAAAATGAAAAAATTTCGTTCTATCGGTAAGTGCCATATGCCTTTATTTTGCTTTTAAACACTAAGAAATGAACAATTTTATTATCACGTGTTTTTAAACAATAGCCTACATTATACTGAAAATATTAAAATTACTAAACTGTGATAAAACAGCTTAAAAGAAGTAAGAAATAATTTCTTCTTCTTAATTTCATATTTACGTTTGTTGTAGAGATTAACACCATATGTTTGTTTTTATCGATATTATATATCGATATCTTACTAATGTACCTACCGATTCGGCCTAATATTCTTCTCGTAATAAAAAACCGGTCAAATGCAAGTCCGACTCGTATAAACACGGTTCCGCATCAGAAACTATAAAATAATTATGTATATAATTTTTGCCAAATATACCGCTTCATTTCTCTGTAATGTGCCCACAATCTCCAACATTTATCTCCCGGATTATTTTAGTTTATGTTCCTGCATGCTTGAAAAATAGAGTGGGTATTCCTCACTTTATATTAAATACAATTTATTTCAATGACTTCAGTTTCCAACAACGGCGGTGAAAAGTTTGTGCCAAAGTTGTATCTTCTAAACTACTCCAGGTATCACAATTAATGCTTAGCAAATTTTTGTTGTAGTTTTTCTTTGGATCCAGAGATACGAAGTGAATGGACAAAAGCCCTTAAAAGAGTAAACTAGACGCCAAGTAAACAGTCGTTTGAATTTAAATGGACATTAAAATTCGCAATTTAAGGGATGATTTAGGTTTTGCTTGTGCCAATGCGAGAAGCGAAGTAGACCGAAGAAACAAGCCACACAGAAAGCTCAAGAAATTGTGATTTACCTATTACACATGATTTATAAAATAATTTGTTGTAAATAACCATATACTAAACCTTACAACTATGTATTAGTTGCAAGGTTTAGTATATGGCTGTTACGAAACTAGTAAAATTTTAAACTAACTTTGGTAATTTTTTTTTGACACATTACATTGTATGGTTTAAAAAGTGGTATATATTCATATTTCCCATAACGTATCCTTTCACTTGATGTATCACATAAAGAATTTGATTTTTTTCTAATTTCAGTTCCAAAGTGAGAATTGATTAATCGTTTAGATTTTCTTACTGTCATTAAAATTATGCATTTTTCATTACAAGTTTATTTCATTTATTATGTCACATGATGAATGAATGCATTTACATACGTTTTTTTAATTTTTTTAATTTGCCATCTAAAATTGATCCTCTATCGAAATAGTTTATTAATTTTATACGTTCCTAATTGGCCCACAAAACTTTCTATTTGTACCAAAAATCAAGTTCTTTTTATCTAATAGATTAAGAGAAATAGGCTGCGATCGATGGATAAGTATAGACACCAAAAGAGTGATCCTTTATGGGTTCCGTTTTTTTTTTCAAATCAGATGCACGGAATCCTAAAAATTGTAATTTACATTGCCTCAATTTTTTGGGTTACTAAATTGTTCCTTTATAATTTACTCATCACTAGTTTGTTTGTTTCGTAAATGTTGACCGCTCAGTTATTAGTAACTCTAACTTAGGTTCTGGTTTTGAAGCTCAGTCTATCATATATTTTTTTAAATATTTGTGCTGGGTCATAATCAATCAGTGTTTGTGTTGTCGTTGTTTGAACTCATAATATTTATTACTAATATACCGTACCATGATCTTTATTGGAAACGAAAATAATGTACAAGTGTAAAGAAATAAACGTACCTATATGTTACTACAATCAATAGAAATATTTAACTTTAAATATGTCGATAACGTTTTTGGCTGCGCACTATTTACCTTCATCGTTTAAATAAGTTGAAATGGATTTGGTGGGTACGTTTTGATCATAAGTAGCAATGATTTTGTATCAGCTATCTTTTTCTTTCTAATGCTGTACTCTACATGTTAGAACAAGTTAAACATATGAAAAATTTACATTCCTTCTATAACTTTAGTAATTGTTCTGAGGAAAAATGAGAAAGAATCGAAAAAAAAACTCCCGCACATTTAAGTTTTCTTTTCTTTTGATGTATCAAAATATTTTAAAATGTACAAACCTAGTTTTTGTTGATCTGAATACCATACAATTTGGATGTAACCATTGACGCCGTTTGTATGGAAATTTGCCACTATACAATCCTCATAAGATTAGAAGTTTTAGAACTGAGCACTATTGACAGAGTTGGCAGTGTTGCCTTTGTTGAAGTATAGAATTGAAATGGATGATGACAGCAGAGCGAATAGAGTTGTATAATATAAATACGAATAAAATGTGTATTATAAACAGTTAGAAATCAGAAAAGATGATATCTATAAAGAAATAAGATAAAGTATTTTCAAAAATCTAATATTTGTTTCGTATTTTAATTAATATTAAAATAAACACTAATTAAAAACTAAAATTAACTACTTATAAAAATATATATTATAATCTACAAATTAATTATTTTAATTAATATAATTTCTTAAAATGTATTCCAACATGATTTTTGAAAACTATTAAACTACCTACACTTTTTATTCGAAATCTTAAAACTACTAAATAGTGAAAAATTGGTTAAAAATTGTTACACTGTAATGAAATCCATATGAAAACATTTCTCTAATATAGTTCCAAGTTCCTTGATATACATTACTCGTTTATTTTGTATCGTTTTCACACATTGAGGTTCAAAAGGCTTTAGGCACCGCCCTTGGTGGTTTAGGTAATCCATCTCTTTCAGGCGTTTCTACGATTTGATGCATGTAGATGTACCTATGGTTATTTTTATATATTTCCTAGTACTTTCTGTGGACCTGGTACCTAATACTCTCAGAGTGTGACTTGATGACAATCAAAGTATACACTACAAATATCCACAACAAAGAACTCTATCAAGTGGATGAATCTGATAAGACGAAAGTAATAGTCACAAATTCAGTTATCTTGAACTTCGGTTGTATTGTGTACTCGATTTATTGGCTTTGGGGAATACACAGACAGTATTTTAAGGTCGTGTAAATTATGGGTACCTCGTTTTCTTTGACTTTTAAAAAGAAAATACCTACTGTGTGAACTACAACACAATAATTATCAGATTTAAAATGCTAATTATTTGTGAAAGAATATTAAAAGCAATTCTAAATGTATCATCTTTTGAAAATAATTGGAAAACTGATCTCGTGCTCTGCACAATTATCACAAGGCATCGAAAAAAACCCTAAAAAATTAAAATAGCATAACTGTGTACAGATCGCGTCAAACTTTATGATGGATCGGAATACAACGCTTTACGCGTGCTTGCGCAGGTACAGTCATACACCCCTCACTCCACTGCGTCTCGCTACACCTAAAATTGGTTATTGCGACACGACTTGTGCGTAGTTTGCCATTAATGCGCCATAAAGTTTGATTGTAACTGTGCTTATCTACCAATTGACGTCAAACTTTTAATTTTCTCTTTTAAGTTGACGCGGGCGTGTTCCGCGCATGTGTGGGGCCCGCTCTCAACCCTCTGACACCCATTTATTTCCTATTGCGACGCTACTTGCTTCGACTTCAAAGCGAACTACAAGTTTGGCGTGAGCTGTACGCCAACTGACATATTATTAAGTTGGTGTGGTACAACTATATAATCTGCTAACTTTTGTAAGGAACCGTCACATAACTCCATAGTTTTAACAGACTTTTTCATGGCTTTTCTTTGTAAACTACGAATATAGTATAATACGCGTTAGAAATTGTCTTTTTTGTCATTAATGAAAAACTAAGATAAAACAGACATCTTGAAAAATACGACTAAAAAGAACAAATGGGAAGCGGTAAATACAATAAATAAAATTTAAAGTCAAATTTTGCAATGCTATATTCGAAACAGTTAATAATCAATTTTAAATTTATAATACCGCTAGAGATAAATCTGGACGTTTTAGAGTATTAATGGAAACCCTATTACTAAGGCTTCGCTGTCTACCGTCCGTCCATCTGAGGGCCAAGTGTGAGTTTATTACTATTGTTACGAACGGACAGTGTAATGACCGCCATCTAGCATCAACCAGTAAAACCACTTTGTAGAAGGGTTTTACAACAAGGACAACACGAAACCCCTACTCAATACTAGATGGCGTTAGAGGAAAGAATGTTCTGGAATTATCCTATCCAGTCGATTGCGTTCGTGCGAGTGGAGTAATTTCTAGAAAGTTCTCGAGACTCGTTCCGACCCATATAAATACTCGCAGGAAGGCGAGCGAGTCAGTTCAGTTTTGGGCTACTTTCGACGCGACTTCGAAGCGAAACTAGTGATACAAGTGAAACCTACGACTTGGCTACGACCTAGGAACATCGTTAGTGCTTAGTGTTTGAAATTAGTGCTTTGTGTTGGTCTTAGTGTTAGTGAATAAATTCTTCAAAAGAGTCAGCAGGTCTTTCTCTCCAAATTCGACGAACCCTAACACGTAACACTATTAACTGTGTCGTATGCGTTTTTCATAATTTGTATGAAAATTCGTACAGCACATGTAGCGGTCGTTTTAGGTAACTACGAGGTTCCATACAAATTACGGAAAACGCATACGACACAGTTAATAGTAAAAAACTCGCACTTGGCCCTCTGTCACAGGCACAGATCACAGGGCTGTATCGTCTGAACCGTAATAGATAGACAGTTTCACAAAGTGTGTAATATACACTTGGGCGGCTTTTTATATTGTACGGTAGTGCGCAATTTTGCGTGTGAGAGTCGACTCGCACTTAGCCGGTTTTATAATTAGAAAATTAAACTTATAAAAAATACAATCTAATACGATTGAATGTGCATAATACAAACACATTTTTTGGCTTTTATTTATGCCTTCTTTAAGATTTCCCGAAATACTTTCATTTTTTTAGATTTTTTTCGTCTTGTAAAATTACACATTTTGACAGACACTGGAAAGTCGAAGCAAATTTTAATAAGTTCAAAATATTTATGTATCAAAACCATCGTGAACAAAATATAGCTTCATCGAAGATTTTAAAGTTTAACTTACACCTCGTTTCCACCAAGTATAATACACTGTATGATACAGTGATACGGTATGGATTAGACAGTATAATACAGTGTATAATACTTGGTAGAAACGAGGTGTTAGGCTACAAAAGTTACGAACAGTGAATACGAAAAGTGAACCAAGTGACCTCGAAGTGGAAATAAAATACTATAATCAACGTCAACGTGTATGAAGAAAAATAGAGACAGCGCTCACTCACCGTTTGATTCTTGAGGTGTCATTGAAAATTGTATCGAAAACGACACAATTTCTCGACTTACAAACAACCTACTGACGAGCAAACATGACTTAGTTGTTTTATTGTATGTAATAACACTTTAGATATTTTCAAAATGATACCAGAAATTATTTGAACCCGAAAAATTACGCCGATTTAATCTAACTACTTTCTATAAATCATTCGGATCGGTCAGCCAGAGACAACAATTTAAATAAAGAATACAGTCACCTCACTTTAAGCAAACAGATGGAGATCCTCATAATCGATTGTATTCATTACAAAATTGATCTAAACTAAAGTGAGTTAATCTATAAATTCATGTTATATAAAAAAACATCGAAGAAAACTGTAGCTGCTGATACACCGGCTCGTAGAAAGATAGCCAAGCGCATATAGATCTTTTAGATCGTTACCAGTTCATTCCTTTCGCCTTCGAGACGATGGGTCCCTGGTCTAAGGATGCCAAAGGGGATCGCGCTGCGTTTATTGACAGGGGATCCTAAGAGCAAGGAGTACCTTGTTTGAGGCAAGTATCCTTGACACTCTGGACCCGTCATTTCCTTAAAATTTTCCCTCGTTTAGATAGTATTTTTAATTTGTATGTAGTTTTAGTTTGATTTGAATGTAGGTTCTTTAGTGATGTGTATATTTAGTATTATAGGGTTTTGTTTTTTTTTTTTTGAATAAGTCATTATTGGTTACTAGTTAAAAGTGTACGTCAGCTTCATAGTACATATCAAAATAAGGAAATATTTATTATAGACTAGTTGCACTCGCGATTTCATTCGCGTACACTCAGATTTGTCTCAGCCGGTTAGAAAACTCCGCCTCGCAATACCGGGCACGTGTGATGTTTCTAATTTTGTGGGTCGATTTTGATGAAATTAACACAAAATGTTATTTGATTATCGTTGGTTAATCAGTCATAAGATAGGTGCGACCGCAAATGTAGCAGGGAGGAGCCTGCCCGTCGTCGTGGTAATATCATACCCATAAATTCTTGTGTGCCCTTTTAATATTTCATACTACTTCATTATATTTATATAAGATATATATATAAGAAGATGGATGAAAGAAAGGTGCATGTGACAGAGATGCGAATGTTAAGACGTGGTGTGACAAGGAAGGATAAGATAAGAAATGAGTATATCAGGGGAGCTTTGAAAGTAGCGCCAGTGACAGAGAGGCTGCGGAGTACCTAATAGGCTTGAATGGTATGGTCATGTTATGCGCAGAGATGACGAGTATGTAGGCAGAAGAATGTTAAGTATGAATGTGGAAGGACGTAGAAGGAGGGGAAGACCGTGGAAGAGATGGATAGATTGTGTGAAGGAGGATATGATAGCGAAAGGAGTGAGTGATGAACTGACGAGTGACAGAGAGGAGTGGAAGAAAAAAACATGTTGGGCCGATCCCGCCTAGAGTGGCATAAGGGCAGGAGAGAAAGAGATACTACTTCATTATATTACATAAAGTCATGGTACTGACTAGTTCATAATGCTGTAGCGGGGAATATACTGTGCTGAAAATATTCAATTTTACGCATTATTTACAGACGCGAGTGCGGTCCCTTGATTTCCCGCGCGGGTCGTTCTGTTGATCCCACATCTAAAGAGATTAATTTAAGTTTATAAAGAGCATTGTTTAAAAAAAAAACTTTTCATGTGCCAGTAAATGCGTGGAAATTTGGCTACGTCAAGGGGGGGACGCCTGTGTAGTACGGTTATTTAATAATAGATGGAGCCACCGTACAAAGAAAGAATTTTTATTTTTTTATTATCACTTTTCTAGGTTTCAGTTGATAAAACATAACATGCGACTATGAAAAATATTTCTCTTTAATGTTTTTAACTGATTTTATTGATTATTGTAATAGTTTCGAAGCGTTTGTACAAAAACGTAAAATTTGTGGAAAACAAGATTTGAAAATTGCCGTACTAGACAGAAAGCGACCCACCTTAAAAATAAAGAACGTTTTCTGTTGGCGTATAAGGATTACTTAAATGCCAACAAATGTAATGAGGTAGTCGATGACAAAATCATTTTCAATTTTCCACATAAATCAAGGAGAGTTTAGATCGTCTAGATGGAAATATTTTTTCTTGGATAGTGACAGATGTAACACAATTTAAAAACACATTAAAATTCTACCTCGACGCGACCCCATTAATCTTGAAATTATTTCAGAGCTTTGCATTTTTTTACACGTCGCCATCTCGAAGCTTTTAAGGGATAAACTTTATAGAAAAAAAATCTTCGTAACTCTAAAATGAATTGATAATGTGTTATTTTAGTTAAGATACGTGACGATTTTTCCTGTACTCTGAAAATGCGTGTCTATCGCATTAGTCTTGAATTAGGTCTAAGATTGTTTATAATCCTACAAACTATCGGAAAGATGTGGCGTGAAATTGTCTGTAAATCACAATCTACCATACAATATGGATACAATCATGCGTCAAATAGCAAATATTTATTACGTCCTGCTCTCTTAGACAAGTTAAGACTTAATTACGATGTAATTAAATGAGAAAAAATATGTAAAACAAATAAAGTTTAATATCGCTGTAACAACCATGACCGCTGCATCATATCATTGTAGATCAAATTCATAATATTAAATTCGAAACATCTTGGCAATATTTAGGTTTTATGCTATCATTATCATCATCATTAGCCCATGTTACCCCACTGCAGGGGCTTAGGCCTCCCCCAGGGTGAGGAGAGGGTTTGGAGCTTAAATCCACCACGCTACTCGACTGCGGGTTGGGGATTGTAACGACCGCCATCTATTGAAAGCGTCCGGGACCGACTGCTTAACGTGCTCTCCGTGGCACGGAGTCAATGATAGTTAATGTACGTAAGTCAGAAAAACTCATTGGTACACGCCCGGATTCGAACCATGGCCCTATGGCCTTATCAATTTGAGACAGGTTCGTTGCGCATCTGGGCTATCACGACAACCGACAACACGATTTTATACTATAGCTATACTCTAACTTGACAGAGTTTGCGTGATATACATATTACACTAGAAAGTAAACAAGGCATTGATCAAAAATTTTGACAATTTTGAATACTTTTATATCGGTAACTTTTTAAAAGTTTTATTTTCAATTTTACAATTATAATTTTTTTAAGAAATTTTCAAAGAATAATCGATTGTTAAAAAGTCACTACTACTAATTTACAGCTACGATGTTCTACATATTACACTTGTTTGTGTCGCCGTTTGTCCACCGCTGCATGTAGTAATGACGTCACATTAATTTAGTAATATTATTATTATTTGTATATATCTCTTATTACGCCTCCAAAAATTTCATATTTATTTATTGAGTAAGGACACCTATCCCTATAAATACCGAACAATGGCCAATACGCCGAAAAGCGTTTTTTTAATCAGTCTATATTGCTTTAGTGCTGCATTATCCACTCGGTCATTTTAAACGAGTCGAATATAGTTTTCGCAACTCCGTCTTTTACAATAGAATTTAGATACGAATGTCGTATGTTATGTCTTATGGAATGTGCCAAAAATATTTGTATATAAAAATAAAAATAATATAAATAGGTATATTTTGCCTAACAGAGCGAGTATTTTTTATTAGCAAATCCCATGCAAAGTTACTTACCATATTAGCCTCATAATAAAGCATATCAGCCATTATGCATTACTGCAGGGGTTTTGGCCTCCCCTCAAATGAAGATGCTTGGAGCTTGGCGAGCTGGTGGATTTTAACGACTGCCATTTAAAGATGGCAACCGGGACCGACGGCTTAACGTACGCTCCGAGGCACGGAGTCAGTGAGTCATGTAGGTACTTAGGTCAGAAAAACTCATTGGTACATGCCCTGGGATTCGAACTACGATCTTCTAAACGAGAAGCGGGCTGGCCACCACACGGCTATCGTTACAGTAAGCAAAGTCACCAGGGTTGTCGTATTTCATACAACATAATACGTCAATAAATAATAATAATAAAAACTGGGACATTCCACACATCGTGATCTAGTGCCAAAGTAAGCAAGTATTATGCTTGTATTATCGGACACTAGACAACTGATATAATATCTAGGGCATAATATATGGGACATCCCACACAGCGCCATCTAGTCCTAAAGTAAGCAAGTATTATGCTTGTATTTTAGGGTACTAGACAACTGATGTAAATACCTACTTAAATATTCTTTTTTTATATTATATATACACATATAGATACTTTTACACCCAGACACGGAACAAATAGACATTTTCATGCACACAAATATTTGTCCCAGGCGGGAATCGAACCCTCGGCTCTGCAGTTAATGTCTCCAACCACTCGCCCAATCGGTTAGAATATAACCTATAAAGTAACATACGTGATCGAAACTCGCACAAAGAGTGCAGCAATATATTTTTTCGGTCGTGCTTGTCACCGGGATATACCTACGAGAAAAAAACTCTGCCAATTTGCGGCGCTACTGAATTTATTGTCGAACTGCAGGGGAATAAAAAAATAACTCTTTTGTGTGCGCCCGCATAATAGGCATTTCAGAATTTTTACGAAAACGACGTAATCTGAACGCGTCTCATATTAATCTTTGTCATTTCAGAGTTTTTGACGTCGCTAGTGTAAAGTTACGAGTTACCATTAATGACTTCATGAAAATAGGACTTATTTTTTTGTGTAATCCCTGAAAACACAGGCGTGAAAGGACGTATGTGTTTATATATAAATATGGGGATTGAAATGGATGGGAATGACTTCCTAGGAAAATTGACATCTGTCTGACTGTATTACTTGTAGAAAGAAGGGCAAGTTGTCGTGTCCTCAGCCGCGCCTCGGCGACCAGTACATGTTGTAGTAAATCAAAAAATGAATTTACTAATAAAACAAATTTAATAAACTTTATACAAATATTGTTTACAATATAATAGAACCATAGGTGCGGTAGTGTTTCTACTGGTAACAATTAATTACTAGGTATTTTATATGTTTTATGAACTTGCGTTTCGCTATTTGATTGGCCTGACGTGTTTTGACAATTTTGTGTTTTGGCCAATCAGAAAACGTTTAGTGTCATTCGAAAGTCCAAAGCAGGTCGAAAGTCAAAAGTATTCGGGTCGTGCAATGACCCGTGTGTGTATTCTGTCAGCAAGAAATATTGTTTTTCAAATTATTTGTTGATAACGAAAAATGAACGGAAACTGTTGCGACATAGAGGTCGCCGATTTGGACTCTGGTATAAACGGTCAATACGCTTATATAAATAATAAGTGAGACATTTCACACAGATAGTACTCTGACATTTAAAATTATTCGAAACTCCGAATTTCAATATTTCAAAATCAAAGTAGTTTCCTAGGAATTGGTGAACTGTTTAAAAATCTTCGCATGTACATTGTCAAAATTAATAGTGGAGGTAATTTTTCGAGGTACTTTATGTCCTTTTCTTCATTTTTACATAGAAATCTGTAAATTAATAACATATACAATAGATTAAGTCCACTTCCACTTCCATCAGCCCTTTTTATCCCCCCACTGCAGGGGTTTAGGCCTCCTCTCAAGATGAGGGAGCTTGAAGCTTAAATCCACCACGCTGCTCCATTGCGGGTTGGCGAATTGTAATGACCACCATATATTGACAGCAACCGGGAGCGACTGCTTAAAGTGCTCTCCGAGGCACGGAGTCAGTGATAGTTAATGTACTTAAGTCAGAAAAAACTCATTGGTACACGTCCGGATTCGAACCACGCCCACATGGCCTTATAGATTTAAAACAGGTTTGCTGCGCTCGGGCTATGACGACATGCAAAATAGATTAAGTATTTGACTGTTATTGTATATCATATCTATGTAGAGATAAAATACTTTCATAGGTTTACAAACAGAATAGCGAAAAAGTCCCCTTTCTGTGATAAATATTACAACAGCTTTAATATACATATATTTCTATTAAAATATTCAAACTCGAAAATAGTAAACATAAAAGCAATATTGTATCAAAGGGGTATAAAAGTGCTACTTATATAACTTCGAAATTGGCATATGGGTTTAATAATACGCCTTTTTTGTATATACGGTTTAGGCTTCTATTCAATTTCTATAATGTGAAAGCCATTGTTGTTCGAGTACGCCCCTCACAAAGTAAAAGTTAAAAGGTATTCCAGTAAATATATAAGTAATTGTACTTTATATCTCGAAATATGTTTTTTTCAAACATTCATAGGTATCAGAGATGAAAAAGAGTTGCGATTTCAGATTTAATTTACGGTAAATAATAATATTGTAGAAATATATTGGAATCCACTTTATAATACAATTAACATAATTTCTGTATATACAATGTAAAAAGCTAAAAATAACTAGTTCCTGCCGAACCTGATGCAAAGGTACTCATAACGCTCGCGGCATTACCGCGCTGGATCGCTATGGCGAGCCTCTGCATCAGAAACGACCCCGAGCGAGGGTCACACCCCCTCTCCTGAAGTCGGCGACTGATGCTCTTAATTAAATTTATGGGCTCGAGGCTCCAACAGCCCGTGGTCTCCACAGCAAAAGGAACAAAGATATAGGATATTTCTAAGTTTGAGTATTTATTGTGTTTCAGACGGGCCGCGGACTCAGCGGCCGCCCATGCCACACGCATTGTTGAGTTGAGGTGGGAGAGAGCGAAAGTGCTGACGCAAGTTGCGTCCCATAATAAGCACCTCCCTCCCAATATTGTAGTATTATGTTTTTTCTGCAAATTTTAAACCTAAATTAATTAATAAGAAAAGCATACCAAATGGAATGTCTGAGGTATTATTATTATTAAATTTATACTAAAAATATATAAAAATAAAAAATATCGTCTAAATCAGTGCCGTACGGTAGAGTCCCTAAAAGGCTGGCGGAGTACCTCGCTAAGCCTATAAATTCTTATGCGTCACCCGAAGCGCCAGCCCTCTGGTCACCCGAGGTTGAAAAAACCTACGCATCTCAGGGCTTCACGACCCCATCATCTCGGCCCCACAATCGGCAACTTAAGTAGCTGTTTTCTAAGACAGCATATTTGTGCCGATTGGGATACTCAGCAGCGGTCGCTGACGCACCAGCGACTGCTGAGGTAGCTCGAATGTGGGACGTTACCAGCGACGTCCCCTGTTTCCAGGGAACGATGACCATGCCGTCATAACGCGACAAGCGGCTGTCACTTTCGAAAACAACTGAGACCGTGATGACCAAGAGGGTCGATATCGCTGTCGCACTGGCACTGGTAAGGTTCATTAGTAAGTATTGTAATAATATTTAGAAATGAAGATATTTAAAGAAATATTTGTTGAAACCACAATATATTACAATAAAAAAAAAGTTTTGGGTCTCTGCTAGGAATTCATGACTTTTGTTTTGCATTAATTTTTCGGCAACAAAAAAATTTTCTTATATATTTTTGACCATTTTTCATGAATGATATTTTTATTATTTATTTCTATTTCCTTATTTTTTTATAAAGATTTTTCGTTTGTATTAATAAAATCATACCAATCTTAACTAATACATGAAAACAGAAGTTTTAAATTCGACTGTAGATATTTGTTTTGTATGTATGTTACTTCTATAATGTTAGGTACTCGATGTCATCGTCGAATGTGTACCAATTTGGTTGTTTTTTTTAAATGTTGTTATTAAATGGGCTAATATTTCGTGATTGGTTCTATTTAAATTTGAAAAAAAATATTCTACCGCTGAGGGTAGAAAATTTGGAAATGAATGTCTTGTATTTCACCCATTTCCGTAAATCGATTTTAATAAAATTTGGTCCTTAGCTATAATTAGGTACATAAAAATATGAAATATTATGGTGATTTAATGCTTATCTGATGATGGAAATGGCAGACAGGAACGAGAGGAACTCCTCAACGGTGTAGGTACAGCAGCTACCTCATGTTGGACTCAAACTTCCATCTGTATTTTGACTGTCATCAAAGAGGCCACGGCACGAACAGCGGAAGCGGAAGCGGGGCGGGACCTAAACTGTATGCATTTGTATGGAGCCGTCATTTGTTTCTGCTACTGTTCAGTTCCCACACTTTCCTCCCACTATTCATGGGTGCGGGCAATAACTCGACCCGCAAATTACTGCATTTCTTTCGCTATTTGTTCTAAACGATCGTCCCTTTTGAGCAGTGCGTTAGAAGGCCTACACATAATACAAATAAGCTTCAGCTACTTAAATATTTACAAATAAGGTAATTTTTAGAAAAAAATAAAAAGCGTCTTAACAACTTTGTGTCTATATATACAAACTTAAACTAAAAAATAATTGCACTCAGACACTCTATAAGGGTACTTACCAGGTAATAAAAAAACAATAATCGACTGACCGGTTGGCCGAGTGGTTAGAGACCCTAACTGCGGAGCCGAGGGTCGCGGGTTCGATCCCCGCCAGGAACAAATATTTGTGTGCATGAACATGTCTATATCTGTATGTATGTATCTATATATGTACCTACACCATAATACAAGCATAATACTTGCTTACTTTGGGACTAGATGGCGCTGGGTGGGATGTCCCAGATATTATTATATTATATTATAATGATATCATTTACAACAATAACAAATGCATGTAGAACACAATATAAAGTGAGTGATTTGGCACCGACTTCATAAAACTATATGCCGCCCATTTATGCTCGTTTCTTTAAGTTAAAAATATTATTTTTAGGTTTTTAGTTTATGTTTGTGTATATAGATTAAGATTTGAAGTCGCGCGATTTTAATTCTGTTCGTCTAGTGAAAAAGGGTACAAATCGAATTGTACCATGGTTGTACCACACCCTATGACAATTTTGTTGTACATAGGATATGGAAAAAAATCCGCTCCGATTGGTCTAATTAACATGAAGCTAAGCTAAGTTTAATAGTTATGGAGGTAAGGAATGTGAAATTTTGATTCTCCTGTAAAATAGCTATTTTGAGTTGCATCCTATTTCATTAGACACACAGCATTTTTTAACCGACTTCAAAAAGGAGGAGGTTCTCATTCGACTGTATTTTTTTTCTTTTGTAAAAAAATTACATCGTGTTTATGTCAGCCAATTAGCCATTTATGCCTTTTTGACTATCACATTTTTGAAAATTAACGAGTAAATATGTTTATAAATTAGGCCTTTTCTTTTATTCTGAGTACGAATAGTACCTACTGTCCGTCCACCTTTAGAGGTTATGCTGACTCTGAAGAGTGCCTGAAAGACAACTGTAGCCCGAAAAACATCATCATCAGCCCATTTTACCCCACTGCAGGGGCTTAGGCCTCTCCCAGGGTGAGGAGGGGGTTTGGAGCTTAAATCCACCACGCTACTCCACTGCGGGTTGGGGATTGTAACGACCGCCATCTATTGACAGCGTCCGGGACCGACTGCTTAACGTGCCCTCCGAGGTACGGAGTCAGTGATAGTTAATGTACTTAAGTCAGAAAAACTCATTGGTACACGCCCAGATTCGAACCATGGCCCTATAAAACCATTTATAGTAAATAAATTTGACGGCAGCATTTGGTTTATCGTATGTTACTGTAAATAAGTTTTATTTTAATAAAAGCACCCGATAAGCCAATAACTCACTGCTTTTACTACGTTCAAAGCCTTCATAAGAAATTGACGAAATCCCCGTTTAATCGGCTTTCTTTGACCATAAAAGAGATTGCTTTTAGTTACATCGAAAGGGAAATAAATATACAGCGAGATTCTCTGCAGCTTACGATTCCAGTACTAAATGAATATATGTAGGCGAGCATTTATCATATTTTGTGCGTAGGCGATAACTCTTGCAAATACACACGCGTCTTACCCACCGGTAAGACAAATAAGGGTAGATAGGGGAAAGTGGGATGCTATATATTTTAAATTAATAAAAAAAAAATATTTATATATTTCATAATTATTTTTCAACCCCGACGCAAACAGAAGGGTGTTTTAGGTTTAACGTGTGTATATATATATATATATATTTATATATACGTATAGGATATAACTCCCACAGATAAATCTATTTTGATTTTTCGTTTTTGATAATAATAACGTATACATCACACATACATACTAGGCCCCAAACTAAGCATTAGCTTGTGTTTTGGGTACCAAGCGAACACACCACATACATATAACAACCAAGACCCGATACAAGTATAAATATTCATCATATAAATACTGACTGGACCTGGGAATCGAACCCAGGACCTCCAGATTCGTAAGCAGGATCGCTACCCACTAGACTAAGTGTCGTAAATGATGTCATACTATTACACGAGGAATTCTTGTAGGTATATATTTTATTCGCTGCCCCCCCCCCCCCCGCACAGCTCTTTTCCATTTTAACTAGGTTGCTGAATTTGCGGAAAGCATCGGTCAACGACGTTCTGGGCCGTCAATTCATATAGAGAAATATGTACATCTTTCGTATTGAAAGCTTCCAAAAAAGATTTTTGAGGTACCTACAGTTCAAGTGTTAACGTGTTAATCGTGATTATCAAACAACACTGAGAAAAGTACAATAGTTAATTCAGATTTTATTATGTTGGTTTCATTATTAGTAGAGCCATTGATGATCGATATCATCATAAATACGAGGAAACCGAGGAAGAAAACTACGCGTCATAATAATTACGTTACAGGAACCATAATTTCCGCTGACGCATATTTTTTTCCTCTACATATTCCTCGTTTTTCATTATAGGGGTCATCCATTACTCGACATTTTTCTCAGGGAAGGTGTCGTAAGCAACATTTTCTCCCTTTCGAGAAAAGAAGGCAAATCACAATTGCACGTGAAACAATCGACCGCTCTGCATTACTGGATAGGATCAACTTGTGTGTGCTAAGGTGCCATGTAGACATTATCAACCTCTAAACCTTGGGCAACACTAATTACCACCGAAACTTTTCTTACGAGCGAGCAAGTCTTTTAAGAGTTTACAACAGTGACGTCTTGGAATTGTTTATATCTAAGACTTCGTGAAGAAAATATTTACAGCTCACTGTTTACAAATGACTCGTGTGTATGATTTGTATTAACCTAGCTTTGTTGCTATTTATATCATAGTTTCTAGATGCGAATACCTATTAATAACTATGTATATGTAAATTTTGGTGTTACTAAATGTGTAAATAATAATCTTCATTTCGGATTCATAATGCATCCATATTTGTGTCAGTATGTTAGTAACAATTGACTTGCGTGTGCTGTTGGTACTGCGAATGTTGGTAATAAATTACTTCTGTCATTTTACTAGATGCAAGAGGTATATATTTACCATAAATATTATTAATAAATTTCTGTTTTAAATATTTTTTTTTAATATTATTTTTAAAATAAACAGTCGGTAAATCTCAAAAATTGTTTTCTTTTTAAATACCGACCCCCATCCCAGTTCAACAGTACGAAACCCTAAGAATACAAACACGAGATTTTATAATTCCATTTGTGTGTAAACAAAATTAGTTGCGAGTTCGATTACCGCCCGGAAGAAATATTTGTGTGCATGTAAATGTCTATTTGTTCCGTATCTGGGTGTAAAATAATGTACATATTATATAGAATATTTAAGCATGTATATCAGTAGTATGTTGCCCAAAATACAAGCTTCGCTTAGTTTGGGACTAGATGGCGCTATGTAGGATGTTCCAGGTATTATTAAATAAAACAAATCTGAACTACTAACAATATGTTTATTTATACTTTAATACATGTTACGCTATAAGAGAAAACAAGCAAGGTGTCAAATGTGACATGTTTTATTTATGTCTTCGAATACTTCGATGTCGTGTGGTACATTTTTGAGAACGCTTTCCAATATTAAACCAATAGCCAAGCACCTTTACAATTAAGAAAAAGTAAAAATAATTTAGGCAAGTCATTCTATCAATACAAATATATGAAATAGTACATCACACTGGATCAATATTTAACGTTTTTTGTGGTGTTATTATTAGAGATGCAACGGATAGTGTTTCGGCCGGATGACGGATACCGGATATTCGGTCTCCGCATAGACCGGATAGCTGAACATTTGGCGACCAGATGTTTGACGTTAAATAAAGCACTGGGGGGAGGGGGCATACGGCGCCCAGTTCGTTAATAAAACATGTCTAAATTAGTTTCCCACAAATGGCAAAAAAATTGTGTTCATCCAGCATTATGCCTTTTGTCCATTACAAATGTTGATTTTCTTGTCGTATTTTTTGATAAATGAAGATTAACACTGTGATTCTATTCTAATGACTTTCAATTATTTATCTATTCAACTATTCGGCTACTATCTGGCTTGCCGGATGGTAGGAAACTATCCGGCGCCCGACCGGGTACCAATAAAATGGGCCGGTTATACCGGATACCGGTTAGTGGCCAGATAGCCGTTGCATCGCTAATTATTATTTAATTTCATGCGTAAAGTATAACGCACAGATCTTTGCCGCTGTGAAGTTATATACAGATAGCGTCGCAGTAGCGTAAAATGGAGAAGGAGATGTCGCGCTACTCACTAGCGCGCGCGGCCACTGCTCTGCGCGTGCATTGACCATGCGCAGGCAACTCTGTGCGGCCAAGATCCGTGCGTAGTACTGTAGCAAGTTTAAAAAATGATATTTACGAAAACAATAACAAACATTTTAAAACCATTTCGAATTTGTTGAACAGCTTCATACAAATGTTACTATCTCATATTGATACTGTTCAAAATTTGTATACAATTTTTGACACTCAACTCACTATAATAATTTTGGTCCATAATGAACCCATTTGGAAAACAAGTACTATATATAATTTGGAGGGAAAATAGAAACATATTTCGAAACACGGATAATATATCATAAGCACACTTTTTTTTCAGGTTCGTGGACAACTTCAGTGAACTTTCAATAACATTTGAAATGCATTAAAAAATACATAGAAAAAGATCTATATGTAATTATCCGTTTCATTAATGTTCCTATATACAATTTGTATTCCTATCAATCCCAGATCACCATACCAATGATCAACAGTCACTGAAATATCAACTGCATACTATTTTAGCTATCGACATTTTAATAATAGGCCGGGGAGAAAGCCTTTTTGAAAAAACTCCTACAAAATTCCCGCTATTTTCACATTCGTTTGAAACTGTGAAATAAAAGAGACAAATATTATGTTTTATTGCAAAAATGGAACACAAGCTGTAAACAAATATGTGCCGTTTATAGACCTAATACGGTATCAGTAAGGATAGTAAGTCCGTGCCTCAGAAAGCATGTAAACCCTTCGGTCCCGGTTTCTATCATCAGATAGCAGTCATTAAAATCCACCAACCCGCACTGGAGCAGTGTGGATAAGCTGCAAGCACCGTCATCCCGAATGGAGGCCTAAGCCCCTGCAGTAGGGCATGCTGATATGGTAAGGGTAGCACAGTTCGTTCGAGCGTTTTCAGTCTGGTTTTAACGTTAAAAATGCAGCTCGCTTTGATTATCTTGGTACCCTTACAGTAAATGCCATCAGCGGAAAACAAAATCGACTCATCAGTAGTTACGACATTGCTGGGGAACTGGATATTGAATACAAAACGGTGCCAAGCCATATGTACAAGTCTGGGTGGAAGGAAATCTGGATAAAGTTTCATGTTAGGACGCCACGTGATCTTACGGAAACAAACCTCATGAACAATTGCATTCGTGATTATCTTTTAAAAGGAAACAAAACCTAACCATTATTGAAACGATTGATCACGGGCAAAAAGAAGTGGATTACCTACAATAAGACCGTGCAGAAAAACGTGGTCAAAATACGGACACGCTTCACAAACCAACCGACCCGGCTTAAGACGAAACAAGGTAATGTTATGTGTAAGATGCGAATGGAAACGTATTGTTCATTATAAGCTGCTACCATCAAGGAAGACCATCGAATCTGACTTTTACTTCCAGCAATTAACCAATTTAAAACAATCTTTTGAGACGAAACGTGTTGAGCCGATTAACAGGAAGACATGATAAGACATGATCTTTCAGCATAATAATACCAGATCACACATCTTTAGCCACTCAGCAAAATTTGAGAGATTGACTGGGAAGTATTGATGTGTCCACTGTATAGCCCTGACCTTACACCCTCAGATTATCGTCTATGTCAGTCACTTCAGAACTTTGTAAGTATCTTAAGGCTTACATGAAGAGACTGTCAAAACACTTGACGCGATTTTATGGCCAAAACCCCAAAAAATTTACAGTAGTGGCATCATGTCACTGCCTACAAAATGGCGACGAATCTTCGATCAAAATGACACATTTTTATTCTAAGTTAATGTAGTTAAGGGGGTAGTCTTTCAATCCGCGGTTTCGAATTGGCATCGCTATCTCCGTTTCAATCCCTCTTCGCCGACCTATTCTTGAGTGATAGAGATGACAAGAACAAATTCCCAAAAATACCTTTAAAATACTCGTCGAAACAGCTTGCAGGTCCTAACTAATTCCACTCCAGAAATGTGTATGAATTGGAACCAAAATTCGCAGGGTCGCCGGGCGGTACATTTTGTTTTTATTCGCATTAATATCGAATTTACTATTTTCAAAAACAAAGAAACGATGGAAATCATGAATTTCAGGAATTTATTCTAAAACAACTAAACAAGGTATCAAAAAAAAAAAAACAAAAATATACCGCCCTGTGTCATTATTTCTTCTATTACATAAGTATATTGTTTCTGTAAATATCGACACAGAAATACAGCGAGGATTAGACACGGGCCGGACCCTCTTTTTTGTACAAAAAGGCTACCCCCTTAAACGTTATAGTTTTTATTTTTGAATTTGTATAGAAAATAAGAAACTTTCTCTCCGCCTAAGATAACAATTGAGATACTCTGCAAATGGCATCCAAAAACAACGAGAAATCCTCATTATTGGGCTGCTACTATATTGCTGCTGATACTTCTACCTTATTTGCATACTTTTAAGGATAGACCGTTTTCCGAGGTTTAAAGTTACGAAATTGACAGAAGCGTACATTACGCAGAGATAGTATTTTGATTGTTCCATCCAACCACCTGAACGCCAGTTTAGTGGTGTTCACGTAGCCGGCTTGCAGGCGGAATAGCTTACGACAATAGTTTAGTAACACCCGCTCGTCCTTCTTCACACCCAAAACTTGGGTCGACAGATAAAACTGAGATCTGACAGATCAACAACTAAAACTGAGAATGCACACTCTAAAACCATACGCTGCTTTTTCATTACTTTATGATTTGAAGTTACCGTGTCAAACTAAAATATTATATTAATATGTCGATGATTCTAGAATTTGGGTTGTCTCTCTCTAGAACATTCTTGAAAAATATTCCGCTGCTAAGAAGCTCACGTATGGATTACTTGACTGTAAGTTTAGGCTTTAAGCTTAGATATCAGAAAGAACAAGATATAGCGTCGTAACTACAAAAATGTAAGCAACAAAGTACGCCAAGCATGCCTTGACGTTTCTTCGATCGTTACCGCATTATCATTCTTTCTTGCTCTTCTGTAGTTTCTTGGAGCGAAACAGAAAGAATGGTATAGATGACGTAAATGGTGTGTCACTGTAATCCGATTTTCGATCGTTTTCAGGTATAAGACAAATATCTTGATAATTATGTATATTCATACTTCAAGTTATTTCTGTCCAGACAGAGGATGGCCAAGTTATACATACAATAATACATCACTGCTTGAGTACTCTATAATGTAGTGTAAATTCAACGTTTGACTTCCATATGAAATGGCGCGCTGTCCTTAAGTCCATATTTGGGTCCAAAACCTGTGAACAAAAAATGTCTAGATGAATAAAGAACCAACCAAGTGATTCCAATTTGAGGATTCCAAATAACTCAGCTGTTAGAAATAAGTCTGACCATGAAAATTATTTTTTTGGATGAGTTTTCCTCACACATGGCCATCTAATCCCAAACTAGTCTGTATTATGGATGCTATACAACTGAAATACACATTTAGATATTTTTGTTTATAATACACTAGCTTCACGCCCATGGCTCCGCTCGCGTAGATTACACAGCTGTACCGGGACCCTTTTTCCCGGGATAAAAGTAGCCTATGACACTTTTCGGCTTATAAACTACTAGCGATCCGTCCCGGCTTCGCACGGGTAGCAGAGCACATAAGCCGTAGTGTTTTTTCTGTGGTACAGTCATATCAGCTTGTCGCGTCGAACATGTGGATTAGATTTATATGTAATGTAACTTCATCCTAATTAGAGTATTTTTAATGTATTTATTTCCAATTCTGTAAATATTTGAAATAGTAAAGAATATATACATAAAAACAAACTAAAATATTTTTTATATATATATCATTGATAACTTCAGCCTAACCACGCGTGTCGCATCGTCCGGTATGGCCGGCCGGGCGGCGCCCTGTGCTGCTTGTCGCGCAATTTTTTTATTGCGCGATAGCTCCTAAGATATTAATTTAAGTTGTAAGTATAGTGTAAAGGGCAATAATTTGCATGAAATGCTGAAGGTAAATAACATATTTAATTTGATAAGGATTAACACTATATCCGTATAAATTTCTTTCCAATCATCTCATTATATGACACCATTTTTTCAAACATAAAAATAGATATAGTGAGCTATTCATAAAAGATAGACATATGTTACCACGAACTTTTTTGTAGTCCTGTACAAAAGGAACAATTTGCTCATACATCATTTTGTTATATCTCAAAAGGATTAGGCAGCGTTTTCGATGAAAGTTCCCAGCCGGCTTGATTTTTTTCCGACTTCTTCAACAATTATCATCATATTTCAACAAATTTGCACAAAACATTAATAAGTTATATACGTAAACCTTCCTCTTGAATTACTCTGTCCATTGGTGTCAATAATATGCAAATCAAAAGTAGTTTTTGAGTTTATCGCGTTTAGACAGACAGACAGACAGACGCGGCGGGGACTTTATTTTGTAATATACATAGATGGCGGTACGGAACCCTTCGTGTGCGAGTCCCATTCGCACTTGGCCGGTTTTTTGAAGTATAATTTATTATTTTTTTAAGAATGAGCATACTTTTCTTTTATAAATTGTAAGGATTTATATTAGGTCTTAACCTATGAAGTTACCATTCTTCAGTACTGGCCATTTCAAACAAAAAAAAATTTTGATTGGCTGTGAATTCTAAAGTCACATTAATATCGTTTTAAAAACATTACATTCTTTCATTCAGTCTTTTGTTTATTGATTAGCGTTGTGTTTTCATTACATTTGAACATTTTTCGTCA
The DNA here is from genome assembly GCA_949709985.1 of Luffia ferchaultella. Taxonomy (NCBI): domain Eukaryota; kingdom Metazoa; phylum Arthropoda; class Insecta; order Lepidoptera; family Psychidae; genus Luffia; species Luffia ferchaultella. Next base: position 4,888,551 of record OX453264.1, on the reverse strand, counting down.
TAATGGATTTTAAAAATTCGTGAAATTATGGAATATGAGTTCCGTCGTGGCACTAATGGCACAAACGGCACATAACGTCAACAACGTTTACGGAGAGACCTTAACAAACGAACGCACAACTCCTTATTGGTTTGCCCGCTTCCGTTCTGGAAATTATGACTTGAATAATGCACTTCGTTGTCGTCCGGACACTTTGGTCAACAATGATGAATTGAAGGCGATTGTGGAAGCTGATGATACTCAAACTACAACTCGAATAGCAGCAGCTTTTGATGTTAGCATCAAAACAATATTGGACCATTTGCGGCAAATTGGCAAAGTAAAAAAGCTTGATACATGGGTAGTCCACGAACTTAACGATCGCCAGCGCAATGTATGCGTCGAGACCTACCTTGCATTGCTGAACAGGCACAAAAATGAAGGAATTTACCTGTGATGAAAATGGATTCTGTTCGACAATCGAAAACGCTCAGCAAGTTGGTTAGATCCTGGTTCCAAAGCAATGTGTTAAACGAAAAATAACCCCTAAAAAGGTGGTCATTGTTTGGTGGTCTAGTGCCGGTGTGATTCATCACAGCTTTTTACAAAATGGCATGAGCATTATTGCAGATGTGTACTGTGAAGAACTGAAGACAATGATGGAGCAGCTCGCACGTCTGCGACCAGCTTTGGTCAATCGGTCGTCCTCGCTGCTCTTTCACGACAACGCGCGACCCCATACTGCACAACACTCTTCAAGCTACTAGAGTTGGGATTGGAAGTTCTCCCTCATCCGCCATACTCACCAGACTTTGCACCTACCATTACTTTTTTCAAAATTTAGACAACTTTTTAATGGGAAAAAAAATTCAATTCTCGAGAGATAGTACAATATGTCTTTGAAGAGTTTGTTGCCTCCCGTACAGTTGATTTTTACAAGAAGGGCATAAATAAACTGCCACTGCATTGGCAAAATTGCATCGATTGCACGGGTGATTACTTTGAATAACAGAAATAAAGATGTTTGAAAAATAGAAATTTTTACATCCATCCAAAAAAATTTATATGTTAGGTATCACCAATAGACCTTACTACGTTAATAAAAAATATAGGTTACATTTTCATAATAAATTATTTTATCTATGGTGTTATTTTATAACGTTTGTTTGCCTTCTTTGTGACGACGCCCTAGACCTTGAGACCGAGACGGGGCGGAGCGTGCGGCAGCCGTGAATGGTAACTAGAGTTATTGGTTTTTTCGAGAAACATATGTGTAGTCATATCTCAATATTTTTCTATTGAATGATACAAAACTAAAAGGAAACAAGACGGCCATCGATTTTTTACCAAAGATCATTATATTAAAATTTAGATGGTTGTTAAAATTTCACCTTGTATAAATCAAATAATTAGGTTTGGTACCCATATTCCGTTTTAAGTGACTGTCAGACTACCCATAATATAATTTTGACATGTAAAAATTAATAAATATTTGTTTGTTTGTTGTACAGCATGTATTTGTTGTAGACTGTATATTGAAAATATTACCTGATCACAGCACAAGAGTTCCACTTTCTCCTCAGGTGCTTCATTGGTGCTGTCGCCATTGGAGTTCGATTTGGTGCTGCCGGTGGTAGCTGTGGCACCGTTCATGTCACCAGATCCGAGTATCTTTTCAACAACATGTTCAGAGACTTTGCGGCATTGAATGAAGTCATTGGCAACTAGACGGTCCTGGAAATTATTAATAATAATAATAACGTATACATCACAACAACGTCTAGGCCCCAAACTAAGCATTAGCTTGAGTTTTGGGTACCAAGCGAAGACACCACATACATATAACAACCAAGACCCGGTACCGGTATTAATATTCATCATTTAAATACTGACCCAACCTGGGATTCGAACCCGAGACCTCCAGCTTCGTAGGCAGAGTCGCTACCCACTAGGCTAAGCGGTCGTCAAAAAATTGATAATAGCATTGATTATTATTTAATACGAAAATGTCCAAATATGAAATTAATTATCTACATGATCTTAGCATACTCGGGAAACATGGTAAAGGAATTATAATTAAATTTTTATAACAGATCAATAATATACAACAGAACATAACTACTTTTTGGGGTATAATATTTTCTAATTTATAAGAGGATTCAAAATTACTTTGCTATTGATGGTACAATTATGATATAATTCGTAAATCAAACCCAAACCAAACAAAATTAATTTTAATAATCAATTATAATGTAATAAATGCGAAAATGATTTGACGTTTATTTATTGGTTTGTTTGACTCCTCTTTACCTCAAAACAACATGAGATTATTTTTTAATAAAGATTATTTATTTATTAAGAATGTGATTTGAAAGAAAAAAAATTAACAAGTTCTTCATATAGTCTTGACAGCGGATTGACAAAAAAGAGATCCTGCAAGGGTTTCGTTTTTTTCTTTTGGGGTATGGAATCTTAAAATCAATACAATATGTTCATAAGGTCCAAAGTCATGTGGCAAAGATTAATTTATTGAAATTTCTTAATACATAATTTCTAAGGTTATTTAGTTATTGACAATTGTGAATTTTAGATGGGTTCCAATTCTATATCAATCACAGAGTTGAAATGCATTAAAAAAATAAGGTGTAGCAACATATTTTAAAGTCGAAAGTCATATGGCAATGGTGCACTGATTAGATATTCAATTCCATCAGCCCTTTTTTATACCCCACTGCAGGGGCTTAGGCCACCCCTCAAGATGAGGGGGCTTGACGCTTAAATCCATGACGCTGCCCCAATGCGGGTTGGCGGATTGTAACGACCGCCATCAATTGACAGCAACCGGTGCCGACTGTTTAACGTGCTCTCTGAGGAACGGAGTCAGGGATAGTTAATGTACTTAAGTCAGAAAAAACTCATTGATACATGCCCGGATTCAAACCACGGCCTCACAGCCTCATAAATTTAAAACAGGTTCGCTGCGCTCGGGCTATCACGACACATTGGATATACTTCATTGGATTGGATTTATTTCATTGGATTGGATATATTTCATAGATAATTTATATCATGACAGCGAATTTAGGCCTTACTCTCAATTGAGGTTAGCGAATTCTGATGGTATATCGACCTGCGGTAACAGAAAAACATAGTTCTTTCAACAAAGGCAGGGCCGCGGGCTAAAGACAGTATTAATTAAAAAACTCCAATATCTCATTGATATCATTCCATATTATAAATTTAAAACATTATTTTATTAGAGTTTACTAAAGGCTTAATACAAGAATGTTTTTTTTAAGGTATTTACAACTGTTTTGTGCTACCAATATCATATCCTCATGCTAATTAACTGAATAGTGTTGATGTATGATTTAAATAGAATTGAATTTTTCCTTTTTATCACTGTATCCCTAACTGCCCTTACCAAAGACCTTAAAGAACCACTGTGCAAAAAGGGAAAGGGATGAGAGTAAAAGTAGGGCAGAAATTGTGAGATATTAATAGTAATAATATTACATGGGACTTCCCACACAGCGCCATCTAGTCTCAAAGTAAGCAAGTATTATGCTTGTGTTATGGGTTACTAGACAACTGATATACATACTTAAATATTCCTTATGATAAATACATGTACAAATATTTTACACCCAGATACGGCACGAAACAATCCTGTTCATGCACACTAATATTTGTCCCTGGCGAGAATCGAACCCGCAACCTTTGGCTCCGCAGTTAGGGTCTCTAACTACTCGGCCATTTGGTCATTCAAAGTCAGTCATACTAAAGTTGAACATCAGATGTTCTTTAGAAAAAACAGCTTTAATACAGTTGAAGCATAGTAACTTTTCCAGTTTGATCTTAGTCACAATAAGTAAATAAGCAAAGAAAAAGAGACAGAAGCCTACTGGCGGTGTTTAGCCATCCGACAGCTGACAAATACAGAAATACACCACCAGCCAACGAGCTTTGAATTAGTTCAATAGAGTGAAATTCAAATTCAAAAAGTTTTTATTCATTATAAGATGTTTACACACACTTATTGACAGTCAAAATGAATTGATTAGGTACCGATTCAAAAACTAGAAGGAGAAGAACTGGCAAAAAACTCCTCCCTGTTTATTTTATTTAAATATGTTTTTCTTAATTGTTTTTTTTTCAATAGAGAGAAGTAATTCTAGCCATTTAGTTCCAGAATCAAAGTTAGCATGCTAGCTGTCCACACTCGCCGAGTGTGGAGGCGAGAAGCAGAGATAGCGCTATACGGATAAAAGAGAAGGGGGAGGTGCCTTTTCTTTTACTCATATGGCGCTGTCTCTGGCTCTCGCCTCCGCTCGGCGAATGTATACAGCCGGCGTCACACTTGAGTCGTAGGTGGAGGAAAGAAGACGGACGGTTGTGTATTACCCGACACAACTAGTTACATAATATCGAATAAAAGCCAAAAACTTACAGATAAAAGTGTTTTAAAGTAAATAAAGTTGACAAAGTTGGCTTTGAGTCATTAAGTTTTGCAAGTGTGAGCCTTCTTGGCACTGGTAAAGATATGACACTGGTAAAGGTACTATGCTGTCACCTGTAAATATGTAAAATAAATACATGTACCTTCTTCTGTCGATCCTGCTTGCTTTGACAGGTTGCGTGTGACAGTAGGTAAAATGGCAACTTGTTGAGTTTAGGCGCCACCATCTCTATGGCGACGTCCACTACCCATGAGGGCACCGTTTCACTAAGTAGGTTGCCTTCTGTTTCACCACTGGCATCTCCTACCTAGAATCAATTCATATTCACTCATTTAATGGGGTTACCATAAAATAATCCAATAAAATATTTCAGTGATAAAAATGTCATATTTCTTTAAAAAATACTTTTATAAAAATAGACTCAATATGATAACAAAATCTAAAAAGAAAGTCTAAATCGATTAAAAAACAAAAAACTGTTCACTCTTTTAATAGGGTAACCATAAAACAATTCAAGGGAGTATTTTTAGTGTTCAAAATGTTATATTTCTTAAAACGATATAAAACTAGACTTAATATGATAACAAAATCTAAAAAGAAAGTTTAAATCGAATAAAAAACAAAAAACTTATATGGTTCCAAAGAAACAAAGTATAAAATTGCTTTAAATGGCTGAACTGAGGTATGATGTTACAAACTTTTAAGTTTCAGAATTAATATATAGTATATAATAGCATATATTACTTTTAGTTAAAGTGTAAAGTTAAATACATGTTAGATATAATATTACAGCTATTGATTACAAACTGAACTTTCATAAAATACCTACATATACAATATTTTACATTTGAATGAAATAAAACATGTTATACTGAAAGATTGTCATATATACATTTTTTTGTTTTATTTTAAAACATATTGTTTTTAATAATAGGTCTAAAATTAAAATAAAGCTTTTCATGAATTAGGGTCTTTGTTAAACACCTTACAGATTTAACAATGTTTAACTAATTCAATATGGTGAAACTGTGAAAGTAATGCAACACCTTTAAATTAACTAATAAACTAACTAACTAAACACACAACAAAACTAACTAAATTAAATAAACTTAATTAAAATTCAGTTTGTTTTAAAATAGTGCAACCATCAACGATCACAAAGTATAGGTAGGTACTATATTTTCTTACAAGACCTCTACAGCTTTTCTAATTTAATATACAAGATTTTCTTTTTATTTACTTTCTGTAAAGATAGATGAGTCATTTGTAGTTCAGTGGAATAGGCTAGTTGAATTATTTTTTTTTAATTATTGTTTTATATGAAAAAGTTTACTTAACATAAAACAGTGAAATAATTTAAGAAAGAAAGAAAGAAAATATATTTATTCATAGGAAACAGCAGACCCAACAGAACAAAAAAATTTAACAACTAAAACACATATATATATATATATATATATACACTGTATAGGTCTGTGCCGCACCCACGAATGGGACCACAACTCAGCCCAATACTGATACAATAATTTAAAAATATAAATCATTAATAACTATGTTATTAATGATTTATATTTATAACTATGTTTAAAATGTCCTGCTAGACACAAAGGGCAATACTGCATGTCAGGGGATGTGGACTGTAAAGTTCAAAAAAGGCACTGATTTTAAATTCAACTGGCCGGCAGATATAATCGCTAATTCTAACAAAAGTTTTTATCCAATCTTCCTAAATAAGTTTTTTGTCTCAAATTGATCTAACAACTTCTTGCTCCTGACAACCATTAAAATTTTTATTCCTTTTTGCGGTCTATATCTGCCAGCCAGTTTGTACATTTATTTTAACACTAATATAAAAAACAGTATTAATAAAAAAAAAACCCTATATGTTGCCGACACCGCATTTTTTACTGACCTGTGACATCATTCCATTTAAATTAATGTGAAACTTCTTTTTCAAGAAAAAGACAGAGATAAACTTTTAATGGCTTATAAGTTCTGTACTCTTCAACCGAACATAATTTTGTTCATAAATTTTGTAATTTTAGAAAGTCTATTTTTATATTTTCTTGATAAATACATTTAATATTACTCAAATATCCTATTGCAGATAATAGAGCAGTGGTTATGCAGTATCACCAACGATATGTGACACTTGATTATAACCTAAAATTATCTAATAAAAGAATTTGAGATATATATACACCATATTTGGCTGAATTTAATCCAAACTTAAAGAATGCATACAATTCAATAAACTAAACAAAAAGTTTCTAATAAGCAGATGGTCCAAACTAACTCAACACTATAAGTTTTAATTACATTCAGCCTAACACGGTGTATGTGTTATAGGCAATGTGTATAATGCAGGCATTCTATACAATATCTAGGAAATGTATAGAATGCCGGGGTCGTTCAGGCAATGTATGAAATGATTTTCAATGTTTGAACTATTTTACACTTTACCTAGGAAATGTATAGAATACCTAGGTATTATATAGAATGCCGGTTGAAGCATAGGTAATGTATGTAATAGATTTTTTTTCTCTATGATTTAGTTAGATTGGTCTTTTGAGATCTGATGATGAAATGATAGACTGATCTTTTGAGAGCTAATACTAATTTCACCTTCCACCAGCAGACAGCGCTGATAAGACATGTGTTCTATTGGTTGGTATGCCTAAGTACCTACGAGTTTTTGCGTCGAGAGCGTTTCTCACATAGCAGTTCCCTTCGGATAAATGTTTCCATTTACAACGTACCAAAAAATTGCTGCAGAAAGTCGCCCTGTTCATTTCTTACCATTTGATTATGGAAATTTGATGATGATATGAAAAAAACCAACAGTTAACCTAACACTACGAACGAGTTGCAACTTGTTTACGGGGTAGTCCCGCACGCCGCACACGCGTCTCCTTCCCGTGGTCGTTCATTATACACATTGCCTGATGCGCAATGGCAATGCAAATTCAGGGATTTTATACAATACCTAGGCAATGTATGTAATGAATTGTATTATATACATTGCCTGAACGTTTTAGGCAATGTATATAATGCCTAGGCGTTCTATACAATGCCGGATTACACACATTGCCTATAACATATGCATTGATACAACTGACGGGTTGGTGGAGTGGTCAGAGACCTTAACTACGGAGCCGAGGGTCTCGGGTTCGAATCCCGCCAGGGACAAATATTAGTGTGCATGAACATGTTTATTTGTTTCGTGTCTGGGTGTAAAAGTATCTATATATGTATGTATAATTTAAAAATAAAATATTTATATATGTATGTCAGTTGTCTAGTACCCCATACTACAAGCATAATACTTGCTTACTTTGGGACTAGATGGTGCTGTGTGGGATATCACAGACATTATCATTACATTATTGATAGATTTTAACTAACCTGTAGTCTATATAGAGTCCTGCCACCAACTTCACTAAAGATCAACGGTGTGTGTAATGGCACACTGAAGAAATTGTTTCCAATAATTTTTTGTCCAGATTCATTCATTCTATTAGAGTGATTCCAATGTTCCAATAGAGCTTGGAGCAAAAGCGCACCAAAGTTGACTTTTTGATCATTCTCCGTCATCAAACCGGCTTCTTTCGCACTGACCCAAGCGCTGAGACAGTCAACTTCGTCTTGTCCCAAATGTATTGTCAACATCCCAGTTTTCAAGTCCACATTAAACCAATTTGGTACATACACCATTTTGAATCTCTTTTTAACTTCTTCATCATAATCAACTTCACCTAAATCTTCAATTTTGCTTGCCTTCAAAACGTCATATAATGCAACATTATTTGCTGTGTCTTTCGTCAGGATATGTCGTTTATCGTTCAAAACTGTATACTGTCGAATCGCTGGTCCCCCAGGAATGTGACATATGGGTGCGGTCTGATATGTGTTATTGGTATTATAGTTATTCTGGTTGTACATGTCGGAATGTATTGAATTTAATGGAGGTAATTTCCAACACCTAATGTCAGACTCGGATGTAGACACCCAAACACCTTGTTGGTCAGCTGTGAAACACAGTTTTAAGATTGGGGCAGATTCTTCACATACAATCATGGAATTCTCTGGATTCCTTAATTCTGTTATAATCACTAACTTATCTCTACCTCCAGATATGATATGCGTAAAGTTTTCTGTAGCTAATAAAGCCCAAACTGCTTCAGAGTGTACTCTTAATGTTGAAACGCATCTCTGTTGAGGCAGCGACCACAGCTTTATAGTACCATCAGAGCTTCCAGAAACACATTGTGAACCATCACGACTTACAACTAAAGCTTTCACATTATCAGAATGCCCTTTTAGCTTCATAAGCCTTGAACAGTTTCTTGGGTCCCACACTCTTAACACTTTCTCTGTTGATCCACTTATAATTATAGTTCCTGGGGGGTTCATAGCTAGGCTGTATATGGACTCTTTGTTACCAACTAAACTCGATGTGGTTACCGTATTGTTACTGGCTGTGAGGGCAGTTAAAGTGTTAACATCCCAAAGAAATATTGCTCTGTCAAGACCTGCACTAGCAACTTGTTCTTTATCTTTAGCATATGCTAAAGTCCTGACATAGTCTTTATGGGTACGTAACGTTGACATACAAAACCCTTTATGAGCGTTCCACACTTTGACTGTGGTGTCTGAAGAGGCGCTTATTAAGTTCTTTCCTCCGCAACATAATACTATATCATTAACCCAATCAGTGTGGTGTTCCATACTCTGTATATAACGGTCCTGGACATTATTCCCGGTATTCCAGACTCGTATGATTCCATCTCTACCTGCTGAATACAATCTGCCCTGTACAGGGTCTAATTGTAACGAACTCACGCCATTCTTGTGACGCCTCTCCTCCTCGTCTCTTATGACAAACGAAACTTGAGTTTTTTTACGCATTGTACCGGCCATTTTCCGACATCTTCGATGTAAATGAAACTTATTGTTAAGAATTTATCTAATAAAAAATAGGAAAAATATGTATGTAGTTAAAACAAAACTTTTATGTACACTTTTCCCACTTCAAGCACATCTCAGTTCATCTCACATGACAGTGCATGACAGCAATCAGTAATGACAACAATTAACAGCACATTGACAGTCCATGACACAGACAGACTATTGATAAGGGATAATACCAGATAATAGAATTAATTATTTATAGACGAGAAATCATTTTAAATATAACTAAAAATTTTATTAAATTTATAAAATGTAACGTTATAACTTTCAAAAATACTATTATCATCCGAATACCAAGACATATCAAAAACCAGAAGTCACAGAAAATAAATATTAGACGAGTATTCGTATATACAAAAATGATTATGAACCTAGTAGGTGAAATATTTTTTTCTAATACCAAGTGTTAAAAAGGAACAAAGATATTTCCGGTAGCTATTTCCCTCACACTTATTTTGCCTCCTTACAACTTACAATCTAAAGTGAACCTTATGGTAACTTAAAGGTTTCATTTTTGTGTTGTATAATTTCTGAAGTGCACAATCCTGAACCTAGTATTACGTCCATGATTAAAACCCTGAGTAAAACTTTATTGTTAAGAAACCAAACGCTTTTAACCAAGGTCAAACAGTAAAATTTATTTTTCTTGAAATAATTACCATCTTACTGTGTTAAAAGCTCATAATAGCAAAATATAACTAAACAACAAATTATCTTGAAAACGTTTTTAGAATCGGCTTAATCTCTTTTTAACCTTGTATACCTATAATTAGAATTTATATTAAATACTTATATTTAAATCCCTTTTATTAACAATTATTTGTTGAAAAATAGGCTGATAATGGCAAGAAACAAAGCTGTATAATGCTGTTATAAGTGTATAGCATGGACGTAATTTATAGTACCTACAATGTAGGTTCAGGACTGTGCACTCCCGAAACTGTATGAAAATGTATGGTAAGGAAAAATAAAACCTTTGCGTAATGGATAAGGTACACTTTAAATTGTAAGCCATAAGGAGACAAAATGAGTTTGTGAAAATGAGATACCTACCGGTGAGTCCCTTCGTCCTTTTCTTACATTTGCCATTAGAAAAAAATATTTTATCTAGTTGGTACATATCTATCAATTTTTATATATACGAATACTCGTCTAATATCTATTTTCTGTGACTTCTGGTTTTTATATATCTCGTGATATTTGGATGATGATAGTATTTAGAAAGTTATTGCATTGCATTTTACAAATTAAATAAAACTTTCAGTTATATTTAAAAAGGATTTCTTAATTTATTGTTTTGTACTGGCAAGTAAGGAATTTTGACGTGTGTATTTTCAAAGTTGAAGTTTTTGACGTCATATTATTAAGGCAACCATAACATTTTCTTACGTTGGTAGGAATTTTTTAATTACATTAAAAAAAACAAATGATTCAAAGTTACTATTTTTTTTGCAGTGCAAATTTAAAATACTATGTTAAAAACAAAAATATTTTGATATAGTAAAAAATATGTTTAAATTTATAGACGTCCTAGCATAGTACTTATGTACAAATACCAATGGAGCATCAGACGGAAAGCCGTCAAACAGGTACCTACAAATATTGTTATTACAAGCGAGAAATTGGACCTTGGGAATTCTACTGTAGTTTTGGGAAACACACTAGACGCGAAATTGCAATGGGATTCTCATATTACTAACTTGGCGAGAAGGCTCAGTTCTGCAGCTTAGCTGTAAAAAGAATGTGTTGCCTTTCGGACATAGAAAGCGTGAGATTAGTGTATTTCAGTAGGTTCCATAGTTCGATGACTTATGGCATTTTACTGTGGGGACATGCTACTAGTATTAATAGAATCTTCGTGCAGCAGAAGCATGCTCTTCGAGTAATTTATAAACTTAAGCCAAAAGTATCACTTAGAGACAATTTTAAGGAAATTAACATAATGACATTGCCGTCTTAATATAAGTATATTTGAAAAAATAGTGTAAGTGAAAGAATACTGTACAATAAAAAAATAGTAGTGATCGACATGACGTTAATACAAGAAGCAAAGATGAACTTGCTGATCATGTTACCGCCTCAGTAAAGTCACAAAATAGTTTAAAGGGCAATGTATACACTTTTATAATAAGATCCCAGTTGATATTCAAGATTTGCCCTATAACAAACTTAAAAGTACACTAAAACGAAAACTTTACGCAAAAGTTTATTTTAAAGTATCGGATTTTTTAGATGATAAAAATCCATGGGTGTAAACCGTTTGCCTATTGGTTTGTTTCCTTAATACTAATATAGGTAGTTTGAACGAATTGATTGATTGATTAACACATCAAAAGTTTATTTAAAAACTATTGTTTATGGTTTTTTTAAAAAAAAGAGCGTCCTTCAATATCTTGCTTATATTTCTGAAAGGCACCAGCATTTATTCAAATACGCCTTTGTAGGGACGTTCTCCCAAGAAGTAATAAATTCACTTTTGTAACGTATTTCCGTATTTCAAGATTACCTATGTTATATTAACTACGAAATAAAAATATTCAATCAGTTAAGTCAGATTAATTTTTTTTTTAAATGTTTTAATAAATAGTTTTGTACCTAGTTATAGTTTCGTTCATTTTCAACTGACCAAGTTATTATTAATTAAGTTATAATTCAGTATAAACAGTTTCTTTTTCCCTAAAGGAACAGACAGTTTTGATGAAATGTTTAACTGACTGCAAGCTGACACAGGAAAGAAGCTACATCACTACATATTATAAAATAAAGTCCCCCGCCGCGTCTGTCTGTCTGTCTGTCTGTCTGAACGCGATAAACTCAAAAACTATATTGTTGACAAAGTGATTCAAGAGGAAGGTTTACGTGTATAATTTATTAATGTTTTGTGGAAATTTGTTGAAATATGACGATCATTGTTGAGGAAGTCGGAAAAAAATCAAGCTGGCTGGGAGCCTTCATCGAAAACGCCGCATAATCTTTTTGAGATATAAGAAAATAAAAGTCCGCGATGGCATATGTCTATCTTTTATGGATACTTTACTATACCTATTTTTATGGTTAAAAAATGGTGTCATATGATGAGGTAATTGGAAAGCAATTTCAACGGATACAGTATTAATCCTTATCAAATTAAATACGTTATTTACCTTCAGCATTTCATGCACATTATGATTGCCCTTTACATTATACCTACAATTTAATTTAATATCTTAGAAGCTATCGCGAAATATAAATAACTCGCGACCAGCCGGGGGCCGCACCGCACCGGCCGGCCATATGGAACGACGTGACACGCGTAGTTAGGTTAAGTTATATGTATTTATTCTTTACTTTTTCAAATATTCATAGAAATGGATATAAAATACTTTAAAAATACTCTAAGTAGGATGAACATACGTCACATTTAAATGTAATTACATACAATCCACATTATCCACATGTTCGACGCAACAAGCTAATATGACACTTCGACAGAAAAAAACATTAACATTACGGTTTATATGCTGTGCTACCCGTGCGAAGCCGAGGTGGGTTGCTTGTAATTTAATAAATTAAAAAATATGAACACCTACGAATGCAACAAAGTGACTTTCTTTTTGTCCTCACTTACGGTAATATTTATTTTGTAGCATTCTAACAGGTTTTGTAGTAGTCGACGGTCGTTTATATAATTTCCTGTGGAACAGCTCATTTTCTCCATCACGGTGGTATCATAAGATGGCATTTTACTTTGACGTTTTCTCTCCACGGTAACGCCATGCCTCGGACGATTAAATAACTATTTAACGCATTCATGTAATTCTACATATTTTCAGCCAAACAGGACGGCGCCTTATATCGACGCCTTTATCTCATGACAAAATATAAAATACCTAAAGTACCTAAGCATAGTAGGTACCTAATAATTTTCTTTATAAACATACTTGCAGATAGTTACACATACAGAATGAGATTTTAGTCACCAGCCAAAATTTTTCTAGATGTTAGGTATCACCAATAGATCTTATTACGTAAATAAAAATATAGGTCAAATATTCATAATCAATAATTTTATCCAAAATAGTTTTTAACAAAATTTGGCTACCTTCTACTTTTATACGAAAAGGTGGAGCATGGGACATGTGGGCGGGGTGCGTGTACGTGCACTGGCACCCTCGTGAACGGTGACTAGTAATATTGATAGTTTTGGGAAAGGTTTACGTAGTTTTAACTAAATATTTATCTATTGAACGATACTAAAAAGGAACAAGACGGCCAATGGATTTTTATCAAAGGTCATTATAATATCAAAGTTTGGCTGGTCATTAAAACCTCAACCTGTATAGTAATATTTATTTTGTTTCTTTGTACTGCATGGTAAAAATGAATGATTGAATTGGATTATTTGTGGTTTTTTTTTTTAACAAAAGGAAATTATTGTCAATATACAAAGAAAGTGACGAAGGCACTCTGACCTTGCTAACTCATCGCCTCGTTTCACAAAGCCAATTGCACAGTCCTGAACCTAATAATACATACATAACCTATTGACATAATCGATTTTTTTTTTTTATAATATGTTCAGGGCCTGGATTGCAGTACTTTTAGCCGCTATTTCGTTTTTTGTTCGAATGTTTTGTCAATCCTTGTTCTTATTATATGTTTTCAAGTCCAACAGTCGTTATTAAATATTCATAGAGAGGCGGGAATAACTTTGTATTCGATAAGATGTCCGTGATTTCAGTAGGCATATTTTCACAATTTTTTTCCAATTGTATTACCAGTGTTAAGCATTGTGTTTCAAATATTGGACATTCTTGTATTATATGCTTAATATCCGTTGCAGGGCTCTGACAATGATCACATTTATCATTTATTGACATAATCGACCACAAACAAATCACATGCAAACATGGAACTAATAAATACTTCGTACAACTGGAATGAACTGTACTTTGGGGTTCTAGATATTTGACATTGATAACGAATTAAAAAGATAGAAGTAACAAAGACGTTAGTGTGTGCCATGTGTGTGCGGTACCGTCTCTTTCTGATTAGGGCGACAATGCTACGTAGGATAAACAGGACCTTATCAGGACTTTTTATTTATTGACTACGATCGAACAAAACTCCCTAAGCCTATCTTGTGCCTGTCACACTGATATTTATAAACTTTTTTTTAGAAATGACAGTAAAGATTTTTGTATGTGCGTGTCAATAACATATGTCGTAATTTAGTAAATTCAAACCTTTAATTCGAACATTTGTCGAAATTGGTTTAGCAGTTTTGAAATTATTATCCTATAAACATACATACATCTGTATTGTTATCGAGTAAAAAAACATACACTAGTGATCCAAATCAATTGATATTTATTAAGCAAAAGAATATGCGTCACTGCCTGAATATACGCCATTTAATGTTTTGACATAACACTATAAAGTTGAGTTCATTATAACGCACAATAATGTAAAAATTGTACCCACTAAAAGAACAAATAAAGATTTGGAAATTACATGTCATGTGGATTATATACAATAACATAATAAACCAATGAATCTTTTAAATTGCTTAAAACAAATAATATTAATTAATGACATTGGGTCTTTAAGCTGTGAAAGTTTTTTACGCGCATTCATGGTGTATTTCCTCACTGTACAGATATCAAGGCAATCACACACGTACGGATACACCGTATCTTTTTCTGTTGGAGTTGCCGGTTGTGTCTGTGTGATAGATGAAAAGAAGAAAAAGAAATGTGGAGCGAATTGCATCAGTAACAATGGTATTTGGAAAAAAGGAATCAAACACACATGAATTTGTTGAGAGAACTAAAAATAAACGAACAATTTGATTTATATAATTAATTAAGAACGGAAAAATCAACCTTTGAGAGCTAATTAGAAATTTCGGACCTAAAATACAAAGAAAAAAATCAGTTCCTGCAAGGGAACGATTAATTGCAACTTTTTTTAACATTTTGCTTAAATTTTCGATCGTTTTGAAGTGTGAGCCTAGACGTTCCATATAATGGGATAAGGTTAAACCGAGAGTTCAGAAAAGAGTTCAAATGAAATATTGTAATGTAATGCAGACACTTCACGCTCGCCGAGCCTCGGCGCGAGCCGAGTCAGAGTTATGCGGGTAAAAGAGAAGGGGCACAAGCTTTCTCTTGTATGCGCGTAGCGCTGTCTCAGGCGCTCGTCTCCCCTTCACCTCGGCGAGCGTGAAGTGCATGTAAAATGCAATAGTCATTCGATTTTCTTTTCAAAAGTTATCAACCATTGCAGCTGATCTACAAAGTTTTTGTAATATTACAACAAAATTACAAAAAGACTCTTTACAACGTAAATTATTTTGAGTACCTAATTAATAAAAATAAAGATGTATTTATTATTTTAGCGTGTTAAGTAAATTTTTTCCAACCTGTTCAAACTACTATGTTCAAACTGGTTCATACTTTGATTTGATTATAATTAGGGATGCAAGAAATATTTAATATCGATATATACCTATATCGATATAAATATCGAAACCAGACAAATATCGATATTCAATATATCGACCGTTTTAAGCCGATAATATCGAAATATATCGATATTACAGAATAATACTAGGATGCCTCCCGTACATGAAAAGTGAGGGCGAAATAGAATTTTGTATGTCTTCTGGATTCTGGATCTGGAGTCTTCTTCAAAAATAGAAGAATGACCGCCCAAGCTGCCTAGAAAAATCAAGTGTACAGTGGTGATGGCGATGCTTAACATTGCCGTGACTACTACTTTGATTTTTGGTTAACTAGGTATATACTAGGTAAGTATAAATAATACAATTACAGTTTTGATTTTTACAATAGGGTTTCTTTGATATTTTTGTAAACATTTAAGTGAATTTAACAACATTTAAGGTTATTATGTCAATCATCATCAACAGTAAATATCATACCATGTCATAGAATGCCACAAAATAACAAAGAACAACAGCTAGCTAAAACGTAGTAAAAGCAAATAAATTCTAATAAAAAAAATAATAACAAATACAGCAAAACGAAAAATACTTGTATGACACAGTATGGAATCGATCAGTTCACTGCTTTCTCTATTTACAAGCCATGCTATTACATTTGGCAACGTCGCATTAACTGTCACTTGTAGTCTGATTTATTTAGTCAGCTGACAAGATGTCATGATTTAATAATTTAAAATATGGGATTTAATAAACTAAATATGAAATTATCGATAGCATTCAACAAAAAATAGAAATAGGAGTATCTATTAACTTATCTTAGCACCCGCCCGCGACTTCGTTTGCGTGTCAGAAGTGGATTTTATGAATAGAATAGAATCATCAATAGAATAAAAAGAATGGTTATTATATCTCATTTGAGTTAGTGTTACTATGATTTTGTGCGTTTATCACAGGCTATATTTTAAAAACTAGTTTTATTGTATAATGTTCTACGGGAATGTACCGTTCCCTTGCAGTTTATTCCTCTTCCTGGGTTCTACGTAATCAATCTCGCCGGACCTGCTGGTGGCTAGCATGCGGTTAAAGTGACCATGAAAGGTATAAGCATAGTTCCCCGGGATCTTCCAGATTCCATATCCTCGAACCTATTCGAAAAATGATAAAAATTTACTGTAATTTCCACCCAAACGTGTCAAGAATGTGTCGTGAAACGAAAAAGGAATATGATGAAAATATTAACTTACCTTACTAATTACGAATAAACACGATGCAAAACGTAATTTTTAACACTGATTTATTATTTTAAATCAATATCTCTGTTTACAAAACGTTTAAATGGAAGAAAACGCGAATTAATGACTTGATTGATACTAAGGCTCGGATTACACGCAACTTTGCCAGATTTCAGTAGCATGGCTTGTAAACTATAGATGGCAGCGATCAGTTCAATTTGACCTAACTGACACTGTGGTCATCAAATGTCATCTAGTGCTTTTTTTTAAACAAGCAAAGAAGATTATATTTTCATTTGTTTTTTTTTCAAATATTTATAAAACCCTACTTTATAAATTATTATTATAATCAATTAGATTATTTCTTTATATGACGCAGGTATTTCATGCGCATCAGTTGCTTCATCTCTCTCACAAATCTTTGAACCATTTTGACAAAGCAGAAGTGGTATTGGTAAGGTGTCTTTTTTTTATGAAATAGATTTTCTTTAATAGTTTTTCAATATCAATATATAGCATTCAGGGATGCAACACGTATTTAATATCGATATATAAATGTCGCAACCAGACAAATATCGATGTTCGATATATCGGCCGTTTAAATATCGATAGAAATATCGATATTTATATGCGTATAATATCGATATTATCGATATTTCGATATATCGTTTCATCCTTAACTATAATAAAAAGTTTAATGAGATTTTAAATCAGATGTAATTTATTGATAATTATTAGTTACCTTACAGTCGTAATTAGATATTTTAGTGAAGTTATAAAAAAAATACAGTTTTCATGTTGAAACTAGATTATGATAAAAAACTAAATAAATTAGAGTTAGTGAAATAGGTAGTAATTTTAACTTTGATTCTCAGAAAAGCGCGGGAGTTTTGCAATGCGCCATCTCCAGCAGTGAAAATGCATGTGAGTAATATATGAGATTATTTATATATTTCATTTATAATAATTACGTCTTAATAATGGAATTAACTGACTTAAGTTGTAATATTTATTTTTTTTCGTTTTGTAGACAAATTACGGCAACACTAGTGTATTACATAGCTAGTTGTATTGTACTCAGTTGTACTTGCTATATTCATATAATTTCATATAGGTCAATGAAAAAAAAATGGCTTAGCAGCTCGTACGTAGCAGAAAAACATATTTTTAATTTAAATGGCCTTCAGTGATTTGTGTAAAATAAGTAATGCGTTCAAAACGGTCGATAATGAAACAGATCAGGTTAGATATTGTAAATTATTAATTTCCGAGTGTTGCTAAAATCAAGTGAGCTGTCAATTTGACCCACAATCTTGTAATATTTATTAAATGTGAAAAATTGAATTTTCGTATTTTGAGTAGGCAATTATTTCGGTTTAGTTACATTTTCCTGTTTAAGTTGAATTTCTGGGTAAGAGATCATATTTCATGTTTATACATATGGAGGTGAATGATGACATCTAGAGAATGCACAATATTTTTAGAATTATATAGTTTGCTACAATAACAATGCTATCAGTATTAAAAAAATGTTTCTCATTGTGAGTTAAATGCTACCTATATTTCGGAGTAGTATACACAATTAGAATTTAATAAGAATCTTATGGTGTATGTTAGGTATATATTGTAAGGTTATACTTTCTCTCATAATTTAATGATATTTATTTTATAATTAAAATGACAAATACCTACCCACTAAAATACTTATTGATAAGCTAACATTTCTTCACATTTACTAGATACTAGCTGCAACATATTTGAAATATAACCATAGAGAATTTTGAAAATATGTAACTTGCGTTTAGCTAAATTTCCAGTGTGGTCTGAACATTTCAAACAAATATTAATGTTAATTAGGATGGTTCAAGGGAATTTGACTAGGTACCTATTTGAAATGAATGAAAATGAAAAAATATTTATTTGACTAGTTGTAATAATTACTTAAGTACCTATATTAATGCCTAATCTATTTACTTATTTTAATTTTAAAAGCTAAATAACCTTTTACTTACATAGAACTCTAATCTACTTAATTCCATGAGCTTCTAAGATTGCGAAGAGGAAGCTAAAATATTTAAAATAAGTACCTATTTACTTATTTTAAATTTTAAGTTATGTGGTAAAAATTTTGATGCACTAACAAATGTGCTTAGCAGTGTAGTGCTGAGTGCTTAGCATGTAGGTACTTACCTACTGAGAGAGAAATGTATGTTTTTAAAATTTTATTATTTTTGAATATATTTTTAAATAGATTAGAGAAATAATTGAAAATTTCAAAATTAAAATTTCATGAATACAAAAGTTGGTAATTGACTTTAGTTACTAATCAAAACAATCTTTTATTTAATATAAATTTGACTTTTAATATTTTTATTGTAAGAGTTAGCTGACATTAAAAAATTTTAACATAACCTTTGAGTGCTAATGTATTTGGATGATTTACTTCAGGTATTTTAATTTAATTACTAATTAGCAGTTCCTGATTATGAAATTACATATTAATATGAGATATAAATCCAATAGATTGAAACCTTTCTAGAGAAAGAGGAGTGAAACATGTGCAATGGGGTTCAAAATGTGTAGATAAATATTTGAATTTCAACAAAATAGGATTTGTCAAATAATTTCCTGGCAATATAATATCTTCTTGCATTTGTATGATTCCAATACTCTTGAATGATAGTAAACTTAACACAAAAATTCTACTATGAAGGGTTACCTTGCACCAAGCTCATCTATACAAGGTGAGATTTTAGTAACCGGCCAAAATTTTTCTAAATGTTAGGTATCACCAATAGACCTCAATGCGTAAATAAAAAATGTAGATTTCATTTTCTTAATAAATTATTTTATCTACAGTGTTATTTTATAACGTTTGGTTGCCTTCTTAACGCTATATTAAACGTACGCGCCCGAGGCCTTGAAACGGAATGGCGCGACGAGCATGAATGGTGACTATAGTTATTGGTTTTTTCGGGAAAGGTTTGTGTAGTCATATCTCAATATTTTTCTATAGAACGATACTAAAAGGAAACAAGACGGCTATCGTTTTTCTACCAAAGATCATTATATTAAGATTTGGCTGGTCATTAAAACTTCACCCTGTATATACCTACCTATTCCCATGTCAATAGCTAGTGAAGTAGTTTATATTAGGCTTTATCAGTGTAGACAATATGCACTTTTTATATCTGATTACCAGATAACTCTACTAAGAGTACTGAAAAAAATATATGAGAAAAAACATGATGATTTCTATTTTTTTTTTTTAATTTGTACATATTATTGTGTACATACAAAATACAGATAAATACAGAAGTTTTAAATGTCTGTCATTTTTGAAACATTAAATTACTTTGATGTCACAGGTCCTCAAAAGAGGCTGTCCTGACCAATCACTCTGGCCTTCTGATGGCCTCTGATGTTACAGTATATAATTTAACATCTTGTTCTGTTTCGATCTATTTAAATATGCCGCCGTGATTCAGTTTAAGAAAAGTTACATTTCAACAGTCTTTGCCTCACATGCATACCTATATTATTCCCTATTAAAAACGACATATTAACATAAGAAATGTAGCCCCCCACAATTTAAAAGTAAAAGATATTGCATAATTACCATTACTAAGTCATAAAAGAGATTTTTTAATTCCATTTTTAATAAAAGCTACTGTTTACTTGTGTAAGGATTTTTTTTAGTGACACAACAACATACATGATATGCTTAACTCAAAATATGTGTAATATCTGTCTGTTGAATTAATAAAGATTAGTTCATTATGTTTAGTAATTAGAAATATAAATTGAATGTTTTATACAATAGTAAACTAAATAATAATAATACATGGGACAACCCACACAGCATCATCTAGTCCCAAAGTAAGCAAGTATTATGCTTGTGTTATGGGTTACTAGACAACTGTAATATACGTTCTTAAATACTTTTTTTTTATAATATATACATAGATAAATATGTATACACCCAGACCCGGAACAAAATAAACATGTTCATGCACACAAATATTTGTCCTGAGTGGGAATCGCACCCGCGACCGTTGGCTCCTCAGTTAGGGTCTCTAACCACTTGGCTATTCGGTCGTCATGGTAAATGGTACAGTAGTAGCATTCCAGTGACTAACCATTGACAATGAAGATTATTTTGTAATACATTTTCCTTCTATTAATGCAATAGGAGAGATTATCTATCTCAAAGTGGCATACCCCTTCACCTCACCCAATTAAGAGTGTATGTACCCATGGCCCCTTCACCAATAGTACGATTTATTAGCCAGTTATATGCACCACATTTATAAATGTATTTTTTTGTTACTTATTGTAACTATACAAACTCACTAACATTTTAAATAGACAAACTGTTGTGGAGGGGAGGCATGTCACTTTGAGTTAGAACATCTCTACCTAGTTTAACTTCATGCCATACCAATATTCCAGGTGTATGGCTGAACATAGTCTAAACCTATAAAGCATGGAGAGCTTATCAAACTAAACAAAAAGTAAAAAAGGTAAGTGATAAAAAAATATTTAAATGTTTTTCTCGGTAACCGTTAGTTTGCACCATCTGCTCACTTTCACATCTCTGAAACTTTTTGTTTAGTTTGGTAAGCTCTGCACGTTCTATAAATTTGGACTACGTTCAGCCGAACACATTGTATTTTCAAAGGTTGCTATGTAATCACAGTTCAGGAAGTAAGCAAATTGAGCTTAAAATCTGTATATAGAATTGAATTCTATCGTATAAATGTAACTTGGTCTTTTCCTATTTGAAACTTGCTGTTGTGGAACTGGACGAGCAAAGAAGGGGGTATATGTGTATTTGCAAATATAGATACAATATTTAAAGATTCATGGTGCAAATATAAATTAATATAAAACAAAAGAGAAAAAGAAAGAAAAAGTGGTGTGGAGAGCAGTGTCTATCTGTGCTTCTATGCATAGTTCTTTTTTTTGAGTATTGGATGGCAATGGTAATGAATACCAATAGTTAGTATATGATACCAATGAGTTTTTCTGACTTGAGTACATTAACTATCACTGACTCCGTGCTTCGAAGAGCACGTTAATCAGTCGATCCCAGACGCTGTCAATAGATGGCGGTCGTTACAATCCCCAACCCGCAGTGGAGTAGCGTGGTGGATTTAAGCTCCAAACTCCCCACCCTCACCTTGGGGGAGGCCTAAGCCCCTGCAGTGGGGTAAAATGGGCTGATGATGATGATGATAATAAGGCTGTGGTGATATATGAACAAATAAAGATGTTCAAAACATCCTTACTCTTGAACTAGGTACAATAGTCATAGTCACTATCCAATAACTAGAATATTCTACACTGCTTGTGCTTTACAATATATGCAGCAGGCAGAACTATCATTGCTTCCAAAATCCATAAGTTGACAGGGAGTAGTACATTGTCTTCCTGCGTTAGGCAATATGGCATATTAAATACCAAGTTTGAGCTTACCGATTTATTTCAATCAGGGAAATCAATTTGAATTTATGTCGTATCTGCCACCGTTCTGGAATTGATGGAAAATAAGTTTTACCGTTTTGCACTCATTATAATACTGTCATACATAGAAATGTGAGCTACATCAAAACTTTATCATGAAATAGCCGAAACTAATTATGATTTTAAAAAGATTTAAATTAATTTTTTAAATTGAATTAAAAGTTATGCACAATATCTTGATGAAACTGATTATTCAGATATTTGTGTAACACTTTGGTATTTGGCACATGTAATGATTGAATATGTGCTCAATTAATAATTTTTGTAAGATGTGCATTTTGAGTGTCAGCAGTTATGACATATTGGTGTTTGAAAATTGATTAATGGAAAGTTACTTGAAAAAATTTGCTAAATAATTACTGTATTTGATCTGTGACATGAACCTAAGTGGTCTCTTTATATAGATCATTTTATAATTAATTGAAAAAAGGATTAAAAGCAAACTTATCTACTTTTCTCTATATGATATTTCCGCCCGCGGCTCCGCTTGCATGGTATACACAGTTGTGTCTGGACCCCTTTTTCCAGGATCAAATGTAGGCATTGTCACTCTTCAGCTTATAAACTATCTGCCTTATTCATAAACATGTAATAACAGTGTTTTAACTAAAATGTGGTTTTTTTTCTGCCAAGTTCTATATTTCTTGTGAGAGACAAAGACAAAACATATTTTAGTTAAAACACTTTTTATGATTAAGGCAGTACACCTATGCAATCAATTATAGTGATCCCGGTACAACTGTGTAGTCCACGCAAGCAGAGCCGCGGACCACAAGCTAGTTTGAAAATAAATTATAGCCTATGTTACTCGCTAATAATGTAGCTTTCTGTAGGTGAAAGAATTTTAAAATCAGTTGAGTAGTTTTTTAGTTTATCCATAACAAACGAAAAATCAAGTTTTTCTTCTTTATCATCTTAGTATAGATAAATAAGACTAGCTTTTCGCACGCGTGGACTATACAGTGTATAAAGGTATGTGATGCCCGAGGACATTGTGAGATTTTCTAGAATACTAACATAACTTTCCATCATAGGTTTTTTAACTCCCAGGAACTTTTTTCTGGTATGAAATTTATCCTTTGTGTCATTCCAAGCCTTAAAATACCTTCATTCTAAATTTCATTAAAATCCGTTCAGCTGATTTAGCATGAAGAATATTTATGTCACAGAAACCATGTATTTTTCTGGGATATTTGTCACAGCTCATAAATTGTATCTATGCAAAGAGTTATAGCGGTCCCAGTACAACGTTTAGACCACGCGGACGAAGAGCTAGTATATAATTATAGAAAAAAGTATAACCTATATTACTGTAAAGTTTCATCTAAATCCGTTCAGTACTTTTTGTGTGAAAGAGTAACAAACATTTATTTATTTTCACAAATTGTACAATAATATTATAAATTCTGCAATAATATTATAAACTCAAAAAAGGTTCATCTTTTAGGATTTTTACGTAGCTATTGTATTTGAGAAACTTGCAATTTAATGTAAAATAGTACTGCATTAAGAGTTAATTTTGTGACAACACCAATACTAATTTATGATGTTTTTCGCAGTCAAATGAGGAAAGAATCATGGAAGAGAACGCAATGGTCCGGGATCTTATCACGAAAATCCTCGATGAACCCGGAATTTCTGAGGGACATAGGTACCTAATGTATTTTGTATAATCTGTTAATGTGATTTTTTTACGATAGAATAATAATATCTGGGACGTTTCCCCCATGGCCGTCTAGTCACAAACTAGGCAGAGCTTGTATTAAAGGTACTAGACAACTGATATACATACTTAGAGTTTTTTTATAATGCATACCTACATGCGTACATAGATATTTTACACCCAGATCTGGAACAAATGACATTTCATGCACATAAATATTTGTCCCGGGTGGGAATAGAACCCGCGACGTTGGGTTCTGCTGTCAAAGGCTCTAACCGCTGAAGGAATTGGTCAGTCAAGTCAGTCAGAATTAAACAACGTCAAAATTGATGGGTGTTGTAAGTTTCAGGTTGTAGTTGTTCAGGTTAAATAGTACAATTAATAGAGCAATGCTGATGACATTATTAAAAGTGATATATATGAAAAGTGGGTACTTTTGGGGTACATAACTATCACTGACTCCGTGCCTCGGAGAGCACGTTAAGCCGTCGGTCCCGGGTGCCATCAACAGATAGCAGTCGTTAAAATCCACCAACCCGCACTGGAGCAGCATGGTGCATTACGCTTTAAGGGTCCCACCCTGGGGGGAGGCTTAAGCCCCTGCAGTGGAGCATAATAGGTTGGTGGATGGAATGGGTACTTTTGGTGGATTAAGTTTTACAACTTGCTTGAAGTTGCTAAATAACATTGGCGACGAGGTTAATCATAAAATTCTTAAAAGTACTGATACAAGAAAAAAAAATACTGATAAAAGAAAAAGTTTATTAACAGTTATTATACATTAAAATAAAAATTCAAAGAAATTAAAATAAACAGTAGGAATTGAGAATCATACATAGATAGGTTTTCGTTTTTTTCTTGAAGCACATGGTTTTACAGTTACATGGTGTTATATCTGTATGTTTGTGTGTTTGTTTGTCGCATCATATCTTCTATAGATAGACTGATTTTAATGTGCCTTTTTTAAATTGAAAGCAGGTTTGATCGGGGTGGTTTTAAGCTATATTTCTGTGTTTATGGGTTTAGCTGCAGCATTGTAACTCCCAAATGGATGAACCGATTGTTACGCGATTTTTTTAAATTGAAAGCAGGTTCAATCACAATTGTTCTTAGCTACATTTTTATTTGTCTGTATGTCCGTCTGCGGCGTCTAGCTCCTAAATGGATTAAGCGATTTTGATGCATTTGTTTGTTTATGAACCTTAAGCAAAAAATTTTTGAAAACTTGTAAATTACTATATTATTTTGTTCAAGATTTAAAAAAAAAAACAAATATTAAATGCCAAATATTTGTAATTAAGTTTAAAAAGCTGTGTTATTGTGAAGTATAGTTTGCCTCAATATTATGGCGGATCGGAATACAACGCAATAAGCGGCGCTTGCGCAGGTACAGTCATATACCCCTTGCTCCACAGCGTCCCGCTACACCTAAAACTGGTTACTGCGACGCAACTTGTGCCTATGTACATATCCGCCATAAAGTTTGATTGGAACTGTAACATTATACCAAGGTAGTAGGAACATTATTCATCTTTAAGGATAAAAAATAATTTGAAAATTTATGGACCTCTGCCTATTATATCACAGTTTTTAAATATATTTCTATGCGTGAATACAATTTTAAATATATCTGTTCCCTGTCCGGGTGTAACTTATTATTGACTGTTTTATAAAACCTTTATAATAATTTTATGTTAATCTGTAAAATTAAACAAATTACTTAAAAGTATCTACTTAGATACTAGGTATATGAATAATATAAATTATTTTGAAAACCATTGAGGTTTAGAAAATTATAATTCTGTAGATGGCATTATATATATTGTTGATTTCTCATTTGGTCATACCTGTCAATTTACAGCTCTCTCCAATCACAAGAAAAAGGACTAGGATTGTCTATACCACCGACTAGTACGAGTCAATACAAAAACAACACTGGGTCTTTCATACCACCGCACCCTAGTTTGACGTATAACACGTTCCAAGACAACTCCATATATAATTATGGTGCACCGGCGCAAGAAAATGGCTTTAACTTTTCTAATCTCCAAAACGGCTTTAACAGCGGTAACAACGGTTATGTCAATTACACCGATTCAGAAGTGAATTCACTTTTAGGCCTAGATCCAGTGAATGACCCCACTCTAGAATCAGTCTCGCCTGAACAACTTAACTTGTTAAGAATCGCAGCTCAACAGATCGGAGCTCAGTTCACTAGTCCTAACACGAACAAATTTGATGACAAATATTTTAATTACTTTGACAACCAAAGAAATTCGATGCCTGAACAACAAAACATGTACTCTGTTGGAAATAATTTCAACAGGCCGAACAGCCTTAATTTAGATACCTCAGGATTCAACGTGGGTATGCTTGATGCTACCCAATATAATTCGAACAATAGATATCCAAAGTATTCTGAGACATATTTAAAAGACCAAAACGGTCCAGGACAGGATCCGACAGACGTCCTCGCATATCTTAATCAGTTAAATATGTCTGACCAGAGAAACAATGTAATTCCCAACATGCCAGATTTTAATAAACTCTCTATGGATGTGAACAATCACTCAAACTATCAAAATGGTGCAGATGACCATTACAGTGGTAAAATGCCTGACGATCAAGTAAGAGACAAGATATATCAGCAACAGTTCCATCGTGGATTCCATATGCAAATGTCGAATAAAAACTACAATGGCGTTGACAACAATTTCTATATAAGCGAAGCGATGAAACAAATGGGGAACGAAAAAGGAAATTTTACAAACACTAATCAAAATTTTGATGTGTTCACTAACACCGTGCCGAATTACAAACCGAACGGTTATCAGCAGAATGATTCGTTTTTTAGGAGAGATGTTAATATGATGATACCTAGAGACAATTTCCAGAATAACAGTCAAGGTATGAACGATAGAACCAATTTTGATGGAAACACTTTGATCAGGGACAAAATGCAGCAAGCGGCACTGATGAGACAGAATGAAATAGCGAGACAAATGAACTTACTGATAGGCAATAGACCACCTCCGAATCAATTGAATGTTGACGTTTCGTTTCTGCATGAGAACAATCCATTTAATGTCGGTAAGTAAAATTATATTTTATGGGGGTTTTAATATATGGTCGAGAGAGAGAGAGTCATACGCACGCAATTGACCATTCCCAAATTTTTGAACAAAAGTCCGTTATTTCGTTTTTCGAAAGAATAAACAATTTTAAGAATCTAATTTGATTTTATTTTTTTTTATTTACATCGGTATTTGACGGTATATGACAGTTCATGGAACTAATAATGACAGTTGATGACATGACAGCCGACACTCTGAGGGTGACATAATTTTTATGAATATGCAACGGCAATGGCTGACCTTACAATTACACCCTGTGATGTCATGCTATGAAAATTTTCAAAATGATATAACTACTTAAATACCGATCAAAATAAAAAAAAACAATTAGTTTCTTAAAATTGCCTATTCTTTCGAAAAATAAAATAACGGACTTTAGTTCAAAAATTTAAGAATGGTCAATTAGGGTTCCGCACCATAACCACTTCAACAATAAACTGTCAGTATTGCATTAAACTCTATCATCAAAAAAATTCATTAATTCTTTTTATTCAATGACAAATGACAAAAAAAGGTTTCCTGTTATCTATGACTCCAATATTTACTAACTCGGAAAATATTACAATTTCCGCATAAGGAACCGAGAAGGTTATGGAAAGAACGGGTTTTTCGAATGTTTTGAGGCATATATTTGACGACCGCTTAGCCTAGTAGGTAGCGACCCTGCCTACGAAGCTGGAGGTCCCGCGTTCGAATCCCAGGTGGGGTCAGTATATGATGAATATTGATACTGGTACCGGGTCTTGGTTGTTATATGTATGTGTTGCCGTTGTTGTGTTGTATCACTACATATTATAAAATAAAGTCCCTCGCCGCGTCTGTCTGTCTGTCTGTCTGTCTGAACGCGATAAACTCAAGAACTACCGAACGGGTTGGCACATTATTGGCACTAATTGACGGAGTGATTCAAGAGGAAGGTTTATGTGTATAATTTATTAATGTTTTGTGCAAATTTGTTGAAATATAATGATTATTGTTGAAGAAGTCGGAAAAAAATCAAGCCGGCTGGGATCTTTCATCGAAAACGCTGCCTAATCCTTTTGAGATATAACAAAATGATGTATGGAGGAATTGTGTATCTTATATAGGACTAAAGAAAAGTCCAGATGGCATGTATCTATCTTTCATGGATACCTTCCTATGTCTATTTTTATGTTTAAAAAAATGGTGTCATATAATGAGATAATTTGAAAGCAATTTATATGGATACAGTATTAATCCTTATCAAATTAAATACGTTATTTATCTTCAGCATTTTATGCACATTATGATTGCCTTTTACACTATACAAGTTAAATTAATGTCTTAGAAGCTATCGCGAAATATATATGCCGCGCGACCAGCCGGGCGGCCATACGGGACGACGCAACACGCGTTTTTAGGTTAGGTTAAATGTATTTATTCTTTACTTTTTCATATATTTATATAATTGGAAATAAAAACTTTAAAAATACTCCAAATAGGATGAACTTACGTCATATTTAAAGGTAATTAAAACCAATTCACATGTTCGACGCTACAAGCTGATCTGACACTACGATAGAAAAAACATTACGGCTTATGTGCTCTGCTACCCGTACGAAGCCGGGGCGGGTCGCTAGTACGTTATAAAACGTAGTTAGAACTATTTGGCAAAAGCAAAGAAAAAGACATGTTTGAAATCCTTAACATATTTAATCCATTGGTACTGTTTGTACACCCATAGAGTAAATGAATTTGACAGCAGTGTGTGGTTTTAATAGAGTCATTAATGTCACTTCACAGTATCAAAAATGTCCAATTTTGCGGGGTTGAAGAACGGCGCGCGGGAATTTAACGGGGGTGAAGACCGACGCGCACTGAAACTCGCTATCTTACACAAGCTTAGCTAGAGTATGAATGGTTAGACAGTAAACGCAGAAGAGATCTTGTAGTCAATTCGTACTTTTATGGGTACACCGCACGTACAAAAATATAACTCTTTTTGAAGAGCCTGATTAAGTGAAAATATGGTAATTTGCATTTGAGACAAACATATATTTTTTTATATTTTAATTATGCCGTCATTAAAATTTTGACGCCATGTAATTTTTGCTGCTCTAGGTATTTTACTGTGATAATACCTATCTTCATTTTATAGGTCTTGGAGCAGCGTTACTCGGTCCAAGTCCTCCGGTGGCGCCTCCAGTGATGCAGTCGCCGATGGTTGACGTGCCATTGCTCGCGCCTCTGTACGCCATGAGAAATATGAGGTTTGTTTTATATCATAACTGGCTATTGTCCGCGGCTTCGCCTGCGTTAACAACAGGATTTACGCTACAAATAATTAGTTATCCGTTCCCACCCTGTCCCCATTATTATATTCCTTAAGAGCGCTAGTTACGGACATCACAAGTTCAACGCGCACGTGGTCTGCACGAAAATTAAGAGACGGGGACAACCCGCTCGGTTTAATTCATCAGCGTCTTCCCGCGCAGGGCCGGCGATAGGAGGGGTGTAAGGGTAGTAGTACCACCAGGACCCAGACTAAGAAACGGGGGCCCGGTTAATTGATTTTTTTTTTTCAAAGTAATGTGGGGTGGGCCCGGCAATGTTTTACACCCGGGGCCCGATCTGGCTCTCACCGGGCCTGCTCCCGCGCCGTCACTGCACCGTAGCTACTTTACGTAGGTTGCCATAGAGCGAAATTCAGACGGTAAATCGAGCGCCCGCCTTGCCCGCGACTGGTTTTAGCTGTAGGGTATTTTTGACTTTCCGAAAAAAGACACTATTTCCTTTACATGGATGAGCTTTGCCTTGAAAAAAAAATCGTTTTTATTTGACTAAATTAGAGCTATCCACACCTTTGATAAAATTGAGGCGAATATTACGCTTTTTGAAAATTAATAACTAAGGTGTTTAGACACTTTTCGATATATTGGTCCCACACAAACCTCAACCTGGTTCATCAAATAATACTAGGTAAAAGAAAATCTCAAGATTTAAATGCGTATTCACCCTAGAGCCTTTGTACGGGGCGATCTACGAATCCTTGAAGACGTCCTTTTTCGTGATTCAAGTCACTTCTCTGCCAAATGTCATCAAAATCTATAATACAATTAGGCTTATAACGTTACACTATAATATATATTTATATTTGAAGTCATTATATATTTATTTTCTTGTATGGGTAGTGAAAGGCAGATCTTTATCCTTGGGTGCAAAATAATTTCGTCACAGGTGTTTTGAGAACCTCTTGCTATGCTTGCTGTGGGACTCTGTTGTATCCTTTGCTGTACTCTGGATTTAATATTTCACCCCCGTGGGAAATATACTATCTTGCTCCCTTGTTTCATAGCATTATATATGTCACAGTAGACCTGTAACATTAATAAAATTGTAATGTTTAAATTTTTACTGATTATATTTCTGCAACATGTGCACTAGCATTTTCAATTCTGTCCCAGACGTGGTAACCACGGTACACCTTCAGCAACACTCCACGCCCGATTAGACGCTTGTTATGAACAATGGAGGCAGTTGGAACGCGAAAGGAAACGTACCGAGGCGAGACTGGCTCTAGCTTATCCAGGCAGAGCGGTATCTTCTTCAAACTCGATACCAGTACCACGCTTACCACCATGCCCTACAAGGGTTGATAGGCTGACGGTCGACATGTTGAGGGAACACACTAAGGTATAGTAAAGATGTCGTAATGTCAAAGATACTATTTGTGTGAGGGTTATTAATGTTGGTATGTTTACTATGAAATATGCATTGTGCATTTTCGGAGTATGGGAATGGGTCATTGACCTGTCTATTACAAACTATAGAACGTATCTCAAACATAACTTAATAGCAAATGATTCCAATCTGTTGTACTTACAAATTTTACAATATAGTATATAAATACTTTTTTAGAAATAAATATTATTTGAACAAACATCTAGCTTATAATGGCAATAATAATAATACATGGGACATTATCCCACACAGCACCATCTAGTCCCAAAGTAAGCACTTATTAAGCTTGTCTTATGAGTTACTAGTCAACTTAAATATTCTTTTTTTTTTTTTTTAATTTTACATGCATGTATAAATATTTTACATTCAGACCCAGAACGAAATAGATATTTTATTTACTACAGTAGACTCTCACTAATCCGGAATTATTAAAAACTAGGGGGTGACGTATTATTGGAATGTTCGGATTACTGGATTGTATAGGAGGCGTTTACTTAACATTTTTAGCTACACTATTTTCACTTGGAATAGAAGATAAACTGGAATGTGCACAGACCGGTAAATATAAATGTGCTATTGTGATAAGTTTTGAGGTTACACTGAGGCCAGAGCACAAACGCGGAGCAGGAATAGGGAGGAGTAAGGGAGGGGCGGGTACCGGACTATGGAACGTTTTGATTTATTCAAGTGCCGGATTAATGAGAGTCTATTGTATATTCACAGTGAAATACATTTCGTAGCTGGATTTAATTCTTAATTATACAGGATTTTTTTTTCTCTGCGCATAAACAACTTAATTCGTTATTTTGTGAAAAAAAATATGATTTAATTTATTTATCTATTTATTCATAATAAAAAAAAATTAAATTGATTAGATTGAGAGTTTAAAATTACCTATAGACTCAATTTATATTAAATAAAATTAATTCTAACATAAAAATAATGATTGATTAGATGTATCTATAAAAATATCGCGAGTCGTAACACCCTACTCGAATGGCGAAAGCCCCTGTGCGGCGATCCCCCGCAATCATCCCCTGCGGTGTATGTCCACGTTTTAAGATGAATTATATTGGACAGGTTGAAAAAATAATGAAAAATAAAATTTAGATTTTTTAAGGTAATATGTTATATTCACGTTACTGAATCTTATAAAAAATTGTGCGCAGTGATAAAAAAGTACCCTGTATAAAGAATTTGATCAAAATATACAAATATTTCTTTTGAAAAATAATGTTATATTTAGGTGCTAACACTTATGGGGAAAATGGAGACGTTGCGGGCGAGTGTATGTGTCGCTCAGAACAAAAAACCAGCAAGAGGCGGTAACAATGAGGATGGAAAAATCACCGTGTTGAAACGGGGACAAGAAAACGTCGAGGGCCCACAAACTGTTGACCCTGCCACTTTTGATCCATCAACGTGGAAAGATGATGTTAAGAATTTGGCTGAAATGTGAGTTGAGAAGTGAATATTGTCTTTCATACTGTCAATTGCCAGTCAGTGCTTCCACTTTTGCCATTCTTATACCATTTTGGGTTTAAGCAGCCATTTTTCTTAGTCATTTGGGTTTATAAAAATATTTTTGGGTTTGGGTGTAGGATTTTTAAGCATATTTTTGACTACCAATAATTGGAGTGACAATGTTAATAAAAATATCTACTTATGCTCACTTGAAATGATTTTGTTTCTAGTATTATGTTGTTTAAAATAGTATATTTCTGTAGCATTGTCATATTTTATAACCTTGCAACACTGATTTTAACTTTAAAGATTTGTTCAAAATATTTGAAATATACAAACTTGAAAAAAAAAACAAACCAACAAATATTTTGGGACAGATTCGGAAATTCAGCGTGATTGTTTATGAAATTTTGGGTAAAAAACCCTTTTGGGATAATTTTGCTAAACAATTTAGCATATTCTGAAATATGGGATGATCCATTAATTACATCACACCTCAAGAGGGGGGGAGGGGGTCCACAAAATGTGACATATCGTGACAGGGGGGAGGGAGGAGTTCCATGTTTGTGACCTCACAATCCTCACAAACTACAATTTTTTTACAAAATCTAAGTTTTAAAAAAAAATTCAATTGTTAACAAACATTGTACCTACTAAACTATTAGTTTAGTTCGTTAGTTAACAAACATTGTACTAAACTATTAGTTTAGTATAATGTTTGTTAACAATCGAAATTATTTTCTACATACTTGGATTTGTTTGAATACTTTCCTTCCCTATAAATTTGATACTATTTTTCTGGCCGATTTTAACGATTTATTGTTTTCGGAATAGCGAATGTATTATTAAGACGTTCAGGCTCATTTTACAACGCCGTAAGTGCGCTGGACACCTGTGTCGGTGCTTTTTGTGACAATAGCCGCCGCACGCGCTAAACCTTTGACTAAGCCGACAAGTGCCGATGCCGTGATTTTGTTGCGATTCTAGTCTTCATTATGGTCTTCATTTAGCAATTGACTTTCGCTGAGTGACGTAGTTTACGAATTATTCTTTTGTGTGATTATATAAAGCAAAATGAGCAAAAAGGTGAATTTAGGTAATCTTTACCGTAACTTATATGATGCGTACTGTGCAGCGTATGCTGATTCAAAAAATAAACAAATTTTACAATAAGAAGTTAATAAATTATGGAAAAGTTTTAAAACAGCCGGGAGTGTCGAAGACAAAGTAAATTTTAAAATTCAAGAATTGAAAGTTATTTTGACGAAAAAGAAAGGTGCGTTTATGGGTTTCTTCTCGAAAATTCAGTCAAAACCATTACCAGGACAACTGCAAGTACCTAAGGAAATTAAAGTAAGTTTGACTTAATATTTGATAGCTACGGTTTTAATTTTTTGGGTTCTTAGGCATTATTTTGTGAAAAGTTAAACACGATATCCGAGTTACGTTATTAATTTAAGACTTATTTATATGAAACGCGGGCGCGGGCCTGTTTGAATTTACCTAAAATGCCAACAGCACTACAAACATATATGTACATACATAATCACCGCTCAGTGCTCTGTGTATCCATTTGTGCACGTCGCCCGTACTCTATACATATAATAAAGCTCAAGAGGGTCGATAGTCTGTACATAGAAGGTATTCGAAAAAAAAAGTTGCCTGGGGATACTTAGAATCAATAACAGAACATGTTCCAACAGTTTTTAGAATTTTTGTCTGTTTATCTGTTTTATTAAGCGGAAGATCGCATTCACTTTTCAGTTGAATGAAAATGTAATATTGTCATGTCAGTTTACTGGTGTTATAGGATATTTTAATACTTATTTCGAAAATATCACTAATAAAATGTGCCGAAAATAGTTAAAGTCGATCAGAAAACCATGTTACAAATTTTTCAAGTCAAAACCTTTTTTTTGCAGGAAGATATGAAAAAAGAGATGCTCACAGATACCAAAGATATGAATACACAACTAAGCGAACAAAGTCAAAGTCAGATCCATCAATCGGATTCTAAAGATGCACCGAGCCAAAGAGCTTCAAGAAATAAAATAGCTGTCCAGGAGTCGGAGCTGAACAGCTTGTTATTAGCTCGGGAAGCTGGCTTAGCAAGTGATGACGCTATCAAAAGAATATCAGCATTAAAAAAAGACCTTGCTGACGAAAAAAACACGCTGAAGAGAAAGATAAGCGCCGCAGAAAGGCAAAAAAAGAGTCGTGATTCTAAGAAACAAAAATTTTTAGACTTTTGTGATAAAAATACAGAGTTAGCAACAGCTCTTAAAATGAGAGGTAGTACTGGTCGGCCTAGGCTGGAGGAAGATCAAGTGGACTTACTAGAAACTATAAAGAGCATTGCAGTTTTTGGTGGTGCAGCCGATGACCGCCGTCGGACTGAAACCATCAGAAGCTGCAAAACCTTAGACTAGTTGCAGGCCGAGTTAAATAAACGCGGTTACCACATAAGTAGATCCGGGTTGTACTTAAGACTCCTTCCCAAGCGAGTTAACACAGAAGAAGGAAAAAGACATGTCGTAACGGTCCCCGTAAAACTATGCAGACCTGACACTACGCTTCATGCAAAGCACATGGATGGCCCATTCTGTACAGCTACTATAAGAAACCTAGAGTCTTTAACATCAATATTGGGTCCTGGGCAAGTTTTCTTTCTATCAATGGATGATAAGGCACGCGTACCCCTGGGAATAACAGCTGCCCACGCTCAGGCACCAATATTGATGCACCTGGATTACCGGGTAAAATTACCGGACCATGATTTTGTAGTAGCTGAAAGACATAAGCTTATCCCTTCAGTGTACGCCGGCATCGTTATAAAGAAGGACGGCGAAGGAAAGCCAGAATCAGTGACACACTCTGGGCCTACGTACGTAGCAATCTGAAGTGGCAAGCATTCTTCGTCTAACGCAGAGACTCACGCCACCGATGTGCATAAACTGTCAAATCTACCTGCATTCGAAAACCTAATGAGAACCCGAGAAGGTTTTGCGAAGCCCGTATTCGTTTTTACTTGTGACGGCGGACCCGACGAAAACCCGAGGTATGAAAGAGTGATAATTTCAGCTATTCAGCATTTTAAAGATTTTGATCTAGATGCCATATACATAGCTACGAATTCTCCAGGTAGAAGTGCTTTCAATCGAGTTGAAAGGCGAATGGCACCTCTCAGTCGTGAATTGACAGGTGTTGTCCTGAAACATGATACTTTCGGTTCTCATTTGGATTCCAGTAATAAGACTACTGACTTAGAGCTAGAAAAGCGAAATTTTGAGAGTGCAGGCATTGTCTTAGCCAACATTTGGAGCGAATTGGTTATTGATGACTTTCCTGTTATTGCCGAATACATTTCGCCAACAAACACCAATCTGGACATTGAACAGGCCAAATTACTTAAAAATGACGTAACTTGGTACGCAAATCACGTCCGTGAATCTCAATACCTTTTACAGATAGTGAAATGCGACGTTGCAGCATGTTGCGGTGTGAGACGGTCAAGCTTGTGGCGGTTATTAAGACAAGGGTTTTTACCACCACCTGTTTTGATTAAACAGACGGCAGAAGGGTATGGAACTGTAGGAACCAATGACACCGATGCTAAATTCGCCCCACTGATATTGCAGTTGTCTTTGGATCTACGAGCGTCATCACTTTTCAAGCAGGTTCTGTACGATACATATTGCCCCAGTGTTCAAGCGTACCTGTTCAAACGGTCTTGTGACGTTTGTGGATTGTATCTTGCATCATACAAAGCAGCGAACCTACACACGAAGAAGGTACATAAAAAACAAGAAGTTATCCCTGCTCCGAAGATCCGGCCAGATAGAATTGCGGCTAGACGTGCCAGAGAAATGCTCTGTATAATTAACAATGACGCATTGTGGTACGACGAAGGAGACGTGGACTCGAATAATGTACCAGAATCTCTCGAGAGTGTGACAAACGTCTCTGATATGCCAGTCATCCAGAACATGAAAGAGTGGATCCAAAA
This sequence comes from Luffia ferchaultella, assembly GCA_949709985.1. Lineage (NCBI taxonomy): Eukaryota > Metazoa > Arthropoda > Insecta > Lepidoptera > Psychidae > Luffia > Luffia ferchaultella. Next base: position 4,851,969 of record OX453264.1, on the reverse strand, counting down.
TCCTTGGACGGAGGAAGAATAAGTTTTTAATATTTTTTTTATTATTGTTGATTTTCTCTTCGTTAATTTTATAAATCATTTATGCAATCCTAATAAAAAGTTAGTTTCAAAGTGATGTTGTAATTTATACCTTCCTAAACTAAAAATCTAAATGTGACGTCACACTAAGGGGGGAGGGTGTAGTTAATTGTGATGAAGTGTGACAAGGGGGGAGGGAGGGGTCAAAAAATCATGAAATTGGTGTGACGTAATTAATGGATGATCCCTATGAAAATGAAAGTACAGGTGCCCGTGACTGCACCGGCACAGTCAAACCCTGCATCCATAACCGAACCAGTAGGGTTGTCATATGAAAGCCACTCAGAAATATCTTTTAAACATATATAATTTTATTACACATGTTTGCTTATTTGTTTGATTTTTAGTGCGCCCCACAGCGAAGTCGAGAGCGCGATGTTGGCATGGAGGAATGCGATCGCAGCAGTGCAGAGCGCACGTCGTCGTGAGCAGCTTTTACATGCTGACAGGCATGCGGGAAGGAGCGATCGTTAGTGTTTTTTGTTTACTGGTTGTTTGTAACCATTTATTATTTCGTAGGAAAATAAGAGTGTATTAATACGACATTTATTTTTAATGCATCGGTGCGTCAATACTATTCCTTCCATTCCATTCCACCAGCCTATTTATGCCCCACTGCAGAGGTTTAGGCCTCCCTCCAGGGTGAGGGGGCTTGGAGCGTAATCCATGATGCTGCACCAGTGCAGGTTGATGGATTTTAATGACTGCCATCTGTTGATGACACCCGAAACCGACGGCTTAACGTGCTCTCCGAGGCACGGAGTCAGTGGTAGTTATGTACTTAAGTCAGGAAAATTCATTGGTACACGCCCGGATTCGAACCACGGCTGCACAGCCTTCTAAACATTGACTGTTCCTTAATAACGAGCAATGGGTATTACTGCCTTCAAAGTTATGTTATTGTTTGAATATTTTAAGTACTGCGATATTTCCATACAAACGGCGTTAACGTTTGCACCCCATTAAACCTTAACCGATTGGCACAAAAAATATGTGGTATACGTTTTTAATTTTTTCAATATTTCAATGTTTATTTTTCGATTTTTTAAAATTTTTCACTACGTGTAAAAATACAATCAGTTTATTGTTGAATATATTGTGAAAAATTAAACAATTTCGAAATAAAACCCTCGCATTAATTAGGGTTCCGTAACCAAATGGAAAAAAGGAACCCTTATAGTTGCGCCATGTCCGTCCGTCCGTCTGTCTATCTATGGTTTTTCTCGGAAACTATTGGCAAAATATAAATGAAATTTGGAAGGTAGGTGTAATCTATGAATCGCTACACAATGACGTAGTGAAATTAAGAAAAAAAAATTTGGTATAGGTTGCCATACATGTAACTGAAGTACAAAAAAAAATTCATCGTATATTGACGCGAGATGTACCAAACGATAGGTCTTAAAAATGGTCTATTAAAATTTTTTTATTTAAGTGAACAGTTGTTGAGATATGCACTCCTAAAGTCCTATTTTTGTTAGAGTCATGTGTCCCTCCCCTCGGCCAGCTAAACCATTGTTTTTGGATATGTGGAAAAAATTTATGACAGGAGTATATATAACGTAGTTAAAAAGAAAACTATCACAGCCAACTATACTGTATTATTTAACAAATTATAGATTAACTTATAAAATGTACTTTTAAAAGTAAAAATTTTGTAAAAATTCCATAGAAAATGACCGATAGCGTTTAGCCAATAAGCGAAAACTAGATGCATTTTATCTTTGTGATGTTATTGTGAAAGATAATTAAAAAAAAACATTTTAAGATGAAAACTACATTACTACTAATACTACTAGGTACTATAAATTTGCGCTTTCCTTTGCAAAGCTTATTCTCTTCACAATCGATACTAAAAGTCAAAGGTTCACTGTAATAAAATAAATAATACAAATTGTCTCTAGCTATCAGGGCACTCATGTTATTATTTTTCGGATTAGCCAGAGAGGATCGAGCGGCTTCTGAATAACTAACGAAATAAAAATGAAATATATTTATTCAATAATTGTTAAATTACATAATAATAATGATTAATGGTTAAGTTGGGTTAACGTCGCGCTCGTTTTTTTATATTGTATGGTGGTACGGAAACCTTCGTGTGCGAGTCCGATTCGCACTTGGCCGGTTTTATTATTAAAAACGTACTTTTTTTATCTCAATACTTACCATATAATTTTTTTTGTGCCAATCAGTTAAGGTTTAATGGCGTTCAACTTTTAACGTCGTCATTTGGATAGAAATTTGCCAGTACACATTCGTCTTGAGTGCAAACAAAATAATTTATTTAATTTTTAATCATGGGATATCATAGTCCTTTGATGTTCAAAATAGTACCGTTGGTAATATATTTATATTTCCTGGAAGAGTTTTCACAGTTAGATTTCAATGACGTTTTTTATTGAAAGTTGGTTTATCGGGATGGTTCTTAGCTATATTTTTGTCTGAGGCATTGTAGCTTCCAAATGAATGAATCCATTGCGATTCTTTTTTTATCGGAAGGTTGGTTTGATGTGGTTGTTTCAAAAGTAATTTTTTTTTTTAATTTATAAAACAAAGAAATGTATATTTCTTAAATAAGGAAATCGTAAAATGTGTATATTCGAGTTTAAAAAAGCTTGTATTAAATATTAAACTAAAAATTTAGACATTTATAAAAAATTTTTTTTATAATTTTGATTACAATTTATTTACACATTTACTTATTATGATAGTAATATAAATAATATATAATAATTATTACTTCTGATCAAATAGATTTTGTATGAAAATCAGCAGTATCGTAACTATCCTAACCAAATCATGCTTTATAAATTTTTATGACTTCTGCCTCTATTTCTGTTGCATAATAAAATTCGTACAAGCGAGTGGGTAGTGCTTAATATATGTTTTTTATTTACAGCTTCAATTCAGCTAGCGGACGCAGTCAAGCAATTATCAATATCCGCACGTCGAGCTCGCTGCGCTATGTGGTGCGACTTGACTCTGACAGTAGCACTCGCTCCGCCTACCACTCCTCAGCCTGCCGCTAGTACTGCGACACTTGGCACAGCCAGTGCTAATTGTGGTGCGACAGATGTTACTAATGGAGCAAACAAAATTGGCAGTTCAATGGTTAACGTGAGTTACTATTTTACTTATTAGGTAAATCAGTTTTAAAAATGATAGAAATCTTTATTAAAAACTAGCAACCGCTCGCGGCTCCGCCTGCGTGGACTACATGTTTGTATACATCATAATTAAACTTTTCGTCCTCTTTTATATTTCATCACTTTCTTCTCTGCTATTCGATTGTCATTTCATACTGTAGTAAGAATCCCGCGATAAATAAGCTCAATTAACGAAAAGAAATTATTTTATTTACAGATAGAACTTTTTATTTTATTTTTAACTATATATATACATATAACTAGTTTTCCGCCCGCGACTCCGCTCGCGTGGACTACGCAGTTGTACTGGGACCCCTTTTTCCGAGATAAAAAGTAGCCTATGTCATTATTCAGCTTATAAACTATATCTATGCAAAAAATTATAGCTATTTTGGTACAACTGTGTAGTCCACGCGAGCGAAGCCGCGGGCGAAAAGCTACTTTGAAATTAAAATATAACCCATGTTATTCGTTAATAATTTAGCTTTCTACAGGAGAAAGAATTTTTAAAAGTCAGTTAAGTATTTTTTGAGTTAATCCGTAACGAACGAACAAGAAATCAAACCTTTCCTCTTTATAATATTATTATAGAGAAGTAATCTAGATAGTTTTTGAAAAGTCATCTATCTCATCAATATTGGTTCAGCCGTTCCGGGGATTAACCCGGCCAAACAATAAGACAGACAGAATATAGCCTATGGCCATCCTGAAGGTTCACGCTAAATATTGGTTAAACAATTTTTGGAAATAATATCAGTGGGTTCATAGATTACTTCCTACATCCAAACTTTTATGTACAATACGCGCCACCGATGTAAAGGCCGCCGGCTGTACACACTCGCTGATCGGAGGCGAGCGCCAGAGGCAGCGGTATGCGGGTAAAAGAGAAGGGCCTCTGGCACTCGCCTCCAATCGCCGGGTGTGTACAGCCGGTGGCTTTTCACATCGGTGGCGCGTATTGTAAATATTTGTATTTTTACGTGATAAATTTTATGGGTGATAAGAGATTGCGCTAGTCGTATCGTCGTTACATAACTTTGTGATAGAGTGAAATAGTTGAGTCATTATTTCTGATTTTGTTGATCTTGTCGAGCACTATCCATGTTGTTAATATCATTAGCATGCGTTTTGTATAACTCTTAATCTTAACCAATTGATGATAGTAGTCTGGCTGGGTTGGATTAATAATGGTAACTGAGCCGTTCTTTCAGAATTCAATTCTTCTCGTTAAACACTATTACATAATTTGCTGTTGCAATGATTATTAGTTAGGAAGCCGCTATGTGTGTTTGTCATTTATGATTTTTGGTTACGGTTCTAATTACTCCGAATATTTATGCATAAATTGCCAGCAGAATTTTTTAATGATTTAGCGGTTTGACCGTTAAAGAGGTCTTATGTTTACTGAATTGTACCAAACCGCTTAAGGTTTTGCAGAATGGTTACCGCCGCGGTCTGATGACGTGAAAGCGATAAGTTTGTTTTTGTGTTTTTGAAGTATGAAACTTGAGGACAGATCTATAGAAACATTTAACTTTAGCAAATCATTCATTATCATTGAGTAATGGCCATGGAACCGAAAGATAACTTTCTATAAAGTTGAGGTGGAAGATGTTATCACGTCAAAATCATTCCATTCCATCAGCCATTTTTTATACCCCACTGCAGGGGCTTAGGCCTGCCCTCAAGATGAGGGGGCTTGGAGCATAAATCCACCACGCTGCTCCAATGCGGATTCACGGATTGTAACGACCGCCATCTATTGACAACAACCGGGATCGACTGCTTAACGTGCTCTCGGAGGCACGGAGTCAGTGATAGTTAATGTACTTAAGTCAGAAAAAACTCATTGGTACACGCCCGGTTTCAAACCACGGCCTTATAGGTTCGTTGCGCTCGAGCTATCACTACACTAAAATCATAATAGAGCGAATTATTTATATAACTTCATCGTTATGCACTGTTCTGTTATGGTATATTATAATAATGGTTTCATATATTTTCAGACTGATAAATCCCATCTCTCATCACAAAACAACCAGGGTAAAAACAGTCATGCTCACGATAATCAGAACACCTCCAAGACTAATGCAAATGATGGGAAAGAGGTAGGTTTTGTTTTAATTGCTATAAATTTTAACTTTAATTTTTTTTATGTCTACACACTGCTATAAATATTCAATTAATAACATAATATATTTAATTAGATCCTCCTTATCTTCTCAGTTGTCACCATTTTTCAAAATAAGTAATGACTTAAAAAAAAAAAGTGGAAAAAGTACCCATTGTGGATCATATACTCATATATTCACACTGGCCAGTAACAAATGAACCAATGATTTTATATAATTTTACAATATCAACAAAACTCTGTTTCTTATGTTTGATTCCAGATAATTTTGATCACTCGTAATATCATTATGATTGGTTAAACGGTACCACTGATTTCAATATAAAATTCATTTAACCAAAACTACCAGTAGTGATAAATTCAACGTTAATATAATAATTTTACCATCTTAATAAGTGAAATACATCATAAAATTGTCTATGACTTTACAAAAAAAAAAAAAAAAACTAGAACCTTCTAGAGCTGTTTCTGTTTTTATTTTGGTTTTTAAAAACCAAACTATTGAAGTTCATAATTTTCGATTTAGTTACATACGTGCAAGGGAGTTTTTCGAAAACCAGATTTACAAATGTTTGGTGTTTAAAAAAAAACATGTTTTATAGATTTAACTACAAGTTTATGATACATTTAACTTATTAAGATGGTAATTTAAAAAGAATACAGTGTACTTTTTAACTTTCGGTCAAATAAATTTTGTATGGATATCAGCACTGTAATTTAAACCTTAGCCATATTTACGACATGTCGTTCGAAAAGTAAAAGGACTTTCGTAAAAGCGTTATAATAAGTAATCATCATCATCATCAGCCCATTTTTACCCCACTGCAAGGGCTTAGGCCTCCCCCAGGGTGAGGAGGGGGGCTTGGAGCTTAAGTCCACCACGTATATGTATGTAATAAGTAATAATAACATGTAATAATCTTGGTGGTTTTTTGAATATCTTGAAGAAACATGATAATCAAGACTCGATTGTTTTTTTTTCACCATCGGCTATTATTAATTTTTATAATTTTGTCACCAGAACACTGGACTACCAGATAAAAATTGGAAGAAAAGATTCTACAATAAACAATAATTTGAACAGGTTCCTTCCTTATATTTTACCTATTACCTAAACATTCCTTCCTTTTTGATCCCTTTTAAAAAATCTATGTGCATAATCACAACCTTGTGTTTATTTTGTGTAAATTATATAAAATGTCTTATAACATAGTTTATATCGATATTTTGTAAAATAATTAGATAACATTTTCCAGTCGGTGTTTTCATATTATGTTTTTAATTTACAGGAAAGGACCTCTACAACAGATAATTCCGCAACCAAAAATGAAACCAAAACGGATATAAAAACCAAACTGTCTGAAAAACCAGTCGAACAGAAGAACGACAACCAGAATCGCAACCAGCAACGCCGCGCACCAAATTACAGGCACAAAATCAACCAAAATGGTAGGTCAACGGATTTCTACCAAAAGAATCAACGGTACGACAACAGGTTCAACCACAATCGTCACCCATACCATTACCTAGCTACAGGACCTATTAATTAAGTTGAAGTCAATTTTGTCCCAAATGTTTGATATTCGTGTGACATTAAAAAAAATCTAAAATCATGGATATAAAACGACATTTTTTTCGTACAGGTTATGTAGAATTTGTCTGTTTCCTTTTTGTCGTATGGCCATAAAACAAAAAAAAAAGTGTATTAAAATTTTTAGACTTAAAATCTGTCGAAAAAAATGCTGTTTTGGAAATGGATCTTGATAGTATTAGAGCGTCAATGTTATTTAGTATTAATACGAGACAAAATGACTTTTCTATGAATTAATATAGCTTTGAACATTTTTCGAAAGTCTACGCTGAATAATGTTATAATAGACTGAAATGGATTTGGAGGCTTTTATGCAATTTTTAACTACAATATTTTCGAATTATTTAAAAAAGGTACTAAAAACAACCACAACACTATCCAAAATAACATTCCTTATTTATTGACTACGTAACTGAAAGGTATATAGTGAAGAATCTACCGTTTTGGTATAAATAATACCTTTTTGTCTAAAGGGCATTACATCTGTGCAGATAAGTTGACTTACAGGATTAAAGATGAAAAGCGTTTTGTTGTAATTGCATTACGTTATAGCGGGGCCACACTGACGTTTGATGCGGTTGATTATCGCATTAGCTGTTGGTTATATTTGAATTTTGCAGAATCGACACCGCAGTTAATGCGAATAATGTGAAGGAATATTTAACTGCAATATACGTTAGTGCGGCCCTGTTATGCGGGAATAAACCAATATGTATGCATCTTCTTGATATCATAATCTAATTATCATCTTGAATCTTGTGGTCAACTTGAATTACGTTTACCGGTTGAACCGTTGATACCATCGTAACGTACAGTTATTGACAATAATAACCAAAGACCAGTAATTTGACTTAATGAATCTGATTGGTACAATATAATTTTAACCATTAGTTTTTTATTTATGCTGTTTTGTGACAGATATACTAACCTATTCAGTGTCATAGCTTTAGCTTATCTATCCCTTGAATGTGTGGATTGCTTACTTATACGAGTTTGGAATTTAACTGTGCTTTTATATGTATTCAATGTATTTAGTAAAACGGCCATATATCTATTTCGTGTAGAGGCGATCCTTTCATATCAAACAATAAAATGAAATATCTATGGATTCTCTATTCTTAGGGAATGCGTTTAGCATAGAGACTTCATTTTTAGTTAATTAAGACTAAAATTTAAAAAAAAAAAAACAGGTATAACTGAGACCACAAAATAAATTTAACTATCTCATATAGATTTGTAGGGTAATTTATAGATATGCCAGTATCATCTTATTACATAAAAATAAAGATTCTGCTTAGTTAGTTGATATTACTAACATTTAATAAAATTAGATCTGTTTTGACTGCGCTGATAAATATTAAATTACACTGATCAAACAAATTGTTGTGCACTAATGGTCCATTTCTCAAAAATTAGTTTAAAAGTTATCACGATATAAGTCGGCTGTGCATTCACCGACTACTTTCATCAACTAAAATTTGTAAGGCCGTAAGTGCGTTACTCGCCTAATGTCGAAGACAGTGGAAAATATATCTCCTCATGGGGAACAATTTTAAATCGATAACAATTGGGTTAGTGTACGGCATACTGTTTAGTATTTTTACTTGCCAAAAATGACAGTGCGAATTTGGAACTTTTAAACTAAATATTAAATGAAACATTAGTAATATTATAAATTCCATATGCCTAGTCACTCTGTACTTTTTCCGCAAGTTTTCGGCTAGTGACCGAAATTAGGATTTTAGAAATTGTAACAGTACATAAATTAATTCATTTACCGTCGAAGAGCCTGTATCAATGTTTTTAGCTTTTAGCTTTATAATGGATCACGTGGCAAAACTGCATCCATTAAGTTTTATTATTAGGAACTAACAGTGAATCTCACTTACAAACCATGTTGGCAGAGTGGGGCAAAGTGTCTGGTTGTGTAACGTGGGGCAAAAAGTGTCTGTGCAGCGCGGGGCAAAGCGTCTGGTTGTGCAGAGTGGGGCTAAACGTCTGGTTGTGCAGCGTGTGGCAAAACGTCTGAATAAGTAGAGTTGACATTTTGGCTGCAGTTTTTCGACGTTGTGATCGTAACAATTCTGCATATGTGTTTTACGACGTTAAATGAATGTATATATTATAATCTTTCGTTTACACGAACACATCTGAAGAGATGCTATACGATTTATGACGATAGTGATGTAAGCACATTGTTTGGTATTCGATGACTAGTTACACTATTTTAATATAACGGATTTAATGTGCAAATAATGAATTGTTAAACTAAAAAAAAAATGAAGTGTATAAACTATTAGTATGTAAGTGTACACAAAAGTTTTTATTTATTTAACAAAATATGTAATGTTTTTTTAAATGAATTTATATTGTTATTGGCTTCTGGTATGGAATTGATTAGAGGGACACATTAAGGTGTGTTCACAGAGCTTAGAATAGAGCCCTGGCTTAACGCGAGGGCGATTCGAGCTCTTTGGGTGTGATAAAGTTTGTTTAGTTTATAACGTCGATTACAGTTTTTCTTTTCTTTCTTTTGCACCTTGCATTAGGTGGTTAGACAATACGTGTAATTTATTTTACCAATCTAGCATATGGGGTGTTAAAGTAATTCACACTTCATTATATAGAAATTTACGACTCGGCCAAAAGTGTAATAAAGATTGTAAATTACAATAACGAAACTTAAAAATATGTAGAGTTCCTCACTTTTAGCGTAGGTATTTTTTAGATAGTGTTTCGATTCCGCGTTGGAAGGTCTTTCGATGACGAAGTTTGAACCATCAACAACCTAGGTGAGGTCAATACACGCTGCATTCTTTATGTGGGCCCATTTAAGAGTCAACTGTCATGAATCAATTTAGCGTATACTACTAAAGTACCTTGTATAAAGATTGTTTATGAGTCTCATTTTTTTCTTTAAAATATTGTCATTGAATGTCATTTATACTCAATTACTGTCAGCGAGCCATCTTCAACACGAGTCTTATCAGCCAGTGGCATGATAAACGGGTCACTGACCGTGTTGTCTTATTTCTCTTCTTCGTTATCGCCGCGGTGTCGGTTCATGGGAGGTAACCATAAATAGTTATTATTTTGATAGGAAATCGTGCAGGATTCATTTTTAATTAAATTTTATTTGAAGCTGTATTGTCTTATATCAAAATGGGTCCATAATAGAAAAAAAATCGTGTATGTTAATCTCTGGAAACGATTAGACAGTTGATGTCAATTTCGTTGTGACCACAGTGTAAAGGGAAACAGAGTCAACAAATAAGGCTTAGGGATGCCTCCACCGAGATTAAATATTTAGTATGTCATTTTTCGAGTAGTTCACTAGGTTCAGATACTATTAATTCCAACAAACGTGTATAAGAATACGGTCTAGGCAGTTTGCTCACTCCATGTAAAATATGTGTCAAAAGTATGCTATTCTTGTATCCCTACATAGATAGCCTATAAATATAATTAAACCTAATGTCTACTTATTGTCTATGTCTGATAAAGTGAGGCATTGTAGCCTATGATTAAATTAGAATATCACCTTACAGTAAAATTGTGATTCCTCGATAGATTTCAACTGAAAATGACACTTCAAAACTCTACCATTTCTAATCTCAGTGCAGGGCCATACAAACATATGAAATTTAGTGTCGCGTTAATTGTAGGTGTAATAACATAACTAATGCGATACCTATCAACGTAACGCGTTAGTGTGACCCGGCCTTTTGGTGGATGCACCCCTTGAAGGAGTGCAGTAAGTTTTGATATACTTTGAACAAGGTCGTAATGTGATAGGGTTATATAGGTATACGGCTTTTTTTGTATAGGTATGACGAAATATGGCTTTGGACTCATTAAATTTTTCATAAGTCGCGTCACTGTATAGGGTTACCTGTTATAATATTGCACAAACAGTAGCAAGTCGTAATACCAAAATCGCAATATTTAAGTAAAAATTCTTCCAACATGATTTTTTTTTAATATTTCGTATATGTACCCATGTTAGTTTTTAAGTAAAACATTTTTTTCTAATTATATTTTTAAGCGAGTCACACTTTCGTTTCGCGTGTACGTAAATGAAAGTGATTTCTAATTATTTTTAAGGTCCATACGAAACATGTTATATTTAAGAGTTTGATTTTTTTAAAGGTGTTGGAAGTATTTTTAATGTTTTTGATGTAATGGAGATCGAAAACTCATATCCAGACTGATTCATCATTAACTTCTTCTACAAGATTGAAATTCATAATATTAAAATGTACAAGCTTACGTCCTTATTAATTGTGCTATATACTAATTTAAATTCTGGCTAAAATTAAAATAAGGAACACTAATTTGTGTAAAAACAAAGTACACGTTTTGTAGCTTTTTTAATGGAAATTCTCCAGAATGCTTCTCATGGCAGCATTTCAATATATTTTTTTAAATATTCGTTACATTAGTGCCTTTTCCGAACGGAGCGTGCATGCATTTTCATATTATAAAAAAACCCTATGACAAACGTACAAAAAATATCTATTTTACCAAAAGTTAATTTTCTTTAGGCTACTTAAGGCTATTATTATTATTTTCTAAACAGTAACTTGTGCTGCATTTCTTAACTGGCACTTTGTCACTGTCTTGGTATGATGGGGTTAAAAACTGAAAGCTAACAACAGATGTCGCTATTGTTGAGCGGCCCTAAATTCTGACATCTTGCTTGTCAGTCTTTTGTCAATGTTTAATAAATTGGTAAGTTTTTAGAGATAATAATAAAAGTATAAAACCTAAAACATTTACCAATTTAAGAATTTCTTTAGTCATAATCATTCCGTTTAGAATGATTTTCACATAACTTCGACATATCTTTAACCAGAAATTTTGCCTTTTAAGAGCTTTTTTCCAGTTTTCTATGTACAGGTACCTTCGGAAATACGTGGGTTCCTATATTTTTATATCCAATAGCTGCACTACGAGTTAGTTTAAAAACTATCGAAAAGGTTTCGAGTCGTAAAATCCTTTGATACTTGACAGCTATATGTCAAACTTTAGGATCACGCAACAGTAGTGACCCCTGAAGGGAGCAAATGGCAGTTTTTACCCCCATTGAATGTTCCGCTTAGAGTTTGTAATGCAGAAATATATCTTAGAGTTCACAGTGGGGTCAGATAGCATTTACCTCTGTTTATTATTTCGTTATTTGCGGCTATGAAGGATTTTATTAACTACATCTCGATACATCTCTATAAGCACTGAAAAAATAAACGAAAATTAATCAATATTTTTGACATTTAATATTTATTAAATGCAGTTATCAATTTTCAAAATATATTGGGTGCGAATTAAGATGAAGCGACTTAATATACTGCGTCCTTAAATGTTTGAGTTAAGTATATTATTTATCTTTTATAATGAAAATAAACCTCAACTAATTATTTCTACTAATACAATTAGTTACTTATAAATTTCCACTTTGGTATTAAGTAAGTAGATGTAAAAACATATGCGAAGACTAAAATCTTTACTATGCAGCCTCACATTTGAGATCAAATATTTAAGGACCCTGCAAATGGGACATTTTCACTAATTGTTTTCATTTTATATGATTAGTAATAAGTTTCCGACCCCATTGTAATAGAAGCTTCCATTTGATATGAAACTTAGTACAATCGATTTACACCTTAGCGTTATGAATTTAGTAGTTAGTCAAAGTATTATAACCTCAGTGTTATACATTTATGAATTATAGCACAATAATGAATTGTTTAGTTTCGTAGATGGTTTTAGAGAATTCCCGTTTAAATGGACGTCTAAAAAGTTACTGTGATTGGGCAAAGTTCTGCACTAATAGGGACAAATCTCCACTTTATTTGTAGGCCTCAAGGGTTGTATTCAATATGTTAAAGCTGTTTTTTTTTTTTAGATAATATGTAGGACGTTTCAACACGCTTAACTTATCCTAAACTAAGAAGAGCTTGCACTGTGTGTACCAGTAAACTGATATACATACTTTAATATTTTTATGACACATTCAACGCGAATTTTTATTCGCTGACAAAATTAAGATGTGTTGTTCAATAATATTGTTAAAATCGATTTACCGTATAAAACCTTAATTTTTTGGAATTTATGAAATAGTCTCACCAAAAAATGTACGACCAGTGCGCGCGGGTGGGCCAGTGCAGCTGTGTGTTGGCCGTGGTGTTCACATTTTTTGAAATACCGCGGAACGATTAAATAGCTATATATAGATTACAACAACATAAAAAAACAATATCTAAGTTTGTATATCAAGTTGTCTAATATGTACCCATAATACAGGCTCTGCCTAGTTCGAGATTAGATGGTGTAAGAAGTCCCAAGTAGGTATTATAATTATTTTAATACAAGGGTGACAATACATACATTCAATTCGATTGCTTCGGTTTAACAATTTCTTGTTCAACAATGTTTCATGCGGCATAGGCCGGGTGGCAAAGATGCGCTGCATCGCGTACTTTTATTTGTGTCGTTCACATAGATCGATTCGGCATATTTTCAGGCATTATTTCGTTTGGCATGGTTCACTTTTCATGCGGCTTTTGTTAGAAACAGTTAGTAAATCGAGCCGAATAGGCCGGGTGTGCACGCCTGATTCGTATTGGCCTGTTTTGCTATGCCGCGCCGAACCGAAACGTATATGTTCAGTCATTCGGCAGATCTGTATCTGTCCCGAACGGCAAAAATTTATTGTACGGGTAGGCCGGACGACATTTCCATTCATTTTTTCAATTCAAACCGCCCAGCCATACTGATTGTGCCGAATCGAATCTATATATTATAGTAATTCTAAATTAAAAATATCGCCTTAAACAAGTAGTTATTCTACACACAGACACAGGACAAATTAACTCGTGAACAAATAATTATAATATCTGGGAGATCCCACACAGCGCCATCTAGTCCCAAACTAAGCAAAGCTTGTATTATTAACTGGCATCCACACAAATATTTGTCGCGTCCGGGAATAGAACCCGCGACCTTTGAATTTGCAGTTGTAACGAGTCGAATAATTTCACAAAAACTACAATTTCTTACATAAAAATCAATTATCGTATTTATATTACTTACTTGATTGTTGACATTTTCGCTTGATAAGTATTACTACTCCAAGGCTAGCAGTTTCAATAAAATTGGCCCAAAATGTTCAATTAAAAAAATTTATTATTATAAAATCTACTATAGGAACAGATGTAGGATAAACTCCAAGTTAAGTGTTGATTTATTAGCCTGTTAGTGCAGAACATATTAAAAATCATCTGACTTTCTACTCCAATGTTGCCATATAACACTTTACCTCACTTTCACAATGTGTTCATGCATGTATTATTGAAGTTATATACTGTCAATATCAATTAATGCATGACACGGGATTTTAGATCTTTTACAAATTACGAATTTAAATTGCTATTATAGAAGTTGTATTTATTTAAAATTGTAATTAAAATTTAATGAGAGTGTGTCTCTCGGTATAAAAATAATATTAGGTTGTTGACATTTGAGAAGATTTTATATTTTCCTTTGCCTTGTTAATTTTGAATAGTTAAATTGTTTGCGTTAGATTAAATTTGTTCATCGATTTTCTGAGAAAAGAATTGATAATTTAATTTATTATTAACAATGTGAAATTCGACTTGTTAAAATATTGCATGTTTTGCTAATACCGTTGTTTAACGTGGTAGTGTAGATATATTCGTACAGATCTATTGAAATGTGTCATAGGTTTTGACCAAAACATCACCCTTTTTTGTGAAAAAAAAAGGTTCAGATTGAAACGTTGTTCTTTTTTTTAAAATCTTAAAATAATTTAAAAAGAAACAATTTTTAACGATGCGTTTAATTGCCTTGATTTTTAATAGCATGCTAAAAATAATATTATTTAATAGGAAAAAACGTTGAACACATATATTATTTAGACATAGCGTGGTTATACATTTTTATTTCGGAAAAAATGGCCTATTACATGCCCTATAGTTTACGGTTTTAAAGGTATATATACGTGCGTAATGGCTGTGAAATTGTGGACTAAAGTGTAATAATTGATATTTTATATACATTACATGAAAAAAATTACACAAAAAAAATATTCACTGGCTGGTAAGAGATGGGATAATTTATGTTTTCTATATTTATATATATTTTATTTAAATATGTAATATAACAGTCATCAAGGGGTATAATTAATACAGGTACATAAGGCATAGGCAAAAAGATTTGTAAAGTTGGTAATGCTTCTCACTGAAACGTGGTGATCTCCAGAACAGAACTGTTATGTATTTATGCATAGATTTGATTACTAATTTTATAAATGAAGCTTTCCTTTCAAAACAATTAGGTAACATAATGACAGTTCGAAACTGACGTCCAATTGTAGTCTTGTAGTGAATAATTTGGTTTTCATAGTGAATAATCTAATGAAAATTTTGTTGCATTTAGTATAAATGGTTATGGTCGAAGCTGTTTAGAACCGTTGATAGTATGAAAATTGAACCTAGTTTAATAGAATGGACTTGGACCAACATTTTAACGCATCATTTTATATTTTTTTCTGAAAATATACACCAATTTATAGTTTTGCTCCTAAAATAAAAACAAAGTCAGTCTGTCATTTCCTAAGTATTTTTTTTTTCCAAAAATTTATTACTAAAATATCTCTGTGACATCACCTAGGCAAGTGATTACTATTGGCTTTTTTTTTAAACTGAAAGTTATAATATTTTTATCGATTCATGAGGATTACAATTTCATTTGACATATTGACCTGACCTCAATATTTTTTATTTGCATTTAGCTTTGATTTTTTACTATGGAATGCAGTTTAATAAACTCAACCACCCAGATTACGTCACAAAGACAATTTCAACATCAAATGAATTTTCATAAATATCCGGCAATTCGTAAATAGAAAAAAAATAATATTTTGATAGGGTATTCTAGAACCTTATTCCTTTTAATTTTAATTACAAACAGAAATTTTGGTCCATTAAATTTGTCATTACTACATTTTCGCGTGTGATTTTTATGACATACAAATTATCTATTCTTTTGACATAACAGCATTGTCCACGTTTTCTTAAAGCATTTAACATGTTATACGAATGTCTATTGAAAATAGTTTTTAACAGTGATAAACATAAAGCATAAAATTCTATCGCAACGTTTCAATCTGAAGTTCTTCAGATTGCTCAGTTGTGAAATGGGTACGAATTTATTTTAGCTCAAATATCATTTCTTCCTTCCGTCCATGCTTGAATTGAAAATGGGATTATGATTTTGATAACATAAGCGATTCATTTCTTTTAAGTTACGATATTCCCATAGAGAATTCCGTCAACAAATGTTTAATAAACAAAGTTTTTTCACTCATATTAATTTATTGCGTGATGCTTGCATACAGCAAAACCACAACTGCACACAATTTTATATGCAACATATACTAGAATATGTGTATTTATCAATTAAATATAACTTATGTATATGAAATAGAAAGATTAAAAATATAGATTTATACAATCTGACTATATAATGACTGTACCAGAGTCTTTGACGCTAACTTTCACCCGCGCAGTGATTTATTTAGGATCAGTTTTGTGTGAACAGTTGATCCCTTTTAATCAAGCAATTACCTCACTACATACCGCCGAACAGACGTTCAGATAAACCACTGCGCGTATGAAAGGCAGCGCTCATGATTCGTGCCGTTTATTATGCTCGTTCCGTTTTCTGAAACTCATCAAACAGTTCTCTGATAGTTGTGTATTACGTGACTGCACCCTACACAGTATACTCTGGATGATTTAAAATATCACTTCTCCAAAAGATTGTAAAGTACCTCATTGATTTAATTTAATTTGTTAAGAAATTTTTTATAGATTATGTACACCTTAGAAAAAGCGGGGCATGTACCAATGAGTTTTTTCTGCTTTAAGTATATAACTATTACCGTCGGACCTGGTTACCATCATTAGATGGCAGTCGTTAAATTCCACCAACCCGCACCGGAGCAGCGTGGTGGATTAAGCTCCAAGCACCCTAATCCCGAGGGGAGGCCTAAGCCTCTGCAGTTGGGTATAATGAGCGGATATGGTAAACGTATATTTCACCATCAATCCCATGTAAATTTTCATAAATAGGCAAAGAGCAAAGACAAACTCTGCGGAAATAAACAAAAAAAAAATTGTATGTAAACAAATTAAAGATTAATACACAAAAACTCCAATTTCAACATTTAATACAGTCCAAATCATTGTTGAATCTATTCCTTAATATTTTCTACACAGCGCCTGAAGTAGGCATATTGTAGGTACAGTATAACGCACGATTCTTTTTCGTTCTAATTTGTCTGCGAATGACTCAATGCGCAGGTACAGCAGCGAGGGTAGTCGTGGGAGGCGGACGCCGCGCGCGCGAGCGGGCAGCTCGAGCTATCGGACCTCTCCTTCATCTCTTTCGCGTTCCTATTTTATGCTACTGCGACGCTTTCTGTAAATAACTTTACAGCGGCAAAGATCAGTGCGTAATACTGTAATACACACGAAATATTGAAAACTATGTTTGTCTCTTTCCAATACAGTGGTCGTGAACAACATCAAAACGAAACAGACTGACTCAAAGGCGCCTTTCTACGTAATTTTCGATGTTTTACGATATAATGATTCGTCGGTGTAGTTTGCACTTCTAGTATAAAATTTATTTCAATTAACGCAACTAATATTCAGATTATTGTTTAGAGTGCGTTGTAATATGGTGCATGGATGACTTTTGGGCATGCGTGACGTAAGAGCAACGGGGTCATTTGTTTTGGACCATCTCCAAAAACTTTTGTCCAAAACAAAAAAACAAAAAACTTTGTCCTGGACGACCGGACGAATAATTTTGGTTTAAAGAGGGCGTGGTGTATCTCTTTGGAATACTTTGGGCGGATCATTAAATAGTACACCGCGAGAGGTTGCGACAGAATATAATTTTAAAACACTTTTGAAAATTTTTTGAACTAAATTGTGTGCGGTTGATGTTTTGCTGTTTTTTTTTTATTTTTCATCTGTATAATGAAATATTTTTAAATTACTCTGTTTGGATATCTCTATGTGACCAACGCTTATAAAGTAGCATATCTAAGAATATTGTGTGATATAACCTAATCGTAATTGTAATATTTGTCTATAGTAATACGGAAAATGAAATTCTAAATACCAAATTTAATAACTATCCAGTACTTAATTATTGCCAATAAACTTTTAAGATACTAACACGGTGAAAAAAAAACCTTTATTCGAAGAACCGTTTCCATATATCAATAATTCGTCCTTTCGATGTGTACGCGTTAATGTTCACTGTCCTTTCACCACTCTTGTCGTAAAACCTGTTTATTAAGAACGTATAGATTTTAATAGGTATATTAGTTTTTAAAAGGGGATATGGAATGCATAAATGCTAGAATTTTAGATAGGAAAATGCCAGGTAGATCCGATATACGCAAAGCGATGACAATTTTGTAACTACCCACATTTGTAAGTGATACAAATCAAGTTTTTATTCTAATATACAGGATGGCATAAACAGATTTAGTTTTAAATTTTTCAGTATCTACATAATGAAATCAAATTGAAGAGATAAGTGGATGTGTAGGATCTATCGAACAGTAATACTTTAATATAATTACCAAACCTTTTAAAAAAAAAAATACAACAAAAAAATAATTACATAGACCCCCTTTTGTAATTTCGGAGCTAAAATTAGTTTAATGTTCTAATTTTACAGTTTGATCGATTGCAAAACACATTGTATATAAAAAAAATTAACAATTTAGTCCTACGTCCATTACCTCTTCATTGTCATAATGGATAACAAAACTTTTGGTGTAAATATTAAGAGTTTTTATGAATGTGGATCAATATTAGAGCTTTATCAAATTTGATAATAATTTTATCGAATGGAACATTATGAAAATATGTCACTTTCGAGCGTTTTCCTATGTGGTAGTTTTTAATATAAATATAATATCAATTTTAAGCGAAGCTAGACTTGTTAGTAATGAATGAATTGATTGCCTGTTCGTTGTAAGGAAATTGTTAGATATAGCAACCTCAAGCTTTCTGTTATGTGTTTAGAAATTGCTAAAAATTTATGCCATGTAAGCCCCTTTGAATAAAAAAGTTATTTTAATAGAAGAAAAGAAATTAGAACATGTTGGAAATCGTTGTTCTTTTAAATTATTTTTATAGGTTACGTAAGTATTCGAGCCATTTGATCTGATTATCCTCTTTGAAGTTTTTAAAAGCACTCGTCTGTTTGAAGGTCCGGTAGGACCCTTTTAGGGTGTTGATGTGTCGATTGATTTAGTTGTGGTGTTGGTATTTATTATTATGTATTTATAACACAGTGCAAGAAGCTGCTGCAATTATTTGAATTATTGTAATAAGTGTAACTCCAGGCATGATGAAATCTTGGATTGCAACCATAAGTTCCCTTTTTTGGGTGCCAGTAAGCACAAAGTCTTTTTTTTGTCTTTTCTTTGTTGGCTAGATAATTTCTTTGTCGCTATAGTTTTAAGATTTTGACACGACGTGGACAATAAACGTTGGCTGATTTGTTAGATTTTAGATTGTGATAGTGAAGGACAGATGGCGCTAGTTTTGGATCGTCTTCACTTTTGTAGCTTTTTTAGTTGATCCTTTCATCCGTATCGAGGTTACGATATATTTGTGTAATATTTTTTTACTGTGGACATCGACTCAACGAAGCCAAACAAGAAACGAGATTTTTCAGAACAGTTTTCATTCAACCTGGGTAATCGGAAACCCCACAATTGTATTACTTAATTTTTTTATGTTTGATAACTTTTTGACATCAGCGATTCCGAGCCATGCAATTGCCTGCTAGATAAAAGTATTTAATCGAAATTTTCTAGTGGTTCCGGCATTATTATTATGAAACGAAATGTATTGTCTTCTTAATTCATCGTTGGCGATTCGAATATAAAAAGACTATTGGTTATAGAGCCTAGCATTATCCGCGCGTAATCAGAATCCTTCTGTAAATATGAAATACATAAATACTCAAATAATTGCTGTTAGGAAATATCAATTTTACTTTATCACTATTGTATCTAGCGTATTTTAATTTTGCTCAAACAATTTAAAGTTTTCTTATCTATCCATTACTATTAATAATATGAACAACAATATTTTTGAGTGAAACATTAATATTAATAGAAGAAAAGCAACATAAAAACGATACCATTGTTAACATATTAACTTGTTAACTAGTAGACACTTAACGACGTCAGAGTGCAGTTAAAACACATGATACTCAGTTACAAAAGGTCATATAACATTCTGATTGCGCACGTATAATAGTCACTTTCGATCGCGACGATCGTCTGCATAATTGTGTCTCAACAATTATAATTTGAGATTTCTACTCACTGTGGTGTCTGGTCAACGGAATGAAAACGAAACAAAGATAATTTTTTGCCAGTTCCTTCTAAACGTAAGCGAAAATGAATTTCTAAATGAATATTTTACTAGTGGATAAGTGTTGATAAATTAATTTTTTTTACAAGTGTTCGCTAACACGGAGAGTGTTCTATTTATTATTTATGGAAGGTAATCCGTCAGTTTAGAAATTAGTCTTTTTTTCACAAGAAAGATGTAAAGCCAATTTGGGCATAGGTATGTGTAGATTTGAGGTCGGGGCAAATTGGGGCAGTATAGCTGCTCAAAGCGAAGATGGTCTAGAGTGGACTATGTCAAGGCACCTGCAGTGCATAACGCATGATACTCGTGTTCAGGGCAAACTGGGGCAGTATAGCTGCTCAAAGTGTAAAATGATCCTGAGTAGATTATATTAAGGCATCTGCAATACGTAAAGCCAGTTTGGACATATGTGGACTTGACTTTGGGGCAAACTGGGGCAGTGTAGCTAGTCTAAGTTTGCACTGCAAATATTTTATTTATTCCACAGCAGATTATATAGGTTGCCTCAAGTCAGTTTTTACCTTTCATCTATACATATTTTTAATAGAGTGGCTTTGTATCAATTATCAGTGACAAGTTATTTGTACTGTTACACATGTTAGTTTAGTTCGACTAATTGGTGATTACTTACACTAAATTAGTATGGAGATATTTAAAATGAAAGTTATGTTAACATAAAAAAGTGTTAGTGTATTTAATTTTTACGTTTTATAAAATTCAGGCTTTTATTAATTTTTTTATAAGGCACAAATAAGCATCGAACATAAATATATAAAATATTTTTCGGTATATTGTGAAAATATTTGGTTTGTTTTCTAGAATAAATAAGGTCAGTAAGTTTTAAGTGATTTTCTGTAATATATTATTTTTGAAGCGTCCGTTGATTAAAAATGTATTATCCGTATTGATAGTTCACTTATAGCCCAAAACTACAGCCTATAATTGTATTCGTTAGTTTATTATTTAAGTGATGAATTTGGTATCTATTTTTATTATTTTTTTCTTCATAATTTTGTAAAAAAAAAATTAATTCGTAGAGAACATTAAAATGAATGTATAATCGATTGTTCGATATTATTAGTGATTTATTTACGTTCGTGTATATTAATATATATATATTTAAGCCCGTTTAGAAAATTAGTAAATTGTTATCAATTATTTACTATGAGATCCTTTCATCGAGTGTGATTGACTTATCTATAATATTTGAATAAAATACTTTGTTTTCGAATACAGTTCTCTTCTGTTACAAAATACTAGGTTTGTTATATTAGGTACGTGGAAAATTATTAATTTGCGTTTTTGTTTAAATCTCCATATATACCAAAATAAAACATGCAAATATATATGTGATTAAGGAATGGCATAATTTCGCAAAATAATTGTTATGATCGAGTATTTTGTTTCAAATTTAGAACCTAGAGATGAAGACGTGTTATCTATGCGGGAAGGCACAAACGTTCAATGTTGTAAAACGCATATCTCACAAAAATGTGCCGAGTGGAGGTTAATTACAACTTGTTGAAGGCATCTCAAATTGTTGAAAGTTTTCTGTGTCTATAAGGTTCACTTTGTTTGGGGCCCTATTCTCATTCTATTTTATATTAAATTTTGCACACGCACAGCTGATATTCTTCTACGTGTTACGGTCTCAATCGATACGATATATAGACATGAGAATGAGGTCCCTATTCTGCATTTCGGCCGGTGTGTCTGTCCGTCACTGCCAATCGAAATAATGTCACGTCGTGTATAAATTTTTTTTTTAATAATTTGTATAACGCTGTATCATTAATATTGTAATCGAAAGTAGAACGAGCGCTCGATCTGAGTGAACGAATTAAAAAAAATATATATATTTGGTTTTACCAACTAAATCTAATTTCTTACAACATTGGATCTGTCGTAGGTAACGGTTCCGTGACCTATAGGCGAATAAGAGATACTTAAAAAAAAAAGTTTTAATAACAATAATGTACTTGTCTGTGAATTATCGAATATAATGAGCTTATTAATATTTAATTCAGTGGTGTTAAGTGGGTGTTTCGTGTCGCGATGATGGTTCCGCGTGTTCCCTATGATCAGTATTATTTATTTATTTATTTATATATTATAATGTATGACGGAAAAATTTTGAGTTTCAACATTAAAATTTTTATGGAGAAAATGTCGGGCTAAATTCACAAGTTGAAATTACGATAGGTATATAATTCGTGTGTAGTTTATTCGTTTAATAAGAAACACTGTACATACCTAAAAAAATCTATAAACGAGTTCTTTGTATTAAATTTGGTATAAACTCAAGGCTCGTTGAATGTGTGCGTTAGTCCACGTGGATCGCCATTGATGTGGATTTAAACCGCATTATTTACGCGTTTTTATAGTATGTCAGTACATGAAAAAATGAATATTAATTTATATTGTTAGTTGGCTGTTTTTAAATATTTTTATATATCTTGGCAACAGTGTACAAACTGTTACAAAATACAAATACAAAAATCAAGACGAAATGCTCGTGTGGTGATGGGTGTAGTGTTTCTTTATATACGAAATAAACTAGATAGTTTTGATTTTGTAAAGATTTTAAACTTAAATTTTATAAAATTATATCATACTATATCTAAATCGCAAAGTGACCAAAAAAATTTTATCATTTTTTCTTCTATATTTGGGGTTGACTAAAGAGTTTAAGCAAATATTAGTATAAATAAAGTGACAAAAAAAAATCTATCTGTATAGGGACACGCGGAGTCGGTATTTATAGAGGGCGCTACACTAATCGAATATTTAAAAAAAAAAAGTGTTTTCTCAAAAAGTATACATAACTGATGCTAAAAAAAATGTATTGGGCCGGCTTCTCAATTGCTACTTTAACTTATACCTAAGCATAATTTGGCCAATTACAATCACTGAAAACAGACAGTCTAAACGAAAGAAATTAATATGAAAAAGTTCAAAATGCGCTTTTTTTCCAGTTTTTATGAGGGGGGGGGGGGAGGAGTCAATGCCAGTCACTTTTTTTTGGGAGCGATTATAGATGTACACAGGCCGTCCAATATAGTTAAGTAACGATCGAAATACCGGCCCAATAATAGTATTTCATAAGATGCCAAGTGTTTTAGCTATCGCTATTGGACCAAGGGAAAATATATGAAATAAGTGTAGCTCACTTCCACTCGCTATGATGATAACGTACTAGCCGTATTAGCGTTTGAATAGATTTATAATAATCGAAAAGATATTTTGAAATGTCTGTCTGTGGGTAGATACATGTTATCGTATACAATGTGATTTTAATGTTTTTTAACAGTCGCCGTGCGCCGACATGAAAATGTTTTAGATAGACTGATATGGCGGGAACGCTTTAAAGGATGTTCGAACTTTGTTACGGTTTCGATAGAGTGACCACAGATCAACGAAAAACCTAGATGCACCGTGTTCGAACAACGAAGTATTCACATTAGAGGGCAATATTAAGGTGTGATGTCATACCTCGATACGGCTAAATTAAATTTATTTTTCGAAAAAGAAACACGAGAAAGAACTTTTGATAGCTTACGAGTTTATCAAATCTATTTTATCATTTCGATATTCGTTTCGGATTTTTTGTCGTATCAAGTCTGTTTTTATATTAATATGGTCGCCTACCCTATTGTGTACAGCGACATGAGCAAGGAACAAGGTCCTTAGAACACGACACACCTAGACAACGGGGATGTACATCCGCGCGCCTTTCGATGATCTGTGAATGTAACTAACAAAGGATATACTGTAATATATTACAAAATTATTTAAAACAAAGGTATAATAAAACTATCGTTTCATGTATCAAAGTTCGATTAAGCCGTAAACTGACTCGACGCGACGCGGTCGGGTGCGGCGAGCAAGCTTAGTTGTGGGTAGTTATGTTATAGGGAAAATGTATTTTTTTTTATTTTTAAGTTACATAGAGAGGAAATTAAATTTTACCGTTAAAGTTAAATAAATAGATAGTAAAGGAGCTTTACATATATATTCAGAAAATTAAATTTGAAATGAATATGGCGAGATATATGATACAGTTTGCTTGTATTTTATTAACTTTTATAATGTTTGAAACGAATTGAAGGTGTGGACAAAGGTGTTAACTAAGAAAAAATTCAAAATGAGTTATGAATGTTTTTATGTTGCTCCTACCACATTGGCAAGCCTGAAATGTATGAATGTTTGCCAGTTAATACTATTTGCTATAGGTCTTTATTTTTGACATGAATCAAAATTTGCATAGTCGATTTATTATTATTTAAAATCTAATTCCATGCAAAAAGTCCATTTATTTTGTTTTTTTTAGATAACACCTTTGTCCACTCACCCCTTCAATTGTGTGAACAAATTTTAAAGTTTTGATAACAAAATTGTATGAAGATCGTATGTAATAAAATAATAAGCCTAAAATTCGAAATTTTTTTTTTTTAATCATAACTTGAAAATTGTATATTTCGGAGATGAATTACTTACTAATCAATTGAAAATTGTTAAAGAATATACCGAGAGGTTTTAAAATCTGTATAAATAGAAATAGGCAGTAAATGAAAGTTTTCTTTTTGAAGATAAATGTGTTCCTTTTGTATTCAATCAATTTTTAATACCAAAAGATAATGATTGCACAGTTGTCAGTTTTACAGATAACCTCATGCAGAAATTCAAGCCACCCGTCCTATGTAATTCTATTCTATTTACTTTAACCCTACAGCGTCGAAAAGTCACTAATATTGTATTCACATTTTTTTGTAAAGTTTACACAATTACAATTTCTTGAATCTAGCATCTTCAATTAAGTGGCAAAAGTATGCTATAATTCTTAACTCTCTATCTACGGGTTAAATCTAAAAGAACATGTCCAAAATTTCCACATTTAGGTCAGCAGTTGGACTAGATGTTGATGAATCAACAATTAGTCAAAACAAATTATTTAAGCCATTCACGTTGTGACTACGGTTACACGGACTATCGCATTGCCTAGTTCTATTAACCCATTACCTACAGATTAACCCAATTGGGTCAGACATAACATCACTAGCCATTTAATCCACAGAGACAATTGTCTAATAATGATTGAGGTAAAGTTAATGGGTTAATAAGCGCGTCCACAGACGATGAAGATACCATAATATTTTATCTTAAGAAGGGGCTTCCCGCGTGATACTCATTTTAATCTTATGTTTTGAATTGTAGTCTCATCTGGGTTAGAGCTAGGTTTGTATAGAGCCAGCGTGGTGGACTTAAGCTCCAAGCCCCCTCCTCACCCTGGGGGAGGCCTAAGCCCCTGCAGTGGAGTAAAAATGGGCTGATGATGATGATGATTGTATAGAGCCAAAAGTTCGAAATTACTATAAACATCTTAGTAATAGAAATGTTACGGAATTACTATAACTAGGATGCTTAAAACACAAGATTAAAATGTGTATTAACGTCCTAATCGTTTAAGAGTGTTTGTATGGGCTATCATACGCAGGAAGCCCCTTCTTAAGATAAATATTGCTCAAATAATAAAGCGCAATTAAGTTAAAATGTTTAAAGTATCTTCGCTGTGTGTGACGCCCTTAATAATACTAACTATTTAAAAATTTTACTAATACTAATAAATTATTTAAAAAAAAAAAAGATTTGTCTTGAATGTTGCATAGCTACAGGTCCGTCGACAGTAGCGACGTAACACGCCTAACCCTTGACTTAAATTTTTATATTAAGATGCATATATATTATAAACAGATGAAACTTTCATTTATTGCGTTTTATAAATTAAATATGATAAATCCAAGACTGAAACAGAGATAGGAAGACAGCACAAAATGTACACACCACAATGAATTTATAGAACCTAAGTGATTGTTTTTTTTTTTAATATCGTAATTTATTGTTAGAGTAGTAACTGTATTAATATATGCTAATTGATTATTTGTACTATTGGGACGAAGACGTGACGAGCGTCTTACAGATTACGTACGCCATAAAAAGATTATAACTTTTTTAGTGTTTGCATATAGTACAGTAGCATGTTAGATTTGTATTCGGTGTTACTCCCATCGTTAAGTTGTCAGACGTAAAAAAATGTCTTTGTGTCATTTACAAAGGGCTATTTATATGTGAAAGGATGATAACTATTTACTGAAGATTTTTCTTATAAATTTTATTAAAGGTATTCTATATAATTGTTTAAATATTTCACATCATTATCCTGTATCTGGGCAACTGGATTAAATTTCGTTTTATAATTAAAAAAATAAAATAAAGACAGCAAAATAATGACAATCGTTCAGTTAAATTGTCAAATTTTTCTTGGTGATGCTTAATATATAGATAAGAAAAGCCCCCCTAAAGGATAATTAAATGTGACCATAAGATTACTTCCCTTGAAAATTATATTTGTGTTCTCATCCCTTTAGATATAAAATTTTTGAATCTCAGATTTTGTATTTTTTATTTTGTTTTTAATGAATTCGATAATGAAGCACATACATAACTACCCGCAGCTCTTAGCATTAAAACAATATCTTTTAGACGTATTGGTGTTAATGAATCTAGTTCACAATTTATTAAAATAGTCTACGCCAATAATAATTGTCTTGTTCAGATGTTGTGGATTAATAAGTGTTTAATGTTGTCTTTCCTAAAAGTTCTTATAAGAATAAATAATATATATTGTTTATCGGAACCTTCAGTAGTACATGCTAGATGCATTCTTTGATTTTTTCATACTAATATTTTGTTACGTTTTGGCACTCGTAATAATTACCTTCTGACAAAAAATATATAATGAATAAAATATTACTGTCTTTTATTTTTACATAATTTAATTTCACCTGCTTTTTACACGTTTTAAAGGATAAAAGGATACAATTATAATACAAATTAGTAACAATAGTTTTATTTTATTAACACAATTTACATTTAAATACAATAGCTGGCGTTATACAGGTTGTAATTTGAGATTGGGTATTTTTTGAATTCATTAGCCTGATTAAGAAAAATACATAAGTTTTAAGCAGAATAATTTTTTTTTCTAAGCACATGGTGTGACTTTACAACGACAATTACGTCTTGTTTTTTTTTTCCGCCAACCCGTATCTTCAAACATAAATTTATTTTACCAATATTCTAGATAATTTGGTAAATGCTTGGAAAAAAACATAGCTTCGTAAATCTTTGGGAGTGTTCACATCAGCCATTATTGAATGTACTGGCAAGTTTGATATTTATAGCATAATCGAGAACTACAGATATGAAAAAACATTGGAGGGACCATGTACGGGGAACAAACCAATATATCTGATGTAAAAATAATATCTGGGACGTTTTACACAGGCACCTAGTCCCAAACTAGGTATAGGCTTATACTATGGGTACTAGACAACTGACTTAAATATTTTTATACGTATAAAAATATCTGATTCTACACCCAGCCATGAAATAAATAAACACGTTCATGGACACAAATATTTGTCCCAGGCGGGTATCAATCCTGCTACCTTTGGGTCTACAGTGAGCGCTTCCGACCGCTCGAGCTCGACCAACCGGTCAGTAATACCTTTGGTATGTTACTTGTACATCTCATTCTAATTTTGCTATATCATCCAACTCTAACAGACTAGTCCGGCATCCGGCATTACTAGGGACAGGTATAGTATATTTAAACTTAATGTCACAAATTTAACTTTTCTCTCTTTTCCCAAATGAAATTTCATAGCGCATACACAGAAATTTATATTCGATAAGAACTTATTCTGTTGTCTCAGGGAATATTATAACTTTTCCCAATTTGCCTTTAGGTATGTCTATAGAGGGTAAAATTTCGGTTATGATGCCGGTTGCCACAGTCACGTTGTTCTCTCTTATTGTAAAAGGTTGACCTTGTATCATGACCATGCCTTCTAGTAGTGTTAAATAAACATCTGCGTGGTCTCCCGGCATTAGCATATTCATTGAGGGTTCTGGAAAATAAAGTAATTAGAATATGTAATTTTCGAAATTTGGACTAAAATATAAACACGGTATAGATAACTTTTATAAGCATCGAACTTTGAATATAGCAGAGTAGGAGATGCACGCTTGCTAAATCAACGACCCAAAACCGACATTTTTTCAACTCCGATACGCCCGGCGAGGCCGTTCACGGTAGTCGTTACGTGTGCCGGGTATAGTCATGCCAGGTATAACATAAAGAGGAAGAGCATCTAGGTAACAAATCGCGTGGGCCATACGCATGTTCCCGCCTTCATTCCTCACACGATAGCTCAAATGTGATAACTTTGGTTTTCAAACTATACTGTTATAATTACTCCTCTATTAACTAATCCAAAGCTCGGTGTTTATAAGACTTCTGTGAATATAAGGAGCTAAAAGGGGCAATACTCAAACAGCTAAATTTTTTACATATTTTTGATATAATAATAACTGGGACATCCCACATAGCACCATTTAGTCCCAAAGTAAGCAAGTATTATGCTTGTAGTATGGGGTACTAGACAACGGATATACATACTTAAATATTCTTTTTTTAATAATATATTCATATATAGATACTTTTACACCCAGACACGGAACAAGTAGATAGGTTCATGCACACAAATATTTGTCCCAAACGGGAATCGAACCCGCGACGCTCGGCTTCGCAATTAGGGTCTCTAACCACTCGGCCAACCGGTCAGTTAATGTATATGTATACCCAATCGCCCTACAGTTTGAGATTCATAAAAATTAAAGCGTCAGAGGTAATTGTAATTTAGATATGTCTGTATTAGTATGCGCTTATCTATGCGGGGCCTTGCGATGCAAATCGATGTCTCGAAATCCAAAGACAACGGAAAAGGGGTGGATTAGAGATAAAATTATGAGACGAAAAGTCCTACGATATTTTTCGATCTGACACCACTTTGATGATAAGGTAACCAATCAGAAGCACGTTTTGACAGAGTAAGATGTAGGAATTTTAATGGTTAGGGGGAAAGGTTCTCTGACGTACGCCTTCTCATTCTGCAAATTGAAGGTATGTCAGATCGAAGAATGCCTGAAGACTTTTCGTCTTAGAATTTCTTCCCTATCCACCACTTTCTTGCTGTCATTGTATTTTGAGACAACATAAAACAAATGGTTAAACTACGCATCAAAGAGTATCTCCAATGCAATTCTATTGCAGAACCCGAATTGAATATCTACAATGATTTTTTTAGGAGGATTAGACCTTCATAAATTTTCTTTCAGTATAATTAATATCACTTATACATATATATATATATATATCAAGTTAATTCATGTATCTATTACAGTATATTCTAGTGGCCTCTAGTAAAATAACTTACCCAAATCTAAACGACAGGCTATATTCCAAGTACCACTGTACATCTGTTGTGAGTACTTTGAGAAAACTGGCTTCTTCCTTCCACCTTCGCTTCTCGACAAGAAATATATTTTAGCTTTGTAATGATTACTTAGATCACAACTTTTCGCTGCACACAACAACATGCCAGTTTCGACCGATTTCAGTTTAACACCACGTAATAAAATGCCAACATTGTCACCGGCGATAGCCTGAAATTTTAAGAAAAACGATGCAGATGATTTCAATTACCTTACACTAGATAGGTACAATCGCGTCACTGGATCACCTATGGATTGCGTTTCGCTTGCATCGCTCTTGCGCGGGAGACAAGTGACTTTAGTTTGAATAATCATCACGATGATCGATTAGCCGAGTGGTTAAAGACCCTAACTACGGGAGTTAAAGGTTAGGGTTCGATTCCCACAGGGACAAATAATTGTATGCATGAATATTTGTTCCGTGTCTGGGTGTAAAAGTATCTAGAGATGTATATATTACGATAGAATATTATTATTTTTAGATTTAGTAACACAAAAATTGACATAAAAATAGCTATTAATAGGTATTTGTATCTAGAAACTATGATATAAATGGCAAAAAAGTCAGGCTAACATAAATCACACACACAAAATCATTTGTGCCGTCATCGGACGTGAGGCCGAAAAAATCCGACGTAAAGATTTTCTTCACATAAGAAGTCTCAGACATAAACAATACCAAGTCGCTGTCACTGTTATAAACACTAATAAAAGAGTTGTTCGCTTGTGGTAATTAGTGTTAGCCCAAGGTATTGCTAAAGGTTGATAATGTCTACATGGCACCCCACATGGTACACAGAAGTTGATCCTTGATATTTAAGTATGTCTATCAGTTGTCTAATAACACATAACACAGTTATGTCTGTGTTATTGGGTAAGTCCCAAAGTAAGCAAGTATTATTACTTGCTAACTTTGGGACTAGATGGCGCTGTGTGCGATGTCCCAGATATTATTATTATCGTTTCACACCTCCCCTAGATCTCCACAACACATGGTTGGTTTTGGACTACCTGTATTAGTCCACTACCTTTACCAGGTTTTTAGCCTTCCTAGTGAAGGCAGCCCACGCTACGACGTTCGGTTCGTGGTCGCCACTCAAGAAACTTTTTTCTGTGAATTTTTGGTACGAAAGTTCAAGCATAGCTCATTCCATAGCACTTTGAGCTTGTAGCTTGTTAATGAGGCCAACATTACGGGACCACGGGGAAGACGGTTGATGATGAACGTCAAAAACCATTTATACATGTATATGGCTCTTCAAAAAAGTATTGTCTCTCTTTTTAAATAAACATATTTCTAAACCACCGACTAAACCGATAATTTTATTAACGAAGTCCATAAGATGGCGCTTCTTACAAGGTTATATTGTATTAGTTCGCACTGTTTATGTCAGATGGCGCAATTTTCGCTTGTATAAAAAAGTTTTATGTAAAATGTTCAGTGGGGCATATCGTTACTTCTCGTTAACATTGTAAACATGTCACATTTATGCTATCGGTCTAAAAAAGCGCAGCAAGGAAAAAGCGCGGAAGCAGCAATTAGTCATAGAATACGACTAGTTGGTTTTATGAAAAATTACTAAGCTACTGTGCAAAAAAAGTATTTATTAGAGATGAAACGGATAGCAGTTTGGCCGGATACCGGATACCGGATATTCGGCCAACCATTTGGCCGGATAGCCGGATATCTGGCCGCCGAATATCCGGCGAAACTTAGCCGTTTGCGTAGGCAGCGCGCGAACGTTCGGGTGGACTCGGTTCCACCTTTCTGCACCTTGCAGCAGTGTATATAACGAAAGACTTTTTTCTGAAGCTGGCCTTATTTATGAAGAGAAACGCAACCGCCTGCTACCACTCAATGCAGAGAAATTATTAGTATTTACTCACCATAATTTGCCCTTAGTGTAGTATGAGTACTAATTCATTCATTTTCTTTGAATTACATTAATTTACTATTGTGTGATTAAAAATTTAAAACTAAAACTAATTATATTTAAGCTAAGTGATATTAAGACTAACTAAATAAAGCAAATAATTACTCAAAAATATGTTTCTTTTATCCAGTTTTTTTTTTTTATTAATTATTTATATAGTTTATTAATAATTTAGTACCTATACGGTATTCGGACGGATAGTATTATGGCGGCCGGATAGGCCGGATAGTATTATGACGGCCGGATAGGCCGGATACCGGATAGTTACCGGATATCCGGTTCATCTCTAGTATTTATTACAAAAAATATCGTAAATACATGTTTGCTGCGATAAACAACCTCATTGAGGTAGTATTTTTGTCGGACAAAATATATTTTGGATTTCTTATTAAAATATCTCGCGAATGTATTGAAATGAAGTATGTATTCATCGCAAGTCATCATGAATTTGACATGTTTCGCGCATGCGCGCTCGAAAACGCAGACGAAAATTTTCGTTGGGGAAAAGTGTGGTAGACTCGCCAAAACAAAGCCACTCACAAACTTTTAAGTTTGTAGCAATAATTTTTAGGAATGGGTTTTGTAGTTGAGACTATAGTGATTTAAACTCTTTTTGCTTTAAAAATTTATAATAATCAAAAGATTTATTAAATTGTGTATTAAAAACATACCTCAAGCACGCTATTCTTAAAAATCTGCATGTCTGCAATTGATGTTTTTATTCTATAACCGAAGCCCATAAGCTCTGCATTGTCATTTTTCTTCACAATACCTCGCTTCACTGTTCCAATTACGATTGTGCCTCGGCCTGGTATTGTGAACGCATTGTCTATGGGCATCAAAAATGGTGATTTCAAGTCCCTGATTATTGGTGGTATGTATGTGTCCATGTTGTTCAAAAGTTTTCTTATTGATGGTGCCCCTGCAAAATAAATCTTTTAATATGTATTCAACTATAGATAAAGCATCAACTATAAATATGTACCATAAAAAAAATTAATATTTTCTTGTAATCATTTTTTATGGTATTGTTGTAATAACATTGTCCTCGTAGGCTGTAGCTTCTTACTGGCACAATAATGTAGGTCAAATGATGTCAGCGACCGTTGTGTTGTAGACTTAGATTATTGTGCTACTTAATGTTACACCAACACCCGTCATGCACCAACCTATCAACTTTCCAAAGGAAACAAAAATAACTGATTTGGGCTGTGTTGTCTACACAACCATATTAGATATTTTTATGTGACTACATCTTTTGGCGGTATGAATTTGCGAGGATTGAATTTGCGCCCGCAGCTACAAGTACCTGTTGAATGTGTACGTGCACACAATATACCGTTCTAAGAAGGCATCGTTTTGATGTGTGCGTACTGATAGTATATACAGCGCCCGCACCTACAGACACCGATTGAATGTGTACGTGCACAGCATACATTATATCATTCTAAAGAGGCACCATTTGAATGTGTGGGTATACACGATGCATCCTTCTAAGGAGGCACCGTTAGTATGTGTGCGTGCATACGGATAGGGAAACCAATGCCCGTAACTACACATAATCAGTGCCTCTTTTGAGCGATATATCTGCATTCACGCATTTTAACTCTTTTTCTTTATAATAAATGCTGGGTAAAATATCACTAAATAAGTGCAAAAGTTTAAGGTTTGTCTTAATATCTAACAACTAGAGAGTGCACAACAGTAGCATACTTATTATTTCATATATTATATTGTTTATTTAATTTCATAGCTAGTTACCAAATTCTGATTCATCGCCTTTGAGAGCAAGTAATGCTGAACCATATACGATAGGCACAGTGTTTCCGTCATATCCAAAATCTGTCAGAAGTTCTCGCGTCTCTATTTCCACTAATTCTACTATCTGAAATAGGGTAAATTATTGTTTAGTTTTTGATGGTGCTGATGGACTATGCTAAGTTGTATTTATCAAGGGTTAATATATCTTTTAAATTCTGTTTTATTTTCTATAGAGTATTTAACATGAGGACAGTTAACAGTATATGCCTGCTGACCAATCACATAACCGAATTATTAACTAAACTCCAGGATAAATAAAAGTGAAACATGAGGATCAAAATTTTTACAACAAAAACTTAATGTTAAATAATATTAGTCAAGAAAAGAGCATTATAAGCAGCATATAGTTTATGAAATCAGTATTAAATCATTCATATTGTATTGTGTTCTATATTTGTTACTAGCGACCTGCCCCGGCTTCGCACTGGTAGCAAAACATATATGCCAAAGTATTTTTTCTGTCGTAGTGTTGTATACGCTTGTTGCGTCGAACATATAGATCCGATTTAATTAGATTTAAATGTAACATAAGTTCATCCTACTTGTTTTCCAATTCTGTAAATATTTGAAAAAGTAGAGAATGTATACATAAAAACAAACTAAAATATTTTTTTATATTTAACATTGACATCTTTCGCCTAACCACGCGTGTCACGTCGTCGGCATGGCCGCCTTTCGGTGCCAAGCCTGGCCGCTTGCCACGCTATATTTTTAATTCGCGATAACTCCTAAGATATTAATTTAAATTGTATGGTGTAAAAGACAATCATAACGTTCATGAAATTCTGTAGGTAAATAACATATTTAATTTGATAAGGATTAATAATAATAATAGTATGTGAGACATCCCACACAGCGCCATCTAGTCCCAAAGTAAGCATGCTTATGCTTGTATCATGGGGTACTAAACAACTATGCATACTTAAATATTATTTTGTTTAAAATAATATATACATATACAGGATGAAATTTTAACAACCATCCAAATTTCAATATAATCTTTGGTAAAAAACCGATGGCTATTTTAATATTGTTTAATAGAAAAATAATAGAAATTCAAGAGAAATTGAGATGTGTCTACACAACCTTTCCTGTAAATACCAATATGTGTAGTCACCATTCTCCGCTCCGCCGCGCCACGTAGCTCTTTCAAGTTATTAGAAGTTACATTGTGTTCGCACCACTTCGCACTGTTTAAAGGTTATTTTTATTGGTTCCGAGTTGTAATATCCGGACACGTTACGTTTTATTTATACTGAAATTCACAGGCGCCGCTTTAGGTTCGCGAACTGAAAAAAGACACAGAAAAGCGTGTTCTCGCACTGAGTCCTTGTCACTCACTAAACTATTTATCTATGCACTAAACGCACAGCTGCTATCACTTGCGCGCGCGCCTCGCCGATAATTTTAAGACTCATTTATGTACAGTATGTATTTTAGGCGGCAATTAGTTGTTCGATAGTTTGATTGAATAGAGATCGGCAGTGGTTTCGATAGTTCGATCGTTCGTTCGATTTTTAATTGTCAAATGTGTGCACTACCATATTATAACTCCATAGTGATTCCCTAAACGATTAAAACCATCGTCCAACTACAAAATCACTAGTGCGCGCTGGCTCTTAGTTTTGCAGGTTTCATCATCTCAGTTTCAAGGTCTCGGGCGCGTGTCACAAAGAAGGCAACCAAACGTTATAAAATAACACTGCAGATAAAATAAGTTGTTATGAAAATATAACCTATGTTTTTTTATTCACATAATGACGTCTATGAGTGATACTTAACATCTAGATTTTTTTTGGATGATTGTTAAAATTTCTTCCTGTATAGATACTTTTACACTCAGATTAATATTGCAACTATAGAGGTTCATTTATATTTTACAAGAAAACCTAAAAATTAATGAATTCTTGGGAGAAAAAGCATATATAGTAATATAATTATATGTAGGTATTGTAAAAAAAAATTAATTAAGTGGTCTAGTACAGGCACTCTTTACTTTGGGATGATGATTGTGTGGTAGATGTCCCAAATATTAGTATATTATAACCCAGAATATTTAAAAAAACTTTTGTCAAGTGCATCATGCGACATTATATGAAAGGGCATGGTATGAGAAATACAACTATAATTTTTCTATAATTTTAAAATGTATAACTTAAATTATATGTCATAGGCTCTCACTCACAGCACATAGAAAACCTAAACAAAAATCCTAAGTTTTTAAATTGCCATGGAAAAGCAAATATGAATGCAAAACATAAGTACAGAAGTGTTATGAACTTCAGCTAATAAGCTATTCAACTACAAAAACACTGAAATACACACCTCATTATCAACTATATCCACTTTATTAACAAAAACCAGTATGTACTGTATTCCAACTTGTTTGGCCAATAGTAGATGTTCTTTAGTCTGTGGCATAGGTCCATCGTTGGCAGCAACAACTAATACAGCGGCGTCCATCTGCGAAGCGCCTGATATCATATTACGAATATAATCTGCATGACCAGGGCAATCTGTATGCGCATAGGATCTGAGTTTTGTGGTATAACCGACATGTGCTGCATTTATTGTTATACCTGAAATATTTTTAAAATTATTTAGATTGTTTAAATAATGTAGTTGACAGCACACTAAGATAGGAGCAATCTCACAACCTCATCAGTATATTAACAAAAATAAAGCTTTCTTCAAAGGAAGCGACGGCAGGCCCAGGCCTCTTCATACCTTAGCTAAGAAGCTACATGTATATCACAGGTCCAAGTTGGCACGGCCATTTAGTGGTACAGAAAAAGAAAGTCAGGTGGTAGAAAGAAATATGATTTATAGGCACTTGTAGGTGAAATCAGTTCTTTAATAAGTTAACCTTCTGTACCTGCTATATTATGTATTCTGCAGTGACGGCCAGAATACAAATACTGAAGGTTTATGGTTACTATTTCCAAATTCAGACTGTTCAAGTAATGAAGGTAGATTTTTTCAAAATGGCCACTCCAAACATATAAATGTGTCATATGTGTCGTGATAGCCCAGAGCGCAACGAACCTGTTTCAAATTCATAAGGCCCCATAGGGTCATGGTTCGAATCCGGGTGTGTACCAATGAGTTTTTCTGACTTAAGTACACAATATCACTGACACAGTGCTTCGGAGGGCACGTTAAGCAGTAGGCCCCGGACGCTGTCAATAGATGGCGATCGTTACAGTTCCCAACCCGCAGTGGAGCAGCGTGGTGGACTTAAGCTCCAAGCCCCCCTCCTCACCCTGGGGGAGGCCTAAGCCCCTGCAGTGGGGTAAAAATGGGCTGATGATGATGATGAAACATATAAATAATAATACAGGAGAGGGCAAAGCGAGGGACTTAACAAAATTTCAGAATTTTTTTTTGTGATAATGCAAACAAAAAACTAAAAATAATAAAAATACATACCTGCTACAAAGGTATTTCTGTCATTAAAACACTTAAAACAAACACTATATTACTTTTACAATGTTCATCTTCTGGGTGGCTTGTTGCTCTGTTCCACTCAGTTCCACTTAAATCTTTGCATTGATATAATAAAACATATTAGTTTAAAAATGGTGGATCATCAAACTTGGCCGAATGTCTAATAGAACAAAAAGCTTTTGGGTGACTCATCACATTCTTTTAATATCAAATGAATTTTAAAAAAGATAGTAATGTATGGACATCATTGTAATACTTTTATGTCTCCAATATTAATAAATTTTCTTAATAAATATACATACTACATTTTAATTATATCGTATAAGTATAATAAGGACGAGTTAACATGACACCTCGCTCAAATGACGTTTGTGTAATGTATAGTGTGCAAAAAAAAATTAATTTTTTTTAGAAATTAGAAATTTATGGATTTAATTTTGATAACTACTTAAGTCCCTGTGTATCATATGTTAAATAAATTGAACAATACTGAACAATTAATTTCTGATGAAAATAAAACAAAAAGAAATAGTTTGTTAAAAAAATTCAACAGTTTTAACAAAAATGTTCAAACGTGGTTATTAAAATTAAAAGGAACAAGGTTCTAGAATAACCCCTCAAAAAAAAATATTGATGAATTTCCCAGATGTTCTTGAAAATACATCTGACGATAAAATTGTCCCTGTGAAGGCAGTTTATCTTATTGCGCTGCTTAGCACAGTAAAAAATCGAAGTTACAACTAAACAAAAGTATGGAGGTAAAGTGAAATCCTCACGAACCAATGAAAATATTATGAATTAACTCTAAAATAATGCTATTGTAGTCATAAATAATTTAATTGTGTAAACTATTTTCTGTATGTTTTATTTCATGCTCTATTTATCACTGTTAATTTTCTGAATAAATAAATAAATTAGTAATCATCTGTCCAGTTGACGTCACAAAGACATTTTATTAACATTTTTTTTTGGATAAGACTTCATTTTGTTTAATTTTGAGGGGAAGGTATAATATGGGCCATATTTTCGGGAAAAATATTAAAAGTATGTGTTAAAATTTTTTTTAAGAAAAGTATATATTTTTTATGAAAGTTGACACCTGTCTTAACAGGCTACAGCGACCATTCAATTGCATCAAATAACAGCCATAAATGACAATTTTGTCAGTTTCTTGCATTCCAGACAAAAAAATATCACCAAATTTGTTAATGTGTGGCAATTTAGCTATCAGTGTCATGCGTTTCAGATGCTTCGTTTTCGGCGTTGATGGCGTTTGTAACAGCTAAGATTTTTGCATTTCACAAGGTATTTTTACATTTGACATTTAATACCGTTCCAGATGCAATTTATGTGTCAGTAGCTTTGTTAGTAAATTAATCATTCAAGAATAATAACACAATACAATAATAATAGAAACAATAATAATATTATTATAATGTACGGGGGAATTATTTCTCTTTTACAGGACTAAAAAAACGTCCGTGATGACATATTTCTACTTTTTATGGAAAATAAATATGGAAATATGAAAAACGTCAACGTGTCATATCATATGACACAATTTTTTTAAACATTTTTATGTTTAAAAAATGGTGATTGGAAAGCAATTTATACGGATACAGTATTAATCCTGATCTTAAAAACTTTATTTACCTTCAGCATTTCATGTACATTATAAAGGCCTTTACACCATACAATTTAAATTAATATCCTCGGAAATATCGTGAAATAAAAACTATGGCGCCACAAGTGACCAGCGTCCGAGCCGGGCCGGGCGGCGGATGGGCCGGGCCGGGGGATCGGCGCCTTATGCCCTGATGTGATTCGCGTGATGTAAAATTAGGCCGAAATTATCAATGTTGTATACAAAGAAATATTGTAGTTTGTTTTTATTTTAATTGGAAGTAAAATACAATAAAAATACTCCAAGTAAGATGAACTTAAATATAATTAAATCTAATCCACATGTTCAACGCAACAAGCTGATGGATCTATACGACATAAAAACACTACGGCTTATATGCTCTGCTACCCGTGCGAAGCTGGGGCGGATCGCTAGTGTAAGCTAAGTAAAAAATTGTCTGTCTCTAATAAATAAAATAAATAAATAAACAGTTGTTATGCTATTGCTACTCGCAAGACGACAGCGGGGCTCGGCGCGAGGAAGCGGGAGGCAGATCGAGTTTCGAGCTGGGTGTCATCTTATGGCGTCCGTATTGTATATACAAATAAAGTAAATTAAATCCCCAAAATGAGTTTCTTGTCAGCTCTTTTCTTTTCCCTGCCTGTTCTCAATCTGGTAGTGATACATTTGGTGAGTGTGTACCTACTCATAAATAAAACAAAAACATGAATACAAAAATACCTCTGGCTTTCTCTTCTGGCGCTTTATCAATTTTATCGTACGGAACGTATTGAGATAATCCATCTTTATCCAATATTTTGGTTATAGCTGATGTCAAGGTAGTTTTCCCATGATCTACATGACCTATGGTTCCGATATTACAATGTTTTTTCTCAACGGATTGTCTGGCTGGTTTAGTACTAAAACCATACCTATTAATCTTATTAACTACACTTATACGTTTATTGCATAGAGTATTACTTTTTATGTAATTACATAAATAGTTGAGGATTGATTTATGATTCATTATGTGATCCTAATTTTAATACACTAAACTGAAATATCCCTAATTATCGTTTATAGCCAATCTATGGAAACTATATTTAGTTTACGCGATTATAAGTTTTTGGAGGTTATGATCATGTTGATCATTAATTAATTGATCATTTTAGTTTATGATTTAGATTGATTTGGATTGATTTAGATCATTATTGACAGATTTGACGCATTGTATAACATATTGATGTTGATTGTTGAGCAATTACAAATGTCCCTTGTCAGTAAAATCCAAAGAATATAATTAAATCCATTACGGCGCGTTCCATTCGCATCAAGTAAAAGCCACAAATAACACTTTTGCCGATTTTCGCCAGTTTTTTGTGTTCCAGACAGAAAAACATCGCCGAAATTGTTTACGTGTTGCAGTGGCGGCATAGGTATAATAATCATACTCTTTGGTGGCGGCTTTTGAAGATATTTTTAGTAAGGGAACATTGAATAGTGATGGTAATTTTTTACTTTAATTTAAAGTTGTAAATAAAAATTTAATAAAACTTTTTCTATTACATTTTAGGATGTACCTAAGGAAATGTACAAAATGAAATTTTATGCAACCGTAAAAAACTTAATGTCTGACTACTTAATAAATACCTATTAGGTAATAGGTAGACAAAGTAATAGAGAACACGTCCCTCAGTCGAAAGAAAACATCACCAGCACCACTACCAGCACTATCCTCACCACAAGTCAGCTAGGTAGGTAGCTAAGCGTTCATGTCATTATCATTGGGACGAAATAAAATACGCAAGTAACATATCGTTTGTGTGAATAGGTACCTAAAATAATAAAGAAATTATTTAAATTTCAAATCTACTGTAAGTTGTTCCATGTCAACAAAGTCATTTATTATTCTGTCGTAAAAGAATATTGGTCACGTCCCATAGTAACTTGGACCTGGTTTACAGGGTATTTGGATAAAAATATTAAATGTTGGATTTTTTAAGTGCCTATAGGTGAAATAAAAATTATCACATATTAATATTTTCGATACAAAGCCAGAAATTATAAATATAAAAATACTTCAGACATGACTGTGTGGGCATAATTCCTTTGCCTTCTAATCAATGGGAGAACATGAATGCGCTATGCTTTATAGGTCGTCATTGACGTACGTAGATAAATAATTTTTTTAGAGGCAGAGATAAAACTTTTCTTTTTTCATAGTACCTACATTAGAACAGCGGGAATTTCACTGTTCATTCGGGATTTTATTTCATAAGAAACGGGATAATTGTAAGTTGGTTGGTGACAGGCAGCACTCAATCACAATAAAAATAAAATAAAATTCTTTTGAAGTTAAATATATAATTACTGAACTTATTTTTTAATTTATCATAGTTTGGGGTTTTATTTATGCAAGATAAACGGATGAAATGAAACTGCAATTCCTTGTTCTTTATTTTTATTGCCTTACTATACCTACAAGCAAAAGGAGCGGTAATGTCATATGCAAAATATCATATACTTTGTATGTAATCACTTAAGTCTGTTTCTTTTTACTTGTGTAAATTATATTCAAGGCGGCAACCTTTTATAATAAATAAAACTCAGATATATTTCTTTGGCCCGTGTTTATTTATTGTTATTCAAAATAGGTCACTGCTTGCAATGGCATTCGAAATCTACCAAAAATTTTTGTTAATACCAGAATCAAAAAACTAGCTAATGAGAAAAAGAGTACTACAGTGGTCACATCACAACACCCAAAATACCCACGTTCCGTTTCATTCACAAAATCATTGCCTTCACAAACCGTTTACATGAGTTTTTTTTTTAAATTTTCTGGCTTCTATTTTTCACAGTGATAAGTTAATTAATCTTAGTGATTTTTAAGCTATTTTTCTGTATATAAGTAATTCGTGTAAATTAAAAAAAATGAAGGTCCATTTTGTCCATCATTGTTTATAAATGAAAAGTACGTAGATCTACACACTTTTTAAAAAGCTATTTTTTTATTTATTTTTTTGATAGATTACTAGATTACATAGTAAGAAACTAATTTCAATGTTGGAACCTTAAAGGTGTATATACATTGGAACCTTAATTGGATTGGATTGGAACTATATCACAGAGTACTTTGTAGTGAACCAAATAATCTATGGTTGTGGTTTGTTGGATGATTTCGTATTTTCTGTTTTCTAAATCAAGTCATATATTCAAAACTATATTATTGTGTATATTATATTGTTTATTGTGCTGATTGTGGTCTAATAAAACTGTTAAAATTGTAAAATTATTAGAAAGGGTAAATAATAATCAGTAATTTCTAAGTTTTATTAAATCAACCTAGGTTTAAAGCTTTAAAGGATGTTTCAAGGTATAATTAAAAGTAAATGGATTAATATGTAAATAAATTCCAGTAATTTTCAAGAAGATTTATTTCTTGCGATTACTTGAATTATTACAATACTAAAGACAATGGCCGACAATTTGGAACATTTACGCAGTCAAGTGGCATTAGCTAGGACTGAAATAAAAAATTTAAGGTGATTAATTTTATTATTGACTTCTGTTTTTGGTCTAGTACCTACCTACCTATCTAAATGCTGAAAATCCATTGAAATATCGATGACTCTCAAGATGCCTACAGACTGGTGCAATGTAACATGAAATGTAATCTGCACTTTATTAAGCACCTGTTTATCCTAAACTTTATAGTTTTACATGTACCTAATCATTACACTTGTTTAAACTCTTCTGAAATACCTATTAGTGCCTAAACTGGCTTACAATAAGGTTACAACAATTTAAGCATAAATAAACTCTTAAAATGTATCATCTTTATTTACATTCTTAAGACTATTTTATTTTGTAGGCAACAGATTTCAGCCCTGAAACATGAACATCAAAAATCTATGCTTTTGATAAATTCAAATTTGAATACACTGCGCTGTGGAAAATGTCCTGAGACAGGTATATAATTCTCATTGTATTAGTTTTATTTTTTATTATTATTATTATTTTTGTGTATTATTTTAAGATTATTCAAGTATGTATATCACAATACCGTTTTTATTCTCATTAATAATAATATTCATTTATTCTATATAAATTATAACTATTCTGAAACACAAAGTATTTTACAGCAACAATGGTGTACGCAAATGGTGTAAAGCAAAAAGAAAGTCCCGGAACGTCCAACGGTATAGATTATAGGCCTATAGGTTATATAGAAACAAGCTTTCAGAACAAAAAGGCAGTACCCCGTCAACCTAATATACTTACAAAAATGGAAGGAACTGTTGTCATTGATAATACAGTATTCAACAATCCTGAACATGCATTAAGTGGCCTCAATGAGTTTTCTCATATATGGTAATTATTTTATTTTTTTCCTATAATTATTGTATTTCACTACATGTAGTCTATTATTATATGTACCATGTGATAACACCATATATGTAGTAATCTATAAATACCATTGACTTACAAAGTGCCTGCCCATTTCCCTACTAAAAGTCTAACAAATATACCATGGAACAATGAGAAATTACCAACCAGTGGCACTCCAGACCATTTCACAACCAAATCTTACTACTGGTGGTCAGTTAAGATAAAAAATGTCCCATATGACTACTGAAGGTCAACTGGGAGCAGTTTTTTCCTAATTCGTCGCTAGTGATGAAATGAGAAATATTTTGTTTCAACTGACCATTGATGGTGAGATGGTCACCAAATCTAGTTGGCACTCTAATTTCTCAATTGACTACCAATGACCAAATAATACAATGGTATTCTCATATTTATCTTAATACATCCTATAAAAGTAGCTGTCATCCTCTTTGCGATGATATATATATTCATATGTGGCTTATCATGTGATTTGGGAGAGTCACAACACATTATAAAGATAATGGCTTTAAGCTTTATTATTAAGACAAAAATTTCACACTGCAATACATAATTCAACCGTTAGAAATAGTGAGCAGCAGAAAGGCTGCATGTCTATTATAAAGAATTGTAGGTAATAAATTAGAAAACAATATTCCCAATTGACCTACAGTAATCATATACCCAATTTATCACCACTGGTGAAATGGGACAAATTACATCATTGGTGGATGATATGAGAGTACCATTGTGTTATTTGGTCACTGGTGGTCAGTTGAGAAATTGGAAGGCCAACTGACCACCGGTGATGACATCAGGTGGTCATATGGTCCAGAGTTACCAGTGGTATGCAAATTTCTATTTAGATTGTTTTCTCTTTTTGATTTCAGGATAATTTTTCATTTTCATGCGACAGAGAGTACAAGCACAATGGCTAAAGTCGCACCACCAAGATTGGACGGTGAACGACGGGGCATATTTGCTACGAGATCTCCACATAGGCCATGTCCCATCGGATTGTCGCTTGTTAAAATATTGACTATTGAAGGTATAAATAGTTTTTAGACAATTTTTCAGACAGACATTTTAGACAATAGTTTAATGTTCCAAAATCAAAATTCCTTAACTTAAATTTGCTAGTTTTTTAAACTGATATACAATCGTAATTGTAAAATAATTCAATTACTGTTACTTATAGTGGTGTATAAATTTAATTGAGCATCGTCCTTTCCCCACCCCATTGGTTTGTCCCCGTTTGCAATGCCTCATATAACATTCAAGTCATATTTATATGGTGGTGTATTTTAATCACATTGTATTTATAGCCTATAGAACTTGTTTTTCTCTTTTCAATTAATAATTTTTATGCAATTAGATTTTTTAATTTCTTATATTACGGTTTTTCTTACAATGACCAAAAATTCAGACATTACATTTGAATATTTTTTTATGAAAATATAGACAAACTGGAGTATCATAGTAAGCTTTTTTAAATTTTATGTATTGATAAAAATTGATAGCTGATGATGCCACTACTACCTAATTCTTATAGATATGATATTCTACGTATTGCACTTGATTGTATGGTCGTCGACCACTACATGTAGTTGTAATGATACATTAATGTTTCACATTTTCTTTTTGTATCTCTGTTATTACGCCCCTGAAAATTTCATATTTTTGTTATTGAATGAGGACACCTAATTATTATAAGTACAAAAGTTTTCGGACCGTATTGCAAAATTTTAAACATTGCCCATTATCAATTATTACCATCATCAATGCTACAGGTAGCAAAATACACTTTTTGGGTGTGGATATGGTGAATGGTACCCCAGTTTTGGATATTAAACCCTACATACCTCAGTATGATTACCCATCTTCGGTGTA
This sequence comes from Luffia ferchaultella, assembly GCA_949709985.1. Taxonomy (NCBI): domain Eukaryota; kingdom Metazoa; phylum Arthropoda; class Insecta; order Lepidoptera; family Psychidae; genus Luffia; species Luffia ferchaultella. The sequence goes on along the minus strand of OX453264.1, from coordinate 4,807,026 downwards.
TGGGGATACCATGTCAAGTTTGACGAGACCACCCACTGAAGGCACAAGTGAGGGTCCAGATATATCTAATGTGCAAGTGGATGATGAAATTTTTGATAGTACCAGGTATATTTATTCATTCATTTTTTTTTATATGTAATGAATATTTGACTGATATTAAATATCAAGAAAATATAAAAATATATTTTATGATATAAAATTTATAAACAAAATTAAATTTTTACGTCTCTTTCTTGCAAAACGAAATTTAACCTTATTTTAAATGAACTGACGTCACATTCTAGTACACCGTACGGTATTGCCCTCTCTCTCTTATAGGACATTTTAAATATTCATAACTTTATTGATAATAATTTATTAAAATAATGATTTAAATTCTTTCACTATGATAAATTTAGAAAACTTTTTCATATAATATAATTTTTTTTTAAATAGTCATCTAGCCTATTGCAATTATTTTAATACAGCGCATAAAATAATTACAATTGTTATTTTCATTAGAGTTTCGCACCTCGAAATGTAAAACGAAACCTTTATAGGAATTAGGGTCACTTTGTTGTCGCTTTTTTCGCAGCATCAGGTAAAGGATAAGTTTAAAGTATAATCGTGAAATAAGAATAAGATTGGCAATCATACAAACTTTGCTTGAAGGAATGTACCATAAACATTAAAGACACCTAGCAGATTTTGTTTTAAGGAAACTATTATATTTTCAAAGGCAAGAAACTCCGCCTTCATGGAATTTTAAGAAGTTACTGGTCTAAGCTGGAATCAAACTAACACATATTTTTTATAAAACCGGCACAAATTTCAGATAAAATAAGAATAGTTTTTTTTTAAATCGCACCACACGACTGTTGTGTGACTTCCACGAGTAAAGTGATCCTCTAAATTCCATGAATCCACAGTCTTAAACAATAAAATACAGTTCGTCTTAAGCAAAATTTGATATCTTTAATATTTACGGTATTTTTTTTCCAGGGCTCATTTATTTGATTTGTCATAGAGTAAATAAATTTGACAGCAACATTTCGTTTTAATAGAGACAGAAATGTCACTTCACAGTATCGAAACTGTTAGGTGCAATTTCGCTGGCGTGAAGACCGGCGCGTGGGGATCTCGCGAACTGAAACTCACCATCTCGCCAAACGGGTACACCAGTTAGCTAGAGTAGGAATCGTTAGACAGTAAGCGCAGAAGAGGGCTTCTAGTCAATTCGTACTTTTATGGACTCGCCTCACATAATCGAATGGAATCCTCAAAACACTAGTTAGCCTTTGCATCTGGCCCATTATTTATTTCATGCGAGTTTCAATAAACAATAGGTGTAATGTTTGTACACATGCTAGTTATCTTGAGTTATAATGTAGTAACAGTTCAATGACCCAAAAATATAGATAAGCTTCAACAATTGATTGTATTGTTGTTATAAAGACAGATATAACAAGTCACAATTGTCTACTAGATAATCTATTTTCCTGTTCAAATAAATATTGCTGTAACAAAAAGCGATTTACCCAAAACAAAATTTTTATATCACCACAAAGATTTTTGATGCACCTAAGTCAACATTTTGCCATTGTTGACATATTTTAAAAATGTGTTAATCTCGAAAATTGTAAATATTTTAATTGTGTTATATAAGTTAATTGAATGTATTAAGCCCCTAATAATAATGCATGTTAATAACTAATTTGCTTTCACCAAACATTAATAAATATCAAAATATCTAAATAATTCTATGAATTACTTTCCAGATTGAGTCCTATACTAACATGTCCAATAGGTGTGAATACAAACACTTCATGTTCCCGTTCACCTTTGGAAGGTACACCTTCTCCTGAAAATGGGAATCAGCTTATCACCCCCGATTCTCCCTCATCGTCATCCCACACGCCTTCCAGCATCGACCTCTTAGATGGGAATTACGGAGTCAGATCTCCAGTACGGAGACCAGATTCGGAAAGAGGAGCTCCAGATGGACAAGAAAGGTTCACTCCCCCACAATCCGCACAAATTCTAAATATAGCAAGAGATGGAGTAAGAGTGGCTCAATGGATTTTAGACCCGCCGTCACAAAGTTTCGAAGTTCGTTTCACAGAAAATGCTTTAATAAGATTGAACGAATTGATAGGAAGCAGAGCTGAAGCTTTTAAGCATAACATTGAAAGTCTATTATCAGAGGATCCTAGGTCATCTTACGTGAGGAATAGGTATCCGGATCATGAGTACAGCTGTGTGCTGGAAGATTTATCTATAACTTGTGTATTTGATAATATTTCATCTGTCTGTACCATAATAAGTGTTAGGAGTGCTGAGGAATTACAACAAACATAGTTTTATTTAATGTGAATATTTTAAGTAGTAATATTTCTTATTTAATGGACATTATTCACAATAAAATACATCTGTACTGTATTACATGATTATTATTTATTTATCCTAATTTGAGATATTATTTAAAAAAAAAACATATTTACAGAAATAGTATATTTGTATAAAAAATATATAAATATCTCATTTAATACATTTTAGTAAACATTAATATAAAATAATCACTATTGACTATATTGCACATTTTTGAATTATATATAGGTGCGGATTTGATGGCCTCTGCTAATCAATTCATAAGAGGAAATTATTCAGATCTCATCATAATTTCTCGTTCACCACATGTTAAGGTAAAAATTCTAAACACTAATATGCAGACTACTGTCTTCAACTACACTTGCACTGTCTAGTAAAATAGTGTTTATAATGTACGTATAGTTCGCGCAGGTAATAGTGCTGTAATTCTCCGCCGCTAAAACCTAATAGTTATAGGTAACACGCGGCATTCAATCCAGTCAAAATGATTAGCGCGTAACATGGACACATATCAGCTTTAGCCTTCTTGATTGGATTATTCATTATTTTTTTGTTCGTTTATTACATTATTACAAAATATAAAACTAAAAAAATAAGATAATTACCCACATAGTATCAAAAGTAAAATACAAACACAATTCTAATTTCAAATAATGCTATAATCGTTTTATATTTTATGTAGGTACATTTTGTACTGTGTTAAATTGTTAATTTAAACTTTTTACTTCATGAATATCTTATACTTAATTTAAAATATTCGTAACAATGACTAACCAAATGAATATGGAATGGAGTAGCTATATTTTTAGTGGAATAATAAAATATTTTTTATAGGTACATACATTTGATTAAAGTTTGTAAAACAGCATTGCACGGCCTGAACCATAGTTACCAACTGTTTTGGATACTTTCATTTCATAAAATCTGATTTCTTTTCTTTGTAGATTTAACGTCTTTACAGATGGATCTTCTTCCCAATTTAACAATTCTGAATAATCTGTCCATTCATCCCCATCATAGGAACTTCGCCATTGAAATTCTAAAATGGTACCATTACCAGCATCGTGTCTTGGAAAATATTCTATTTTCTCTAATTTGAATATATCTTTTAAATCAAATTTTAAAATTAAAAAATTTTCTTTATATCCTATCATCCCTTCTTCACCCCAGTTTGTGTGCCAAAGTGAACCAAAATCGTTATCAGTTAAACACGAAATGTCTTGGTTTGGTTCAGATGGTATGTTACAAATCACTTCAATGCCATGAATCACATTTTTGTATGGATCATCTTCAGTTGTAACTTCAATAAAATCCGACCATTTTGATATACCATTGTCATTTGCTGATCTTACTCTCAGTTTGTGTGTAGAATTATATTCAAGATCTTCAAATTCAATCGAAGTTCCACTCATTTGTGTGACTAGCAATCCATCTTTTTCTATTTCATAGTGTGACGCTTTTGGTACATCGTGCCATTTTAAATTAATAGATGTTGGTGTAATTTTAGCAACACCTATTTCAGATGGTGGTGTAATACTGTCATCAATTTCTAAATTACTACCAAATATATAGCCTTTGTTAGCAAAACCTGTTATTTTTATTTGAATGTCAACATCAGTTATGTTGATTTTTCCTAATTTTATCAATAAAAATTTCTGACCATATTTCTGAGTAAGTTCAATCAAATAGGGATTAATAACAAAATTCTTGTCGTAATAATATACATTTTCATTTTCATCAAATTCTCCTTTGGTATTACATTTTCGTAAAACAAGTGGTACACCCCCAATTGCAATTTTTATTTTTTTTGGTTCTTCAGAAACCATAATGTTAATTTTGGTCATTCTTTCAATAACCATTCCTTTGTAATTACCCTCAGATTTACTGATAGTAATAAATAAGTCATTGTATTTAGTTGCCAAAGTTTTGATATCTGTGGTAGCGAAATCTCCATTCAAGTAGTAATTGGAAATACCATCGTCTTCATAGACTTCAAAATGAGCTTCTCCGTTTGGGTAGAGGTTGAAAATGCGGATGTCCTTTTCAATTTTAGTGGGATTGTTATTTGGATTTGTCATAGGCAATATAGCTCCATCTTTGATGAATACAGGAATCTTCCACATAGGTATTTTCATGCTGTACAACGTTCTTCCACCTTGATACTTTTCCCCTGTAAGGAAATCGATCCACACTTGATCAGAGTCTGGTAAGTATATTCCGTCGCGTATAGAATTCCCATCAGAATCTTCAATGGCATTATATATTGGAGCAACTAGAATATTTGGCCCCCACATAAATTGATACTGAGATTTTTTGGTAAAGGCTGCTATTTCATCAGGGAATTCCAAAGCCATTGCTCTTAGCATTGGTAATCCATTGACTGCTTCATGGCTCAGACTATAATTATAAGGCATCAGCATAGATTTCAGTTTTAAATAGGCCCTGTTTAATCTAGTTACTTCATCATCAAAACTAAATGGTGCTTTAGGAACCCAACCCCATCCATCCATGACTAGTTGGATAGGTGTAAATGCTTTCCATTGGAAGTCGCGAACATTGACTTTCCTGTCTCCGCCAGCGTAAATGCCATCCATGTCGGAACCTATGTTTGGCTGTCCTGATAAACCTGTTCCAATATAAGTTGGAATGTGGAATCGAATGTATTCCCATTCGCCGCCTTTTTGATCGCCACTCCAGATTCCTGCATATCTTTGTGTTCCTGCCCATCCGTCTACTGTTATAATCATTGGTCTAATACTATGTTTAGTTTGCTTCACAAAGATATTAGCAGCATCTTCGATGGCATTAAATGCAAACGAATATCCACTCCCTATCCATGCTACATCACATTTGAGTGCCACAACACCGGCTACTTCTAATTCTTTTCTTAAATCTCTTTCCCCCTTCATAGGATTTTCAGGATCTGCTGGATGTAGATTTGATTCCGTCCATAAACTAATTTCCACTCCTCTTTCTCTAGCATAATCACCAAATTCTTTTAAATTTTGTAAATCACCATCCAACGAATCTGTCTGACCATATCCAGAACCATATCCATCATTAGGAACAAACCAACCTAAAGGTATATCATGTTTTTCATATCTGTCGATCATAGCTCTGGCCGAAAATTGGTAGTTATCTTTTTCTCCGTTTAATGACTCCAAAATTCCATTTCGGCCATCAAGGTCTTTTGGTTGGAAGCATTTATAGTACTTACCATCTTCGAACAATATTGCTAATCTTTCATCTTTCGATACTTGTACCCAATAATCACGATTAAAAGTATTTAAATGCGCTTCATAGAAAGAATAAACAGGCATCAATAGAGGTTTACCAGTTAAGTCATAGTAATCTCGTAAGATGTCTCTAGGTTGAGAACTAATAAAATAAAAAGCATCAAACTGTTTATCTTTATGAATAGTTTCTATCACTCTTTTAGATTTTTTCCCAAAATCATATGTGCCCGGTTTCCATGTATTTCGCATTACCCCATATCCAAAAGTGGACCAATAGAATGGGCATGGGGAAGTAACCCCTCCGTCAACCCAATTATTTGTATTCAAAATTTCAATAGTTTCACCTTTGTGAGTGAATCGACCATTTTGCATACCACCTCCGAAATAAAATTCTTCACTGTTTTGATGTAATATTTGTTTCGTTTCACTGTCTGTATAATGAAGAGGTTGTACTTCAGACAATACTTGTTTATTAGTCCTTTTGTCTATAACACTCATAGTACCTTTACTTTTATGAAAAACTATATTTAAGCTTCTGGTAGAAATAATATACTCAGAATTATTATTTTCGAGCTTTGATTTTGTGAATGATTCAATGTCATAATCTGTTACGTTTTTAACAGTTATTTTAGCGATTTCACCAGGATGATTCGTATCAGGATATTCTGGAAAATTTCCATCAGGAGAAATATGGTAGCGAAATACATGGTCATTAACAATCCATAAAAGTGCTTGTTCTCCTGTTATAAATTCAATAAGAAAATTTATTTTTTTCCTAGCGATTTCGGTAATAGCTCCCAGAATTTTCCTTTCTGAATCCATTATATTTATATATAGTTATATTTTGTTGTTGTAAGTAGTTTATTCTAGTTTCTTTAAATAATTTGTCTGGAAAAAAATATGAGTAGGTAAATTACTTTGTTGTACTGATTAATTTCATAACAATGACAGTGCTACAGAATGTTTGTAAGTACTAGTACATGAACCTGATACACGATCTCAAGTTCTTAAAGTACCTCTCACTTGGAATTATAAAGAACTCATCAGAGTAATACTATTATTAAGTAGGTACCTTACTAAAATATAGACATACTCACATTCGTTAAAAGTATCATATAAGTACTTTAAATACTACATTTATATAAAAGAAATATTTCACAGTTCACAGATTCTACGTTGCGCCAGGGGAACTACTATAATGCTCTGTCAACTGTATGTTCCATATTTATAGACATATCAGGTAAATATTACAACTGATATTACATTATATTCCAGATAATAAAACAAAGAAAATGTTTTTCCTACAAAAGAAAGACAACAAAAGACTGATAAGAATAACGGATAACAGAAGTTAATCATATTGAATATTAGGTACGGCGCATTCACTAGGTTAGTCGTCCATGGCAGTCGCTCACGAAACCAGGGCAATAAATGAGGCCAGTCCACTGGTCAAGTGTCACGTCATATACATAAGTATAAAGTTGTGATATTAAATGCAATAAGTGTAGTGCATGGATATACGAGTCACTTTAATTTTAATTAAAATCTCCGTAAATATGGCGCACAGATAAATGGAGCAAATATGGACGGTAGGTACTTAAAGGTAAAGAGGACCCACGTCACCACAGCAATTTCTGTAAAATAAAAAGTGTCCTCTGCTATTCGTCATGCCGTCATCACCACAGTACAGGCATACAATCTTATGGAAGCTCTACATTCCCGTTCTAGGGCACTCTACATGTCTGTGCGAATCGCGCGCAACCGCGAACACGACGAGAACGGGAATGTAGAGCGGCAGCGCCCATAAACGGGTTCCACACTCTCGTTCTCGTCTTCTTCGCAGCTTCGCGCGCGATTCGCATAAGAATGTAGAGCGCCATTTAGAAATAGCATTACGGTAATTAGTTTCCAATAAGTATGAAAACATAAGAAGACATCCAGATCTTTCAATTTACTTCTATACAAGTTTCTTTTCAATTTGAATATAATAGCAATATAATTAATTTTGTTCTAATACCATAAATACATTTATCAGCACTAGACATCATAGATATAAACCACAGATATAAACATTATAGATGATCAAAATGTAGATGCTCAATGCTACACCCGCAAGAAAATTATTTTAGGGTGACCAGTTTAAGTATTTTTAAACTGATTTAGTAGATTTCCATTACAGTTCTATATGAAGTATAGCTTAAATAAAATAGACAATGGCTGAATAATTATTGAACGAATTCTCTAGCGTTTTCAAATGCCATTAATATACAAGTGTGAGTCGGGCCACTCGCAATGTAGGGTTCCGTAGTTGCCCATCACAATATGCTGATCTAAAAGAGGCTGTTTGTTGGATTTTGTGAACATAATGATTTTATAAATTCCTCGATTATTACCTACTCTTTGACTTTAAGGCCCATTTAGCTGTGATATTTTTCCTTTTAACTTCGTTATACACAAAGTGAAATTTTAACAACGTAAATTTTTAGCACGCTAGTTTAGCAGATCGCGTCAACTCGGTCTCAAGGTCTTGGGCGCGTCGTTCTAAAGAAGGCAATCAAACGTTACAAAATGAAACTGTTGATAAAACAATTTATTATGAAAATGTAACCTATATTTTTTATTAACGTAATGAGGTCTATTGGTGATACCTAACATCTAGAAAAAATTTGGATGGATGTTAAAATTTCTTTCTGTACGAGGAGACATCAAAAAGTAGTGAAAATGAGATAGAATATAATGACCATTAATAACTTAATAATTTATTTTTCTACATAATCTTGCCAGCCGATGCCACACTGTGCGAAATTTCTTCGGGGTCGATGATGATAGCCGTTTCCATTGTGAAGATTACTGTTTTGTCTCTTGATCAAAATTATGGACCCATATTTCGTCCATTCTTACGAAACGAGACAAAAAAATTTCAGAATCTTCTTGAAACTTGTCCAACAATGTCTTCTATATGTCAATGCAGGTCGATTTTATTCCTAACTGTCTGTTAACATTATCGGCACCCATCTTGCGGAGACTTTTCTCATATTCAAAGATTGTTTCAATGTGAATTGAATATTTCCATATGAAATGCCCGTTTCTTGAACTAAGAAACGGATGGTAATTCTTCGATCGCGCAATACAATTTTCACACCTTTAACAACATTTTCTTGGGTGACTGACGTCGATAGGCGACCGCAACGATGTTCGTCTTCCGTGCTTGTTCTCCCTCTCAGTGCAGACTCTCGTAATATTGCCTTCAAATCGCAGCAAATCTTTTGCGTCGTTAACTTTTTAAACAGAGGTATTTAATAACGGCTCGCACTTTGTTTTTCTCCATTTTCAAGAACACGTTCCGATACAAAGCAAACAAATGACTAAGTACTTTCAGGAAAAAAAACGAAAGAGAATCGAAGACTTTTAACATTAAAAAAACATATTGGTTTTTGGATGGTTGTTAAAATATCACCCAGTATAATTGATATATACTCCTATGACTCTATATAATATTATTATATGTAGTTTTCCTTAAATAACACAAGAAGTAAACCACTCCACGTGAGTCAATTTGAAAAATCTTCTAATCAAGCACTTGTTAATCAGTGACATAGAATTATTTCAAATATGTACTCTCTATGGGATTGTTAATATGTCGTCATATCCGGTCTTTTCAATTACCATTTTGAAAGGTTAATAAGTAAAAAGCCATATGTTAGTAAATGAAAATAATGAAATTAGTTTCTTATTTTTGACCATATTTCGATAGGAATCATAAAAACAATATGTTAGAAAAAGTGGTAATACCCAATTTACTACTGTATTACTAAAAAAATAAACGCATAAGTAGTATGTATTACAAAAAATTGCATATAATATTTGGTAGATGGTCAAACAATCATTTGGTATAATTTTTTTGGCGTTGGTAGGTCATAGAAGTAACTGAGAGATAAAAAAAATAGGACTAAGGAAGGTTGGTATTATTGATTTCCATGGTGTTTGCAAGTAAAGAAGGTTTTTTTTTCGATTTAGTATTACACATAGCATTGTTTTAAATTCTGCTTATAGGTGGCAGTATTTAAATTATTATTTTTACTGTTTCACGTTAGATAGCGCTGTATTTAGTTCCAAAATTCGCGTACTGAGGTGCTATTATCACATTTCCTCTTTTTTACGGCGGAGTTATATTTCTATTAACTAATAACAACAAAAGTACTCTGTGCTATAGAACACAGATCACAGGCACAGGTGGATCACAGAATAATATATACATACAATATACATACTTCCTTACGGAAAAAAGAAATGTAACTCTATGTACAAGAATAGCGCCAACTATTGAATGCCCCAAAAACATTTAATTGTCAGCAATCCAGCAATCACAAATTATTTAAATTCATCATACCTCCCATAGATAATACAGTATATGTATATAGGTTATAGATATGCAACTCTATTAATTAAATGTTTTTGAAGTGAAACTTCTTATGGCACGCGGTGACCCTAAAACTAAACTATAATGCGTCACGCTAAATAATATAAGTGGGGGAGATATAAGGAACAATCGGGTTTCGGGGACGCCGGTTGTTTCGTATATCCCCACTACTAACTGCTGAGTGTGGGGAGTAAGGCCAGAGCGTTACTCAGTTTCGTGTCGCTGGCAGCTGCGTCATTGCTCGGAGTGTCAATAGATGTGAAAATCGTGAAAACCAGATTGATGTTGATAATTTTAATAACACTATGAAAATTCAAATTTTAATATCAAGGGTTCTAAGTTTTCACTTCTGTCGGCAGTTCTTATAATTTCCAGTTTTTTTCCTCTCTGTTTTATCCAATCGATAGATGGCTCTTTTAGTTATTCTTTGTACCGTCGGAGGGCGCTTTCAGTTTTTATTTTTACCGCTAGAGGACACCCTTTAACAACCTTTTTTTAAAATGCTTTTCTGTGAATCGTTATTTAATTCGCTAAATTATTTAATAACACAATTCCTCACACAATTCGCAGAAAAGCATTTTAAAAAGAGGTCGTATGGAAGTTATGAAGCATGACGCGTTACTGTAACAAAACAAAAAGGAAAATAAAAACAACGTTTCACTTTCTTTATTTCTGTGTTTTATAAAAAATTACAAGCTTTTAACTAAGCCATCGTTATCTGTATTATTTATTTTGTCATTCAATATTTTTGTTTACATTATTGCACCAACTAGAAATTATGTACGGCATCTCTTGCCTTTTTAATTTTATTCAATCATTTATTTTTCTGCAATGGTTACAAAATTAAACCAAAGGCATATCACATAGTCAAACTTACAAAATAACTTAAATACTTATTTTAAGTTACACACTTATCATAATCAAACCAAAACGACTTGGACATAAATTCATCAAGGGAGTATGGACAGCTTTGAACTAAAACCAGCTTTAAACGCCCAAAAACAAATCATTTGGCAAATCTCTGAACAGTGACCGCAGCAAATTGATGTCGTCTATATGGAGCTGTTGTACTATGTTTAATACATAATTTATTTCCATTTCTAGACTTAAAATTCAAGCAAGCAGACTTTGTAGTAAATTTAAGTGGATATCTCCGAACAAGTTTACATAACTCCAAAATGTACAAAGATGTAATAGTATTTTAATTTTACAAATTAACTTCTGCACGATTCTCTCAATGTTAAACTATCACAAATTCAAATACATCTCCTTTGCATAGTGAAAGCCTTTTTTGACGCTATTGACTGTGCCTCATGCCTATAGCAAAACGTGTTTAATATCGATATACAAATATCGAAACGAGACTAATATCGATGTTCGATATATCGACCGTTAACATGTCGATAGTTTTATGCGTATAATATCGATATATCGTTTCATCCCTAGTAGTATATTATTATCACTAGTGCTTCCAGGTTCAACGTAATTACGGTAGATCTACTGTAATTTTGTTTAATCTGCCGTTTAAGGTAATGGTAAAAATACCTTGTATGGATCTACCGTATTTTTTTACTTGAATGGGATTGCCCATTCCCCAAACAATCTAGGCACGCATATTATGCGCAACTAACAAAACGAGTTATCTCTGTCTGACAAAGGGACAATACGATACATCTTTCTTTTCGTCACTTAGATCAACTTTTCATTCAAGTCAGGCATATCACATTCTGAATCTTTTTTTTGTCGAAATGGGGCTGCCTACGTTTTGAGTGAGAAACAGGTATAATTTATATGTCTTATTTGTGAAAGAAATGGAAGGTACTATAAAAATTTAGTATCTTTCATCTCTTTTACACATTCGACACATGAAAAATACCACGGATTTCCGAAAATTAGGAAAATTGTATTAATTTTAAGCCTATAAAAAACATGATTGCTAAAATGACTGCAAAAAATTAAAAACATGAAATTATTTTGGAATAAAAACTAATAAACAATGTAATAAAACAGCATTGAGGTTTTTACTATAATTTTAATGTAGTAAAAATTTAAATAACCGGAAGCACTGTAATTTTCCTTTAGCGATCTGGAAGCACTGATTATCACAGGTCATCAACAAATCATCATAGATGTAATCTTTATAGTCTGTGACTCTGTGTCACAGATTTAAATAGTTTGGTGCGATTTGTTTTGGCAGTGTCTTGGATTGGAATCATTTTGGATTAAATTGATTCATAAATTCATGACACAGGTGTACAGTTTAAACTTTAGATGAATAACATAAATACTATACGAAATACATTTACTATTTTATACTATAAATAATAATGCCAGGGCCAGATTTACTATCTAGTCAAGGTTTGAGGTTAGATGGTAGAAGACCAAACGAACTGCGGCGTATTAGATGTAAACTTGGTGTATTTACTCAACCCGATGGAAGTGCTTATTTAGAACAAGGAAACACTAAAGTTTTAGCTGCCGTTTATGGACCACACCAGGTAATTCTTCGTAAGGTTTTAGGAGCAATATTTATTAGACCTTTCATAAATAGAGTTGGATGTTCTTGTATATTTTGTGGTCTACACAATTGTGTGTTAATGGACAACACAACTGATTAAAATTGCCCAGTGTAACATCCAAAAACTAGGCCAATTTATTTATGTCAGTCTAAAAAGTAGACTTAATTATACTGAACATATTGTTTATCTATCCTTAATTTCAAATCTTTATTGCTTTGTAAAATGTGCTAAGTCCTCCACTATAGGTGAAGCAAATTGGAAATAATACAATTTTAAGTCAATGTATTATATACCTACCTATTTTCAATTTATTATGACTTAGCACTCACTGTATAGGTTAATTTTTGCTAGGCTTTTGGTCAGATGGATAACAGTCGTTGCACACTAGTAGGTATGGACCAATGCAACGGACGGATGAAACAGTTGAGGGCTGTTATTTTGTATATTATAATATTCAAAATGTTGTTTTATTATGTTCTTAATTTTACACAATGGGGCAGACACTAATATAAATAAGAAATTTTGTATTTTGCGCTTTTATTACTATCTACTTAAAAGAAAAATGACACTTCTTTTTTTCGTAAAAAGTAATTAAAAATTTTAAAAAAATTTAAAAATTAAAAATTTTTGGGTTTCCCATCAGTTTCTCCTTGAAACAATTTAAGAAATAATGTGAACTGAGTGCACTTTCATATTTTTGTAGTTCATGGTCTGATTTGTTTGAAATTGATCATCATACCTATCATTTGTTTTCAACGTTATTCATTGTGTATAGCGAAATAACACAAGAGGACTGTTGTCAATGCTTGCATACTTGATCGGCGAGTTACTAAAAAAAAAACTCAAGTCGTTGATTTCAGGAAAGAGATACTGAAGGGTTTACTGTCAAAAACACAGGAAAATCTCTATTTTGATATTTCATACATTCATACATATCAAAACCAAAAAGAGTAAAACACAAACTCACTAAAACAGGTAGAGAAAAAACCTGCCAAGTTCGAGTCGGACTCGCGCACCGAGGGTTCCATACAAACCTGTAGGTATATAAGTAAAAGTAGGTTTGATTTTGTCACAGCTTAAAGGTATTATAGACCTGAGTATTTGATATGAATTTCAATGTAATACCTCCACACGTTCAAGAGGAAAGGGGTAGAAAGTTTAAAATTATTAAAAATATTTTTATTATATGATGTAGCTAAAAATGTATGCTTTTCGCAATTTTTCCTTTATCTGTACTATAAGACGTTGCTTCTTACCAAATTTCAAGATTCTGAGTTTACGGGAAGTACCCTGTAGGTTTTATTTCCCGTGCGAGTATAGAAAATTTGCAGCATAAACGGCTGTATCCTTTGATTGCGTTGTCTTAGAAGTTTGATTTTTTCACAGCTCCAAGGGAGAGTAAGCCTGAGTATTTGATATGAATTTCAGCTTGGTACCACCACGCGTTCCTGAGAAAAAGGGTCTTGACACACAGACGGACAACAAAGTGATCCTATAAAAGTTCCGTTTTTTCCTTTTGAGGTTCGGAATCCTAAAAACTTGCCGAATATTTTAGAAAGAGAATGTGAAAGCTCTGAGACCAAAATTGGCCAAAAATAAGACAACGAAAGTTTCTAGTTTTTGTAAACCTGTCATTAAACATTTTTTCTTAGCATTGTTTTCAGAAAATTCATTTTTAGTTGTTTCCCGCGACTTTGCACGCGTCAAAATTACACTTTTGATCACATTTTTGACATTACTCAGCTTCTTGATGACTTCTTATAGCTTATAACACTCGGGAATAGTGTAGCTTTCTAAGAAACAAACTCTTCACCTTATTTGTATAGAAGTTCCTTCAATTCTGTAATGAATAATAAAAATATGATTCAACAATTTTTAAATTTTTTTAATGACCTATCACTAAGTTTTTCATTTCAAAGTTAGGATTTTTAGTTTTTGTTTGAAAACCACACTCAAATTGATTCAGTCGTAATCAATAAAAATTTTAAAAAATACTCATTCACATTATACATACAGTCTAAGTCCATACAAAATTCAGTCAATTTCGTCTAATGTCGAATTCAAAAGTTTTTTAGTGATATTTTTTTAAGTTCATTATATTTTTTAGAATCAATCAAACTAGACTTGTCTACAGGGCCGCGGGGGTCACATTAGAAACAAATTCGTGCCCGACGGCTCAGCAGAAATTTTTGAATTTGTGGCGAACACACGGTCACATGGTGTCCCCCACGGCCTTAACGAAATGACATCATGTCGTCGACCACAAGGTGCCCCCCACGGCCTCAATAGAAAGATAGGAAAATGTGTCTGGGGTTTAATGTGTTAAAAACGTTTATTTTCACCAAAAGTGTTATTGTTACTGCCTTTAGATATTCAGAAAAACTATTAAATGTTAGGAAAATTGGCTTTCCACCAGGGATATAGTTTTAAATATCAGCCGTGTTATGAATATCGCTAGATCAGAATCACTTGCTGGATTAGGTAACTTTTTTATGGAGTTCTAAAAAAAATCAGACCATATTACTATGAATCTCTCACATTCGCACCTTAATTACTCATCTTGTTATACTGATTTCTATCTTATAGCAAATTTAGGTGATAATATACATAATACTCATATAGTATAAATAGCATAAAAGTACAAATTGACTAAAAGCCCTCTTCTGCGTTTACCATCTAACCACTCATACTCTAGCTAGCTCACGTGGCCAGTTTTACTCCGAGTTTTAGTGCGCAAGGTCCCCGGGCGCCGCTCTTCACCCCCGAGAAATCCCCGCCAACACCGCAAAATTGCGTATTTCGCTTCGATACTGTGAATTGACATTTATGACTATTAAAACCAAACGCTGCTGTCAAATTAATTTACTCTATGATAAATAGATATTTGTATTTATTTATATATAATCTATATTATTTATAATTTACAAAATGTTTCAGGCTTCAAAATCAAAAAGTACAACAGAAGGTGTGGTAGTGAATTGTCAATTCAGTATGGCTACATTCTCTACAGGTATATAAATTTTCTTTTTTTTTCTATATCTTTGAATCTATGCTTAGATTGAGATTCTAAACTCCTTTAAACCGACTTCAAAAAGGTGGAGTTTCTATGTTTCCTCATAAAGGGTATATTCCCAGGGTGGTTCCATTGTCACCAAGTCATGATCTGATGACGGAATCCTAAGGAAATCAAGGGCTATCCTCAATTATTGTAGGCATGCATAGTGTAATTGAGCTCTATTTTTTAGTTATTCAGATATTTACATCTGAGAGTCATCGCCGTAGCTTCCATGATCAGCTTGGCAGCATGCTGACAAGTTGATGATGGAAGCTACAGCACTCCTTAACAGTTAAGGGATGATACTGTGTTTTGTTGACAGTTTAGTAGCCCTATTCATACTAAATAGAAATAAATTTCAGTTAGTTGGGTAACTGAAAATAGAAAAATAAAATAAGTTTTTACAAAAAAACTAAAATCAAAAACTTAAATTGAGAAAATGGGCAGCATATAGTTTATGAAGTAGGTGCCAAGCCCAGCCATTCACTTTATATTATGATATATAAATAAATAAAATAAAAAATAAAATGGGTATTTATTTTCAAGTCATAAATCAAGGTCATAAAGCTAATTTTACGTAGTTTCACATGCGACCAGACTAAGAAAAACACTGCAAGGAAATTAAAATGGCTTATTCTGTTTTATTTAATGTATCTCTAGTATAGAAAAGTTTTCTAATGCCACATAATACATGCAATATTTTAAACTAGTTTGTTTTAAAATGAATCTGTCTTTATAAACGTTCCACATGACCACCACTGTATGTATATCAGTTGTTTAGTACCCATAATACAGGCTTTTATAATATTTATATACCTAGTCTAGCCATAAATATTGTTACAAAAAAATAAATTTTTTTTATTGCAAATAACATTTATTAATTTTACAGTGTGTTAGTTTAATACATAAATTAAAAACAATTTAAAATACAAAAAGCTTATTCAAAGTGGCCTCCATTGGCTGCACTACAGTCCTTTGAACGTTGAGGCCAGCTATCAATAGAAGCATGCACTCTTTCCATGAAAAAATTCTTCACTGCCAATTGTATGGATTGTTTTAGGGACTCCAAATTATCATGGCGTTTAGAGCAAGCTGTACTCTCTAAAAGTGACCATAAATTATAATCCAGCGGATTAAGATCGGGACTAGACGACGGCCAGTCTTTAGCTCTGATGAAGTCAGGAATGTTCGTTTCCAACCAAGACTGCGTGGAACGAGCTTTATGACCCGGCGCCGAGTCTTGCTGGAAGGTCCATACTTGGTTATTGAACATGGTGTTGTTAAGGGGCTTAACTACCTTCTCAAGAATGGTATCTTGATACACTTGTGCCGATGGTTTGATACCTTTTTCACAAAAATATGGCTCAGTCACTCCTTCATAGCTAACACCCCACCAAACCATCACTGATGTCGGATAATGCCCACGTTGCACTCTGTCGACTAATTGGGAAACTTCCTTAGAGCTTTGAGCATAAACACGGTCATTTCCGTGACGTTTTGCGTACCGCTTCAGTAGTCGTTTCGATTTTACCTCCCTATTCTTTTTTAAATTATCAGTTAAGAAATGACCAGTGCGCTTCTTATTGGCTGCAAGTCCTAAGTCATCTTTTAAAATACGCGACATGGTTCTACGTGCTATCTTCATCTCGAGATAAAATCTTTTACTTTCGGACAGGATTTATTCGAATTCTTTCCCTTACTGCTTTGATCACCTTTTTTGTACGAACACTACGTGGACAGCCAGATCTTTTTCTGTCACAAACAGAGGAGGTCTCATTGTACCTATTAATAGCCCGGTACACAAACATTCGACTAATACCAAGCGTATGGAGAGTTTTAAAAATTTTATTTGGCTGCATACCTACTTTGTGTAATGCAAACACAGCGATTAGGTTCTCTTTATCACCTCTCTCCATTTTAATATCGCAAAATATTGTACAATGTATTGGCGCCAAAATGAGAAAACACAATGAACAATCATATAAAAATGCCAGATTCCCAATTAAAATGTAATATTTTTTTCTTTTTTTTAATTGTAACAGTATTTATGGTCAGACTAGGTATATATCTTATAATACTTTTTAAAAGTGATCTCCACTGGTTTTGTAATTTGAATAGTGTGATAAAATAAAAAAATCCACAACACACAGTATTACGCACGGATCTTTGCTGTTGTGAAGTTATTTACAGAAAGCGTCGCAGTAGCATAAAATAGGAGCGCGGTGGAGAAGAAGGAGAGGTTACTCGTGCTACTCGTTCGCGTGCGCGGCTTCCGCCTCCCACTACTAGCCCTCGCTGCCCGCGCGGCTGTACCTGCACATTGAGCATATGAACATTCGCAGGCAATTCAGAGCGGCAAAGATCCGTGCCTAGTACTGTACACATACCTATTTGAGAGAGAAAAAAGATGGATTCGTCTCATTTTATTTATTTATATCATTTATCTTTTTTTCTTGTTTTTAAGTAATATTATATGTGTATTTGCTAACGGGTATGTTGATTTCAATGTGAATTATTTTACTCTAAAGTTTTGTTTGCGTTTCACAGGTGAGAGAAAAAATCGGCCGCGTGGCGACCGAAAGTCCCAGGAAATGTCACTGCACTTGCGACAAGCACTCACGGCAGCTATAAAGACAGAGCTATATCCTCGTTCACAGATAGATATATATGTTGAAGTCTTACAGGTTAATTATGTATTCAACATTATATATTAGGTCTTAACCTAAGACGTTGCCATTCTTCAGTACTGGCCATTTCAAACAAAAAAAAATAGATTGACTGATTCTAAATTCAAATTAATTTTGTTTTAAATACATGACATTCTTTTTACAAAGTTAGTCTTTTGGTTATTGATTAGCGTTGTGTTTTCATTACATTTGAACATTTTTCGTCATAATGGACACTTTAACAATTCGTGTAATTATGGAATATGAGTTCCGTCGTGACACTAATGCGGCACAAACGGCACGTAATATCGACAACGTTAATGGAGAGAACTTACGCCTCTGACCAGCTTTGGTCAATTGGTCGTCCCCGCTGCTCCTTCACGACAACGCGCGACCCCATACAGTCAACAAGCTGCTAGAGTTGGGGTTGGAAGTTCTCCCTCACCCGCCATACTAACCATACCTTACACCTGCCGACTATTACTTTTTTCAAAATTTGTACAACTTTTTAACGGGAAAAAAATTTAATTCCCGAACGACAGTAAAAAATGCCTTTGAAGTTTGTTGTCTCCCGTCCAGTTGATTTTTACAAGAAGGGCATCAATAAACTGGCACTGCGTTGGCAAAGATGCATCGATTGCACATGTGATTACTTTGAATAACAGAAATAAAGATGTTTGAAAAAAAAAATAATACTTTTAACTTATTTCATACAAAACGGCAACTTAATAGGTTAAGACCTAATATTCAACTTGTAGCTTTTATTATCTATTCGGCGCATTAAACTTTTGCATTTGCATTACACATTTTTTAGAACTTTATAAACGCTTATCTGAACAACTATTGATTCAAATAAAAAAAGTCATTTTGAAATCTCTATACCATTTTTAAAGTATCTGTAGATACCATATATGCTTAGATAGGATAGTGTTTCATACTTGGAAAGGATTGAAAACGTGTGCATAATATCAGACAGTGATTTAGCAATGGTAATCTTGTGAAAAGAAAGATTTTCGCAAAAATATGTTTCGTAGCTTTGTTTGCCCCCGCTTGCAATACCATATGCCATTCAAGTCATATTTGTGTGATATTTTTAAGTAGGTATCGCATAAAAAACTAGTTTTTCTCTTTTTAATAACTTTTTCTTTTCAATTAAGAGTTTTGGAGTTGAGTTTTTTTTTTTTTTTAATTTACATGAAGGTTCGGTCGCACGTCGTTTTGCAAATATTATTTTAGTGATCAGAAAATTGTGATGAAAACATTGATCGATATTGAGGGCGTGCAAATAACAGATGATTGTAAATGAAAATGAATTTTCTCAGGCAGATGGCGGTGCGTACTGCGCATGTGTGAATGCGGCCTGCCTAGCTCTGATTGACGCGGGCGTCCCATTGAGGGCATATGTATGTGCGTGCACCGCCTCAGTGGCGTGGCGCGGTTCAGCGACGCCATTAGTCGACGTCGGTCACGTCGAAGAAGCGGCCGGGGGCGTGTGCTTGACAGTTGCTTGTTTGCCCAGTTCAGGTTATTATGAATATACTATTGTCATAGACTTACGAAGCCTGCCGCGCCGTTCACTAGAGGCGGCGTAAGACGTCGTCTGTATAAATAACAAACAATCTACCATATGATGGGCCTCATCTCTATGTGACTATGTTGATTAATAATAATTTATTCATGCACAACATACAATGATATATTATGCCTCACCCTAGGGGAGGCCTAAACCTTTGCAGTGGGGCATGATGGGTTGGTGAAAGTAAGTCTAGGCCTCAAACTAAGCATTAGCTTGTGTTTTGGGTACCAAGCGAAGACACAGACATATAACAACAAAGACCCAGTAGCAGTATCAATATTCGTCATATAAATACTGACCCGACCTGGGATTAGAACCCGGGACCTCCAGCTTCGTAGGCAGGGTCGCTACCCACTAGACCAAGCGGTCGTCACAATGGATTGCGAGTTATAAAGTAGATACAATATGGTCGTACGGAAGTCAATCTTTAGAAATCAGTCCAGCGTCAACTCCTAAACTGGGTGGTTACCCTATATTATAAGAGTTAACTGAATTAGTTGTTTGCTATTTTGGGATTACTCAATATTTATATTTTTCCATTCACGTATGTGTATTGCAATATTTCCCTCCATTTCTAAAAGTGAAAAAAACTTTGAATTGCACTTAGGGTGCAGCGCAGGTAGTATTGACATGGGTCAACACTGTAGGTGATAAACCCAACTAAATAACCTTCTTCACGCGTGTCGGCTTTCACTTGACTACTTTTTTTACTGGATACAGGATTTACTATCTACAGTTTTCGGCTTGAGCCCATATTTATAAAACATACTTATACTCAGTTGGGTAGTGGTAAGTGCTCATAGCACAAGCCCTGCAGGGCCAAATGTTAGCCCTGCTGTGTGGTTTAAAACTAGATGAAAAGTCCCAGATATTATTAACATTATTTTCTGCTAGTATAGCAGCTATCTTTTGATATCACTTTTCACACAACATGTAATTACATGTTTGAAAATATGGTTGCTGAAGTTATTGAAAGAATTGTAATTGAAATTTTAAACATACCTAGCCAAGAAATATTTTGCTGCTACGTGTACTATTTATTAGACTAATATAATACTGTAGGTTCAAAAGAAATAAATTGTCAAGATCCTGACATATGGAGAAGTAACAAAAATACAAGTAGCAAATTAATTTTATGCAATTTCGATTCCATGGATATTTTTACGATATTTATGATTATATGTCATTTATTTTCAGATAAAATCGCATTACTTGAGATGTCACATAGATTACACGTGGATTACCTAGATGTTGTACTGAGCAGAGCGATGCAGGGGTGTCGCGACATAGAAGTGAGTACCATCGGTTCATTTCTATTTGGGTTACAGTGCTAAAAGCAAAAAATTTAACTCTTATAGTTTCATGTCTGTCTGTCTGTCCTGTGTGTATAAGTGTATAATTTGTTGGGGCGTAAACAAAACAGGTGACCACTGTAAAGCAACGACCGTCCACGAATTGCCCCGCACACCCACTATTTTGATTCCTCTTCATCACACAACTGTACGCTGCTAACGCTGTCAAAAAAATTTTAAATTTTTTTTTTTGGCAGATAGTTTTGGATCGAGCAGTCAGAGAACATTTGGCTGAAGGATGGACCGAAGATGATAATCTTACTGTATAGAATTAAATTTACACAAAAATGATTTTGTATTTAACAATAAATAATGTACGTAAACATTTAAGTGGTTTATTACCTATTGTTCCTATTGCACACTTTGAGCAGCACTTAAGATTTACTTTACCAGCGACATAAAATTTCTGACTGACAAACTCATTTCAAATTATTTCTTTACTCTATTTCCAGTACATTATACATCGGCCGTCGAGAGTTTGCGTTCCTGGCAGATGAGATTTATAGCTATAATAACATGTTTGTTTTGAGCTGACATAATAATATAATTTTTAATTTAATTTTGTGTCATTTGTACATGTAAACGATAATAATATTTGAAAACCAGAATTGTCCCACAACGGTACAAATTCGTGATAAGAGTCGTGATAGCCCAAAGCGCAACGAACCTGTCTCGAATTTATAAGGCCATGGTTCGAACCCCGGCGTGTACCAATGAGTTTTTCTCACTTAAGTACATAACTATCACTGACTACGTGCCTCGGAGAGCACGTAAAGCAGTCGGTCCCGGACGCTGTCAATAGATGGCGATGACGACCGCTTAGCCTAGTGGGTAGCGACCCTGCCTACGAAACTGGAGGTCCCGGGTTCGAATCCCAGGTCGGGTCAGTATTTATATGATGAATATTGATACTGGTACCGGGTCTTGGTTGTTATATGTGTGTGGTGTCTTCGAAAAAAAAAAAATTATATATGTATATATTATAAAGATAATTTAAGTATGTATATCAGTTGTCTAGTAACCCATAACACAAGCATAATCCTTGCTTACTTTGGGACTAGATGACGCTGTGTGGAAAGTCCCATGTATTATTATTATGGCGGTCGTTACAATCCCCAACCCGCAGTGGAGCAGCGTGGTGGATTTAAGCTCCAAGCCCCCCTGACCTGGGGGCAGGCCTAAGCCCCTGCAGTGGGGTAAAAAAAAAATGGGCTGATGAAGTACAAATTCACATCAACCATCCGATTAGTATGCCGATTACGACAGGAACGCAAAGTCTCGACGGCCGATGTATAGTAAATACAATATGTATATCAATACACAATTTATCAGCAATCAATTTTTTAAAATCTATAAAACTTGAGATTGATGATGAGATGAGATGAACCCAATGACTTTTGAAAAACTTTATTCAGTGTATCTAAATCATAAAAGTACAAATTGACTAGAAGGCCTCTTCTGCGTTTACCGTCTAACCGCTCATACTATAGCTGGTGTAAGATGGGAAGTTTTAGTCCGAGTTTCAATGCGCAAGGTCCCCGCTCGTCGTTCTTCACCCCCGAGAAATCCCCTCGCGCCGGATTCAACCTTGCAAAATTGCGTACCGTCACTTCGCTCTTGATCTAAATACTTTGGCTGATTTCATATTAGAATTCTTTTTTATTATTATGATCAACGTAAACTTAAAAGTGGATATTTGACACAAAACATGTTTTTTGGGTTAATTCTACACTTTTTGGATTACTGATAAACTGCATATTATGCTAATGCTACATATTTTAGGTAAGTAATTAGACAACTTTGTAGGTTGGGATTCCAACTTCCCAACTTTTAATCCATGGCATTCATAGCTAGCCAGAGCATATTCATCTTTAATACATTGCAATGTTTTTTTTATATATTGGCTGTCAAATTATAACTTTATTCAAATCTAGCATACTAAACACTAATGCATTTAAGTGTCAATCTTGACTGTGTAGAAATTACCAATGAAAAACAGACAATTCAAAACGAAAAAGGCGTAATTTTTTTACTAAGCTAATTCCATTACTTTAGTTATAGAAAAGAATCTATGGAATTCCAACATAAATTATAATTGAATCGGTACAGTCGGCCCTCCTTGCTGCTCCTGGCTACACAGGGAAGACCAATGTTATGCGGTATACTTTTAGTCAAAATATAAACAAGGAAAGGTGTCTTGATAGGCTAAGAATTAAGAAAACAAAAGAGTATACACATATATTTATTTACCCATACATATAATGAAGCAATTACACCGAGAATTTATGCTACACATTTAATTACTGATATATTCTAGTTATTTGTTATGTTGAAACAAGTTTAACAGACTATGGCCCTTGACATTTAATATTTTTCCCCTTTCGCCAAATTACAGAATTTATATTTTTATCAGACACAATGGATACACCATTACCATATAGAAATTTTTTTAAATTAAATTTTAGAGTAAGATGTACTAAATTTATTAAATAAAATAATCAAATCATTTATACATGTATATCAGGACCATTGTTGTTAGTTTTGATTTTAAACATTTCTGTTGAAATGCACTTTATTAATAGATAGAAAAATATTGTGCGTTCTTACATATAATTTTTTAAAGATTTTTGTCACATATTTTGTTTTCTATGTATTTTTGAATACATGATCATATGTATACATATAACACATAGACAATAATACAATCAACATATAAAAAGATCGACATTCAAAAATATGAATTCATACTTATTACATAAACGTATAGACATTTTAAAATGAAACAACTCTCCGATGCACTAAATTGATAAAGGAAATTTGCGCAATTACAAACAGTGCTCAAATAAGTTCAACGCGAGTAGAACTCGAAAAATATTCAAACATTTATGGTCAAAACCTTCACAACTATCAACTGATAGTGTTTAAGATAGCTTAGATGCTTTTTGTTCTAGTTTGTATTATGGTGACTTAATACAAAATGCCTTCAGACTTTTATTTAATAATTAGATAAGGTTTAAAGTAAGATTCTAATGTAATCATTCAAATGAGAACGTCGATCCAAAGCAATTAGATTGTTCAATAAATTCATTCTAATAACTTCTAGTGTTTTTGCTATTCAGATATATGATGTATAACAGTAAAAACTATACCTACTCCGACAACTCAAGCTAACGGGTCCTATATCTTTGCAGGAAGCAGAGTTATCGGTGAATCCGGACGTTTTGAATTAGCGACCTGCAAATTATAACACGCAACTTGGTCGGTAGCAAAGCCCCCTTGTTTCCCACTATGACAGATACCGACAGCTTACAGATGGGACATAATTTAGTAGACATATTCACATGGATGGTAACTTTGCCGGCAGCGGTTACCATGACGCATCTATATATACGGTGTTCGACTGAACGTAGTCCACTCATAGAGCGTGTAGAGCTTACTGAACTAAACAAAAACTTTCAAGTGAACAGATGGCACAAACTAACGGTTACCGAGAAAAACATATTTAAAGTTTTTTTAAATAAGGTGACCTGGGGGAATTCCGAAGTTGGGTATATTCCGAATTTTTGAAAGTTCTACCAAATGCGGCGATATTTGTATAATGGCAACATTCATCTAGAAACCATCATGAAGTTCCCACCGATTTAGCTGATGTAAATAGCTATCAGTGACTGGACGCATGCAGCATCGCCGTACAAAAAAAATAATTAAAAAATTCAATTTTTTTGGGGGTAATTCCGATTGGACAGCGGAAAGCGTAGCTATTCTTTGAAGGAATGCAACAGTATTTTAGTGAGAGGGGTAATTGCGATTGAAAAAGAAATGTGAACTTTAAGTTCAGATGTAATAGAACTCCTTTGTGAATATTTTTAATGTTATTCGGAATTACACCAGCATGTTTCGGAATTCCCCTTGTACAAGAAATTAATAAATATACTTTTTTTGATACTTGTATTTATGGAACCCAACGATATTACAGAGATTTATTGATACAAAGCACATGTTCGTTTCTTAAATAAACAGAAGTAATATAAAGTTGATAGAAAAATTGATAGGCATTTAGTAATTGACCGAAATAGAAACCCTCTGTCAATCTCATTGAAAATCCTGCCGGAATTCCCCCAGTTCACCTTACTATTTTTTTTTAGTTCGGTAAGCTCTATACGCTCTATAAGTTTGGATTACGTTCAGTTGAACACGCCGTATACTATAACGTTAATAATTGTTGGCTTATTAATTAAAATGAAAAAAATGTGTAATAATAAAAAAATTATAAGCCGTTATAAATAAGTTGAATCACCTACTGGATATTATTCAGTTGAACGATTATTACGTGGAATAATGTTTTATTGAAGGCAGAAACAATTGTAGAATATTTGTTTACCGACTTCGACCAACTTTGATATTTTCGGAGTCCAACTCACGTCGAGTTAAATTTGAACTTTTATGAATATCGGCCCTAGTTGCAAAACATCAATTAAAAGGAGAAATCATTTTAATTGTATATATACACAATTTGACATCGATCTTTATAGATTAACTAGCCACTTTTTTACACGACTGCGGAGGGTAATGTTTTTCTAAAAATTGTCGCCCACATAGTTTATCTGACTGGCCGCTAATCGATGTGGACGAATCCGAAATAATCGAATCGAAATCGAAACGGTCCTATCTATATACATCGATGTCTTTAGCACAAATATTAAAACATTTATTCATATAACAGACCTCATTCCCATAGACATATTTGATAAGTACACATTCTGATCTTACGCTAGGCGGTTTCAGTTTAGTGTTTTTAATTTTTTTTTAAATTTATTTATTTAAAGCTACTTCTCGTTTAACCACTAAACCACTTCCAAGTTGTTTCACAGCCTTTTTAAGTCTTGGATGTTTATCGATTGATTGATTTATAAATCACTTTACATCTTCATAGTCCGAGTGTTGGAATATGCGAATTCGAAATTCACGTAGAATATTTCATATGTACCAAAATGTAAGATACCTGAACTGCGCACATCAGTCAACGCGGTCTTTGACCTCAGTTTTTGTGTTACTGATCGATAAGACGCGTATTGGAATTGGATATGCAATTGTTACATTTCTAATTGCATGCCGTTTATTCTTAAACATTCGCTACAGTACAAAAGCACTGTACAACTCGGATTATAAATGTATAACTTCAGGGAATGTTCGATGTAAAGTCTTACATTTTTCTTATACTGTTAAAGTTGTTAATGACTATAAAGCATACAAAAAACGTAACAAATAACACAGATGTTTAAAAAAATTGCATGACTCAAAACATATCAAAATCGTATTTACAAATATATGCGAAATTAACTGTCTAAATACATACATATTAATATCTCTCAGATATAGGTGTTAAATAATGTGATAGAAGATGAAATGTCACTTAAGTAAACATTAGTATCAAGTTTGCTATTTATAGTTTGAACTATACGTAGTACGACTGGGCGGTACTATTATACGACTCAACTAAATAAAATAAAAACATTAATTTAACAAAAAAAAATTTGAGATTTATGTTTTTTAATTTGCAAACTTCCTTGCAACACGCTATCAGGTATCAAGGTAAAAACATATTGGTAACAATTTTTATTGAATAATATTTAATTTTTTTATTCATCAAAAATATGGTCACCGTATTTTATATAATGTCTGCATTATATGTGCTTCATTATACGTACGCCTATAATACCGTAGTTATATCGCTCACTCATTAGACCTAGATGAGTAAGCGAGTTCATCTTTATTCATTGTTTCAAGGACGCGCTCGCCACCGTCTCTGGCAAGTAAATTATTTTAAGGTCGTACGATGGACGAATGGGATAGATGACAATTTTTTTTTTAAATATTGAAATGAAATGAAATTTTATTTATTCACACACCATAGGCCATCATGTGTTAGTAGTAAACTTACTTATGATTAGTCAATAATTTACATAATTATTTCATTAATAGCCCCACCCAATGCTATAAAATGGGGCTGTCGGTCCAGTCTGAATTTTATATAAGAGTTTTCTAAATACAAGGTGAAATTTTAACAACCACCCAAATTTTAATATAACATTCGGTAAAAAACCGATGGCCGTCTTATTTCCTTTTAGTATCGTTCAATAGGAAAATTTTGAAATATGACTACACGAACATTTCCCGAAAAAACCAATATGTATAGTCACCATTCACGGCCGCCTCACGCTAGTTTAGCAGGTTGCGTCATCTCGGTCTCAAGGTCTCGGGAGCGTGGTCACAAAGAAGGCAACCAAACGTTATAATAATGTTTATAAACATTATAAAATTAAACTGTAGATAAAATAATTTATTATAAAAATATAACGTATATTTTTATTTACGTAATGAGGTCCATTGGTGATACCTAACATCTAGATTTTTTTTGGATGGTTGTTAAATTTTTTTTTTTGTATATTATAACAGTGAACTAATTTAAAAAATTAATCATTAATAACGAAGTTCTAAACATTTAAAATTCCTGTTAGACAGAGACGAATATAACGCTTGGCGTACTTAGCTGTGACGTCAGGCCATTGAAAACAATGTTAAATTACGTTTCCAAAAAAAGAGACAGAGATAAAATTTTAATAGCTTATAAGTAAGTACCAAATTCTTCAACCGAATATGATTTTATTTACAATTTTGGTATTGTATAAAGTATATTTTTATATTTTCTTGATAAATATTATTTAATAATAGTCAAATACTCTATTGTATTCAATAAGACATATGATTAAAAAAAAAATTGTTACGTTTCTATAAGGTTCTTATAAAATGCTAGGTAGTGCGTTGCAAGGAAATTCGCAAAATAAACAATGTTTGTATACTAATATTAACAATGTCAAATATTTTCAAAATAAAATGTGATATTGCAGTACTTTGCCAATCATATGGTCATCCAAATTTATATTCATATAGACCTTAGCTTATATGTATAATCTAAAAGCATAAATTTGAAACTTTCAATTCAATAGACAAATCTGTATCTTTATTTTTCCTTATTGTACTATGATGACACATTTTAGGGACTTTTAGTTACTCTTGTTTATATCTAGTAAATTCTCGCCTTTTATTAACCGTAACTAGAATTCTGTCCACAATGGGTTAATAACCAGCTTCACACATTTCCTTTTTATTTATTTTTTTGTAGACAATTTATTTATTAGTCACTATTCAGACACTCCTACATAAGTAGGAATAAATGGTATCTTGTTTTAGAAACTGAAATGACATTTTATTTGACCGTTACCTAAACGTACTTGCCATTCTTGTCAGACGATGTATGTTCATAGAGATACCGCGTTGTGACAATAAAAAATGTGATCAAAAAATATACACACAACCAAATATACACCAGTTAACGTTTTGAAACATTCGCTGTAAAATAAAATTTTGAGTCACATGTAAAATTCGTACTGGAAAAGAATTTCGGAAAAGAAAATAAAGATTATGAAATTACATTCTAAGCGTTTAACACAATGATAATGATCTATGGTGTGTTTAATCAATGACTGTAACATTTCTTTCGCGTTTTCTATCGTTTCTAAGCATTAGATTCAAGTTCGATCCTCATTATTATACTATGCAAGCACAGTATAATTAAAGATTTTTTCAATACATTTGATATTAATACGATCTTTATGACATCGAAACTTGTATTGTAATGTTGTATTTAACAGAACTAGGCTTTTTTACTTTACACCAATCACAAACGAGAATTCTGTTTGTGACGCATGCGTAAACCGCGAAAAGTAGCCCGTTCCCGCCATTATTACATTTGAAGTATCTACCTAATTTTAATCGCAAATCAATTGAAAAACGTCGTATGATGCTCATACTCAGTAAGCTGGTTATTATAGTCATCGGTTTATTATAAGCACTTGGCTTCGCCTCGTGCCTATAAACACCTCGACTATAATATGCAGCTTACCGTACTTACATCATAATTAACTATTAATGTCAGCCTTTAAATAATGACAACGATTTTATTAATTCTCTGCATACAGGGCAGGGTATGAACGCAACCCACACCCTAATATTATTAGGTCTTATTTAAATTTCAATGTAAAATAATTATATAAACATTTTCTTATTATAAATTTACTGCTTTAATATATTTTTGTATTGCTTATCTCAACTGCAGTTTGAAATTGTCACAACATAGCCTACACAAAGGGATAGAACAAGAAATGAGTAATATAGATCTCAAGTTATAGTAACACAGCCAGTTTAAAGTCGCTTTTACTTAGAGAAGTAGAGACAGCAGGCTCCTTAACAGGAGAATTGGCATTTCAGTCATTCCGTCCAACCACCTGAAGTTTCTGGTGTAATTTGCCAGGTCGTAGGCGAAATAGCTAACGACGAGTGTCTGCGGATACCCCACCCCTCACACCCGACATTTTGGTTCACGTTCGATTGATAATTCAAACTGCTATTGCTCATTCTATTTCTACTACAATATTCTGCTGTCGATTTCGTTATTCTAAACGGGGTTTGTGTCACACGAGACAATCACAAAGTAAATTATATCAGGTGATTTTTTAATCACCTGCCAAAATTTTCTATTATGATCTTTGGTGAAAATAATGAAATACGTCTTTTAGTATTACACTGTACTAAAATATTGAGACACAGTGCCACAAGTTATAGACGTGGCAATACGCGAACGACTGACGATTGCATCGGTCGGCCGGCCATACCGCCGGTGGGATACACCTCCCTGCTACATCCGCGGTCGCACCTTTTTCATGCGTAGCTTTATGTTTCACTTAGTAACCACGTGTATCGATAACTTTTTTCAGGGAAAACATTTTAATGTAAAACTTTATCCTTTTTTTTTCAAAAATAGCTAGGTAAAATTTTACTGAAATTTTGATTACTTTTATTCTTTAGATGATACCTAACTCAGAAAAAAATTGACGAGTGATGAAAAAAGCGCCCGTATATTTAATACATTTAGGGGTTAAGTCTGCGCTTGGCTTAAAAGGTTAAATCAGATCATTATAATCATTGCAGCTCAACTAAAGGTACACACGGTCACAGATCAAGACAAGTTTCCCAAATATACATAAATAAGATTGTATAGCTCATATTATTAAAAAGAATACGCATTGCGTAATCAATTAAAAGACGTATGTGTATATTTGTCAATGTGTGCGCTTACCTCTTCGACGAGAGGCACGCACACTAATGCAGTTGACGCGAACGAAGAAACATAAAGCTATCTTTATCGCACGTTTTCTCTGTTCAACTTCAACGGGTCCAAAGTCAAAGTTGGTAAACTTGGTATGTCGTTGTGTGTACATACATGTATCGCATATTGTCTATACGCTTTGCGGTAGCTGCGCGGTGCGGTAGAGGTGATTCCGCTCAGTACATTGGTCATCTATTGGAGCAACAAATACCGCGGAATTATCTCTCCCGCATCGGCAGCTATCACCCAGAAGACCAACGTTACGTGGCATACTTTTAGTTGGACGTATAAACTAGTCCTAATATCTTCTAATCATAAAGGCATACATATCTGTTCAAGTAATATTGCGATATTAGACCTTCTGTACAGTGACAATACATTTCAATTTCAATTAAATAAGCATATGATCTTTCTGTCTTAAAAATATAATTTTTGGCCAATCACATAGTTGGCCATATGTTTTTAGCTTATATGAGCTTGGACCAAATTTTATAATACATAGTTTTCATATTTTTTTTTGAAAATATTGACCAAATTATACCTTCCCTATAAAAATTAAGGGTTTAATTTCCTTATTTACCCATAAATTGATTAACAAATTATCTCTGTGACGTCAACTGAACAGATGCTTACTAATTGCATTACCTTGGACTAAATAAAGTCATATTTTTATTGATTCATAATTGATTACAATTTAATTCGACATAGTGATTTTACCTAAATATTTTTTATTAATTTTTTGCTTTGGTTCTTTACTGCGGGAAGCAGCGCATTTGTAAATAGAAAAAAAATATATTTTAATAAGTCATTCTAGAACCTTATTCCTCATAATTCTAATGACCATCAGAGCAACTTTAAAATTATGGTCCAAGCCCATTACAGATGTTATATACTTATTGTTATTTGTCAGTCATTTTTTTTTTATTCTATGGTTTGTATGTCACCGGTCAATTCAAGGTATTTATTTGAAGACATTTTTACAACACATGTTAGGGACGGATCTACTGTTTTTATTTTATTACGCTTTTAATTTCTATTAGGATATTCATTATCAAATTGTATACTGAAAAAAGTGGTTAGCAAAACCAGTTGTGTTACCATGAAAATAGCAAAACTTTGAATATTTTTTAAAGGAAATTCGTCAAAATGCAAGCTACTGGTTGGTAAGTTGGTACAACTGAGTTTGATTACTTATAGCAGTAGTCATGTTGTCACAAGTTTTAGGTAACTAGTAATACAATTTTTTTGTTACTTATAACCACAGACCAGTCAACCTATAGACCACGCTTTAATAAACATCAGTACGAAAACGAAATCGCCAAAAAGTGGCGGGGTGCGGGGAGAGGTCGGCTAGTTTTCATTGGCACGTTCAAAATTGACAATTTAATGGCTTCCGACGTGCT
Organism: Luffia ferchaultella; assembly: GCA_949709985.1. Taxonomy (NCBI): domain Eukaryota; kingdom Metazoa; phylum Arthropoda; class Insecta; order Lepidoptera; family Psychidae; genus Luffia; species Luffia ferchaultella. Next base: position 4,775,206 of record OX453264.1, on the reverse strand, counting down.
TCCAATTGACGGCTCACTAGTGACGTAGTTATGTAGTGTCACTACTTAGCCTTGGCGAATGCTACTCTCTGTCAAAGCGTGGTCTATAAGGTTGATTTGTCTGTGCTTATAACCAAAAACTTTTTTCTGTGATAAATGCCACGGCTTTTACCATCGCTTGTAGAACCAATCGAATATTATAATGCTATGTTTTTTTTTAATTTAGAGTAATTTCAGGTCATTTCAGTTGTGTAATTACAACCATACGAGTTGGTTCAACTAACGCCTGCCATAGAAGTATAAGTATAGAATCTCATTTCGTAGATCGACACTGTTGAAAAAATTTGTTATAGGTAGTCGTTCTTACGAAGAATTTTGTGACGCTGCGCTACTCTGGCGCAAATTTCTTCGTTTAGGTGTAGTTCCAATCAAACTATACGGCGGATCGGAATACAACGCTATAAGCGTGCTTGCGCAGGTACAATCATATACCCCTCGCTCCACTGCGTCCCGCTACACCTAAAATTCGTTACTGCGACGCGACTTGTGCCTATGTTCACATCCGCCATAAAGTTTGATTGGAACTGTATCAGTGGAACCAACTTGTATAGGCACGTGAAGCGATTTGTAGTGTTCGATTTGAAACTAACAAAACTACTTAGATTACGTACGTTTATTTCCATCATTTTGTCTAAAATGCTTCTCAATTAGTCCCTTGGAGTTTAGATAAGTTGTTTTTTTTTTTTTTTTTAATTTAATTTCCAAGTTTTATTTAATGAAATGGTAATATAATAAATTACTTTTTCTTTCACTTAAACCATATTTAATATATTTATTAGTGGCAGTTCACTATGGTGCGTTGTTATAGGCAATGTTTGGTCCGATTAGTTCTTTACACATTTCTTCGCTTCCAAGTATATTAAGTTTTATGTTTTTGCTTTGGAAGCTATCTTTAGAATAAAAATATATTTATTCAAAGTAATTATTTAGCATAATTCCATAAAAATACCGTGAGCTATAAGACAAGACAATTGTAACTTCATGATCATTGTAATATGTTGTGGTAGCCCAGTGGCAGCGAGCCCGGTTCCTGTTTAGAAGGCCGTGGTTCGAATCCCGAGGCATGTACTAATAAGTTTTTTCTACCTTATGTACATAACTATCACTATGTGCCTTGGAAAGCACGTTAAGCCGTCGGTTACGGCCTGGTTAAAATCCACCAACTCACATTGGAGCAGCGTGGTGAATTAAGCTCCAAGCTCCTTCATCCCGAGGGGAGGCCTAAACCCCTGAAGTGAGGCATTAATGGGCTGATGGTATGGTATAATCATAGTATGTGTATTAATTAATTATTTTCTTAAAAGCCTTTCTATATTATTTATCACTGTAAAAACATGCCCGCCTTGATGCTCCTTGCGACCATAAACTAGTAATAAAATGTGGGACACATTTATCCAAAGTTCAAAATATACAACAAACTTGATTTACAGCAATTAACATATTTTAAGGAACTCATATATATTTTGAGGTGTCAAGGTTATTACTACAAATCGGGAATTTAATTTTTCTAGAGTTCGATTTCCGTCTTGGATCAAATATTTGTGTGCATGGATATGTTTATTTGTTCTGTACCTGGATGAAAAATATTTTTATATTTATTTTTACAAAAAATATACAAGTGTCTATATCAGTTGTCTCGTATAATACAAGCATAATATTTGCTTACTTTGGGACTAGACGGCGCTCTGTGGGAATTTCCAAATATTATTTTAAATAAGCAACAAATAAAACTGGAAAATCATTGTGCATTTTATAGATTTTCCAGTATTAATTTAATGGAAAGTTTTACTTAAAAGAAACTATTTAAAAAATTAGAATCGTTTTTTGTTAGAAAGACTATATTTTTATAAATTTAACGCCAATTTTACGATGTGTTTTATTTATTAGGATGTTATTATTATATATATTAAAGTTAAATTTATTATTTTTGGTAAAATAAATTTTGTATCGAAATCAGTGGTATTTAGATCTATTGTGTCCTCATACTTTGACCCTACTGTCATTCTCAAATACGCATTTCATGTTTTGTATGATTTGACTATTTTGCAGGTCGCAGAACTCATGCGTTTGGGGTAGATAGCATACCCCCAGATGCTTCATACGTGATGCCCCTAATACATCACATTCACAGAAGAAGTGTAGCATTGTTTCCTACGCAACACCACATGCTCTATACAGTGCGGTCTCCGCGAGTCTCGTGTGTTGTAAGAGCCTTTTGGTAGAGAAGAGTCCAGACAGATCATTTAACCTTAAATACGACTCGTCTCATCTTAAAGCTCGTATTTTTTATGAAATCATCTCTAAAAACTTGAATTGTTTTACCCTTTTGAAATACTTGATTTTCGATTGGAATATTTTCGATTACTTTGTTTACGTGATATTTTTACAGTCCGTTCGATTTTTCACACACACAAATTATCTTACAACTTCTTTCGCCTCGGTGGCACTCTTCAATTTGTCTGTATTTAATACAGAATTTATTCCCTAAACCTAGATTTTGCTGGTTGATCTTTGAGACCAAAATATCTTTTTGAAATATTCTTCACATTATAGTAATTACATTACAGTGGGATCTTAAGTGACTAGATGTTATTAAGCGACCTATTAATTGCCCTGTATCATTTTCCATATCAAGACCAACAGAATTTTAATTAAAAATAGTGTCTTCTCTTTTATAAACTATAATTTATACTAGACCACGTCAATTAGACAATAGGATAGGTAATATATTTCCAATACTAGTCTCCTACAATACTTATGTCCTTTGACAACAGCTGAATTAATCCTATCAGGATAGACGTGCTAAGCAGTATCACATCCCTGGCAATTGTCTAATTATCGTGGCATTATAGTTCTAACATTTGAAAAAACAGCTATTATTTTCATATAAAATAACTTAGGAACATTTTCATAAGTGTTCTATTTAAAAAAAAAATTTAGCATCTTAGGTTTCACATTGTCGTGGGTTTGATATCTTTAAAATATTTAATAAAAACATTTCCTTGTGATTTTTAGACTCTTTAGCTAACAAAGTTGTACTTATAATCTAGTTTGTTTTGAGATGTTGCCTGTAAACATATCGGTCGGCTTTTCTCAGATCTTACTACCTCGATACAACCCTTTACAAAACTTCCCTAATTTTTTACACATTCGCGACGAGTTGGATAAATTTTATTATAGTCAATGTATTAGTACATATAAACAAGTATGATGACTAAATATAAAGCCGCTAAACACATGCGCGCTGCCTATACAGCCTTTGTCAGCCAGTCTCAGGCGACATAAGCTTACGTGAAGTACAGCACGCGTATGATTGTCTGTGTGTTTGTGTCTCTATATAAAATTATCTTACTGTTTTCTATACCGTGCCTAAAGTGAGCAATGGAGTACATTAATAATTATTTTCCATTTTACTACAATGATTAAACATTAAAATTTACACACAATAATCACATATATTATAGAAGGTGCTACCGAAGTACCCGAAGGAAATTGACAAAATACATAATGGCAGCATAGGGAATATGCGTAATTCTTTATGCTTCAGGGTTTCGTACCTCAAAGGTTAAAAAAGAAACCCTAGCAGAATCACTTTGTTGTCCGTCAGTCAGTCAGTCTGTCTGTCAACACCCTTTTGTCAGGCACAGGCCCGGCGAGAGCCAGACCGGGCCCCGGTGTAAAACATTGCGGGGCCCACCCCACCTTACTTTGAAAAAAAATCAATTAATTGGGCCCCCGTTTCTTAGTTCGGGCCCGGGTGGTACTACTGCCCTTACACCCCCCTATCGGCGGCCCTTGTCAAGCATAACAAAAGGTGTTAAATTGAAACGAATATCAAATAAGAAGTTCTGCGCCTCATAATTCTATAAAAAAAATCAAATTTCTAAGTCAATGAAAAGTGGAGAATTTCCACATTAACCACCCAATGACCTAGAATCTTGAAAGTTGGAACAAGTTGAATGGTGCTCCCAACACTACTGAAAAAATATTTAGTTTTATGAGTAAATTATTAAATAAAATGAGCCTTCGTTTTGATAGCTTTTTTTCTATTCCATCCGACCATTATGCCGCACTGTAGGGGCTTAGGCCTCCCCCCAGGGTGAAGAAGCTTGGAGCTTAAACCAACACGATGCTCCAGTTTTCAAAACTTAAAAAAGAATAAATTACTCTATTAATTCATATTAAAACAATTTTTTTAACAGTGTGCGAAAAAAATATCCTTCAGTCTATATGATACAAAACCCTTCAAGTACTTCACGAGTACCTTTTATTATACATCTATTAAGCAGCAACTACTACACTCAAGTATCATATTGTTTATATGACTTAGATATTACATTTAGTGCGCATAGAATTGACCTCATATCACTTTAATTATTTTTGTACATATAAATTAAAATATAATTTTTTTTTAAAGTATTGGTACAAATACATAGAGAATAGAGTATAGGAGAATATTTGTAGCACTAATTTTAATAAATGGTATAACTCACAATTTCAGTTTTTTAGAATTCATTTAAAGGTATATAGCATAATGTTGGATTTCGAGCGGTAACTAGACGTGTGTCGTTCGCAAACCATTTCATCTTTTAGCCCGGGTCTCGAATTACAGGAAACGAGTCGGTTCGCTGTCATTGAAACGACCCGTTCGTTTTAACGGATCGTTGAAATTTGGCCATCGATACCTTGTTGAGGGAATATATACTTTAATACGTCACCTAAAGATTCATTTTATGAAACGCTTAATAGGTTAATGGTTCTATGATAAAGAGATACGAATTTCGACTTTATGAGTTAAATGTTAAATATTAATATGGAATGTACAACATCAGAACCGAAAAGGATTGAACGATCTATTCGAACGAACGGGTCGAAAAACCCGGATCATGTCTATAACGGGTCACGGGTTGAACGAATCATTTTAATTGAACGAACCGCACATGTCTAGCGGTAACGTGAATAGACATTAAATGACTATTAAGCGTGGAAACACCCCTATTGCATGGCTATTGCATGGAAGACCAACGTTATGCGGTATACCTTTAGTGGTTGCGAAAAAAACCAAAATATTTTAGATTTCCTCCTATTGTGTTTGAGCTTTTATATCACACGACTAACAAAACGAAGGGCTCAAGTTGCCCAAGCGAGATATCGAAATTACTACTCAGATGGTAGAATACTATTTAAATCGCAAAAAAAAACTTCATAGAAAAGCGATAAACATCGACATCAACAACACCCATAATACACAACATTTAAAATTTTTAATTCTATAAACGTTCCTACACTCTAAGCCCCATGAATTTTAAAATGTTATAGTCTAATTAAATCTAATACAAATTTAAAAAAAAAAAATCAAGTAGGTTAGAGATGCCATGTTCAGAGACACGCGTCCCAAAAATATTAACATACAACGAAAATAATAAAAAATGTTACGTACACATAAATAGATTTCTCTCATATTTATATTGTTTTAGAAAGTGGTTAAGTCGTTCATCCCTTTCATTTACATCTTTTGTATGATTTGATGTCGCATTTCAAAGTTTAAATTATGAGATCTGTCTTAAGTGTGCAACATGCTGCATACTTGAAAGGGACATCGTATCCGGCCACATGTCAACTCTAACCTATTCCAATGCTCTATGGTTACGATTGTGCTGGTATCAATATTAGGAATACAAGCAACAAAAATCTCTTGTTTTAATCGTGACACAGAAGAAATAATTAAACAGTTATAAGATGAAAGTACACAAAAAAAAAATATGTAATTGGATAGGCTGCATCGTGCCCTTTATTTCGGACGCCCTATTGGAGTGCGCCAATCGCCTGGGCGTAAAATAAACATGTTAGATATTACTGGCGTTTTTTTTATGTACAATATTTCACGTATTTGTTGTATAATTAAATCTTATCTCAATTGATACTAAGAAAGGTAATAATCGAATTAAGAAAATAAATCTATAGGCATAAAGGAATATAAAAAATATACTAATGATCATTACAATAATTAGTTAGGCCTTTTCAAGTTTTTTTTTTCGCCACTTTTAATTATTTTAAGTAGATTAAATTATTTACAGTAGTTTTTTTGTGATACATTCTAAAAATAAAAATATTATTATTCGAATATACATTCAATTTATGATTAATTCTAACAAATACGTATTAAAAATTAATATGTTTAGCTGATACGGAAACTTGATTTAAATTTACAAAATTTATTAAAAACAGATCGTGTTTTTAAACAACCGAATTAAGAGTAAAAAACCAGTCGATGTATTAATTAATATTTTTATAAAAAATTACTGGCTCTTGATAATAGTTAGGTAGGAGACATGTTATATTCTAATGCAATGTAATTACATTTTTATTCTTATATAAGAAAATTACCTCATTAGCCAATAGTTGTATGATAAACATGGATACAAACATTAAAATACTAAAATCATTCATATATTTGATTTTATATGTAATTTATAAAATTAATAGAGATATCCAACACCAAAAGTTAAAGATGTTTACATACATGTATTTGAAATTCTTATTTAAATTTTAATACAATAAAATTTAAAATTTCTACAATTCTAACTTTCATATATTATTTCGTTCGAGAAATACACATATTCAATAATAAAGACAACAAAAATAATAACTGAATAGACTATTGCACTAGCAACAATATCATTCAAAACATTTTTTTCTAAAATAATCGAGTTTTTATGGATAAGAAACAAACATGGAATTTTGAATAGCAAAAATAGAATCAATTTAGGAACTTAGTACTGTGTATTGAAGATTTTTTTTACATTATCATATTAAAAAAAATGTTGCTTATTTAGCAACTTTACCTTGTATTTTCAATGTAACGTATCAAAAAAAAAAACTTATTTTCTTTTTAGATAGAACTGTTTTAGCAACACTTTAACACTATGTACATTACAAACAGCATTTTAAATTCTTAAGAAGGGGCGGGACGCGTGAACGTCCATACAAACGCTCTTAAACGATTACGTAGTTAATGCGCATATTAATCTTGTTTTTTTTTGCCAGAATCGCAACTTAGTGGAATATCTTAAATGAGCAAATCCGCATGTTAATAATAAGAAAGAATAATAATTACTGAAAATACAAAGTTACTTCGCTTATAGTGGGTTTATCATTTAGAAAATAGTGTTTCATAGGCCTAGCCACATCCCTCATACAATAAAATCACTTTAAATTAGAAAGTTTAAGTGATCCACTTTCATTTATTTTCATGATATTCCACTTTTTAAACGAGAGAGACGGGTCTTTTATGCAGATGTATATACTTCATGAAAATAGAATTTTATAAGTACAAACAATTCTAACGGTTCCGAATAAAATAAATTCAACTTCAAATGAATAGTTACTTTAAAAATTACAATTTGCTTAATTTTTTACTCTTTTGTGGCTACACCTTTACATTCAATTCCATTGATGACTCAGTATTTTCTAAATTCAAACGCACTAAGAGGCTGTACTGACCTCTTAAACATTTTCCAATATGATCTTCTTTAGTTTGCTGTTGAGTTCTAATCGTTTATGTGACTCCCAAGGGGGTCAAAATTTCTTTTCTCACATAATCGGACCTCAGTGTTTCGTTGGAATAGGGTCCTAGAGCCGGATGGAGTTGATTCCAGGGCTGGCACGGCCTCCATTCGAAGTCGAGGCAATCGTTCATTTGCTGAAAGCATAAATCGGAATTCGGTATGTTTTTTTACTGATAGATTAAACAATTTTCAGAAACGAATTTAAATGTTTTTGATTTGTGGCAAGTAATTGTTTTTAAATTAATTTTCAAAATTTTCATAGTCGGTAGGTTGAATGGCTTTTTCTGTGCCTACCGGATGTCAAGGATAGAACACAATTTAACGTATGATCTGACGTTTGACGCATGGTTTCATGGGTGAGGTTGACAGACTACGCTTATTATTATTTACGTTTACTACAAATTACTTTTAATAATACGTATTCATATTACTCTATGAGTATGGCCAACATTTGACAATGACACTGTTTTTTCCATTATTGCTTGGATACTAATATATTACCCATACACTGTCATAATATAAATGTGAAACAGGTGAAACAGAAAAATTTATTTTTCTTGAAATAATTACCATCTTACTGTTTTAAGAGCTTTTAATAGCAAAATATGGCTAAAAAACAATTTATTTCGAAACGGTTTTGGAATCGGCCTAGTCTATTTTTACTTTAAATACAGAATTATTATAAATTAGGTTATCAACTGTTACTACAATAAGAAAGAGTATAGAGAGATAAGAGACACATCACATATGAGTTTCAAAAGATTACAGGTGGACACAATGAAAAGGCCGCAGATTGACCGCATGGCCGAACGATTCCGACCTTAATATGAGCGACATAAAGTTGATATTAACTTGCATTTTATGTTGAATAAGTTCGGCCATGCAAGGAATATAATGCGACCTTTTCGTTGTGTCCATTTGCACACAGTCGATATTCGATAGCGACGGCTCACAATATTTAAATGGACAGCGCCTCTAGCGGTAACGAGAAGAACTGAAACTAACATACAAATCTTTTGCGAGTCGTTAGCGAGTGTCGACACGTTAAAACACTTCAAACTCACGGTAGCCGAGCATATTTCCTAAAAAAATTATCAATTAACCGTTAATGAATGTAGCTATGGCTCGTAAAATGAAGCGACGTTCCAGGACAACACATAAAAAAAAAAAAAAAAAAAAAAAACTATCTAATGGAACGAACTGTGGCTGTAAAACATAGTCTAAGTCACTACTGAAAACTTACTAGATTAGTTCAGAGTAGTAGCCATTGATGGATTCTATTATACACCTTCCAGCTCCATCACCAGACCCTCGTCATGCTTGAAAAGTGCTCGGGAAAACAAATCTCAGAAACCCAAATTCGGTGGGATTACTAGTAGCCATTGCTGGTTCTGTTATCCACAATCTAGCCTTATTATCTGACCCTCGTCACTATGTGTTATGAAAAATGCTTGTAAACACAAACTAATGACCCCAAACTCGGTTGGTTTATCAGTAACATTGAAGAGTTTGTTATCCACCGTCCAGCTCCAGCATTAGATCATCATCAATATCATCATCATCATCCCATTTTAACCCACTGCAGGGGCTTAGGCCTCCCCCAGGGTGAGGAGGGGGTTTGGAGCTTAAATCCACCACGCTACTCCACTGCGGGTTGGGGATTGTAACGACCACCATCTATTGACAGCATCCGGGACCGACTGCTTAACGTGCTCTCCGAGGCACGGAGTCAGTAATAGTTAATGTACTTAAGTCTGAAAAACTCATTGGTACACACCCGGATTCGAACCATGGCCCTATGGCCTTATAAATTTGAGACAGGTTCGATGCGCTCTGGGCTATCACGACACGATCATCAGTATGTGCTATGGAAAATGCTAGCAAAGACAAATCTAATGAGCCCAAACTCTGACGCCTATTTTTAGCTACTACGGCGCGACTCACCTCTACTTCAAAGCGATCAAGAACTTTCGCCCAACTCAGTGTAAACTCCGCTGGCAATATTTCACAGTCAAGTAACTACACATAACTATACATATAATAATAATAACACACACAATCACAACAACATCTAGGTCCCAAACTAAGTATTAGCTTGTATTTTTGGGTATCAAGCGAAGACACCACATACATATAACAACCAAGACCAAGAAGATATGTGATATGAAATGAAATGGGGAATTGTGGAATATATTCCACACCAGAAAGGACTGATCGCCCGTATGCGTCGGCCGGTGTCCCCGAAGATAAACAAATAATTCCTGATATGTCGCCAGACAAAAAATATACATAGGTTAGTTCGACAGAATGTCACGCTTTCTAATCTTTAAGTTTCGGATTACGGGGGCACATTATATAATATTCGACGCGGTTTTCGATTTGTTTTCAAGTGAGATGAGTTGCCGCTATATAAAGAGTGAAATATCAGAAATATCATATCTGAGTATTAGACCGTTGTGCCTCGTTATTTGACTTTTAGTTTCTATACAAACCTTAATAAAATTCGGATCTATGTTCCTTTCCTCCTTCCCAACAAATACGGGTAATATTGTCATCGCCTCCGTGATTACGCGACACCCCATCTCCTTCTGATAAGTGGCCGATACTTCTAGATGACGTAGGGTCGAATGTCTCAGCCTGGCCATCCCAAGTAAGTCGTACTGCCATAACCAATAACCTGTATCCAATAACCAATAATACACTTTAATCATTATAAACATACAACACCACACGTAACAAACACCAACCCGCACTGGAGCAGCGTGATGGATTAAGCTCCAAGCACCCTCATCCCGAGGGGAAGTCTAAGCCTCTGCAGTGGGGTATTAATGGGCGGATGGATGGATTATAAACATTACTTGTGAGGGGTAGAGCAAATAAATAAATTAGTCAACTGTATCGTGTTGCTGCAATTTATACTATAATAATAAATAATAATCTAGTGACGAGACATGTTTTCGTGCCAAATACAGTATGGGGCAAACTTTATGACCTCTCTGAAGTTAATGTGCAGTACCACTATTTTTGAGTAGCAGACAGGCACTGGGAAGACGCGGATGCGTGTGAAAAACTCTTGCACTTGACTGTACCTGCGCAAAATTGACTCGCTAATTTCATATCAAAGATCTTTAACTTTCAACCGAACTGTAATTCACTTTAACGTCAAATATTGATTAGTATAAACAATTCAAAAAATTGATCAAAAGTGGAGGTGGCGAGTTATAAAGCAATAATTATTGAGTTGCAAATTGTTCATTTAATTATCAGAATAGAAGAATTGTTAGAAATTAAATAGATTTTTGAATTGAATCATGATTTAGTTAATCACTTTATTAATTTTTTTTGTAATTTTATTGAATTAGTGATAGCAAAATTACACGTTGACATGTCATCTTGTTATGTGTGTACGTTTTGATAAATATTTGTGCGCATAAACATGTTTATATGTTCCTTGCCTGGGTGTAAATATATATATTCTTATAAAGAATATTTAAGTATGTATACCATTTATCTAGTACCCCATAATACAAGCATATTTGCTTTTTGGGACTAGATGGCATTGTGTGGGATGCCCCGGGTAATATTATTATTGTTAATTAAAATGAAAAAAATTTAAGCAATAATATAGTTTAAACTTACCATGTAATACAACTTTTTCGAGGGCACTGCATTGCCAACAAACTAAAATGAAAGGATTTATACTGTTTTCACGGTTGAACGGCTGAAAATACATTACAAAATAGGTTAAAGATATATTTTGTAAATTATTTTAATGGCGTGGTGGATTAAGCTCAAGTCCCTTCACCCTGAGGGAAGGTCTAAACGTGAGCAGTGGGGCATAATGGGCTGGTGGATTAGAAAAAAGATGGCCCATAATACATTACATGAAAACATGGCATACTAATAAGCATCCGTCCAAGTCAATATAATATTATAAAGTGGAAAGATTTGCTTTTTTGTTTGTTACGGATAAACTCAAAAACTACATAACTGATTAAAGAAAAAAATCACCTATAGAAATATACGTTATTAGCGAGCAACATGGGCTAAATTTTATTTTCAAACTAGCTTTCCGTTCGGGGTTTTGTTTATGTCGATTACACAAGTGTACCGGGAGCGCTATAATTTTTTGCATAGATATTGTTTATAAGCTAAAGGGTGACATAGGCTGCTTTTAATCCCGGAAAAAATGGTCCCGGTACAACTGTGTAGTCCACGCGAGCGGAGCCGCGGGCGTAAAGCAAGTAAATAACAATTTAATAAGTATATAAATGAAAATTATCACTTAACTGGTAGTATATTTTAAATGAAAATTTATTAAAAGTCTGGTCTGTTTATTATTATAATGAATATTTAAACAATAGTGACGCATGGGCATCGTTGTAAAAGTTTTAACACATCTTAGTATTCGTATTATAATTTTTTTTACCTGTGGCACCCTCATTGAAACATGCCTGTTCATTTCGGATGTATCGAGTTGAGCATCGACCCATTGCAATTCTTTGAAAGTGGAGCAATAGTTTTCAACGATATGATGAAGCACCATTGGTTGAAACTGTAGTAAATAAAATAAAACAATGAATATTGGTGACTGACTGGCAGAGAGGTTAAAATACCCTAACTGTAGAACCAAAGGCCGCGAGTTCGATTCCCCCCCCGAGACAAATATTTTTTTGCATTGTCTAATACCCATATGTTAGACATCTCTGGTATTATTATTGTATTCACGAACATTAAACCTACAATATATATTATTATGAAGGGCTAGTCAGCTTTTAGAACAGATGTTATACAGGTTGGAATGAGATTGCAGGGCCGCATGCCTCTATTTTCAGTGATAAAAAGAGCGTGGACAATTGAAAAACGGTTTACGTTGGAACGCCCACTCAAAACCATCTGTGGATATTAAATAAATAAAATTTGGGTGTGGCGCAGATTTGATGCGCAGGTATAAATACCTTGCAGGTAAGTCTCGGACTACCTACCAGGCTACTGGCTACTCTATCAGACCACCGGTGACTGCTAATTATTTGTTAAATGTAAATGTTAAAATGAGAATTAATAAATATGATGGATTTTTTTTCCACCAACCCTACTGTTCCGTACTACGCGAGAACGTCGCTACTACTATTAGAGTAGAAAGCGATATGTATTCGGTGCCCATAACTATTTATATACTTTGCCTTCTTCACAAGATAGCTAACGGTGGTTTGGGCGTCGAACTTTTGAATGCTCTTAATTTCAGTGTTAGCAAACATCGTTTGCGTGATAAGCGACTGTTTGACGTACCAATCGCGAATAATAACGTCTCTTACAACAGTCCAATACATAGGTTTTGTAGTCTATATAATGCCTTGAACGATGAATTCGATATATATCACCAGAGTTACGTCTCATTTAAAAGAGCTTTATCCAAATTATAAATGTTTTCTTTCTTTTTAAATATTTTGGTCGTTTTTGTGTTTATTACTTGATTATTATTATGTACTATTTTACAATGTCGTATATAGCTATTGAGGTCAACAGACTCGCCTCTATTGTATTTTGTATCTTTACCTATTTTTAAGTTTGTTAACTGTTGCTGTATCTATGTAATAAATAAATAAATATGGCAACTGATAATTGCTGAAACTCAAAAAAATTGATTTACTGAAAAAAATGGGTTTAAAAAATTATGTACTTGTTGAATAGATAACATATAGCGGTATATTCCGCAACCCTAGCCAAACTTGTGTACAGTTTAACTTTTAATTAGATGTAAATTATCACAGATCAAAATGTCATTTATAACATTTTCTATATAACTACTATTTCATTTTAATTTATTGTACACTGCGAAGTAATTATTTTGTAGAATTGTTTTCTAATGACTTTTGGTGTACAATAACGAATATTATTATAATTAATTATTCCGTAAAAAAAAGCTCTATTATTCAATTAGTGGAAATTAAGTTTGATTTTTTCAATTTAAGCAAAATCAAATGCTACTCTGATCATTCAACTTCTTTCATAAAAACTAGCGACCCGCTAGCTGTTATTTAACAGCATTTAATTAAAAGTAAAACTTTGAAGGGGGCTACAAAATGACAATTGGCAAATTGTACTTTTTTTTACAGAATCAGCGAGAAGTTGATTACAAAATTGAATAATGCAGTTCAAATACTTACAGTTTTACAAAAAAATACTCTTAGTGCTACGAGAGGCAACTCCTCTAAAAGAACATTGTCTATGATGTTTTCAAACTTATCAGCTGGGATTCCAATCTGAAATTTTCAAACATTAATTTAATATATGTTTTATCTATACAAACATAAAACACAATAATTGTTTGACTGAAAGTCTGTTAGGCACTTATTCAACATATTAAAATGTATATGTTTCAATTTTTTTTTATTTTACATTTTTTTTTTGATACAGTAATATTCCAATTACAAGGCCATTACTTGTTAGCTGTATTTAATTGAGCTTCTGTTCCTAAGTTTTAATAACAATCAAATTTCTTTTATTCATTATTTTTCTTTTTATTCTTTTATTATTCTTTTCATTTTAAATTAAAGAATTCATGAAATAAATACTACTTCTAATATAAAAAATCAAATAAAAAACTAATAACCAAGTTGTAAATGTTTCAATTCAGTAATTAATCGTGTGTGACATTGCACCTTGGTACGGCTATTTGAAATCATTTTAAACTTTATTTTATAAAAAAGAGACAGAAAAGAACTTTTGAAAGCCTATAAATTCTTTATTTTTCAAACAATTTTGTATTTGTTACTTTGACTTGGTTTATGTATGAAATTCATAAATTTTTTTGTGAAATATATTTCAGTCACCAACTCTATACTTTATTGGTTTGAAAATATTACGAAACGATAATTTTTAACACTTTAACAGCGGTAGATTTTAACGTGCGCAATCAAACGGGCGATTTTAAGCATTATTTTGTTGGTTATAAAAAAATAATTATGTAGAATTTCTTTTTTTTTATTCAACATATTGATCTTTTTTTGGATAATAAATAACAGATTTTAATTATTTTAAAAAAAGATGTCTTTTTTTAATCATTTTCAATTAGTGAAATATTTTTTGAGTGTGGTAATTTTTAAAATGGATAAATGCAGAAGAGTATACTGCAATCTCTAGAACTCGTGCATATAATAAATTAGTTTGAAATCTAACCACAAATCACACTTATGATCCGCGAGTTAAAGAAAAAGTACCATCATGACAACAGCTCGTGATGCGCTGTTAAAATAATAAAAGTAGGTACAAAAACGTTGTACAAACTCTAAAATGAGTTTGGACTATCAAGTGACATGTATAACAGTTGAATAATACTTACAATATTAATTGTCACATTTATTTCGTTTCGCATATAAGAACGATTATAGTTGAGTGCGTCCCACGATAGCCTCTCGAACTTCTGCCTCCGTTTGTTGATTATGTCTATTGAAAGATTCGTCAAACTTGGCAAGTTACGTAGTTCAGTCAATGTCGCTTTGTCTAACATTTCGTACTCAACGCATATATGCTGCAAACAGAAAAGAATAACGGTAATAAACTGAGTGTCGTGATAGCCCGAACGCAGCGAAACTGTTTCAAATCTATAAGGCCATGCGGCCGTGGTTCGAATCCGGGCGTGTACCAATGAGTTTTTTTCTGATTTAATTACATTAACTATCACTGGCTCCGTGCCTCGGAGAGCACGTTAAGCAATCGGTCCCGGTTGCTGTCAATAGATGGCGGTCGTTACGATCCAACAAGACGCATTGGAGCAGCGTGGTGGATTTAAGCTCCAAGCCACCTCATTCCGAGTGGAGGCCTAAGCCCCTGCAGTGGGGTATAAAAAGAGCCGATGGAAATAAAACTAACATTATATACAAATAATATATAATGTCGTTATTGATAAACAGCATTATTGCTGAAATTGTATACTTGAGAGGACACTGGTGTCTGATGTCCAAAATAAGGCTTCGTCTAGTTTAGAAATCAGAGACCAAGAATTATATACCTATGTTGCTGTTCTCAATAAATAAATATTATCATTATATAACAAACATAGAACAGAATATAAAGTGAATAACTTGGCATGACTTCGTAGGCTATATACTGCCCATTAATTCTATTTCCTTTAAATAAAAAAAAATTATCATAAATAAGGTTTGTTAGAATAAATGTGTTCATAGCATATGTGCATTTAATTTTAAAGTGTTATGTTAAAATGTTTGTTTTATATAATGAGCTTGTCTCCTAACTTTAGTTTTTCATAGAAGTATGTTATATTAAGGCCCAGAATGTCTCAGGAAAATACGCGATTATGCTCTCGCTTCCCCGCACACATTTGTAACGGCCAAAGCGCGTTTAAAGCGAGATGCCTAATCATTGACTCCCGCAAAACTAAAATGACCAAAGTTATAACCTATACTTTTGCTTATAAATATAGATTTAGTATAACGGTTTTTCGAATACTAATTCAAGATGGTACACAAAATAGCAAAAACATTATATAGGAAATAAAAATTGATTCCAATCAGTTTGACGATTTTTTTTTCTCTATGCACATTTTTTTTTTATTAATCGTGTTTTCTAATTCACAAGTCATAAGATACTATTGTTCACTTTGACACTGTTTTTTTTTTTAATTTTGAAATATAAATCTGTACAGGATGGTTCTAGAATATAAACTTTATAAATTTTTGGATGTCTGCTTCTTAATTATGACGATCTAATTAGTCAAAGAATTCAATTTGATTCGGCACAAGCACAGACAAGTCAACCTTTAGACCACGCTTTAATAAACGTCAGTACGAAAACGAAACCGCCAAAAACTGGCGGGTTGCGGGGAGAGGTCGGCTAGTTTTCATTGGCTCGTTCGAAATTGACAATTTAATGGCTTCCAACGTGCTTCCAACTGACGGCTCACTAGTTATGTAGTTATGTAGTGTCACTACATAGCCTTGGCGAATGCTACTCCCCGTTAAAGCGTGGTCTAAAGGTTGACTTGTCTGTGGGCACCAGTGACCAATGCCGATCATTCCTACGTAACTTACACAGGTCGTAAATACATAAAATTTAACAGTCATATCTCCAGTAATATTTGGTATTGTTCCAAATAAAAAAAGCGTAGTTATCAGTTTGTCACACTTCAACGTATGATATATAATTTTGCTGAAGGAGATGGGATTATTGTGTACTAAATTTTACAATAATTATGTAAGTTGGCTTTTACTTGATTTAACAATAAAATACCTAATGTACAAAATTATGAAGTCAGTATTTATTTATTAATATATTGACCATATACTATTCCAATTAAAAAAGTTCTTTTGTCTATAAAAAAAAAGAGGGAAAATGAAATACAATGGACTTAAGTTACCCATAAAGAGCTGAACGCGAAGATATCTATGTATTGTGGTAAAAAGGAACATGCTCGTTGTTTGCACGATATACATGGTGATGCAGATCTTTTTCCATTTTGGCTTGATATCTGAAAATATTTACATAAAAATAAAGAAAATAAATTTCAAAATCACTTCAGAATAAGAGATTATCATCACTACATATTATAAAATAAAGTTCCCCGCCGCGTCTGTCTGTCCGAACGCGATAAACTTAAATACTACCAAATGAATTTTCCTATGGTTGACACCAATGGACAGAGTACTCCAAGAGGAAGGTTTAAGTGTATAATTCATTAATATTTGAAAAAAAAAAAATGCTGAAAAAAACATCACGTAATTAATGGTCGACCCCTTATTTTTAGTTTGGACGGTGTGTGAGATGTACTACATTTTATCAGTATGAGAAAAATATCAAAAACTCACATCTAAAGAATCCGTTTGTGTATAATTACAACCCAAGAGTACCAATGACTTTAGCTTACTTCTGTGAGCCAATAATATATCATCCATTGTTGCACTGAAAACACAAAAAAAAAAAACAAATATTTATAGTAAATAAATTGACCAAATTTATAGTAAATAAATTGACCAAATTTATAGTAAATAAATTGACCAAATTTATAGTAAATAAATTGACCAATGTGTTTACTGTTAACTTAATGTTGATTAATGTTGAAGAAAGATGAACTAAAATACATATTTTTGAAACATATAACAAAAAAGATTAAATTTAATTATGGTCAAAATTATGCTGTAATATAATTCACTCCTTAAAAAGGAAACCAAAAAAGGAGTAATCTAATTATGACTAAAAACAATGCCATAAAGTACATCTCTGTAAACCTGGAAAAAACGCTGCAATGGCCTGGATTAGGTCGGATTACGGCTCTAGTGAACATTTAATCATATCCCTCATTTTACAATTACTGGGAAATTTTGGGACGCAACAGTGAAAATTTAAATTTTTTCCTGACTTTCCAGGTGGCTTCTCGATTTTACTGACTTCCTTTGACTACCTCGAGCTTCCCCGACTTTCCAGAATGTGGACACTCTGTTGACATATCTAACCCTATAGATCACCCACAGAAACCACTGTTCAGAAAACATTTCGGTAAAACATTTTTTTAGTGTTACATCAAACACGATCATACTTCAATTGAATCATGTGTAAAGGTGTGTCAATTGGGTGTGGTGGTGGGGGGTTTACAGGTTTAAAGTTTACCAAACTACGCTTCCCGCGATGAAGCCAGCTATCAAGAGTTATTGTGCTCTATGGTCGTTGTCAAGTTATTTTTGTTAGGCGCGAAACTATCATGCTTTTAATTTTACTGAGGCTAGTACGAAAATATTTCACGATATTCGCTTTACACAATTAAACATGAAAACTTGTTTCGGAACCATACAAAATGATACGATAATAACAATAGAGAACAATAACTTTTGACAGCTGACCTCATTGCGGTTGGTGTGATGCCTCATTGATGATGAGTACTCATTTGTACTCATTGCATCATGTGTAGCCTAATTATATTAAGGTATCAATCAATCAATAATAATAAGATCACAGCATGTTACAACGATGCAAGAGAAGAATATAGTTTGTAATAAGTAAAGTCATATAGATCACAATTAGCTCAAAAAGAAGTCAATAAGTACCACCTACCTGTTCATTTTGTAGGGTGGACATAATGGTTTTAACTTCAAATAACCAGGTCCCACTAACACAATATCTTCAAGAGAATAAGCATTAGTATATCTGCAAAAAAAATAATTGTCCTTTAATCTATTAAAATGTTTATAGTTTGACCGAAACCGCTGTACCGCGCCTTAGGTATGTGCGCGGCGAGGAGGGAAGGCAGCTCCTAAGCGTTGACGACGGACTGACAGAGCAGATCTGCCTCCCTCCGCGCCGCGCACATACCTAACGCGCGTTACAGCGGTTTCGGTCAAACCATAATACTAATTGTTTTGCAATCATGACACTGCATATTAATTTAAAATAATCGTTATTGATAATAACTTAGTCAATGTACCACCATTTTCGTCCATATCAGCACATCATGCCCCACTGCAGGGGCTTAGGCTTCCCTTCGGGATTAGGGTGATTGGCGCTTAATCCACCACACTACTCCAACGCGGGTTGGAGGATATTGACTGCCATCCGATGATGGCAACCGGGACCAACAGCTTAACATGCTCACCGAGGCATGGACTTAGTGAAAGTTATGTACGTATGTCAGAAGAAAGTCATTGGTACACGCCAGTTTCTGGGATTCGAATCACGACCTTCTGAACAAAAACAATGTACCACCACTATGATGAAATACAATTGTTCTCGTATTTTTATATGCATATTCCAAACATCCGGATTCAAACTACAACCTTGTGAACAAAAACAATGTCACCACTATGATGAAATACAATTGTTCTCGTATTTTTATATGTATATTCTATAGGTCTATACACACTCTGGTATGCTACGTGTACCGAAGCGTGTGAACGGTTGACGTGACAACTTGTACAGTCAGCCGGTCTACCTGCAAAAGTGACCGGAGTGTTTCGTATTATATATCTGCACAAGTCTGTGGTGAACAACCTGTACAAATGCTCCAGCTGTCTGTTTAATCATAGTTCATTACTATTATGTAAACATTTAAATTCTCTTTTTAATACATTTAAGGTAACATGTGAATAGTTTTTAAGTTGTTTAAAACCATTCTTCAGTCCGGTTACTTTTTTTTTTGCAAACTTCAGCACTATTGTTGCGGCACTGGCGAGGCGTAATTGCACAAGTATAACATACATTGAAGCGTGTAGAGGCGTTTTAAGTAATGAAGAATTAATATATTTATTTTGTAACACTCCTTGGTTCACCGAAACACGTAAGATCTGCAGGTTCCTATATATATGAGAGCCAATCAAAAATTATCCGGCCTTTGATATTTTAATTTATAAAATGAATGCAATTATTTTTCTGACATTTTTTTCATTAGAAATTCACGCTGTTAATTGGAATATTCCAATTGTTTTCTGCGTTCAACAATATTTTTTTACTAAGCGAGTCGAGTTTACGGACCCTAACATGGATAAAACTGAAATTACTTTGTGCCAAAAACCAATTTTTAGTGCGATTTTAACTACTTTCAAAAGACGGTTCCAGTTGGGTGTTCTGAATGTGGAAGAACACGCTGTAAAGATGAATAAAAAACTTTCCCGCCAATATTCAAATGTTCTTCTGTCCAAGAAAATGAGTGAATCTAACGAAGAAATTAGATATAATTTGAAAAATTACAAAATAAGAAAAAATGCGAGCAAGAAAAAATCGAAACGAGCTTCAAAAAAAAATTTACCAATCTAATGCAGTGACACTAAGAGTATTACAAAGTCGGTTTAAGCATTTACAATCAGGAAATTTTATTGTTAAAGATGCAGTTCTCTTTGGTCGCCCTACTACGGATTAATTGAATCTCATTTATGACAAACAAAAATGAGGCCATATTTAGGCTTAATTTAGGCTATACTTCCGTAAAATTGGGTCACCTAGCTCTGCACATGTACAAAATATGAACTTTTTCCATCAAGCATATTCAAAAAAAATAGGCTGTGATAGAAACAGACAGAAACACCACAGAAATTCTATAAGGGTTTCTTTTTAGGGTTCCTAACCCTAAAGATATCAACAGGAATCCTATCACTAAGGCTCCTCTGTTCGTCCATCTACCTGTATGTCACAAAGCTGTATGGTCTGAACTGTGATAGGTAGGGACTTAAAATTTTCACAAAGTATGCACTAGAACCCCTATAACAACAAATAACAATAAAATGAAGTTAAAAAATAAAGGGGGTTCCCATACGAGAAACATGTTAAATATTGTATGGTGGTATGGGACCCTGCATGTGCGAGTCCAACTCGCACTTGGCCAGGTTTTTTATATCGGATGTATACCCAAATACACAATAACAGAATAGTTGTGGAGCTTAATATACATATGCACAAGAAATGCTATATACCATAGGAAAATATAATTACTTATTTTTAATCTTCAAAAAATAGTGTCCAATAAAACTTACTTGGATAACACAGTCTCAACAAACTCTGCAAGTTGAGGTCCGTAACAATTTAGATGTAACTGCAGTCTTTTTACATTCTTCAGAAACAATTTAGTTAAAAATACACTTTTCTCCATTTCCGAGGCTTGTAATGTTAGTGACTCCCTGTGAATAGATGAAAGAAAATCTCCTAAAAACTGTAATTTTTAACTTTTAAGGTATGTAACATATCTTATAGGAATCCTGATACATGGATTCTTTATTTATAGTAAAAGTCCAATACTGTGGTACTTTTTTTTAGTGAAAACTTCTTTAGCATTATGATTTGAAAGTCGATGAAACGAAAAAACGACGGTAAAAAGAGACAGACACATACATTCATAAGATTTAACATGGGAGAAAATGAGATAGAAAGCATTATACAGTGTTTTTTATGTTTGTGGTTCTCTTTGTGCTCTGCTTCGTACCCCTTCCACTAGTGTTTGCCATGGCATAGTGGGAGCTTGCTTGGGCCTCAGCGTTGTATGTGTGTTAATACCTGTTTGTGCGCGCATGCGTAGTACAAAGCTTGAGAAAAGGCATCACAACAACCGTGGTGTTTTGTATACGTGTACGTACTCTTGTATCATTTATCGAAAATGTAAGCTCTGAGTCTGAATAAATCTATGTAATATATACGAATAAAATGTAAAATAATTATATAACTTTGTATCACTATGATCATTACTAAAACCTACAATTATCCTCTTCCCAAAATTTTACATTCGTCTCACTTTTTTGAAACCAAAATTTTTGAAGGGTAGGTACTTCTAACATGTGTGAATTGCACACTTGTTTTTTTATCTTAAATTGCACGCAAAACTAACAATAAATTATTAGGTGCCGTAACTCTCACACTAGAATTCCTTGTGTTGTGAGAGATAGTCACTTGTAATGGTACTAAAATTATTTTTTTACAATGCACTTAAACTAATCTACATGAAGGAAATATATAGCAAATATAGTTTGGATTGATAATTATTGATTTGAGCTATGTGCTGTGTGTGGATGTATGTGTCTATGTGGTGTGTGGGTGTGTGTGGGTAAAGCCTTACGTGTGTGATGGTATGGGGTTGTATGGTGAGGGTGTGAGAAGAGAGCAGCATGTAAAAGCATGTACTTTGAAATGCCACCAGACAGAAAATAATGATAGATTTATTATGCTTCGAGGTAGAGAGTTGTTTTTAAAGTTACATATACTTGTAAGTTATCATTCGTGGCTATCCATAAATTACGTCACACGAAGTTCACACATTTAGCAGTATGTAGTATTTAGCAATTTGGTGCACACCTACAATCCAAGCTTTTTTAAACAGTATCATATACTTATTTTTCTTCTACACAATCTTGGAGATAACACATGTTTAAAGTTAAACCCAAATTTAAAGTTAAAACACTATGAAATTGTTCATAACAATGTTGAAATTCATTACCAGTATTGTGTGAATACTGGTTGACATACACATGTCCAGTACATAAAATGGCATTATAGCATTTGGTGCACTCTGCATGTTATCCATTGCAACATATACATATGATATTAATTGCAAACAACTGTTGCAACATAGGCAGCAGGTTATAGGGAAATATTCAAATTGGCTGTTGTGACGGGCGGTATACTTTTCTTTATTTTTGGCTGTACATTATGTAATACATTACCTTGGTGCATTATATAGTAATAGAGCATCTCGCCAGTTATGGCAAGTTGAAGAAGCTGATAGAACATCCTTCAAACATAGATGGTCCATGATGCAGCTCAATGGTAATATAGGAAGATTGTTCCAACCGATACTTGACATTCTGTAACAGTACAAATAGGAGTATGGTATAAATTAAATTAATTTTGTAAAATGGAGGCTATCTTTTTACATTATCTCTTGTCTGTTTGTGGACATAAGAATTAAAATATTTAAGTATTTGTGGACTTCTCCTGTACTTGTGCTGTGAGACCTTGTTTCTTACTTAATTTCATGATTCTCGGACAACGGAAAGTATCCCATAAATTTTGATAAGGGGTATTGCAAGTATTAAAATATGAGTGGTAAATGGCCATATCTCTTGTGTTGACTTAAAAGTTTAGAATTCTTCCATTTCCAAGGACCTATAGACTATAGTATTTTATATTAATTTCAACTTTATAGTAATATGTACATACTATGTATGAATCTTTGCCGCCATAAAGTTATTTACAGAAAGGGTTGTGTTTTTTTTTTCAATAAGGTTAAGTGTTTATAATAAAAATGACATTATACTCCCCAACCTAAAATTTTATTACAAAAAAAAAAGAGGAAAAATGCAACACAAACCACAAAGAAAATTGTTGTCATTTATAGACCTAACGACTTTAAACTTAAAGATGCAGTTCGCTCTGGTCACCCTGCTGCGTATAAAGTTGATGGTACTTATGAAAAAGTAGAGCAAGGTCGGCATATAATTAGTTAACATTGCTGAAGAAGTGGACATTGATCATAAAACAATTTCGACTTATCAGAAAAAAATTGGGTATACAAAAAAGCTTAATGTTCACACAAGGTCACTGGAAGAAATCTAATGAACAGTACTCATTTGTAACTCTCAATTAAAACATAATAAAACGTACCATTTTTAAAAGTAGATCATTTACAATTAGAACGTACATAAAAGATCATGGTCAAAATACAGCAAATCTCCAGAGATTGACAAAACCTGGATTAATGCGAATAGTGATGTTGAGCGTATAGTCAGATTGGAAGGGCGTCATTCATTATAAGCTTTTATCACCAGGCACAACCATTAATTTGGATGTTTACTGCCAACCGCTTATTTGAAT
The DNA here is from genome assembly GCA_949709985.1 of Luffia ferchaultella. Lineage (NCBI taxonomy): Eukaryota > Metazoa > Arthropoda > Insecta > Lepidoptera > Psychidae > Luffia > Luffia ferchaultella. The sequence goes on along the minus strand of OX453264.1, from coordinate 4,751,300 downwards.
ATGAAAGTTTTTTTTTAAGTCAGCTTTGTAATGGTATTATATTATAGCCACCTAGTTACAAACAATAAAATAAAAGAGATTTGATTACAAGTTCATACAAACAAATTACGAGAAGACTCTCCCCATCCCAATAAAACAATAGATCTACTTGTGATTACCTACTTACCTCTAACAAACTAACAAACTCATAGTCTTTTCATGTTCATGATGACATGAGTAGTTTATATTGTGATAATATTATAAAACATGAACAAAAAAAAAACTAACTTATGTAGGCAGTGCAGTATCAATGTTTTGTCACAGAATTGTAAGTCTACCTATTATGGCAAATTTTAATTTTATAGATATGCAAGTTTTGGGTCCGCTTTCCAGTGCTGCCTGTTGAAAATTGTGTTCATAAGTATGATCAGTTTGAAATCTGACTAAGAGAGGTTGATGATCCATCTATTTAAAAAAATAGGTCAGGTTATGGTTTGCTCGTGATAATGCGAGAAGCAAAGCAAAGCGGAGCCCTTAATAAGCTTTATAATTTTTTTCATTTCCTTAAAAAAATATTTACTGCATGAGGTTTTAAATCTCCTCTCCCATAAGCCTGATTAAATATTTTGTAACTTTTCAGCAGGCTACATTGGAAAGCACTACCCAGTTTTAAATATGTAACAGGTAGAAACGCAATTAAATATTATATTATAGATCAAAACCAAAGTTAGTTACCTACATGTTCAGTCCAGCTCCACCAGCTGTTCGACAAAATTTGTGACGACATAACAGCTGTTTGCTTGCTATGCTATTACGTGTGTATTTGAGCTAGATCAATAGCAAATTGAAGAATGTATAAAACTTGACAAAACATTAAAAAAACACATAATAACTGCATCTTCTTTTATCAATTCCCGAATGATCTTTTCTGTACTACAAAGAAATATGTTACTTACCTGGAAGTTTAAGCGTTCAGTTTGTCACACCAGTGTCAATTGATTATTGGTCAATAAAACGCACATAAAACGTATATAATTTTATTGGCTTATTTAATAACAGGAGAATAGAATAAAATATTTCCCTAAATTAGATAGATAAACGGATAAACGTAAATCCCCGAAAGTGGGAATGGGAATCTTGGAATTGGACACATTGGACATAGAATATACACGAATTGGATTGCATTGGTTTGGAACATTGGAACACAGTATCACACAGTATTGGATTGGAACACGAAACACGATTGGAAGGAAATTGAAGGGAACGAACGAACAGGTACCAAAGACCAACGCATAGATTAGACCAACGACAAACGACATAGGATACTGCATTCGGCTATGCGAAACTAGGAGATTAAATAGCGAGGTCCAAATCCCTTTGTCTCTTTTCTTCTAGGGTGACAATAATTTATTTTTAATTTTTTCTTCTCTCATTATGACTTTTATTGCGAGTTCTCTATAATAACAAGTTTACTTAAAAAGAACGAATAAACGAGAAAAGATGACAAATATCTAAATAGCAGATGTGCGTGAAGGAAAAGTTGGCAGGTAAAGAAAGATTTTTAAAAATTAAAGAAAAAAGGTAAGAGAAAAATTTAAATTAAAATCAAATTGCCGACACCTTAAAAAACTCAAATCACGTGGTTTCGTTGCCACACCAAAAACAAAAATTAATCAAAGTCATCAAAAAGTGCATCAAGTCAATTCAAATGCGTAATCCAGAAAAGAATCAAAAATCAATAACTATGATCAAACTTATAGTTTAGTTCGTCATAAGTTTTTGTATATAGTATCTAGGTACGCTATCTTCTATTATTATTAGAAAACTTTTTTATATTTTACATTAGGTTTATTCATTTTCACAGAAAGAAAAACAAATGAAACCGGCGGGAAACAATGTTTTACTTAATTATTTCTTTTTTTCGAAATGCACAACAGCCAACGAGAACGAGCTTTTCTTAAAATTATATGCAAACTATATGCGAAAATATTTTATCACCGAACTAATATGAGCGCGTGGATCAATGAATGATCTAAGACAACAAAGTGTAGTTTTATATTTCTTTTCAAATAATTTGCATCGTTTACAGGTATGCACATTCTCTCATCTTATAAAAAAATTATTAAATACCTACTATCTAACGCGTGACAACCCTTACACTATTAGTCAATGGGCCAACAATCAAGAAGACGGCGGTTTTCCGCCAACATCAAAGGCGATGACTCACTGTATGGATTATTAGACTGTGGTTCTACCCTACCCAGTTCTACCCTTTGGTTCTACATGGATGTTACAGGTTCTACATAAACTACAGCAGGCAGAATATTTAAGAACGACTGTTGGACTTGAAGACATATAAAAAGAAAAAAATAACAGCGATGATTGGTGACGACAACTTGACAACCATGACAACCAATGACAACATTCACTGACATTCACAACAAAAATGGCGCACAAAAATCAATTTTGAAAATCGAAACTATTACCCTAAGTGCATTGTTCGATAAAAACATTGGAGAAATCCTGTTTAAAGTAATTAATTACAATATATTTGTTTTATAATTATTCTTTTTAAAGGATATTTAAAATACCAATATTCTCGGAAGATTGAAGGTTTGATTTTTGCAAATTGCGTTCTATTGTAATCGATGATGTAAGAACTAAGAGTTGAAGGACTTATTGACTTTACCTTTGATGTACTCTATTGTTTGGTTGTATTGTTCATAAGAGGTGCTTCAGTTACTTCGCAGTCATGGATAGCGAAATTATATCTGTTAGCACTGAGAAAGAAGATTACGAAAGTAGTTCGCAGTCGACCCCTCAGGAACCTAAATCATTTGCCGAATTTGCTAAAGATAAACTGGATAGTGGTAAGTAATGGACATAACGTCGTTTTCTAATTCATCAGCATGTAAGTACGTACTATAGATTTCATTGATCCTTGCAAGATTCCTTTTTCCGACGTGCGAAAGTGTAGCTTGTTGAGTTGATAACTATCAAGACCCATGGATGTACACGAGTATTACACTGTTACATGGTGTTACACGATCAGTCTGGTTAGACTGACCATCTAATTCACAGACCGATGCACAGTGTAATTATATACCCAAAAATATAGCATCTTTGTTTTCACCCACAAACCAACGGTTAATATGATTGCAAATGCAACACTAAAACTCCCGTGTGTCAATTTTGTTTAGTTAAAAAATTTAATTTCAAAGTAATCAATTTCTTTTGCCGAAAATCGAGCAAAAAATGCTAGTCAAAAATATTATAGATTCAGAAAATATTACACCTACAACCATTAGAAAAGGAACCCTTATAGTTTCGCCATGTCAGTCGGTTTGTCTATCTGTCTGTCTGTAGTTTTTCTGAGAAACTATTGGCAATATATAGATGAAATTTGGAAGGTAGGTGTAATCTATGAACCGCTACACAATGACTTAGTGAAATTAAGAAAAAGATTTTTTTTGAATAGGTCGCCATACATGTAACTGATGTACAAAAAAAATAATTCATCCTATTGAAGTGAGAGGTACCAAACGATGGGTCTTAAAAAATGATATCAAGGTTTCAATCAATTTTTTTTATTTAAGTTAACAGTTTTTGAGATATGCACTCCTAAAGTCCTAATTTTTATTAAAATCATGTGTCCTCCCCCCTCTACCAGCTAAACCGTTGTTTTTGGATATGTGGAAAAAATTTATAACAGGAGTATATATAATGTAGTTAAAAAGAAAACTATCACAGCTAACTAGACTGTATTATTTGATGAGTAATAGATTAACTTATAATATGTACTTTCATAAGTAAAAATTTTGTAAAAATTCCATGGAAAATGACAAATAGCGTTTAGCCAATAAGCGAAAACTAAATTCATTTTATCTTTGTGATGTTATTGTAAAAGATAATTAAAAAAAAAAAATTATGATGAAAACTACATTGTATTACTAGGTATTATAAATTTATGCTTTCCTTTGCAGAGCTTATTCTCTTCGCAATCAATACTAAATGTCAAAGGTACACTGTAATAAAATAAGTAATAAAAATTGTCTCTAGGTATCAGTGCACTCATGTTATTACTTTTTGGATTAGCCAGAGGATTGAGCGCCTTCTAAATAACTATCGAAATAAAAATTAAATATATTTATACAATAATTCTTAAATTACATAATGATTAATGGTTAACTTCAATTAACCTTGTGCAAATTTTTTTATATTGTATGGTGGTATGGAACCCTTTGTGTGTGAGTCCGATTCGCACTTGGCCGGTTTTTCTTTCAATTGTAATCACCATCAGTACAACTTTTTATTTTAGTCCAAGCCCATTACACCAAACTCCTTTTACATAATTCTTTTACAGTTTTGTAACAGTGAGTAAAATAATTAAATTGTAATATTAGATATGCTGTGAATATACTGAATATATTTTTAGCTGGCCGAGAGCTCCGTCGTCGACTTCCAATGGCTGGTCAAATCGGTGCTCATTTGATGCATCCAAGACGCTTACTGTTACATTCCACACCAACTCAGCAAACAGATGTCGTAATAACATTCCCTAAAGGTTTGACTTTTCAAAATGTATATATTTTTAGGGAGTTCTTCGACGTTCATCTATCTGTCTATTTAATAGACCTAAGTGCCTAATGCTGTGAACTGATATTGTTTTAAAACTTGCTCTCAGAAAACAAATTGCACACAATGAAGAAATTTTGTAATACTACCTATGTTGTTACTTTTTACTGAAATATGTACTAAAATGTATATATCAGTAAACGAAATATTTTTTTATAATACATATGTATATGTATATATATCTATATATATATATATATTTCCAGTCAGATATGAAAGAAATAGATATATGTACACGTAATTGTTTGTCCTGGGCAGGAACTGAACCCACAATTTTTGGTTTTGTAGTTAGTTTCTCTAACCACTTGACCAATCGGTCAGTCAATCATATTCAAGTTTAACATAGTTTTCCCAAAAATCAAGCAACAGAAATTCTTAATTCTGCATATTATTAAGACGTGTTCAGTTGCAACCATAAGTATGATTTTGTTATGGAATGGGCCTCTTATAATTTGTTTTAGGATTCCAGAGCGAAAACGAAAAAATATGACTTATACAGTATGTAACGTATACAGTACCATTTGAATAAATTCAGTGAGAAAAAAATAAAAAATAGTGTCAATAAATTTCCAAAACCTGTCAATTAGCATTAGATTTTTACACAATTCAATAGCAGAGAATTCAAAACAATAATTCATAATGGAGTGCTGGAGACCACCCCTCATTTTTTTTAAGAGCATAAACATACTTTGTAACCCCTCTTTTAGAACATCTTTTAAAGTCAAATTTGGCACGCTAATCTGAAATTCTGAAAGGGTTTAGATATCCATTCTTAATAATAATACTGTTAAGGTGATCCAAAATATTGACCGCATACGGTCCTCATGTTATTCATTACACATAACTGATCAAAACGCTATATTTGTACTCTTTATTTGACCAACCATCAAAATGTATCAAACGGAAATCTAACAGCCAACCGCACTACGGGAATTTGGTCCAATAGTAAAATTATCTTATATGTAAGTCATCGCAAGAACCGTCTCAGTTTTTTCCTTCTCACATATTAAGTAACTATTGCAAGGTAATTGTATTAAAGAATATATTTTTCACAGGTATTCCAGATAGTATGTTGCTCTGGCTGTTAAATAAGATACGTGGCAACCGTCCGAGATTACGCGTGTGTGTTAGGCAACACTCTTCATCACAATGCTCAGCATTCTACATTACAGCTGACGATGATGTGTGAGTGTACATACATATACATAATGTTTTTTTTTTCCAATTTGTGGACTTTCTTGCAACACAACCGGGTATGTTTTAATAACTCTATAAAAGCATAAATTAAATGTTCTGAATCTTATTACTAAAACATATTACTCATAACAAAATGCTGACAATTTATCCACCATATGAGGATAATTTTTTTAAGAAGGAAAAAATCACGAATGTTGCTCAGTCGGCTCAGTATGGGTGTGTTAGGATACGGGGTAATATAAATAAAAAAATCTGTGGTACAATTTTCATACCATTAATATTTGTATAATCAAAAAGCATAGAAATGAAATTTGAGTGCAATAGACTGGTTGCTTGAAGTACAAAGAAGAGCAAAACGTCCAACTTAATTTTCTTTTTTCTTCATATTCAGGCTTTTGCAGACAGCAGAAGAAGTCCATCTTCCTAAACAACTCAAGCCAGAATTTGGGGGAGGTTACAAGGAATTCACTGTACGTGACATGCACTGTTTTCAAAAGGTAAATGTTTTTTTAATCATGATTAATTTTTTGGGGTATACAAAATTTTGGGGATACAAATAATGAACTTTATTTTCTAATTTGGTGTCTAAATTATGGTTACTTTGTATTAAACGTCTTATTAAATTTTACGAATGTTCTTCACATTGAAATATGACAAAATAATGTGTTTTATAATAGAAAGATTCCGACTTGTCATATTTACGAATCATGGTACTGTTTCATCGATCATCAAACACGCGAGCACGAATCAATAACTGGTTTATACAAAAGACCCACTGCAAACAAATTTTTTTTCACGATACTTGGTTGCGACAGGAAGTTTAAGATAAATACCGTCCATATCTTTCACGCATATAACGTCGTGTTGAGTCTCTGTCACGCAAATGACTCGTGACCTTGGACCTAACCCGATCGGGTTACTGTGTAGTATCTAGGTTAAATGAACTGCGCTGATCGGCTAAAACCAATTATAAAAGTTTCATTTCCAAAATATGACTTATTACATGAAATATGAAAACACTATGTTTCATTCAAATACATTTCAATATAAATCTAAAATTGTTTCAAATGCGGTATCAACTTGAACATTACAAAGCCTGCACCATTACAGGCCATGGTCTTCATAATTTTACTGTTTGAAATCCCCTATCAATACCTAATTAGCATTAATCACTTACACTTAAAAAAGCATCTGAAATGATCAAAATTTTTATAATTTTGAGCAACATGCAGTTATCCTCAGTATGTCTATAGCGTTAAGGTTGCACCGTCAGTATGTGTCTTATTTATCAGAATATAAAAAATGTAAATTTTGTCAGGGCACGTCAGCATCCGAATTGTTGAACTCTCAAGAGCGTGGCGCTCTCGTGAAACACGTACTGGAGTCGGCGCGTGCCGAACCGGGCGACGAGCGCGCCTTGGAACCTGCACTGGTGTTAAGGCCTGGACAAAGTATTGGTGAGCAGAAAAATACTATAGTTTGTTTATATGGAAATAAAGCCCATTCCAGCATTTTGTCTGCCTAATCAAATTACACTCGACTGTCTCTATGAATTACAACAGGAAAAATGTCTTAAAATATATCTTAAGATGTAACTTTTTTTAATATGAATACTGTGTTAAGTGAATTCAGTAACAACTATAGCAGTTAACAAAGCATTATATACCTACTAGGTGTTCCGCTGAATGTAGCCATACTTATAGAGCGTGTAGAGCTTACCGAAGCAAACGAAAAGTTAACAAAAGAAATATAAATGATTAAAAAATGAAACTTTAAACATATCCTTCTCGGTAACCGTCAGTTTGCGCCATATACTCACTTGAAACTCTTTGTTTAATTATAAATAATAAATAACTATAAATTTGGACTACATTCAGCCGAACACCTTGTATGTATCCACAATATCCATACACAAGCACTAACTGCAACATATCCACAAAACCAAGAAACTTAGAAAATAGAAACATGACTTGTTTAATACTATCTGTTTTTCAGTGCCAGCATGCGTGAGCCGAGGCGTTGTTGCCAGCATGTTTCCACTGCATGACAGGAAAGCCCTAGAAAGCCTTCGACATAATTGGGTGAAGACTGTGTTTGCGCCGCAACCGCTAGGTAATTCTTAGGGTTCCGTAGCCAAATAGCAATAACGTAACCCTTTTAATTTCGTCATGTCCATTTGTCTATCCGTCCGTATGTCACAGGCTCATATCTCTACCGTCTTCTCACCGATTCCATATGAACCATCATACAATTTTAATATAAAAAATATAACTGAAATGCTTGGCAACTAAGAGATATTCTTTTTTTCTCTCACTTATCTTTTCATTCAAGATTTTTAAGCAGCCTTTTTAATTAATTGAATATACCGCGAGATATGAGCTGCCAAGTCATAACAATGTGGGGTAGGCACCTCTAACTTTTGAATAAAATCTAAAACAAATCAGGATGGAACACAAGGTAAATTATTTTGAAAAAGATGCATTCACAAGTTATTGAAATATACAGTTTTTAGTCACCAACAAAATGAGTAAGACCGTTTAGATTTGAAAACTGAGAATTTGGAACTTGGAAAATTGTCATTCCCAATACCAACATATTGCATATTTATTATGATCGGCCAAATTATATGAATATTGTTTTAAAAATTTATTTCTTATTCTCCTTTGATAATTGGAAACTGTTTAAAAGCAAATAAAAATTATTTGATCCCACAGTAAGTAAAACACATACAGTCATCTTGTCCCAAACTAAACCGAACTTGTATTGTGGTTATTTTTTGACAAATTGGATTTTGCTAGTAAATTTTACTATAAACTTCGTAAAAAGCTACAATATTGACAGAAAATTAGGCACCAGTAACAAAACGCCACCTGGCGGGAGCAATTGCAGTTTTCCTCCCCATTGGAAGTAACTAATAATTTGATATACTGTTTCGGATGTATTCCCCATTTTTTATATGGATTTTCTTTTTCAGATGAAATCAGTGAATATTTTGGTGTAAAAATTGGAATGTACTTCGCTTGGCTCGGTCATTATACTCAAGCCTTGACAGTGCCTGCTGCAGTCGGTTTCATATTTTGGGTAATTATGATACAATTACAATTTACACTAATTCTATGAGGAATTATTCATTCATTATCTCCATCTAATTAAAATGTGAAACTGTGCTAGTATACTGAACAAAAATTTTAACCCAAACTCCTATACAGCTCTTGTTAGGCAATTGCTTGTCACCCAAGAATCGCAACTTTTACACCTAGACATGTAACAAATAGACATGTCCATGCTCAAATATTTGTCTCGCGCAGAAATCGAATGTATAACCCTTGACTCCGCAGCCACTCGACCTCTTTAATCTTTAACCACTTGACCAATCGGTCAGTCTGATTCTGAAACAAATAGCCTTATTGCTGACCTCTTCAGGTCATTCGTTCAATGGCCTGAATTTGAATGAACTTTGCAACATTCACATTTGGTTCGGCTTGTCCCGCACAATATCATTATTTAAGGGTAATAATCCCTTATGTACATATATTTTGGTATTATTTTCAGATTTGGCTGGGTACGGCGAATGAGTATTGGAAAGACATAGCATATGTTTTATTTTCATTATTTAATGTACTTTGGGCCTGTGTATATCTTGAAACTTGGAAAAGGTAAGATGATTTTCGTAATATATGCTTTTATAAGTGGAGTAATGTAATAATATATTCTTCTGGTCCTTTGTGATTTTAGGAGCCAGAAATACAAAAATTAAACAAGTTTATATTAAAAAACAACTAAATTTAAAACTATATAACAGAACAGTGTGAATGTAGATAATAATCCTTTATTTATTTTCTCACCACAATAAATATATTTTTAGAAGTAAAAGACAGTAAATAATAATTCGGGTAATTGTGGGTGACTGGAGCCTAAACTAGGTCGAACCTCTTGGCATCTGATTACTTGCGAAGTCAAATACATGATCAATAAAATTCATAGCCACTAGTTTAATGACATAACATAAATTGTTTCAGATATTCAAATGTTTTAGCATACAAATGGGGTACTTTAGATCAGAGAGATGATCTGTTAGTTGAACCCAGGCCTCTGTTTCAGGTATATATTATTTTTATATTATTAAATCTGTAAATATGTCCTTAGAGTACATGTCGGTAAAAAGGTATAATTTGGCTTTAGTGTAATCGTGAAGAAATTTATGAATGTATTTAAACCAACTAAAATTAATTGGTGATACGATAAACTAAACTATGTCTTTAATAAAATTACTTTGCAGTTTCTATACGGGGTGTTCAGACGAACATAGTCCAAATTTATATGGCATGTAGAGCTTACCAAACTAATCAAAAAGTTCAAAAAATAAGATAAATGATGAAATAAAATTTTAAACATGTTTTTCTCGGTAACCGTTAGTTTGCGTCATCTCATTTGAAACTTTTTGTTTAATTTGGTAATATTTACACGCTCTATAAGTATTGGACTTTGTTCAACCGAACGCCCCAAATATCTTACCTAATTTGTTTATGTCCGAAGTTATACTTTCTCCGCTACAAAATAGATATCTCAAGATACACAATTTCCCAAAAAGTTATCCGAAGATACTCGAAATCCTTTCATTAATATTAACATAACATTAAAGAAATGTGGCTTTGAAGTTTTTTTTTTTATTTTACCTATGTAAATATCATCATCAGCCCATGTTACCCCACTGCAGGGGCTTAGGCCTCCCCCCAAGGTAAGGAGGTGGTTTGGAGCCCAAATCCACCACACTACTCCAGTGTGGTGGATTTGGGCTTTTTTTGCTATTTTTTTGGGCTGCGGGTTGGGGATTGTAACGACCGCCATCTATTGACAGCGTCCGGGACCGACTGCTTAACGTGCTCTCTGAGGCACGGAGTCAGTGATAGTTAATGTACTTAAGTCCGAAAAACTCATTGGTACACGCCCGGATTCGAACCCTGGCCCTATGCCCTTATAAATTTGAGACAGGTTCGTTGCGCTCTGGGCTATCACGACATGTGAATATAATTTATTTTAATTCAGTGATTGAACTTCTAGGGTGAAATGAGTATTAGTCCGGTAACCGGTCGCCCCGAAGCGCAATACGCGGCGTGGAAAAGACGCCTGTGGCGGCACTGCGTCTCATTTCCTGTGATATTGATATGCCTGTGCGTCGCTGCATTAGCTACGTTCACGTTTCTCGCTGCACAGGTGACATCTCAATACTTTAATCCTTATTAATGTAAAACTAATGGAACCGTTCGGAACCTATCAGGATCCGACAATGGGGTTAAAAAATTAAAGCTCAAAGCAGATGTCACTACTTTTGAGTGGATTTAAATTCTGCCATTTCGCATCTTAGTGTTTAATAAATTGATAAGTTTCTAAAGATAATAATAAAAATATAACATCTAAAGCACTTACCAATGTACGAGTTTTTTATCATAATAATAATCTATACTAATATTATAGAGGAAAGTTTAGTTTTATTGTTTGTTACCGATAAATTCAAAAACTACTTAATTTATTTTAAAAAAATTTTCACCTATAGAAAGCTACATTATCAGCAAGTAAGATAGGCTATATTTTATTTTCAAACTAGCTTTCCACCCGCGGCTCCGCTCGCGTGAACTTCACAGTTTTACTGGGAGTGCTATAATTTTTTGTATAAATATATTTTATAAGCTGAAGAGGGGCATAGGTTACTTTTCATCCCAGAAAAAAGGGTCCCAGTACAACAGTTTATTCCACGCGAGCGGAGTTGCAGGCGGAAAGCTATGTTTAATAAATTGTTAAGTGTTTAAAGATAATAATAAAATATAAAATCCAAAATACTAATGTACAAGTTTCTTTCAAAATAAAAATCCGATATGAAATGATTTCTACATGAGTTTAAGTCCTTAACATTAAAATATTTCCTTCAAAGAACTTTTTTCCACAGTTTTCTACATACAGGATATTTCGAAAAAACGTTACCTCCTTTTTCTTTTACAAACAATTGTTGTACAACGAGACATTTTTAAAATTTGTCTATAAAAAAAAAGCATTTTACATAGTAGAACCCTCAAGTATTTGACAGTTATACGTCAAACTCTAAGGTCACGGAAAAAAAACTACCATCCAAGTGGAGCCGCTCCATATGGAACGTTAGTGTTCAAGCGCTAAACTGCTTCCATACATTTGCAAGCACGGGCGCAACATGTAATAGGTGATCTCTTCTTACATCTTACCAAACGTCTTTAGTTGTCAGACTATAGGAATCGTGATTTATTTTATGTAAAGGAGAAAAAAAAATATACTAATATCTTGTCTACCAAGTGGTGAAAAAAGTTATTAAAAGCATTTCAATGCATTTTTTTTGATTGTAGGATTGGTGGGAGGCGAGGATAGTTTCTTTTTCTTGGATACCAAGAGCTTTTTTGGCCATAGTGATAGCGTTAGAAGAGGAAGTATATTCGAGGATCGCCCGATGGCTTAATGATAAAGGTATGGAATTGACATAACTGAATATTGTGTTTTTGTCGCTTAAAGATTTTATTTGGTATCTTTCACGTGTGAATGAATTTATGGAATAAAATTTTGGTGCATTGTCAACAAGATATATTACATTTAACTTTATTGTGGAGTAACCTTTGAATTAAAATAAAATTAAAAAATTTAACAATAAAAAATAGCACAATCAATTAAAAAAATAGGTTCATTTTTCTATATATAATATGTGTAATTACGAAAATTATTTATTTAAGATTATAATCATTTAAGCATGTTTTTTTCTTATATTTAGAAGAATACACATATTGTATTTAACATATATGTAATCACTTGAGTAAATAGTTCATAATTTTTTTTAGTAAATTTTTATAATAGGATACATGTCAACATGAGTCACTAGTGTCAATTAGACAATAGTTCATTTAATGAGTCTTGGAAAAATAGATATTAGAGTCAAATCACATTGTGAATGGCCGGTCGTTGCTCTAAGTGTATATAGTATGCTCCGCAGTTACAGGATCACACTTGCGTGTTATAATTTTCAAGTATTTTTAGTATTATCTTTAACAGTTCAATTTAAAAATTCGCTTAATACGTGTTGGATCACGCACAGTGATGAGTTCCATAGTCGAGATATGCGTTTATGATTAAAATTCTAATAAGTTTAAAAACAAACATCTCAAAAGTTGTCCAATATATCTTATTCAAACCAAATATTGTTAAAAGTGTTCAAATATATTATATATATTTATATTATTTATTTATTTTTAATATATAAATTAATTTTATGTTGTAATTAGCTGTAAGTTTTCCAAATAACTTAGTTTTTCACCTTCTTTCCTAGCAACTGTTATTATTTTGAAATCTTATCTATTGTAATATGTAAGTTGTTTCCAATGAAACGCATTGTTAATTTTTGGAGAGGGATAGGCATCGCTCTACATACTGCCAACTATAGAGCGTATCACAGTCGTGATTTATTAAGAAACAATCACAGTTCTCTATTATACTTTACAATATAGAACATAAATACGAACATCTTACAAACATGTTATTTGATTACAAGTAAATATTCAATAGACATTACCCTCTACATAATAAAGTATCTTGATATATATTTTTTAGATTGTTGGTATCAATTCTATCATGGTTTTAGTAATAGAAAAACATACCTGTTACTGTTAAGTGCCTGGACCGGTTATAGTTTTTAATTATTTCCAAAAATATTTTCCAAATCTCATTGAATAGTCTAAAATTATCGTAGTACCAACAGTAATCAAATGCAGTAGATATTTTTTTTTACTTTAATGTAATTTTCTCTTTAATGCTCACCAAATGGGACTGGATATTCGAATATATAAAAAAAACGTGGTAAACGAACTTATAAATAAATAATTTAAAATCCCAACAGAGAACTATCGTCTCGAGACAAAGTACGAAAATCATCTAATAGTGAAAATAGCATTGGTTTGTATTTCATTACATTTGCCAGCCGTCATGCTAGCTGAAACTTGCATAATTTCACACGCTTCGCTTATAAGCTATAGTGACAGTACTAAAAAAATTAATACGAAAGTAGTCGTTCAACATTTACTAAACAAGCAAATTTTCGTTAGCACAAGAATACTTTATAGTTCAGTTAGGTTAGGTTGTTTACGCATGCTTATAAATATTTATCATATAACACTATTCACATAATATGGAATGCTATAATAATATTTTTTTTATTATGTTTTGTAATTCTATAAAATTAATTTAAATGAAACATAATTAAGCATAATTATTTATTTAAATTCAGATCATACGATTTTATAAATAATTTGTAACGAAAGTTCTCTATTTTTCTTTAAATATTAATTACAATATTTAGTTAAAATTTCAGTAGAAATTAGATGTTTTAATTTTTTTTAAATGACATTTAGTATTATGCAATTTCACATTACTTTACTTTGTAATTTTCTTTGCAGTTTCAATTTGTAAACTCATTCATGAGTTTGTTCTACTTTGCATTTTATCTTCAAGACATGGATAAGTTGAAAGAGGTAATTTTTTTGTGTTTTGTTTTAAAATTTACTGATATAGAAATGTAGTGAAATGATGTAACCTTTGACGAGTTTGAATTCAGTTTAAAATAATACCGTACTAAGGGAATAAAATATCAAAGTAGTTAAAAAAATGCAGTATCATTATGTATATGAAGATTTCTCGTCCATATAAAACTTATATATAAAAAAAAATAATAGAATAATTGATTTTCAGGAAAAGTTTGAACAACATTATTTTTTGTCGACATTCAAAGCAAGATACCCCAATTAGAAACATTTTTGAAATCCCATTTATGCCAAGAAATGACTGCAGGCGTTTATTGTATGTTAGTTACGTCCACGTATCGTCATACAATTGACATTCGAGCTACAAAATGTTTCAATTTTCTTTTAAGTACAAATCGCCTCAAACTTTATGTCGGATCTGAATACAACGCTAAATGCGGGCTTACGCAGGTATTGGGTGGGATAGGCCGCCGTAGTGGGGTTTGCGGGAGGAAAGTCCCTCCCTATACGCAGGCGTCGCGGGGTTCGCGGGAGGAACGCACTGCCCTCTCGCACCACTGCGTCCCGCTGACATCTTTCACTGGTAACTGCGACGCGACTTGTGTCTACTTTCGGATCCGCCATAAAGTTTGACGCGACCTGTGACATCGTGAAAGCACGTCTTGGGTTGCGAAAATGTCAAGCGATGATTAAGATGCGATTATAGTATACGACTTTATTATATGGAAGACGACGAACCCACCGTAGATTGTATTGGCTTCATCCATACATCGAAATAAATATATAGTAGTTTGTTTGTTTCTGCCAGAGTCATCAGAAAATGCAATGATTTTATATCAGCTATCTTTTTCTTTCTAATGCTTTATTCTACATGTTAGAACAAGTTAAACATGTGTAAAGTTTACATTACTTCTATAACTTTAGTAATTGTTCTGAGGCTTGAGTAGTGACAGGTTGTCGCGCGACCTTCTTGACGAACGTATGACGATAGGTAAACGCGACTTTGCCACTCCGTGGACAAAGTTTCGTTTGCAAGATACAAACAAGCGTCAAAAGACGATAGCGTGCATATGACGTGCGGTTTACGTGGATATTTCTTCTAATTCAATATTTCCCGACAATATATAGACGACCTTCGTTTTATAATTATATGTTTCTAAAAATGTAAAAAGTTATTGTTTCTTATATATCAGAAATTTCTGGGCAAAGTCGTTAGTGTATCTCACGGATACCTTGTAGATAAAAAAAATGCAATGTTCTACGGTTATTTTGGAAGTTATTCAAAATAACATCAACATTTCCAGCCACTTTTAACATATAAATTCTGCCCCCCTAACACAACCGACGGGCGCTGTTGGACCGTCCAACGTTGACCAGCGGGTTCATCGAACGTAGCTGGATAGCTTAGCTAGATGGTGTCCGACCGTTCCCTTATCCCCACACGCCATGTAGAGTCAGTGCTAAGTATACCTAATGAGTATATGTTCAAGTTTAACTTTATATTACAAAACCCATTGTGGTATCAAAATTTTTTACGTATATATATATTTTTTTCCAAAAATATACACCAGTATCTTCCTCTAAAAATTAAAAGAAATTAAGTCTGTAATTTTCTTAGTTATTTATTTCCTAAAATTGATAAATAAAATATTCTTGTGACATCATCTGGACCGATGTTTACTATTTACATTATCTTAGACTAAATGAAGTCATAATATTTTTATTTACTTTTAGTTTTGTTTTTTACTGTACAAAGCTGCGTAATATACTCAACAGTCCAGATGACGTCACAGGTACAATTTCAAAGTCAGATGATTTTTTACAAATATCTGGCAGATTCGTGAATAGAAAGAAATGATATTTTGAGAGGTTATTTTAAAACCCTATTCCTTTAATTTTAATTACCATTAAAGCAACTTTAAAGTTTTGGTGCAAGCTAATTTGACGTCTCCTCTAGATTAAAAAATTTAAAAATTACACAACGACGTAGCTGACACGAGTTATAATCTAGTTTTAGAAAGAAAACATTCTAGTGTTTTTCGAATTCAAGCTAATTTCAATGAATTTCATTTGTCTAGACTTTTTAAATACGTCTCAGTTATAAGAGTAGTTTTGATTTCATTCACTTTCAACAAATTGTGAAATTAATTTCAGCAATTAGCAGTATTGCTGATAACACGGCAAATAATTGGCAACCTGAAAGAGTCTGCTCTGCCTTATCTCATAGAAAATTTGAGATTGGCGAAAATTTGTGTGGACGTGTTTGGGGCACTAAGTCCTAGTAAAGGTATGTTTGTTAAATTACACTATATACATTTTCCGAGTTGTTAGAGGCCCTAACTGCGGACCTAAGGGTCGCGGATTCAATTCCCGCCCGGGACAAATATATGTGTGTATGAACATGTCTATTTGTTCTGTATCTGGATGTAAAAAGTATGTATATATTATAAAAAAAGGAATATTTAAGTATGTTTACCAGGTGTCTAGTACCCCATAATACAAGCATAATATAATACTTGCGTACTTTGGGACTAGATGGCGCTGTATGAGATGTCCCAGGTATTATTATTATTCATTACTCTCAGTGAACATATCACACTTCTAGTTTATTTACGCTTAGCGTATTTTAGTTCACATGTTCTGTTAATGAGGAAGATTATTGAAAACTTGGATGATAGAAAACTAGGTTCCTGGTACATGTAGTGACAGATGTAGTTAATAAAAACTTGAGACTCCCTGTCACTGAAACTACCTACCTGAAGCACTGCAATGGCGGCGGCTGCGTAAGTATGTGTGAGTGGAATTTCACTGTGAAGGCTGTGAAGGCTAGGCTTACTATAGTATGAGTGTGTTGAAGTTATGTACGTGCGTACATAGCCAGCTGACTTACTAGGGGTGCATCGGTGGTAAGTTCGCGATGCTACGTCCGGGCATTCATAGGTTCACGCATGTAGCGTTACCAATGTATGTTTTTATTTATTAACTGTTCAACACATGTGTTTGAATGTTTAGTAATGTATTTCATTTGGCTTATCGCTCAGTTGAAAAAGAATTGAAATAGGTCCTTCATTGCAAGGGAAAAATAAACAAACTTAGTGCGAAAATGAAATTGTTGGGCCTTTTAAGAAAATTTGCTTTTGTTTTGAGACATGTTCCATTCTTAATTTATACAAACAATGTAATTATTTACAACAATATGAATACTGACTAATTATATATTTTTATTTGTTTTATAGATTGAAACAAATTTCGAAATTTTTTTTAAAAATTACATTGGTATGAAATTACGCAAAGACGCGCGATTTTATTCTCAATATAATAATAAATTTTTAATTGTTATCCAATTAGGGGTTAAGGCATCTGTAACCCACATAGCTTTATGGTCATTCAATGTGGAAATTGTTAAGACCTTTACTATATGGTACCATCCCTCTATTAATGCCCCACTTCAGGGGCTTAGGCCTCCCCTTGGGATAAGGGGGCTTGGAGCTTAATCCACCACGCTGCTCCAGTGCGGGTTGGTGGATTTCAACCGGGACCGACGGCCTAACGCGCTCTCCGACGCACAGAGTGAGTGATAGTTATGTACATAAGTTAGAAAAAAACTCATTGGTACATGCCCTGGCATTCGAACCCCGGTCTTCTAAACAAAAAGCGGACTCGCTGCCATTCGGCTATCACGACTGATCTGATCTGATGAAGATCTTTATTTAATGTCAAAGAAAACCATATTACTGTGTGGGAATAGTGTTCTCCAACACATTTAAAAATTAATACCCTCGAAACTAACGGCGCTTTGTAGGTAGTGAAATGTGGGTATTATGAATATATAGACCATCAAAGAAGACCATATGCTTATATGAGAAATATGTATCTCTTATTCCATTAAGCCCCTAATCCACTGCCATTTGTAGATTTTGCAAATAATTAATTAAACATTCCAGTGCCGACTTCAGCACAATTGAACGATCTATTTGCTGATAAGAAACATGATTCTGCGGACGACAGTGAAGTAAGTCTCATAAATGGAAACATGGACAAAGATAAAAATTCCGATCAGAAAGATTCAGGGTCACCCGTCGCGCAGAAGGTCATACATCAAGCGGAATTGGAATCACAACTCTTCAAGGTACTAATAGCAGGTGTATTATTTCTGTATCTCTAGTGAGGAAAGCTACAAATCGAATCTCAAAATGAATCATATTTATTGCTTTAACTTGGGTAGCACCGGGAAGAAAAATCCAATATTTTTTGTCAATGACTAGAGCCATACGAGCGCTTAGCTTAGTAGGTAGCGACCTTGTCTACGAAGCTGGAGGTCCGGGTTCGAATCCCAGGTCGGGTCAGTATTTATATGATGAATATTGATACTGGTACCTGGTCTTGGTTGTATATGTATGTGGTGTGTTTGCTTGGTACCCAAAACTCAAGCTAATGCTTAGTTTGTGGCCTAGACGTTGTTGTCATTCATACGTTATTATTGTTATTATTATACGATAGGAATTCCAACATGTATGTTGTAGTTACAATATCATTGTGATTTAAAAAAAAAAGATAAAAACATATTTATTTCTTAAAAACCTAAAAAGTATACATTCAATGACACAGTTTTTTTTTTTATATAAAATGGTATATAGGCTAAGTTACTCTAGGGTTATTCGTTGACGCTAAAATGGGTCGAGACCTGTTCTATAGCGTCAAAAGCGATTACTTTATCATTGCCACTACACAACCTTGAATGAGAAAAATTAAATTGAATAATAATAGTAGTTTGATTAAAATTGATCGTTTTTCACGGCGCCATTATAAAATAAACCCTTGGATACAATTTTTTTTTTTTACACTTGTAATAAAAAACAGTTAATACTGTAAAGAAAAACACTTAATTACCTTGTATTGTTATTAATTTTATTGTATGAAAAAAAGGAGTTAACAAATTCGCTTATACTGTTTGGAGTTGTATGGATGACATCGCTAATACGTCTGGCTATGCGCTTTCATTTTATCCGGAACCGCGGGATAGAAGGCACGGTCGTGGCCACGCTTTCCACGCCGAATAAAGTTGGCTATTTTATGAAATCTATAATCAGCTAAATCCTCATACCTTTTAGTAATTTCTTCAGATAATACCACTGACATATATGTACCCAGGTACTAGACACGAAGATCCTTTTGTGTTGCATGGCGCACGTAACGCAAACGAGAATGGCCGAACGCGTCCGAAGATAGTCGATTGCAATTTTGTTGTTGTTAACCAGGGCCGTATTGTAGCAGTCATTTAAATTAATTGTTTTTTTTTTGTTGGGCAGTAAAAATTATATTATAACATTCACTAGATCACCAAGGAAAAGATATTTTGATAAACTCTTTTTTAAAATTACAATATAAGTCCAATCTACTGTTAATTATAATGTAAATTTTTTAAGTATATTTACATATTTACAAAATTCGCAGCACATTGTAAATTTTACAATTATATTAAAAATTATTAACAAAATAAAAAAAAATTACGAAAAAAACAATTAAGAAATTGAATGTCAATAGTAAATATTAAGAATTTAACAAATATTTAAAAAAAAATAAACTTACATTACAGTAGAAGGTAGCAATCTATAATAGTCAAACGAAAGTTAGTTTAAGAAATTGTTAACTTAATGACTGTTTTCAATTTATTTTAATGTTGAAGGCTATTATCTTTTTTAATAGTCGACCCTTTGATTATGTCAATGTAAAGAGCAAATTCATGTCTGTGGTAACGGGTATGTACTTTTCATTTTTGATTTTTTTCGCATTTCCGAATTTATAAAAATTCTGAAAGTTGGTTTCGTGGCCTCGTCCCACCATCCCCTCAATTATTATTAATACTTCCAGGATGGTTGTTTTGGAAAGCCGTACCGATAACAAAGTAGTGAAGATTGTATATGATAATGTTACTATCGTAATTGGCATTCCCAAAAGCCTAGAAAATGAGTGCTATGGGAATTTTATAATTTAATTGTATACAATTTCTACCTGTTTGGCGTTATTTTCTACCACTTTCTGCAATTTCTTACTATTTTTACAAATTACAGCAATTGCCTAACATTGACTACCATTTCTATTTTTTATTTTTGTAATTTAACACAATTTCCTATCATTGACATCGTATCCTGCAATACTTCTACCATTCTTACCATTTTCTACTATTTTACTTTAGAAATAATAGAAAATCCGTAGCTTTTTGTGGCTTACTCCCGATGCCCTTTTTACGTCCCCATTTCATAGATATTGCGTTCCCAAATTTCAAACATTTTTGTTACATACTGCATTCGCAAAGGTTATCTAGATCGTAACTTCTTTCATAACATAAAATTTTCATAGAAAACTTCACCCTCAACCTACTTTTAAAGAAGATTCGAAGCAATTAATTTATTATAAAACAAATGAGGATGTGAATTATTGTTTTGAATTACATAGTTATTTTATTTTATAATAAATTAATTGTTTTGAATGCGGCCCTGGTCCCTGACTTTTCAAAATTTTTGTCTAAACCGCTGAATGAAATAGCAAAAGGGTTAGGTGTACAGCTGTGTAATAGATTGAAAAGAGATGCAATGACTATCATCATTATTTTTACAAACTAATTCAATTTGTGTGCAACTGTCAAAGTAGTTGTCAAAAAATAAATTATTAAAAACTAAATTAATAAAATATTATGAACTTACATGTGATAAATAAAGCCATCCGCCTTTTAAGAGTTCCCAGTGTTGTTAAAACATTTTTTGAAAGCACAGCTGGGCATGTTTTTTTGGATATTTTTTCAAAACACAAACCAACACAAGCAATCGTCAATCAGCTACCCTGACAGACTGTTCACAAGCGACTATTTCAAAATCGTTCGGAACACCGCGATCTGGACGACTTTCGTACGGAGTTTCATAATGTGGTACGTACAGTCTAGTATCCTAGGTATATATAAGTCGGTGGATAATACCCTTCTTCACTAGAGGCACAAAATTAAAAATAGGGTTTGTATGATTTTAGACATATTTTCTCTGGATGTATACATGTAATGTAATGCTTTCGTAATCAGTTTGAAGGTACCTTCGCGGAATACCTCGAGATGCTAACTCAGCTCGGACACGTAGTTCTGTTTTCGACCGCTTTCCCGCTGGCGGCGCTGTGTGCGTTGCTCAACAACGCGGCCGAAATACGAGCGGATGCGTTTAAACTTTGCCACGTCGCGCAAAGGCCTTTCGGCGAAAGAGTCAACACGATTGGCAGTTGGCAGGTGAGGCATTTTAGATCATCAGGAGACGCTCGGATGGACGTGGACAAGCCCAAGTCCATGCTCCATGACCATGTTCGAACAAGGCTTAGCTTTAATTGCCTATAGAAGTAGCAAAACGCGGCCGCCTCGCTCCCCACTAGAACCACAGCACGCTATCGACAGGGCGACCACTCATACGCCCCGTTAGTAGTGTATGCCACCATCGGTCGTTATTCGGCAAATACTCGTTAGTATTTCATCACGAAAACGCCGAATAATGCAGTGAAATGTTCTAAAAACACTTCCAACAACAAAAATAATTTTGAGTGGTGTAACTTTTCATGGATAAGTATGAAATCGTGTGGACGCTTCCTCCTGCAAACGCGTCTCACCCCTCCCCCAACCCGCTGAATGGAACGCTTGGTTTCGTACAGTACCTCAATGTCTTACCGCGTTTAGTGGGGATGCGGCGGGAATTTTCGCAGTCTTTATGGCTTCACCATTAAATGCTGATAATTTTTAGTTTAAAGTCTTGAAATAAAAGCTTGTTTTTAAAAAGTTTATGCAATTAGGCGCTACTTGAGAGACTTCTTAATGAGAAACTCATTGTGCTCAATGAATAAGTGTACAAATATGACAAATGTATAACAAATAGATTATGTATGTTCAATGATTTTATTTCAATGATATGGTTTTTCATAATCTTATTGTTGTTGTTTTTTTTTTTTTTGACATGGTTATAAGTATTTTTTAAATTAACTACCGTGCTGTAAGACATGTAAATACTGGCACTTGTACCATTTTATATAGTACGTTTTTTGTGGAATAAATGAATAATAAATATGTTTATATTTCAGCACGCAATGGAAGCGATGGTTTGTGTAGCGGTGTTAGTGAACTGTGCGCTCATCGGCCTTTCCGGACCAGTCCATCGCTTGTTACCCGACGCCACGCCCGCACAAACTATCCTTGTGATCGTTGCGTTGGAGGTGATTATTATAACCAGACTTTACTTCCAGTATTGGCATTTTAGATTTGTATGTTTGTTGAGCTACGTCTACATCTTGCTCACAGCCTTTGACACACAATCAGCCAGCTTTATGGCAAAATAAAATGAAATATATTCAAAACCGACAGAAAATCGCTTACAGTCTGCAGTTTGTGAGCGCTCCAACTTTAGCATAAGGCACAAGTGTGTGCCTTGCAGCGCCTCACGCACTTAAGAACGGTCTGTACGCGTGAACGCCCATACAAATGCTCTTAAATGATTGCGGCGTTAATACGCATTTTAATCGTGGTTTGTTTTGAATTATAGTCTCATTTGAGTTAGAACTAGGTTTGTTAGAGCCAACACTTCGAAATTTCTGTAAACAATCCTAGTTATAGAAAAATATCTAATTTTTCCAATGTGATGAAAGCCTTCAAAAACACCGACTTTCCGAGGTTCGTTTATGAACTATGTTAAATATATAGCGAGTGTAGTTCAACTGTAATAATTTATTAATAATAATTTACTAATACTCATCTTTCCAGCACATCATCCTCGTAATAGCATTGGCGCTTCGTCTAGCTATACCCGAGATCCCCGCTTGGCTTGCGACCGAAATGGCGAAGGTTGAATTCCAAAGGCGCGAGGCGATCAAAAATTCACATGCTCCACTCATGGTGATTTAAATGTTTTTTTTAAGTAATTGTAAGTCGAATTCAAAGCGCTCTTTTTATTTTCGTACAGTTTAAGGCTTTAGCTATGTAACTAAAAGCGTGATGAATATGAAGGTGGTTGGATATATGGTAAATGGAAAATCCAATATTGTAAATGTGGAAGTATTGCGTACGAAGCTGAAGGTCCCGGGTTCGACTCCTAGGTCGGGTCAGTATTTTTATGATGAATATTGGTTCTGATACTAGGTCCCAGATGTTATATGTGTCTTCGCTTGATACCCAAAACACAAGCTAATGCTTAGTTTATGGCCTAGACACTGTTGTGATGTATACGTTATTATTATTTGTTTGATGTTTAACAGTCAATCACGGAGTAAACGGGCCGACGTGATTTTTTGCATAGATATAGTTTGCAAATAAAGAATTTAGTGCCAATTTCCTGTTGTGGTATTTGTTAGTAGATTTTTAAATATCATCATCATCATCAGCCCGTGTCTCTTCACTGCAGGATATCGGCCTCTCCCAAGGCTCGCCACCACACACGGTCCTCCGCCTTCCGCATCCAATTACCCCCGGTATGGTGCTTCAGGTCATCAGTCCACCTTTTAAATATACTATATATTATAAATACGAAAGTTTGTTTGTTTTTCCTTTAACGCCTTGACTACTCAATCGTTCACAAAATTTTGAATACACGTCAGGGATACAGAAAAAGACATAGCCCACCTTTCACCTGAAAAAAGTTTTATTCCCGAGGGATGGAAAATAATTTTTAGATGGTTGTCCGGTATAACGACTCGGCCTACTGATGGGTAGCGAATGACCCATGCGAAACCGGGGCGGGACGCTATAGGATATATGTGTGAAGTGGTAATGCGAGTGGGAATGAAAGCGGGAAGAATCAGTACATATTATAACGGAGAGACGGAAGCAGGAGTTAGATAAGACTAAGTGTGAGAAGGAATGAGAACAGTGGTGAGAGCGGATAACGACTACGAGAGCGTAACGTTTGTCCGCGCAGGCGAAACCGCGGACGGAAGCTAGATGACCCATATATGAGTGAACTGTTTTATCAATAGTGCAGATATTTTACGACAACATGGCCCGCCACATCATGTTTATTTTATTTTATTTATTTAGGACAACAAACAACTTGTACAATGAAACTTATATATCTAACTACAAGTAAACAATTTATAATAATTGTACAGTCAACCACGCCGTCCACGAATTAGTTACATAAAAACTCATTGAGAGCTGCTAATATACACACCATACAATATATAAAATAACAAAGAAATTCATGAAAAACACTTTGAACAAAATTTAGAAAAGTAGAAACAAACAAAAAAAAATCATAAATGTTCAGCTAAAGCTGCCAAAACGTCCCTCCATAAATAAAAATCTTCGTGACAGTTTGAATATATCAATGTTACGTCAATCATAAGTGATATAAAACATCGACGCTTAGCCTAGTGGGTAGCGACCCTGCCTACGAAGCTGGAGGTCCCTGGTTCGAATCCCAGGTCGGGTCAGTATTAATATGATGAATATTGATACTGGTACCGGGTCTTGGTTGTTATATGTGTGTGGTGTCTTCGTAAAAATATTTATATATGTATATATTATAAAAAATATTTAAGTATGTATATCAGTTGTCTAGTAACCCATAACACAAGCATAATACTTGCTTACTTTGGGACTAGATGACGCTGTGTGGGAAGTCTCATGTATTATTATTATTATTATCTAAATACTTGTTTTATCAAACAGCGCGTGAATGCATTTCTATTCAATTTCTTTCTCTGTTCAGTCTGAATGCTACAGTCAAGACGACATAGTCAAACAGTCTGCGCGAGGCACGCCACGTACTATAACACCTACGACTCCTAAAGCGAAACAAGATGACAAAAAGAAGATTAGCATTGGAAAGATATCTGAAATACCGCCTTTTAGGTAAGTTTTAGCATAAACAGATAGGTAAATAAAAAAATAAATTATGTTAGTTGTGTAATACAAACGTCATGTATATATTCGTACAGAATTTTAGAACACAATAATTGTGTTGGGGCCTATTTAAATTTCAATTACTTTCCCATACTTTTTCATTCTCTACACTATGTGTGTGTTAATTTTTAAATTATTCTTAGATATAAAGCTATATAGGTGCATATTGCATTCGGGATATGCTTAAAGTTTTGTCTTGTAATAGATTAGTTGTTATTGCAATATTTACAAACATTTCCTCACCTGATAAAGAGGAAGCTATGATCGCTTATAAAACAATATTAATTTGGTTGTTAGTAAATGTTAAAATATATATTTTTTTTTTTAATAACTATTTTGTCTGAAGTTAAATAATACCACAGAAAGAAACAATGAGCGAGTCTTCTCATTTGTGTTTTTTTTTTTTTTTATATAGAATATGTTGTATTAATTAAGAAAACCTAATAAGTGAAAGAATTTTATTGATAACTACAAAAAAGCCGAAGATACAAATTTTTAAAATAAATCGTGCCATGACGTCTCTTGGTTACATTACTATGGCTTTGTGATTTGTAATATACTTTGTAAGGCTAAAAGTATTGTTTTTACCACACGTCGCGCTTGATTTAGTGTATTTTTCTGGAATCTTTCTATTTTTCACTATTTTTTGTTAAAGTGTAAAAAGACCCTAGACCAGGATGAAATGACTCCTTTTATGAAGTTTCAAATAGAATTGATTGAACTTTAAATTCACATTACCTTGAATACTTATGAATTATGGCTTTATTCAGGAAATATTATTATATTGTTATCAATAACAGTAGTCTGTTTTTTGTTATTTGCAATAAATTATTTGTATTTTTATCAAGTTTAGTTTAGTAGGTAATCTGAATATTTATCTCATATGTAAATGATTTTGTGTATCATTCGGTTTCAAATGTGATATTTCTACTTAATGTTAATTTTAAAATTATAAAATATGCCTCTAATATTGTTTTCAATACATTTGCTATTAATACGGTCTTTGTGACATCGAAACTTGAACCGTAATGTTATATTTTACAGTGCTAGACCTTTTTTACTTTACACCAATCACAAACGAGCGGTTTGTTTGTAACGCATGCGTAAATTGCGAAAAGCAGTCCCGCTCTGCCATTATGACATTTGAAGTACCTACGTAATTTTAATCGCAAATCCATTGCAAAATGTCGTATGATGTCCGTACTCAGTAAGCTGGCTATTATAGTCATCTGTTTATTATAAGCACTCGGCTTCGCCTCGTGCCGATAAACACCTCGCCTATAATATGCAGCTTACCATACTTGCATCATAATGTAGGTACTATTAATTAAAATATTGCACAAATTATGAATTTTTTTTCATCTTAGTTTTTCATTGACATTTATTAGGATAATTCTGTAAAAAAATATTGAACTCATGTTAAGTCTGTCTTAGAAACGATTTTAATTATTAGTGATATTTTTTTTAGAGTTTTCTTTAATTTAGTTTTTGTGGATTGAAAAAGCATAGAAACATTACTTCATAGGTACAAAGTTGTCTTTACAAACCTATACATCAAATAAAACACCGCGTCAAACTTTCTGCGTGGTCAATTTTTGGTTTTTTTTTATTTTACCCTTGCGACAGGAAGGCGGATTAAGTTGTGGGAGTTGCACCCACTAAACAACCACCTGAAGCAGAATAAGGACGCGTGTGTCGTTAGCCCGGAAGCTCTATCGACTTATCGGAGCGGCCAGGCGGCACACTAGGGTGTTGCCGGCGCGAAGTTGTCGGGTAGCCCCTAAGGGTTACTCGAGGCGAAATAATTCCGTTGGCGCGGGCCTCCGGTTAAGATTTACGTTATTAATATAACGTGAAAAGTGTTTTACTGTTCACTCATTTGAGATGAGGTCAGTAGGGGGTGGGGATGGGGGGCGCGGGAGCGCCCCCGCTTCAGTTTCGACTTGAGAGTCGCCCGAAAAAGACTCATTAATATGAATCAACCCTTCGACTTCAAGAGTGAGGTCGTCGGGGTGATCTGTCAGTGCATTCCGCGGTCTTCTTAGGAAATGATTAGGAGGAGGTGCCTCGTAAGTGGCCGCTGAAACTATCAACTGATTACCATGATTAGTAGCTCTAGTGAAAAAACGCTCTGATGAGTCTTTCATGTATTTTGAGATTGTGGGGAGCTCTAAGTCTCGATGTAGAACTGAGTTCTTGACGTACCAAGGTGCGCCAGTCGCTCTTCGACAGAATTTATTTTGGACAATTTGGAGTCTGTATAACAGATTTGGTGCCGCATGGGCGAAAACGGGAGACGCATAAGTCATTACCGTTTTGGTTTTGTTTCCTAACCTATAATGTTGATTTTGTCGGGTATTGTTCAACTGTGGTACACTTTATGTTAGGCAATTGTCGAATGTTATGATTCTGTAGCCCAAAGCGAAACGAATTTGTCTTAAATTTATAAGGTCATAGAGCCATGGTTCGAATCCGGGCGTGTATAGTTCCATTCAAACTTTATGGCGGATCGGAATACAAAGCTTTATGCATGCTTACGCAGGTTCAGTCATATGCCCCTCGCTCCACTGCGTCCCGCTACACCTAAAACTGGTTACTGCGCCGCGACTTGTGCCTATGTTCACATCCGCCATAAAGGTTGATTGGAACTGTACCAATGGGTTTTTCTGACTTAAGTACTTAACTATCACTGACTCCGTGCCTCGGAGAGCACGTTAAGCAGTCGGTCTCGGGTGCTGTCAATAGATGGCGGCCGTTACAATCCGCAGTGGAGCAGCGTGGCAGATTTAAGCTCCAAGAGCCCCCTCTCCCTAGGGCAGGCCTAAGCCCCTGCAATGGGTTAAAAATGGGCTGATGAAGTGAAGAAAGTGAAGTGAATGATTCTGTGCTTTTTTGTTCACCATGCAATGGTGTATTCATGATACCATAGTAAAGTTAGAAATCATCGCCAATCATAAATATATTGCTCCATAAGAAAGGAGTGCATGCGACATGTAATTACTAGTAGATATAAAATCAGCTATTTTGGGGGTTTAATTTTGTTTGTAGAACTTCGTCCAGTTGGTTTTTTTGTTAATAATATTTGTTTATTTATGTTTTTGTTTTTCTCAGTGCTGCAAATGTTAAGAACAAATCGTTGTAAGTGTGCCGAGCTATGTACTATGTTGTTTTGCTTTGAACGGAAGTAGTTTTAAAATTTTTTCTTTTCAATAAAGATTGTTTGATTTTTATAGTTGTTTATTTTCTAGAATTTTTTTACCTAAATGTTAGTAATAATTTAAAAATATATATATATAATAATAATAATGGAATGTTCGCACATGTCCTTCTTTATTAAAAAATATAATGATTCACAAAGTGTCACTGCATTTCACAGAAATAAAAAACTTTTAGTGGAAAGTTTTAGACGAAAACTCTAGTACCGACTTAGTCGTGGGAAACAAAGGTATATAATTGTTCAATATTAGAAGCACTAACCCACTTTTTCTCAAATATTTTCTACCACAATAACTAAGAACTCTTTGATCTTACTGCTTTTTTTTTTTTAAATCCCCTTCAATAGAATATCTAATATGCATTTTATTTATTTATTTTCGATAAATACGCTAATTTCTTTCGCTTTTGCTTGTCGGTTCGTTTCTTCTAGTAGATATGGTAAATGTATTTTTTTTTATTTGCTTGTTTTTCCTTACTATTTTTGAAATATTTATTTTATTTCTCGTTTTAATAATTTTTAATATATTTTCTTGAATAGGCCTAAAGCGGCATCAATAACGGATCCGGCAGTGGCGACGGGATCGCTTCAAGTGTTGCGTGACATAAGCCCCACCAAACCGTTAAGACATAAGGTAATGTCACATCACGGTAAAATCCATGGAGCCAT
Organism: Luffia ferchaultella; assembly: GCA_949709985.1. Classification (NCBI taxonomy): domain Eukaryota; kingdom Metazoa; phylum Arthropoda; class Insecta; order Lepidoptera; family Psychidae; genus Luffia; species Luffia ferchaultella. The sequence goes on along the minus strand of OX453264.1, from coordinate 4,722,142 downwards.
GACTGTTATCGCGACACGTCGTCAGGAAATGACATTTGTATCAGGACACGATGCTGATGAAATAGCCGGCATTAAACGTCATGGTTCCCCGAACTTATTTTATGCTAGTTCCAGAAGGCACGGTGCGCGATAACCACGTTCATGCTTCCATGATAAAATCTATAGTGAGACTACTACCCACTAGAGATTTCTAGCGGTATTAATGTCAATAAAACGCATAATTTGAGAGGCAAAGTGTTCAAGGAAAATTTCATGTGTACTGTTCCTAACGGCTTTTAGTATGAAGAAATAAGATGTAGGTTTAGAAAATATATTATTCTCAAATAAATATATTACGCGAAGTTTTCAAAGCTGTGCAAGATAAACCAAAGTCTGGGGTTAGGGGAATCATACTGTATCACGACAACGCATCTTCGCACACACACTTCCCTCAGAACAAAGGCGTTTATTCAAGAATCTGGTATTCATACTCTGCCTCATCTACCTTACAGCCCCGATTTTGCTCCCTGTTATTTCTTTTGATTTCCAACCGTCAAGGATAAAATAAAAGGAAAGTTTTTTTTTTGTTGTGTCAAAGAAGCGGGGTGGCTACGAATTAGCCATTTCTGACCTATCAGAGGAGAATAGAATGTTTTCAGATTTGGTTTAGGCGGATAGAAATTCGCATAGAGAATAATAGAGATTACTTTGATATAATTACGTATAAATTATAAAAGTGTATTATTTACTTTTCGCGTGTCTCAAAACATATCCACGTAAGAAAGTTAACAACACTATCCGTTGGTCGTGCATACGATTTGTGCTAATCATCTAGTAGATTCGATGACTGCCGTTTTATCGAGAGGCAAATAAAATTTGAGCGTGAAATTTCATATGATATGAAAATATACAAAGAGAGAAAGAGAGTGATTAGTACTGTGTGATAGTAGTGTTGTGATAGCCCAAAGCGCAACGAACCTGTCTCAAATTTCTAAGACCCCATAGAGCCATGGTTCGAATCCGGGCGTGTACCAATGAGTTTTTATGACTTAAGTACATAACTATCACTGACTCCGTGCTTCGGAGGGCACGTTAAGCAGTCGGTCCCGGACGCTGTCAATAGATGGCGGTGGTTACAGTCCCCAACCCGCAGTGGAGCAGCGTGGTGGATTTAAGCTCCAAGCCCCCCTCCTCACCGTGGGGGAGGTCTAAGCCCCTGCAGTGGGGTAAAAATGGGCTGATGAAGTGAAGTGAAGAAGTACTGTGCACTCAATAAAACATGACAATTTTTTACATATGTATACCAAATGTTCTAGGAAGCGCCACTGTCGCTTTTAGGAGTGCGTGGCCTTCGTGATGAGCCTTTACACCGTTCAGCTCATTGCATACCGCATCCAACCCAACACCGACCACTACCTACGCATCCTATACATAAGGTATGAATTTGACTTAGTAGAGAATGAAGTATAAATAAAAAATAATAGCAATATCCATGAGCATAATCGACGGACGACGCTAGTCTATTTACTGAGGACTGAGCGATGGTTGAGTGGTTAGAGACTAACCGCAGAACCAAAGGTCAGGGGTTCGATTACTGCCCGGGCCAAATATTTCTGGATGTAAAATATCTGTGATGTATATGTTGTTACAATTGAATATATTAATTATGCACTTCAGTTATCTAGTACGCATAATACTGGCTTTGCCTAGTTTGGGACTAGATGGCCGTTAGTGAGATGTCCCACATATTATTATTATGGCCCGACCTAGGCCGATATGTTAGTTACAAGAACAGTTAATATGTATAGTTTTGTATGAAAGAGACAATCATTTAATAGCTTCCATATAAACTTTAACTTTTTCATGTTCTTAAAGTTCAAATTAAAAAAAAAATCCTTATGTAACTTACGGAAATCGTGTTTGCGTAAGTTATATAAGGAACCTTTGGGCGAAATTTCAAATTTGTGCACCTAGTACTTTGGGCTTTGATTATTAGTCAATAAGTCAATTGTTTGACTGACTTAAAAAAGGAAGAGTTTCTACATTTGATGCGTATATTTTAAGGCGGTAAGATGTTAATCGGTCTGATACATCCATAGCAATTAATCGTCTCTATTTGTATGGTTTTGTACTTTTGACCATCTCGGGTATGGCCAGATCTTGCGAAAATCCGTATATTCCTTTGTTCAGATAATACCATGGTACCCAGTAAGCTTTTAGCCTTATTACAGGGAGTTCACCAACATTTAAATATACAAATTGTCGTTTTTTTTTTCGTTAATGTCTAATAATTTAATTATTATTATTATTTCGTCATATTTAGAATTCTATATCTCAAACGGAAAAATGGATCCTTTTCAGCCCGTTCAGACAGTACGGGTACAGGAGAAAAATTGTATGAAAATTATCGAGACGGCAACGACCAATTATTTATATGTTTTTCCCTCGTTCCCGTGTCGTCTGAACACCCCGTTATAAGATCAATTTGTTGTCTGTCCGTCTGTCTGTTTATCTGTCTATCAAGACCTTTTTTGTCAGGAACGCGTGTAGGTATCAAATTGAAATTATTATCTAGTATTTAGGACTACGATCTCTGGGAGCTGAAAAAAAAATCATGCTTGTATGTCAATCTAATAAAAAATATGGCTTATATATTTTGACACTCGCGAGTAAATCAAAACTCATAGTGTACTTCCCGTTGACCTGGAATCATGAAAATTGGCAAGGGCTTTTAATGCACTAGTAAAGAAATTAATTCGAAAATCGTTCATTCGTGATTACATCATACAAATATTTTTGAAATTTAATTAAATTAAAATATGCGTTTACGTGTGTCGTGATAGCCCGAGTGCAGTGAACCTATTTTGAGTTTACAAAGCCGTGCGGCCGTGGTTCGAATCTGGGCGTTTACCAATGAGTTTTTCTGACTTAAGTACATATGTATCACTGACTCCGTGTCTCTCCGGAGAGCACGTTAGACAGTCGGTCCCGGATGCCATCAGCATATAGCAGCCGTTAAAATCCATCAACCCGCACAGGAGCAGCACGGTGGATTAAGCTCCAAACTCCCTCACCGTGAGAGTAGGCCTAAGCCCCTGCAGTGGGGCATAACGGACTGGTGGAAATAGAAATGCGTTTACGTGGCATTCTGGCGGAGTCTGCGATAAACATATTTACAAATGTATGAAAACTTTCAGAGCCGAGTCCGACTTGCACTTGGCCGGTTTATGCATTCATTGTTATTTTCATAATTATTTTTTACGGTAGGAGTTGGTAGGCAATGTGAGCGGAGGCGGCTCGGAGCCAGAACTGAGTGCGGTCCCTTCGGTGGCTCCCTCTGAAGTGAGCGCCACGAGCAACTCAAGTGAAGACGACAAGCCTAAAGACAAAGGTATCTTTCAACCTCTAAAAAAAAACTGACAGTTGAGATTAATAATGTAAACAAATGACAATGTCCATTCCCCCAAACCCCAATCCCCAACCCGCAGTAGAGCAGCGTGGTGGATTTAAGCTCCAAGCCCCCCTCCTCACTCTGGGAGTGGCCTAAGATCTTGCAGTGGGGTAAAAATGGGCTGATGAAGTGAAGTGAAGTGAAGTGAATTGAAGTGAAGAATGTCCATTGCGCCGTATGCAATTGACCCAAGTCATTATTACATGGTTAGATACGTGGTAGGTACGTGGCTATAAGTTGCCTCAAATCGAAACATTATCATTGAAAAGACCGTTTTTTTTTACAAATTGTTAGTAGAATATGCAATTTTAAAGAAAACGGCGTTTTTTGAGTATATATTAAAACTTATAAATGGCGCACCATCTTTATACGTCACACGGTTGCATTCGAACGTTTTTAATTCAAACGGTACGTTTTTTTCCGGAATAATACATGTTACGTGTTTCGATTGTTATCTATGCAATTTTATTCCTTTTTTGCGTTTATCACAGTGACACGAATAAAATTATAATAATGTACAACTGTTAACCACTCATTGCTATTTTAATTTTGTGTATAACTGTTGGTCCTGCATAATATAAATACATAAATAAATAATATTTCAAAATTAAAATAAAAAAGAAATCTTTTTAATCGGTTTTGAAAATGTTTTTCTTTCGTGTGTCAGCCAATTTCTAGTACGAGTTCCATGAAACACCGAGCGACATTGTACGTATATTTATGTCATTTTCTCCTTATTCCCATGCCCACAAAACAAAAGGAATGCTGATTAATTGACCGATTGGTCGAGTGGTTAGAGACCCTAGCTGCAGAACCAAAGGTCGCGGGTTCGATTCCTGCCCAAGACAAATATTTGTGTGAATGAACATGTATATTTGTTCCGTGCCTGTGTGTAAAATATCTATATGAGTATTTACTTTGTCAACAATTGTCTAGTAACCACAATACAAGCTGTGCCTAGTATGGGACTAGATGGCCGTGTGTTAAATGTCTCGGGTATTATTATTAGTCCATGGAGCTATGATAGATTTTGCATCGTACCCTCTGAACGCAGCATGATATGAATTTTGTATGAAAACACTGTTGGTAATCTCCGGAAGATGAAGTATGCGTTCGAGTCAGACAAAACATGATACAGTGACAATAAGACGGGTATGAAACGCCAGGATTGTGAGTTTTTGGTAAACATGGATGAAGGACAAGTTCTCTTTGGATCCTAGACTATGATGGTGATTGCCCAGCTCTCTTACTATAGTCGCCCGCTATTGGCGTTTCGCTATACGAGCGATATCGCTCTAACTTTGAAAGTGTTCTGGCTAATCTCCAAAACGGCTGAACTGATATTAATGAAAGTTCGCAGACTTAAAAAGGAGGTTGTCAGCAGTGACATAAGCTACTTTTGTTTGTCTGTCTGTCTATTCGCTATTCTTCGAAACGGCTGAACCATTTATTCTTTTCAATCCAGAAAATGTAGGGTTCCTCCATAAACTTTCGAAATTACAAAAATCACGCAAACGAAGTTTCTGGCGGTCGCAAGATTATAATAATTTTGTAAACCTATTTTCTTGGTATTAATATTTATACAAAAGTGTTTTGAAGCATTCCACAAATTCCAAGAAATGTAAATTATGCGTGCGGATAATAATTTTCATGAAACCAACGATTGACGTTTTTGGATTGTGTATTGAGTTGCCTATCCATTGTTACATATTTTAAATGAATTTAACAGGTCGATCACGTGCTAAAGCTGCGTTAGTGAAGCGGGTGCGTTCAGTGGCCGTGTTCTCGTTGGGGCTGCGCAAGGCGAGGGAGGCGGCGGCCGAGCGGGCGCACCACGCGCCCACACCACATACGCCCGAAAGGATCAGTGCATTGGTACGAATTTACGTCTTTCCTAAGAATTGATCTACTGTCTAGATCGATTGTAGAACCGAACTGCATCTCTCGACTGTACAATCAAACGTCACTGATTCAATCCCCGCCCTGGACAAACGTGTGTGTGCATGAAAAGATATGCATTTCAGTTGCTTAGTACTCATTAGCCATAATACAGGATCCGTTTAATTAGGGACTAGATGAACGTGTCTAAATTACGTCACGTAGCCGAACCATCGATCGTATTTTGTTTTTGGTCAAAGTTTACGGTAGTAATTTTTTTTCGGCGCTACGTAAACATATTAAACATTGTATACGCACGAAAGTTAGTAAAAGCGACAGCAATAAATGTTATATTACTTTAATCGAAAAGAAGATGCGATTGGGACTTCGGTCATGTTACATCAGTATCATTTTACATGGTTATTTCTACTATGGTTTTGTAAAAAATCAGATATTCAAATATTGTTGGTTCGATTTGTTAGCTGCTCGTCCGGTCTGGTATTTATTAGGGGCCATACTGGTACCGAGGAAAATAGTAGCGAATAAAAAATAAAAATATATATTAGGAAACATTGGCTTGAAGGTGTGCTCACACATACCTAATTTTCTTAATATTGGGACATTGACGACGGCGTAGCCTAGTTGGTAGCGACCCTGCTTACGAACCTGGAGGTTCCGGGTTCGAATCCTAGGTCGGGTGAGTATTTGTATGATGAATATTGATACTGGTACCGTGTCTTGGTTGTTATATGTATGTGGTGTTTTCGCTTGGTACCCAAACACAAGCTAATGCTTAGTTTGGGGCCTAGACGTTGTTGTGATGTATACGTTATTATTATTATTATCACTGACCGATAAGATGCGTGTTGAGTTTTCCGTAAATAAACATTCAATACATGTATTTCTGATTCTTTTTGTTTCTAAAATATATATCTGTTTTTTCAGGGTTTACCCGCGCCGATGTTGGGAGGCGAACTATCTCTTATACCGATCGAACAGCTCATACAAGTGGACGACGTCAAGCCAAGGCCGGGGCAGTCCAGTTAATTTGTCTAGTACGTAGTATGGTTTCCAATAGAATCACGGCCTAGGAAAAAAACAGCCAGTTCACTCTGTTTAATAAAATGTATTATAATACGCTCGACGTGCATTTACGCCATCAACACATGTAAACCTTACACATTGGATACTAATACAGATGACAAAATAACGACTAAATTTTAAAGAAATATTAAAAATAAAATTTTGAGAGTACTTGATACGTTAAGGTGGTATAGTTATTTTGAATAATTTACGAAGAAATTCAGGTATGTACTGAAGTTAATATTATTAAAATCACGACACAATAACAATGTGAAATAAGTACTGCGGCTGACTGGCTTGCGGGCTCATGGCACGGCGGCTGCCGCGGCGCTCGGATGGCGCCGAGAAAAAGACGGGTTGTCATGTTACAGGCGGGTAAAGTAAAGGAACCTGCCACATTACAAGATATATTTTAAAAAGTTGAAGAAAACGACAAGTTTTTTCTTCGAAACAACGATAATAAACTTCTTCCGCTCAAACCCTGACTCGAACACGGTCTAAAATCATTTGATTTTTGTTCGAATCGGAGAAAGCGATGCAGCGCGTAAAAAAGGTCCATCTGTTCTTGCTACGCCATGAAACATGGAAAAAATCTTTGCTATGTGTAATGTTTGATTTATTGGTGCATTGACCTACTTTTTTGTGCTAGTTGCCGTCGCTGGCATCCACCCACCGTACGATCACAATATTAGCTATAAATAGTCGTTATTTCGAATGATGCCGATATTTTCAATTTTAAATTGTTTATTCCAAATATTTCTTTCATATTTGTTAGTCGATGCTTTGCCATCTGTATCAATTTGATACCCCATAAAATACAGTGTGCACATATATAAAAACAACAGTATTATTTGAACTTATTGTTTATAAGCCTTGGCGTATACACAAATTTAGTTTAACGTGCAATTTGTATAGAGTGAGCGTTCTGTTTCTAGGCTGTACTGTTATTACCGTATATGTGTAACCACAACAGAAGCGACCTTGTCGTTTACACGTGTGTGTGTTCACTGTTAGTGGTGAATTATTGTAGCAGTTGTAAATGTTACAGGTATTAGTTGAGGATCCCTCCCATATTTTAGGAAACGAAGTTGAATATTCTGGATAATTTATAACTATTTAGTATTTTTAGTGAATATGACTAGAGATTCGTTTAACAGCAATAATTTGAATATACTGATAACATTATTGTTACTCATTAAAAATGTTCGATGGTAAAATAAGTTCGTTTTTGAAATATCATTGTCGAAGTATAGGTAAGATGTCAGTACGATGACTACGTTCAGAGACACGAAATGCGCTGTTTACAGATCTTGTCAAATATCTTATTACCTATGAAGTTGACGCAGGTGCGGGACCTTCTCTTGTTCCGCCGACACCTGTTTTTTTTTACTGCGACGCTATTCGTTTCGACTTCAGAACGGACAAGAAGTTTGGCACGAGGGTTACAGACGATGCTTTACATTATTATAAATGATTATAAATGATGATAGTATCCTATAGATAGGTTAGCACATAGTTGCATTTGGTCACGAGTCATTTGTCCATTTGACACAAGAATCCCAAAGATTTACCGACTGAATAAAATTACTTCAGTAAGTTTAAAATCTTTCCATATCAGACCATATGCCCCACTGCAGAGGCTTAGACCTCCCCTCGGTATGAGGGTGCTTGGAGCTTAATCCACCACGCTGTTTCAGTGCGGGTAGGTGGATTTTTAACGACTGCCATCTGGTGACAGCAACCGTAACCGACGGCTTAACGTTCTCTCCGAGGCACGAAGTTAGTGGTAATTATGTACTTAACTCAGAAAAACCAAATCGGTACGTACCGGCTTCTTGCATTCGAACCACGGCCTTCTAGATAATTAGTGGGCTCGCCACCACTTGGCTATCATGACACTAACCTTTAAACCTTTTAACTTTACTGAAATAATTATTCGGCTTTTGAGCAATAAAGCTTTAAGATAATAATGCTAAGTATCTCTTTCTGTGTCATTCGTTTCAGCCTCTGATGAAACTGAATAGGGGTTTTAACATACTCCTAAGGGTTTCTTTAAAACCCCAATTCCAAATAAACCTTGTTACATATATAATATAAACATGCACAGTATTACGCATAGGGGTTCTTTAAAACCCCAATTTCAAATAAACCTTTTTACATATATAATAAAGCATGTATAGTATATTACGCACGGATCTTTGCCGCTGTGAAGTTATTTAAAGAAGCGTCGCAGTAGCATAGAATGGAAGCACGGAAGAGAAGAATTTGGATAGCTCGCGCTACTCACTCGTGCGCGCGGCGTCTGCCTCCCACCTTTCGCTGCCCGCGCGGCTGTACCCGCGCAGAGCCTTTCTTAGGCAATTCAGAGCGGCAAAAATCCGTGCGTAGAGTACTGTAACTATTAACTATACTTTGACAGTGTTTTATGAACTTTGTGCAGCAGTGATAATAAAAATGTTATTTAATGTGTAGACAATGGATTAGAATAAAGTTGTTGAAAAATTCTTTGCGATATTTGTTTGTAGCTATGGTAAAAATTACTAAAATATGTTCCTACACAACCGGCCTATCAGTACTATTCATTTGATCATATTGATGAGAGTTTTTAAATTAATTTATTATTTTATATGTGCAGTATAACAATACTTCAGTATCAAAGTAACTTCTTAAATAAGTATTTTATCTGTGTAACTACATGTGTAACTTGAAGGAATATATATATAAAGGTTAAGCTAGGATTTGTACTATTTGGTGCATATAGAATGAGGGCAAAAATGGAGATATTTTCGAGAGCCTTTACGATCGGAAATACTCGGGTGTCTTCGGAAAGCAGGATTTACGCATCGAAAAACACACATTTTTCGGTATTTTCGGTATGTAATTGTATAGATATATGTACGAAATCCAAATATCATCCACTAGCTCATCCTTCACAGCTGAAACGAATCACATGAACTTTGGACATCAGATTTTTTCTATTGTAAGCATCCACTAAGAAAAGATTTTCCGAAATCCTACCCTTGAGAGGTAAAAGAGGGGATGTCAGTTTGTATGAAGATCTATCATTTTTGTAGTTGAATTCTTGAAAATAAATTAGTATTTGGCATTTGGGTCAGAAACTAAACATATGTTTCGAAATTTGTGAAAATGTAATTCATAAGGGAGTAAGATATAGCATGAAAATTTGTACGAAAATTTCATTATTTTTATGGTTAAAACCATGTAAATTGGTGTTTAGCCTTTTGCTTGAAAATTAAAAAACATGTTTTAGTATTTATAGAAATTTCACCTTTACGGTAAAATATTAAAAATTATATGTTTCAATGTTTTTGTAAAGTCAAACGTTAATAAATTACACAGGTATAATCAATGCGAGCGAAGCCGCGGGCAGCCGCTAGTATAATATGCAATTAGAAACTTCTAAAAAAAGTGCGATTTCCGTTGCAACAATAATGTTTCCTGAAAATACTCGAGTGTTACTGATCGCGAAGGTTTTCGTTGATCCCGACGTAGATTGGGGACCCTCAATCCTTTTTCTTGATTAAATACATATTTTATACAACAAAATGTATAAATAAACAAAACCTGGGATGATTAACATCTCGTGTCCTGGCAAGACTATTTTAATTAAAAGAAATAAAATTATTAATTTTTCATAATTACGGTTAGTCTTTTTTTTAGACAAATTTAGGATTAATCGAAAGTATAATATATGTATAAAATTCCAACGTGTGATTCACGTTTGAGCCACATAGAATTGACACGTACGTAAAATTAGTTTTTAATATTTTGAATGTGTGGTCATTCAAAAACGCACTTTTAGTAAGAAAGAATCGTTTGTCTTTCTCTATTACACAAAGAAATGAACATGCGTGCTCTCTTTTCTCCGGCGATCGTTTCATGTGCAGCTGCTGGTCTGTGTCTTTCTCTACCATATATAATATTACCAGTGGTGTTCACTGCACTTACCATCCTTGCACATCCTTTATAAAACTTTAAATCGTGACACTACTAGTTTTGCCACCTTTCGCATTCAGTGGCGTGCGGTGAAGAGAAGCCGGCCGCGATAATTGTTCCGTCGTCAATGAACAAAGAAAATGTATATTTAGATACATTTATTAACGTCGTGTCTTTTCGGAAAAATCGTCTGTCTGATTATTGTCAAAGTTAAGTTCTTTTTTGTCATGTTTAAAAACAGCCAGTCAGTCTATGGTCAGTCGCCGTCGCCGCGACAATAATGTAGGCGATATACATCCTTTCATTTATATTATGATGATGTATTCTAATGTTTGTATACTAATGAGTGCTAAACATTAGATTACACCATCATAATATAAATGAAAGGATGTGTATCGCCTACTTTATCATAATTATAATAAATTATCCCTTCACTGAGGGAAAGCCAGTCACAATTGTGTTAATGTAGACGATATACATCCTTTCATTTATATTATGATGGTGTATTCTAATGTTTATATACTAACGAGCACTAAACATTAGAATACACGACCATAACATAAATAAAAGGAGGTATATTGCCTAAATGATTACGGCTGGCTTCTCTTCACCGCACGCCCCTGTTCGCATTGTCAATTTGATACTATTCGATTTGCAATAAAATTACCTACGTTTTATGTTTGATTGCCTATGAAAAACGATGGGGGGGGGGGGAGGGGACAACACATACAAGTTTACCTGTTTACATACGTTGGCATTTTATATATGTTTTTTTACTTTCGATTAGACCAAATTTATTAAGAAAAAGAACTAACCGTAGTTTTATTACGATAAAATTAATTAAATATTTTTTCATTTAAGTTAGCTTTACCAAGATTTGAGTTGTCAATCATCTTAAGTTTTGTTTATTTATACATGTTGTTGCATAAAATTAAATTTAATCATGAAAAAGGATGAGGGATCTACAATCTAACTCGGAATCTTAGACCATAGTAAGTACTAAGTATTTGTAATTTAATTACTCGGAAAGTTTATCTAGGCGATGTACCAGTGAAGTATGGTCTAATAGTCTTTGAGCCGTCTGCATGAAACCCACCTTGATAAAACACAAGATTTTTTTATAGATAACAAATTCAGTCTCAGATACGGCACAGGTATTTATAAGTGTTGAAAGATGACTGACGGACGCTGTCAATAGATGGCGGTCGTTACAGTTCCCAACCCGCAGTGGAGCAGCATGGTGGACTTAAGCTCCAAGCCACCCTCCTCACCCTGGGGGAGGCCTAAGCCCCTGCAGTGGGGTAAAAATGGGCTGATGATGATGAAAGATGACTGGATTATTGAAAAACAAGAAGCTCACGATTTTTGATAGCACAAACATTTATTGTCTATGTCAACTATGCAGTTTGTTTTTAAAAGCTTTTGTTTAGCTTCACTCGTTAAGTTAATGGTTCAGCCGTTTTGGGGAAGTAGCTACGAACAACCAGATAGACAGGCTGACTAAAAGTGGTCTATGTCATACCTAACAACCTCCTTTTAATACATAGAGTAAATAAATTTGACAGCAGCGTTTGGTTTTAATAGAGTCTTAAATGTCACTTCACAGTCTGGAAAATATCAAACGCAATTTCGCGGGGTTGAAGACCGGCGCGCGAACTGAAACTCGCTATCTTGCATCAGCTAGCTAGAGTATGAGTGGTTAGACGGTAAACGCAGAAGAGAGCTTCTATACAATTCGTACTTTTATATTTTAATGTGTGCAAAGTTTCATTGAAATCGGTTCAGTCGTTTTAAAATTTGCCCGAACAAATAGTCATTACGATATTTTGTAAATAAATTCAATACTATTGATAAATTATCCATATTTCAACCTATCATTTTTTAATGAATTCATATTTTAAAAACATTGTCTACTTTCCACATTTACAAATCCTAGTGCCATTTCTGACGCTGTTCATGTAATCTATGCCCCACTGCAGGGATTAGGCCTCCCCTCGAGATGAGGGTGCTTGGAGCTTAATCCACCACATTGCTCCAGTGTGGGTTTCTGACACTTGTTATGTATTAAAAAAATCTTTATTCTAACAGGGAGAGTTTAGTGCAGCAGGCTCTCCGATAAAGACTTTAAATGATATAAAAGCACAGCCAAGTCAACCTTTAGACCACGCTTTAATAAACATCAGTACGAAAACGAAATCGCCAAAAAGTGGCGGGCGGGTGCGGGGAGAGGTTGACTAGTTTTCATTGGCTCGTTCAAAATTGACAATTTAATGGCTTCCGACGTGCTTCCAACTGACGGCTCACTAGTTATGTAGTTATGTAATGTCACTACATAGCCTTGGCGAATGCTACTCCCTGTTAAAGCGTGGTCTAAAGGTTGACTTGTCTGTGTATAAAAGTAAACTAAAAATTAGAATGTTTGTGATAGCGTCCGACATCGATACAGAGAGAGAACGAAAATTTTGGAATTTTTTTTATTGTATTGTTGCAATATTTTGTAAAGTGCTTTTACATGTTGTTAGTCGTTCTTATTTCTATTTGTCTGTAGTTTATATGACATTGTTTCATTGTTTTGTTTATAATTAAAGCAATTATTGGACAATAATTTCCGTGTAATTTTCATTTGCAAAAGAAATCAGAAAATTGTTGAATGTAAATACTACACGCTGCCTGGCTTTTATAAGTCGGTAGAAAACGAAGGCTTCGCTCTATGGAAAGTTTTAATGTTGTACTTTTTCACTCACAGTCGTAAGGATTTTTATAGAAAGCACGATTTTTTTTTAACTTAAATCTATCAAGTGACCACTATAAGGCCGACTACCTGATTCCCACCGCGAAGCGAAATTAGGGTATCAATTGACGAAGTAAACGCTGCGTTGAACATTCTTTACGGCTCTTATACGATAGATGGCGTTGATTGACTGACAGATCGGTCTAGTTGTCGGAGTCGCCGACTGCAGACCTGAAGGTTACGCGTTCGATTGCCGCCTAGGACAAATATAGGTGTGCATGGACATGTCTATTTTTTCCATGTCTGCATGTAATGCGTCTATATATGTATTACAGTAATACAAACGTATTTTTGCTGCTCTGAATTGCCCGAAAACGACTTAATACGCAGGTAAAACCGCGCGGGCAGCGAGGGGTAGTAGACCGAATAGCGAGAACAATCCGACCTCTCTTACATCACTATCTTAAGCTACTGCGACGCTTTCTATAAAGAACTTCACAGCGGCAAAGATCCGTGCGTATACTGTAAAAAGTTATTCAAGTATGTGTATAAGTAGTTTTATACCCAAGATACATGCTGTAGTTTGGGACTAGATGGCTGTGTGTGAGATAGATGTTCCACATATTATAATTGTTAATTTCGCATTAAAAAAAAATGGTTAGTTAAAACACAAGTATATATTTTATTTAATTGTGTTCATGTCGGTTCTTCTCTCACATTAATTACTCAATTGTTAAAAGTTAGAAATAGTTTTGGTAATGGAAATAAATAAATAGGATAGTCAAGGCAGCTAGCGTTAATTATAGGGGTACCTACTTTTATTTAAAATGTTGCCAGTTACAGTAACATATTTATATAGGTGACTAATAACTGTTTATAAAAAAAAAATGTCAATTACACTTCCAAAAATCTTATTGTTTTAAGAGTGTAAGTTTGTGGTGTTCTTTAATTGAAAATACACTTGTCTCTGTATTTATATTAAATAATTTAGCGATTGTTATTATTTCGTTTGTAATAATAATAGTTTTATATACTTGCGATTTTTTTTTTGTTCTTGACGCTTTGATTCCTAAAATGAAATTATTAGAGATAGGAAAATTGTCAAAATCTACAAACCTACCGACAATTAATATATGGAACTAAAAAGTTGTCCTGTTTTGTTTGATAGCATTTAAACCTGTAAAGTTTAATTTGACAATTTTTTAAGTAGATATGGAGGTGGATTTTAGGTAAAACATACAACATATTAAGGGGATAGGCTTTTCATACAAAAAAAAGGGTTAGGTCCGTGTCTAATCCTTGCTGTATTTCTGTATCAATATTTACAGAACAAATATTTGCAATAAAAGAAATACTGTCACAGGGCGGCGGTATGTTTTTGTTTTTTTTTTTAGAAAAAATTACTGAAAAACATGATTTCCGTCGGTTCTTCGTTTTTGAAAATAATGAGACATATATTCAATATCAATGCGAATTAAAAAAAAAAACAAATCGTACCGTTCTAGGGACATTCTTTCTTAATGACCCTGCAAATTTTGGTTCCAATTCATACACATTTCAAAGGTGGAACAGTCACGGCCCGCAAGCTGTTTCGACGGGTATTTTATAGGTATTTTTGGGTATTTGTTCTTGTCATTTCTGTCACTCAGGAATAGGTCGTGGAAAAGGGATTGAATCTGAGATAGCGATGCCAATTCGAAGCCGCGGATTGAAAGACTACCCCCTTAACATTTTCTGGACGTTTAAAGCAAGTTTATTTTAGACAAGTTTCCTATTTCTAATAAACGTACAGATAACGTATCAATTAACATGATTATGAAATATAGAATATTATTAATCTCAATAATATATAAATTATATATTCCCTGTACCTTGCTTCGACACTACTATCTAACAATTTAAAACTTGTAATTTGAAAATGTTTTCTCGATGTTTCATAATGTTTTGCAGTCTGTGGTATGTGTTACTAAATCACGAACTGTAATGAAGAACATTATAGTAATAGATCATTTAAAAAAAATATTGACATGTTTTTTGGTGATTACTATTTATTTGCTCTCGTACGGCAGATGGACATCGGCTCGGCGGCGTTAACAAACACAATAAACTTGGTCAACAAAGGTAGATCTCGTTCGACCTAGATTATTGTGCTAATTAAATGTTTTTTTTTTTAATTGTTCCATATTTATCTTTAGACTTTACTTATTGTGAATATAATACGTTAAAAATATATTGCGTTTAAAAATAATCAGTAAATTATTCTCTCTGTTGCTATACCTGCCAGCTAGGTGCGCATTCACGATCGATATTAGTACAGTCATCTGAATTTAACGATAATTTTGGAGCACTTCTTCATCAGCCCATTTTTACCCCACTGCAGAGGCTTAGGCCTCCCCCAAGAAGAGGGAGTCTTGGAGCTTAAATCCACCACGCTGCTGCACTGCGGGTTGGGGATTGTAACGACCGGCATCTATTGACAGCACCCGGGACCGACTGCTTAACGTGCTCTCCGAGGCACGGAGTCCGTGATAATTATGTACTTAAGTCAGAAAAACTCATTGGTACACGCCCGGATTCTATCCATGGCCCTATAGCCTTATAAATTTGAGACAGCACTTGGAGCACTAACAGTCATTAAATAGCAACGGTACGTTGTTTGATATCGTACTTACCTCTGCAGCCGTAGAACTTTATTTCGAAAGTGCATTAATACAACTTAATAGTTATTTGAGTGAATAAACTCTTAGAAAATTATTGAGTATATGTTTTAATTCTATACAACAAGTCACAAATTAAAATTTTTATAAGTAAATTATTCATATAAATTGACAAATATTACCAATCATATCAGTATATGATTCTTGCGACACTATTATGAAGTTCAAGCCCCGCCCCGCGGAACGAACGCGTTGACACGTAATGCATACAATCCTCTTTCCTATTTAGTAAGACGTTTGGACACTACAGACCCTACTAATATGATTTCCTAATTAGGAATGTAGTAATATTGTTTTAAATCAATATTTGTATAAATCATTAAAAAAAAACATGTGTGCAATTCACACGTGGTAGAAGTGAAACATTCAAAAATTTTGGTGTCAAGATAATTAGATGAATGTAAAACTTCGGGAAGAGGATAATTGTAGGTTTCAGTACATAATGATCATAGTGAGACAAAGTTATATAAATATTTTACATTTTATTTGTATATATTACATAGATTCATTCAGACTCAGAGCAGACATTTTCGATGACACAAGAGTACGTGCACGTATACAAAACACCACGGTAGTTGTGATGCCTTTTCTCAAACTTTGTACTACGCATGCACGCACAAACACGTATTAACACACGTACAACGCTAAGGCGCAAGCAAACTCCTACTATGCCTTGGTAAACACGAGTGGAGGGAGTACGAAGCAGAGCACAAAGAGAACCACGAACATAAGAAACACTGTATAATGCTTTCTATCTCATTTTCTCCCACGTCAAATCTTTTTCGTTTTATGTAACCTTTATAGGCCACTAATTACCTACCCTAAAAAAAAAGTGTTCATCAATAGTCGAGCAATGGATGACCCCCATAATAAAAAAACGAGAAATGTGAAGAGAAAAAAATATGCGTCTCTGACTTCGCCTCCTCTCGGCGACTGTGTACAACCAGCGGCGTGAAATAGCAGCTGGGATATGGAACGGCCAAAGTGGCGTATTAGACCAGCTGATTTCGATAATTGTTTCATGATTGTTTCACTGTATCTACATATAGTCTGTGGTATCTACCCTATGTTGAAAAATAGTGACCAAACACAAAAATCATCAAAATGGAATCAGAACTTTCAGAAGAAGTGATAGAACGCGACGTGAGATCATTGCATTGCGAAGCAATGCCATTACCTAACTTTTATAGGCTACTAATTACCTACCCTAAGAAAAATGTTCAACAGTCGAGCAATGGATGAACCTTATAATAAAAAACGAGAAATATGAAGAGGAAAAAATAATGCGTCAGCGGAAATTATAGGTCCTGGATCGTAATTATCATGACGCATAGTTTTTTATTCCTCGGTTCCCTCATAATAAAATCTAAATTCACCATAGTACTTTTCCCAGTGTAGTGGTACAATATTTTATGCTAGCCACACAGAAGTGGTGTAGAAAGAGATAGTTAGGCACCCGGTTACTTCCCTTTCGCACTTTTTTTTTAATCAAATTCAGTTTACGTATGACCACGCTAATGTTAGAGAGATATTCCAGTTGTACGTAGTACATATTAGTTCCACGGATGACCCATAGCGCATTCATGTTCTCCCATTCATAAGAAGGCAAAAGAACTCTGCCCATACAGCCATGGCTGAAGTATTTTTATAAGATATTTATATAAATTCTGGCTTTGTATCGAAAATATTACGTGGGTCATTCTGAAACTTTCTGGATTCCTATAAATAAGACCTGGAGCCCGATTCTTTTTTCATTTGAAAATTTCAGCATGAGAAGATTATCAAACAACAATTCGTTAAACGATATTTGGTGACAATTGTAGCGTGAGCTGGAAATTCTGTATTCTCAAGAACCAATTTTCTCTAGTTAAGTTTATTGTAATTCCGACACACAATTTTCAAGCCGTCGCCACAATCAAGAAACAAAATGACCATCTCGCAATTTAAAAAAGTAACGTGTTCCCATATGGAGTTCCATTTTCAAACTTAATGAATGGCTTTCTATTTTCATTTTTTTTTATTGTAAGTGGCCAGATTCAGAATTTAAATATGCCCTACGTAATATATAATTATTTTTATTACACCTATACTTATAAAATCCACAATTCAATATTTTTATACAAAAACCCTGAAAATTAGCTTAGGTCCAAGTTACTATGGGACGTGATGGATGTTCTTTAAAGATGAACGATTTCCAGCACCGTTTAATTAAAAACCACTAAAAATACTGGCCAAATTTTATTTTTTATTTATTCGGAAAAACAACAGTTACAGAACACAAAATCAAATATAATTTTTTTTTATTAAATATAAATTTTAAAATATAAATTATCAAAAATATAAATTTTTTTTTCTTACTTATAAAGTTATTCGAAAGACTTAAATCAACAAAGAAAGGCTTGGCTGATTATCGAAGATGACGCCGTCAAATAACCACTCACGTCGACCCTTAGCATCGACCGCTTGTGAGTGCTTTTTATTCGAAACTTGTATTTTCTTTCGATACTTCACTCGGTATCGAATCGAATAATACAATGCTGAAAATAGTATCGAATAAAAAAGTATCGATACTTAGAGAGTACTCTCAGAAGTATCGAATGAACATTTTCGCAATATCACCAACATACCAATACGTGATACCACCCTCAGATATCACCAAACAAATTTTTTTTCGAGACAGCGCTGGCTATGTTCAGCGTCTACTTCTATCACATTTGTAGTATACGTTTCATGTCTGAAAGAAATGGATGTCTAAAGTATGCAGAGTTATCTTTACAAAAAATTTGATATGATTTATTCGGACTAGGTGAAGTAGGTCTTCCACAGAGTTCTTGTCTGTGGGTTTTGTCAAGTCTTGTGTCTATCACGTGTCTATTGTTGTCTATTGTCATGATTGTCATTCATACAGATTGACGCTTTGTAGTTTTTTTGGGATTTTTGAGAAACGCATAATAATTTTACAGTAGGGTAGGGAGCGTATATTGCGTTGACATATTTACAAACATTTAGCAAATCGTTTCTTGTGCTTGTTTGAACAAAAAAAAACATAGTGAGTACATAGCAGACTTTAATTCATATCTTCATCGCACTTTAGAGGTTTTTTTCCGTACTTACGTACCGATCTACATTACCTACAAACATGAAATGTATTTATTACGTTGATTTTTAATTATAAACATTTTTTTCCTTGATATAATAATTTAATTTTGTAAAATCATTAAAATACTCCTTTTAACTGTTCAGTAGTTCCATCAGTAGGGCTACTCGTCCGGCTCTACTTATTCGTAAGGCGGGAATTAGAATTTCCCGTGGATTCTCACCTTTATAATTTATTTTAACGAGAAACCAGAAAAGAAACAACACGCGCGCGGCAAGCTTTAAATTGTGTATCAGGAAATATTTTTCTCAGATTTTGATTACTGCCTTCTAATAGATAACAATGAGTATTTTCATATTTCATTCATCCTTTAACACGAAAGAGCTGTAGTGGTTCTCACTGATATCCTACCTACTGAATATTGTATTGTATTAAAATAGAATTATTTTTGAATGTTTTGACACTTCCTCTATAGCACAGTAAAATATTATAAGTGAAATTTATAAAAATTGTAATTAATGTGCTTTTCATTAAATAGATAAAATAATCTAAATTCTTCTAGTATAGATATAATGAACACTCAGTGAAACTAATCTCAATTTGATTTCAGCGTTTGTCATATGAGCTCTGATGTCTTCTTGGATTGAAAGATAGTGTTGTTTAACTGTTTTGATAGTGAGTTAATTAAAAAGTACACGGCCTAACTATGACAGATATGTGCTGTATTGCTAATTGTGTCAGTAAAAGGGAATATTTTCATCATTTTCAATTCCCATCGGCTGCGGGTAGACGGCTTAGATGGTTAGAAACTATTGATGATGATGAACTTTCATGCTTGAATGTAGAAGAACTCGACAAATTATATGTGTGCAAGAAGCATTTTGAAAAAAAATCTTTTATTCGACATAACCAGCTTGCCGAAACAGCTAATCCAACATTGTTTTCTCATGAAGAGATTTGGAGTGGTGAACCATCAACAAAACTTGATGGCTCTGGTAGGTATTTATGAAAATAAAATAATTTTTTATCTGCTATAATGTAATTTATCAGAGGTACAATTAAAACTGAAACAATGATATTCGAAAAACTAATTTTTATATCCTGTAAGTTTTCACAAAAAAGGAGTATGCTACCACTCATTCAAACACTTTGATGTTCAGGAAATGTTATATATTTATTTACTAGGCTTTCGCTCGTGGCTCTGCCCATGTGGACTACACAGTTGTACCGGGGCTGCTAAAGGGGTGTGACACTAGGATATTGTGAGACTTTCTAGAACATTCTGAAACTTAAGTACCTAAGAAATATCTATGGCAAATTTCATCAAAATCCATTTACTTATTTTAACATGAATAATAGCAATCTCAAAGAAACCGCGTGTTTTTGCGGGAAGGAAATTATCTTGTGTATTATTCCAAGTCTTAGAAGACACTGTATTTCATCAATATCTGTTAAGCCATTTTAGTTTGAAGAATGGTTATCCCACAGGAACCATGCCTGTTTCCAGGTTATATAGTAGCCTATGTAACTTCTGACAATCTCCTTTTCGGGCCTGTGAAATTTAATTGAAATCGGTCCAGCCGTTCGGAAGATTAGCTGTAACAAACAGACACTATAATTTTATTTCTTTAGATAGTTTTTTGGAGACAAAAGACATCATAGGTTAGAACAGTACAAATATAAAAAAATTACATTTGTTCCCTTATAATGTTAGCCTGTTATAATAGAGTATGTGACTAATATTGAAAATATTATATTTATCAAGAAAATATGAAAAATATAATAATAATAATATCTGGGACATCCCACACAACACCATCTAGTCCCAAAGTAAGCAAGTATTATGCTTGTATTATGGGGTACTAGACAACTAATAATAATAATAATAATTTTCATGCACACAAATATTTGTCCTGGGCGGGGATTGAACCCGCGACCCTCGGCTCCGCAGTTAGGGTCTCTAACCACTCGGCTAACCGGTCAGTCATATATATATTGTATATTTATCAGTCAAATATACTTTATATATTAATAAAATTTATAGAAAAAACCATATTCAGTCGAAGAATTTTTAACCTATAAGCTTTTAAAATTAAATCTTTGTCTTGCAAAACTTTAAAAAAATATTAATCTACCCTATTGCACCAATGTTCATGGTAATTTATATAAATACAGAGAATTTATTGATAAAAAATAATCAAATCGCAGGGGACAAATATTTGTGTTCATGAACATGTTTATTTCGTTCCATGCCTGGGTGTAAAATATTTATATATGTGTATATATTATAATAAATATTTCAGTGTATTTTAGTTGTCTAGTAACCCATAGCACAAGCATAATACTTGGTTACTTACGGACTAGATGGTGCTGTGTGGTATGTTCCTTGTGTTATATGAGTATATATAAAGATTTTCGTTGTTCTCTGTAAATGAATTATTATACTTTAAAAATGACATAGCTAAGTACTGAAATTTACATGTGCCCACAAGTCAACCGGAATCGTCATTACTCCTCCATCACATATCCAGGTGTTAGGTCTGTCCCAATTAAAGTCATTCCACGTTATATTAATAACGATAATATTTACCGGGGGTTCGCGCCTTCGCCTCGAGTAACCCTTAGGGGTTACCCGACAACTTCGCGCCAGTGACACCCTAGGTGCCACTTGGCCGCTCCGATGAAGTCGTAAGAGCTTTCGGGCTAATGACATGCGTCCTTATCCTGATTCAGGCGGTTGTTTAGTGGGTGCAACACCCACATACCCCGCGTGCTCGGGCGCGCGAAAGCTGTAGAGTTTAATCCGCCTTCCCGTCGCAAGGGTAAAACTGAAAAAAAATGTGCCCACAAGAAATGATTACTTAGAGGGCTTTGCTTACCCTATCCTATTTTTTCCTTTTATTTGTGTCAGCAGTTTTAAAAGTGCACCCTTTTTTGTTTACGTAAAAAACTATCAGTATACAAAAAGGTTGGTCATAGAAAATATTTATTTTTAATTCTATTTTATATAATTGTACATATTTATATTTGCATACCAAATCTATTGACCACAGACTGTCAATTAATTATAAGTACTATCACATAAAAATTTTGATTTTTAAAAAAATAAGTGACAATTTTTTATCACGGGAACATCACTGAAACAACTTATTTAGTCTAATTGATTTAAGGAACAAAATGAGTAGGTCCTATTCTTTCATAATATTATTTTGAGAAAATAATATTGAATGTTATGATATTTTAAATTTAATTCCTATGATTGTCAATATTGATTGGTGCTAAAAAAAAGAATACAATTTATTTTTTTCAATTGATTACTTTTCAATTCCTGATTCAGAGAAGTGACTACTCAAAATTCCTTGAATGCAGAGTTTCTAATTTAAATATATATATATACTTATATATATTTTTATTATTTACAGTTCTTGCCATCCAAGGCACATTTGTTTGGCTCGCTCTATACAGGGTGAGATTTTTATGACCAGCCAAACTTCAATATAATGACCTTTGATAAAAATCCGTTGGCCGTCTTGTTCCCTTTTAGTATCGTTCAATAGGAAAATATTCAGTTAAGCCTACGTAAACCTTTCCCAAAACTACCAATATTACTAGTCACATTACGAGGACGCCAGTGCACGTGCACACGCCCCGCCCTCATTCAGTGCACGTGCAGACGCCCCGCCCAAGCTCCGCCCTTTCGCTCTGCATTCGCAGTACGACCACCATAGATAATACTAGCACGTCGTATTTTTGAAAATTTATGATTATCGAATGATCTCATTTATGAAGGCTCCTACTCAGTCGTAAAAACTCTCTTGAAAACTTTGGTTTGACAAGGCCTAGGGGACGATTCAAATTGATGACATTATCAATGAGTTTCAAAAATACGGCTCCTTAAGTTGCAAATTTTCCCTTCATACTTAACGGGCATAGGACCGTCAAATTGCAAAAGGCTTGTTTTAGTTATTATCTGCGATTAAAATAGAATCGAAATAAATGAAATTGAAAAAATGAATAGGTACATACCTAATCTATTTTGATTAATGTACTCGTACATTCGATAATTGATTAACAATTCTGAACAGTCCTTTTTCCTTTCGCAATCAGGCGTATTTAAAAAATTTGAATCAACTTATGTACAATCATTAAAATCGAGTTAAAATCCACTTACCACTTCAAAAAATTAACCTACTTTAACAAATGTTCAAAATGTAAGCCATTCATCTCCAAACAGGGTCTAGCACGTTTTCGTACATTGTCTCGTAATTTACGAAGTACCCCAGTGTTGTTTTGCACTTCACTAAAAGCACGCACAATGATTATAGTATAATCTTTGGGCTCCGCGTAAAGTTTGTCCACTTAAAATGTAACATCTCACCATTTCGTAATATTCGCGATTTGTAAAGTATCGCGGGCTACGCCTTGTGCGTAGCCCGCGAATACTAACGTTCGGTTTAGAATCGCATGGCTGACTGAGCTCCGCGCCGCGCTCCGCCGTCCGGCGTCCGCGCAAGGTGGGAATGGGGTCAATGAATGGGGCCGTGCGCCTCAGCGATCAGCTGATGCGGCGGGACGTAGGTATTAGGTATCGTTATGTCGTAGTAGAAGGAAGCCAAATATTGTTAAAAAATGTTTAGGATATTTTTATTGATTATAAATATTTGACCTATATTTTTATTTACGTAATGAGGTCTATTGGTGATACCTATCATCTAGGAACATTTTGGCTGATTAGTAAAATCTCTCCCTGTATATAGTTACTGAAGATAATTTTGTAAAATTTTTATATTGTATTTTCAGGACAAATAAATGTTGATCATGGATATTCACATTCAAGTAACATGAATGGTGATCACACTTATTGTAAAAAAGTTCCAAAAGATCCCCAGAAGGTTCCAGGTAGGTCCTATAATACTATAATTTTATTGGTCATACAACTGAAGCCAAGTTAAATGTACTCAGTTACAAGTATTCATTCACAACGATGAAAGGATTTAAATAATCAAAAATCCTGAGCGCTCTGGTCTAGATTTCTGGACAACAAGCCAAGCACCCCTATCATTTGTATTGTGACGTTTTACTGTACTAGAAAAGTAAAAAAAAAATTGAAACCCAGCTATGAAAAAAACAAATTGTAAAACATAAAACAAAATATTCCAATCTGAAATCTAAGTCTGTTATTCTTCCCTTAATACCAATAATTCATTATTGGAAAAAACATAGAGTAAATTTGACAGCAGCATTCGGTTTTAATAGAGTCAGAAATGTCACTTCACAGTATCGAAACTGTCAAATACAATTTCGCGGAAGTGAAGGCTGGCGCGCGGGGACCTTGCGGACTGAAACTTTCTAAAGGTACACTAGCTAACTATGGTAGGGGAGCCCAAGAGGGGATTTTGGGATTTACTAAAGCGCGGCAGATTAACATACAGGGAGGAACCTAGTACCCCATTAAATACCTCTACCAAGTATTAGCCCCGTATATGTGGCCGCGCGTCTAGGATAAAGGATCAGATTAGTAAAAAAAAATTGATCATCTGAAATTCTCGAGCGCGTCAGATTAAGGCAGGGTAAGTTAGTTATATGCTAAAAAGTGTATATTCCACTAATCTGACAATTTTCGATTGACGAAAAGAAGTAGGTGGGTTACAAACTTGTAAAAAAAAAACGTCATCTTGACTTTCTCCAGCGTGGCTAAACTTTTTTTTATTTTGAAGGTAATAATTCAACGTTCACGAATAATATATAATCTGACGATTTCCGTAAGCCGAAGTAAGGAAAAATAATCGATAAAGTTTAATGCGTGCAGCTACGTGATGCCGGTGTTCTTCTTCTCGCGTTTCTATTCCTCTCTCACTCTTTCTCTATCTATGACTCTCTCACTCCGTCCCCACTTTGGGTTCTGTTGCCATGACGCCATGACAGCTGATTGCGCAGATGGTTTTGTTTACAACATATTTGTACAACGTATTTGTACAACGAATTTAAAAATTCTCAAAAAAAATTATATTTTTTATACTTATTTTCTCATAAATAAAAGTTTTGTACTTCAAAGAATATAATACTGTTTTATTTGCATGCTATTTTTTCAGCTCTTTAATTTGTTAAGTTAAAAGATTTGATAAAATACAAAAAAAAATTCTTTCCATTGTCAGATTAGGCGAATCCCTCCAGATAATCGTCAGATTATGAGACAGCACGTTTAGGGTATATAAATGAACCATATATATCTTAATCTGACGCGCTCGAGTATTTCAAAATGGCGATTTTTTTTACACATTCTAATAATGGCCGCGAGTTTGGGTCACATCCAAATCGTCAGATTATTACATAAGAGCCTTCTTTTAGGTTCACTTAACATCCCCTTTGAAAATCTGACGCGCTCGATTAAATTTATTTTTTTTCCGTCTTCAACCCTTACGTATGACCACCCCCCTCATGGAAACAATCAGATTAACATACGAATGTTTTCAGAAATACGTAGGACATGGATGCTATTAATATCTGACGCGCTCGAGTATGTCCATGCAACTGTTTTTTTTTACATTTTTGAAAATTTATAGCCGCTCTCCCCACCGATGAAAGTGTATATATTATATGACCTTTTTTTCTTCTTATCATCTAAGCTTCGCAATCCAATAGGTCTCTTTGACGCTCGAGTAAATCCCGATTTAGCATCCTGGGCTCCCCTACTACTAGAAGAAAAGTGGTTAGATGGTAAGTGCGGAAGAATGCTTCTAGTTAATTCGTACTTTTATGGAAAAATATTACTCATTCTAATAATAACAATTTATACAATAAGCATGACAATATGATCCCTAAAATGTTGATTCCGTTCGATGTGGAGCGATGTGAGATATTTTAAAATGTGAATGGAGGTAAAACGGTAATGAATATTTCTAGAATAATGACCTGTGATGGACCTGTATCCTGGGATCCTGAAGGTAGTCTAATCCACTATACTGCTTTAGTGCGGGATGGTGGATTTTATCGACTACCACCTATTGATGGTAATTGGGACTGATGGCTTAACTTGCTCTCAGAGGCCGGAGTCAGTGATAGTTTTGTACGTAAGTTAGAAAAAACTCATTGGTACATGCCCTTAGATTTGAACCACGACCTTCTGAACAAGAAGCGGCCTGAAGGGAGGCCTAAGTCCCTTCGGTGGGGTATAATTATATTTTACAAATTGATTTTTCGTAAATATTAAATACATAAGTTTTGCTGGAGAAAGTTATACATTGCACATGATAGTAAAGTTATATGCATCTTTGTACTTTGAATTCCTCGCTACGTTTAAGATTTCACTTTAGAATCATTCGCTTGACTCCTGATTCTACTATAGTGTCCTTTGTTTGCTCTGGATTCTAAATAAGTACAGTTCCAATCAAACTTTATGATGGATCCGAATATAGGCACAAGTCGCGTCTCAGTAACCAATTTTTTGGTGTAGCGGGACGCAGTGGAGCGATGGGTATATGACTGTACCTGCGCAAGCACGCTTACATCGTTGTATTCCGATGCGCCAAAAAGTTTGAGGTGAACTATACTCGCTGCAAAAATCGATTTTACTGAAGTAATAATTTATATTCCCGATTCATATAGTCATTATTGACGACTTTGTTGCATTTAGCTTTGAGTACATTAACTTTGTTACCATTTTAAGACCATTATTATGAATGTATGCACCTTTTTTTAAAATATGCCGGTGCATACTTTTCATCCTAAGGCTCCAATGGTGACTTGTGATGAAGGAAATGTATTACTCGGAGGTAATTAATGTTCAGTTCAAAGAATTTTTACTTCTCATTAAACATTATGTCCATTTACAATGAGATACTAAGTATAAATGTAATTACAATTAAGATATTTACAAAAAAAAAAAAAACACTTTTGAAACGTTTTAACAGATTTTACTAGTCAGTTGATACATTTAAATGTTTTTGAGTTTGTTTTTAAAAACGCCAATGTCATCACAATCTTTAATGCGGTCTGGTGGTTTATTGTACAACTGTTTTCCCTCAAACAATAGTTCCAGTGTTAATAATAAAATTATTGATGAAATATATAGGTATTCAAAAAAAAAGGGTACTGAAGATGCATGGTACTGAATTAAGACTAGATTGCAAAAAAAATTAAAATTCAACTGTAAGAAAATTAATTGATTGTAATTAATAAAGAAAAAATTAAGTTCTATAATTTATAGAATTTAGTTTGAGCAACGTGGAATGCATGATGCAATGTTTTTTTATTTGTTACCTACTTATGCAAATAATAAAATATTCTGTAATATTTCAACTTGAATGTTATAAGGTATGACAGGTGGGGCAAACCATTAATAATAATATCAAGTCGTGGTTTTAAGTGATTTTAAGTTGGTTTACAGCATTATTATTTTTTGAGTTAATATACTTGATGTGACTTTTTTCTCGATTTTAAATTCTGTATGTAAC
Source organism: Luffia ferchaultella (assembly GCA_949709985.1). NCBI lineage: Eukaryota > Metazoa > Arthropoda > Insecta > Lepidoptera > Psychidae > Luffia > Luffia ferchaultella. The sequence goes on along the minus strand of OX453264.1, from coordinate 4,694,796 downwards.
GCTATTTTGTTCTGATAGATGAAACTTTTTTGAAAAAATAATTTCAATATTTTTGCCTTGTGGCAAGTAATTGTTTTCAATGATTTTCCAAAATTTTCAAAGTGAGTAGGCTGTATAGCTTTTTCTTTTTCCTTTCTTGATTCTTTTACTAAAACACTCTTCATCCTGAGCCACTAAAAATCGTGTACTGCGGCAACCACTGCCTCATCTTCATGAAATTGTCGATCTCTGACGTCTTTTTTCAACTGTGGAAAGAGATAGAAGTCACTACGGGCGAGGTTCGATGAATATGGAGGCTGTTCCTTCAATTCTAAGTCAACATCTTCAATGACAGCCATCACTGCTTATGATAGATCTAAGGCTTCAGCCGTATTAGCTCACAGTCTGTGGCTTACCAGCAGCTGAGTCAAACGCACAAGGCCACGTGGGCAGTCTATCAGACCTACTGTCACGTGGCGTGATGTGATTGGCTGTGGCTGATTAGAAGCTGCGGGCTGTGATCTAATTTTTTAGTACCTTGACATTGCCTTTTTGAATATTATAAATTTATGTCCATATTTTTTCAGATCATTCAGTTCTGTTTTCGCAGTATAATACCCATTATGTTCCGCCTATTATGGATTGTAATCAAAAAACCATATTAGTCAAAGGTGATTATTTTAATATATATTTATTGTTGAGTAGCTTCCATCTCCGCGGCTTTGCCCGCGCGGTCTGATGTTACGCTCTTATAGTCGTTTTCCATTCTCACCACTGTTTTCAGTCCCTCTCACATTTTTACTCTCATCTCTATTATAATATGTACTGAATCTTTTGCCGCTATCATTCCCATTCGCATTACCATCATCATCATCATCATCATCAGCCCGTGTCTCTACACTGCAGGATATAGGCATCTCCCAAGGCTCGCCACCACACACGGTCCTCCGCCTTTCGCATCCAACTACCCCCGGTATGTTGCTTCAGGTCATCTGTCCACCTGGCCGGGGGGCGTACAACGCTTCGCTTTTCGTATTACCATATCACACATATATTCTATGTATAGCGTGCCACCCCGGTTTCACATGGACTTATTATTATTATTATCTTAAAAACGTTAAGATTGATACATCTACGACATAGTTAAAATAGGCACCGCGTGCTCTATTTGATGCTATTGCTTACTTTTTTTGTCCATGAGTACTGTTCACTCACAACACCTTAATATTTCAGAAACGAAACTCCAGAGTTCGGGATCGCCTTCTACCCATAGTGCAATGCATGTAAATAACAGTTTACCAACATGTAAAGTTGAAGGTAATTAATTATTGTTTACTGGCCACCCGTCCGCAACATCGCTCGCGTGGAATTCGTTTCTCATAAATCACTTCTTTATATCAGTCTTATCTTATTCCCGTTCCTTCCTTTCCTTCGAGTTATATACTCATATACTCGACCCCCCAGAGTTACTGCACTTACACCAGAAAAGTAGTGTATGTTTGTCTACTATATTTCTTTAGTTATGAAATCATTAAAATGTATTTCAAATTTTAACAAATAAAAGAAATAATAAAGATTAACACATAAAAATACCAATAATTTATATGCATAGTTCAGGTTTCTTTCAGTGAGCTTGTGTGATACCCTAACATCGAGCTTCTTTGGATGTCCAAAATTTTGCAAATTACTTAAAACTATTCTACGGTCAATGTTCAGTTCTTCAGCAAAGTCGTAACCTTTGAAAGGGCAACCAGAGCAAACTGCATTTTAACTTTAAAATTTCCTAAGTGAAAACACTGAAATCAACTTTAAACATACATTGCATGTTGTTTTGTTGCCCCTCTACGTTACGTGACGAAAACACATTCACTGTCGTATATAATAATATTACCTAGGACATCCCACACAGCGCCATCTAGTCCCAAAGGACACTTGTATTATGGGTACCATACAACTGATAGACATACCTAAATATTCTTTATGATATATACATATATTTTACACCCAGTCACGGAACAAATACATGTCCATCCACACAAATATTTGTACCGGGCAGGAATCATACCCGCGACACTTAGCTCCACAGTTAGGGTCTCGTACTCGTACTCAGCCAATCGGTCAGTCAGTCTGTCAGTCGGTCAATATATAATATCAATTAGAATGAAATCCCTTCTCTAGACTAACATCTTTGCGTTAAGCCAATTTCAATGATTTTCTTTTTTAATTTTAGGTAAATTGTTAATCACTCCTAATCCAAAGGATGAAGAAAAGCTTTTGAAAAATTTGGCTGCGTCAAAAAATCATCAAAATAATGACTTTAAAGGTGACTTTTTTAACACGCTTTTATTATCTTCACCCGTATTATTTATGTATGTAATGGAAGTCAATGAGTCAGTGATAATTATGTACTTAAGTTAGAAAAAACTCATTGCTACATGCCCTGGGATTCGAACCACGACCTTCTCAACACGAAACGGGCTTGCCAACACACGGCTATCACGATAAACTCTGAAAAAAGTAGTGAAATTCCGATGAAGTAGATGAGCCGTCCAATGTACGAAATAAGCTTAAATCGAATTAGTTCCTGTACTTTACGACAGATGGCGCTATCTACCTAGTTATTATCCTTTACAAAAAATAGCGCTGTCACCAGAGCTGTCTTAATAAACCATAATTGTTCAATTTTGAACAAAAATTATAAGCTTTCAAACACGTGACAGTACTCTTTCGGAACAATATCTATTGCTTGAAATAAAATCATTCGAATTGATTAGAAGCCCTCTTCTGCGTTTACTGTTTAACCAACCACTTATACGCTAGCTATCTCGTATAAGAGGGCAAGTCTCAGTCCGAGTTTCAGTGCGCGAGGTCACCGCGCGCCGGTTTTCACCCCCCAAAACCCTCGCTCGCCGGTCTTCACCCCCGCGAATTTGCGGTTGACATTTTCGATACTGTGAAGTGACATTTATGACTATCAAAATCAAACGCTGCTGTCAAATTTTTTTACTCTATGCAAAAATGCCACCACTTGATTAAGTTTTAATATACATTTCAAAAGCGCCTCCTTCTTGATAATATATTTTATTAACAATTTTCAAAAAAGACGATCTTTTCAATGACATTTTTCACGTTGGACCAACTTATAGTTACGTAATTAATAACTTGGGCCAATTGCATATCGCGCGATTGTCATTGTCAGTTCATATGATTCACTTTAGCAGTTTCGCTTCAGCGTTGATTATGAATGAGTGAATGAGTAGTATTTCGATTTTATGTATACAAGGTGAAATTTTAACAACCATTCAAATTTTAATATAATGCTCTTTGGTAAAAACCCGATGGCCGTCTTGTTTCCTTTTAGTATCGTTCAATAGAAAAGTATTGAGATATGACTACACAAACCTTTCCCGAAAAAAAAACCCAGTAACTCTAGTCACCATTCACAGCCGCCGCACGCTCTGCCCCGTTTCGGTTTCAAGGTTTCGGGCGCGTCGTCACAAAGAAGGCAAACAAAGGTTATAAAATACGACGACCGTCCATGATCTGTCGAGCAGACTTGGGCAGACTGAACAACACATGCGAGACTGCAATGTTGAATTGAATGGGATCCCGGAACATTCCACTGAAAATCTTTGTAACACTGTGGCACAACTCGCGCGCACTGTAGATTGCCCAATTGCTGATCATGATATTCAACATGTGACACGTATTGCTAAGATGAATAAAGATAATAATAGACCCAGAGCAATAGTTGTTAAACTTCAAAGTGTCCGTCAACGGGATTCTCTTCTCGCCGCTGTCTACAAATTTAATAGAAACAAGGACCGTCAAGATAAACTCAACTCTCAACATCTTGGTATTGGTGGCAGTGCTGTTCCAGTGTACGTTGCGGAACATCTGACTCCATTAAACAAAAAATTGCATGCTGCGACACGTGCTAAAGCCAAGGAGCTCTCATACAGATTCGTTTGGGTACGCGACGGTAGAATTTATATGAGGAAAGACGAATTTAATCAGGCAAAATTGGTTCGTAATTTTGATAGCCTTAAGAATGTCAGTAATGGTTAATTGCACATTTTGTAATTACTGTTAACATTGTTTATTTCTATGGGACTTTGGCAAGATCTGTCGTGTTGTTTTCTTTTAAATTCAACTCTATTGATTTGTATTATCAAAATATTCGAGGTATGCGTACCAAAACAAATGAAATCTATAAAAATATAAGTTTAAATAATTATGATATAATCGTTCTCACAGAAACATGGTTAAATTCTTCAATATCGGATAATGAATTCATTGATAAGCGCTACGTAGTTTATAGACGTGATCGTGAATGTTCTCATCACACCAAAAAGGATGGAGGAGGTGTTCTAATTGCAGTCTCTCGAAGCATCATTTCAGCGCGCATGCAACATTGGGAAAGTCACTGTGAGGACATTTGGGTTACCATACAAATAAAAGTTAATAATATGTTAAAGAAAATTGCCATTTGTGGAGTTTATTTACCTCCTCCAGCCAAATTGGAAACATTGCGTGATTTTATTGATACTGCTAACGTAAACCTGACTTATGTAGACGATGTCATTATACTGGGAGATTTCAATCAAAGCTCTATCAATTGGTTTTCACAAATCGGTGTTAACTATACCACACCAACTAACTATGCTAATTCTCTTGGTTATTGTCTAATTGACTTTTTGTCGTGCAATGACCTCCACCAATATAATAATGTATGCAATGTTAATGGTGCCATATTAGATTTGGTATTGAGTAATATGTATGACATTGTGATTGCTGAGCCAATTGTTGTACTATCCAAGTTGGACCCTCATCATCCAGGCCTGTTATTAACTCTTAGTTTTAATAATTGTATTGATTATTTATCACCTAAACCTAGAGATGATTATAATTACTATAAGGCGGATTTTGATGTCGTTAATGTTCAGTTAAAGAAACAACCTTGGTTAAAAATTTTAAATAGCAGACATAACGTTGACGACATGGTTTCAGCATTTTACCGTGTATTGTTTTCAATTATTGATAAACATGTACCAAAACACGTCAAGAAAGACTCAAAACATCCCCCATGGTTCAGTAAACAACTTCTGAGGATACTGGCTGAAAAGCGGAAACTGCGACTAAGATACCGTAAATATGGAAATCCTAGAGATAGGTTCGAATTTGAAATGGTTCGCAGACGGTGTCATAAGCTCCACGATATTTGTTTGAGGAAGTATAAACAGAATATCGAGTGTAATATTAAAAATAACCCTAAAGCTTTCTGGACATTCATTAAAGAGAAGAGAGGAAATAAATCTACTTTGCCAGCCCAAATGCATATGAAAAATACAAGTGCATCTACTGGATTCGAAATTGCTAATTTGTTTGCAGAGCAATTTTCCGCGGTATTTACCAACAATGACACCACTCAGGGTAACGGTTCGGGCGAAGGAAGTAACACTTTAGGTTCCGTTGTTTTTGCTGAGAGAGAGGTCCTTGCAAAGCTTAATAAAATAGATATTTGCAAGGGAAGTGGCCCAGATGGAGTACATCCAGTATTTATTAAGCGTTGCAGCACTTCGCTTGCTTTGCCCCTGACCTTGATTTTTAATCTATCATTAAAGGCTGGTGTTTTCCCCGGTGAATGGAAAAGAGCTAGGATCGTGCCTATCTTTAAAAAAGGCGACTCTAGCAATGTGGAAAATTATAGACCGATATCAATTCTCTCATGCTTTTCTAAGCTTTTTGAGTCCCTTATTTCTCCGGTGCTTTCGCGACATCTGAAGCATATTATTAGTACCAATCAACACGGATTTCAGAAAGAGCGATCCGTTTCCTCAAATTTGGTTTTGTTTATATCGGACATATCCGGGATCATGGACGACGGTAACGAGGGTCATGCAATTTACACAGATTTTAAAAACGCGTTTGACAGAGTTAATCACTCTGTGCTTCTGCAAAAGTTAAATTCCAGTGGTGTGCATGGTTCGCTTTTTAATTGGTTCAAATCATATCTGGAGAAGAGATCCCAGTTTGTGGTCATCAACGGATATGTATCAAAAGTATACTCAGCTACGTCTGGTGTGCCGCAGGGTTCTGTTCTTGGACCTATTCTGTTTGTGTTATTTATCAACGACATAAGTTTAGTTATTAAAAACTGTAAATTTTTACTTTTCGCTGATGATTTAAAGTTGTATCGTAGAATTAGTTCTATCGCAGACTGTCAACTTATACAAGATGACTTAAACAGAATCTGGCAGTGGTGTTCCGTAAACTGTATGGACATGAATATCAAGAAGTGTTTTCACATTACTTTCTCCAGGAAGAAATCACCACTTAAAATTTCCTATAAGTTAAATGATATTCCTTTAGAGAGTGTTAACGAAATACGCGATCTTGGTGTTCTATTGGACAACAAGTTAACTTTTCATGCTCATATAGGTAACATAGTGAAGAAAGCTGCGAAGATGTTAGGATTCTTGAAAAGGCACACTAAACAATTTCGATCTAGTGAAACAAAGATAATTCTATACAATTCCTTGGTTCGTAGCCACTTGGAGTTTGCATGTCCTTCTTGGAATCCACAATATACGGTATCATCCCAGCGTATTGAATCTATACAACGTTCTTTTACCAAGCACTTGGCATATTTTAGTTCCGGTATATCCCACAGATGGTCCTACAGTAAGAGGCTAACTTATTTTAGACTTGAATCTCTCTATAAACGTCGTATGAAGCATGATTTGGTATTCCTCCATCGCATAATTAATAACAAGATAGATTCCGCTGGTATTCTCGAGAGCATTAGTTTATCAGTTCCCTTTAACTATCGTCGTATACCCGTAACGAAAATATTCAACATTCCATACTGTCGCACCAACATTGCACGTCATTCACCTATTATGAGAATGTGTAAGTGTTACAATGAATTTAACGTCAAATACCCAGATTTAGATTTATTTTACGACTCAGAATGTATTTTCAAAAAAAAAGTGCTGAGGCCACTGTCGCGGTGTACTGACGTACCACTTTAGGCCTATTGTTAAAATTGTTGTTAGTTACTGTGAAATACGAATAAATTAAGTACATGGAAGTTATGCTGTAAGATAATAGAATTACTGTCGACACTCATAATTGTTATGCTTATTAGATAAAAAGTTATGTAAATAAAAAAAAACTGTACAATGTGTTATAAGCGTAATGTTAGTGTTGCAATAAATAAATAAAAAAAAAAAAAAAATAATAACATATAGATAAGTTATTATGTAGTGAGGTATATTGGTGATACCTAACATCTAGAAGTTTTTCGGATGGTTGTTAAAATTTCATCCTGTATAAGTATGCCTGTGCCTGATTTGTTCACTGATCACCCTTGTATGATAAGACAATAGGTATTTATTAAGAAAATATAAAAATACTTAATATGATAAAATTATATTCGATTGAAGAATATGGAAATTATAAGCTATGAAATTTTTTTCTCTATCTCTTTCTTGCAAAATGAAATTTAACATTACAAATGGCCTGAAGTCACAGGCTAGTACACCGTGCGGTATTGCACTCTCTGTCTAACAGGAAATTTTATACGTACATAACTCAGTTATTAATTATGTATTTTTTAAAATTTTTTTAACGTTATGATATATTTAAAAAACTTTTTCATATACAATAATTTTTTTTAAATTAGTCAACTAGCCTATTGAAAAAAATTAAAGGGTTTTATTAATGCTACATTCATTAAGAACACTATTCCAAATAGAGCCCCTTTTTTTACTTGCAGTTTATTTTTCTAAATAATTACATTTTATTGATTTATTGATGCGGATAATTAATTACTAAAGATTTTTTTTTTCAGAATCATATTTGTACACACCTATGCATGAGATTTATCCGGACGCAACTGCCGTTGTGAACCAAATTCAAGGAAAATCATTAGTCCTAGGTACTTACTTTCTGTTTCATATAATGTATATCAAAATCTTTGAATATTTACATATCTTGACAGAGTCTGCCGTCAAAAAATGTCCATGAAATAGTCGCCTAACTGTTCAGTTATAATTTTCACACTCAGAGACATTTAATACACGGTTAGTGTGGTGTGGGGAGAATGTGTGTTCTGTTTAGCTCGAGTATAAAAAAGTTGGCCAATCATTTTCGTGTCTTGGTATCGCGTGGCACTATTAGTTAAGTGGCACTAAGTTACAACGCGGATAGAAATCTTCATTACACTTTGCATTTCCGACAAAAAACTAATAACAAAACGTGAGGGCCTTAACACCCTCACTGCCACGCACATATAGAACTTTCCAGTTCAGCAAGCCATGCGGACTGCCAACGGATTTAACTATATGCACAAGCCACGGCGAAAAACTAGTATAGCAGGCCGTACGGGCGGCTGGTAGGCTTGATTGTTTTTATTAGGAAGCCGTCCGCTACGATCTCGCTATTTCATATCAATTTTGTTTGAACTATAACGAACATTTTGTTAGATTATGGCGCGAAAATTACGGTCACCGGCGCTCCGTATGGCCTACATAACTCAACGCAGTAGACAGATGGCGTGCTTTACTTGAAAAGTTACGCCCCGCCCACCGGCGGACCGTGTGCGTGTGAAAGTGTAAAACATAATACTCGCATTTTAAGCCTTATTAAGCCTTATCGGAAAGAATTTAAAATTCAGTCATTTTACAATAGCGTATTAGCAAACTGTTTTGCTAACTGGACGCGTGCACTTCTTTTTACATATTATATAGAGCTGTTATTAACACCATTTTTCGTTTTGTTTTTAAGGTTATTTTAATTTTCAATATTTGAATAAAAAAATTGTAGTTTATTTTTCACCCTAGAATTTTTAAATAATTACATTGCAACTAGCTTTACTTAAAGCCTATAACATCTAAACTGAGTAAAACTCATAACATTAGTTCTCATAGGTTAAAATTGTAATTTTAATTTGTGTGTTTGTATGGAACAGATATATTGGTTAATAATAAAAAATAAAAAAAACATTTAATGTATCAAGCATCAATTATTTCGTTATGGATTTTAACCGCTCTATAAAGATATCGCCTTCCGACCGCTCGGAAACACGACCTTTGCCGAAGTTAGGTGACGATTTCTATGCGCATTATATCTTAAGCCGTACTGTACCTAATTAATACAAACTTTTTCAGATCCTACAATTATTGCATCTTCAAACAATGCTGCTGTGAACGGTAATCCGGGGAAATCGGTGGTACTAGGTAATTTTTTACTTTGTTTTACTAGTGATAAGCTGGCCTATCATGCTGATTTTATAGGTGGGGATCCTACCGCATAAATCCTTACGTCCACTATATATGTTTCATACATATTGTAACATCGATTTTCAGAGTATTCCAGAGTGACAAAAATTTTTAATGTGTTTTTTTAACTTTTTTTGTTTTATCATCCGTCAAAGTCTGTATTTCCCGTTATGGAATCGGACAGGGTTTTCGTTAGATGGTATATAGATATTTTAGACCCAAACACTGATGAAACAGACATGTTTATGCACAAAAATATTCGTTACGGACGGGTATCAAACCCGCCACTTCTAGTTTTGCAGTAGGAGTCTCCGATCTAAACCAATCGCCTATAATATAAGTTATATAAAAATCTGTGCAATATAAAGTACCTATGCATAATGTAGATATATATTTTACAGGTGTATCAGTCGTGCCTTCGAATTCAGTAATTGGTGATAAGGAAAAGTCACTAGTCGTAGGTATTTACTTTGATTTACTTTATTCTAAATGTATTTTGAGTTTAGTATGCGTTCCATACCGTTATCCAGATACCTCAAGTGCATTCACCTCTATAATACATAGTTCTGATTCCAACGCTTACAGTATTTGTCATATATCTGGTGTTGAACTGAACGTATAGGTATATATAGCAAAATAACGGTTATCAAGAAAAACATGTTTAAAGTTGAATTACATTCAGCCGTACATCTCTTGTATAATATAATGCGTGTTCGGCTGCAAGTGGTCCAAACATATAGAACGTGTCGAGCTTACCGAACTAAACAAAAAGTTTAATAGAAAAAATTATAAATTAAAAAAAAATATTAAACTTGAAACGTTTTTTTCTCGGTAACCGTTAGTTTGTACCATCTGCTTACTTGAAACCTTTTGTTTAGTTCGGTAAGCTCTACATGCTCTATATGTTTGGACTACTTGTAGCCGAACACGCAGTATATTATACAAGAGATGTACGGCTGAAAGTAATTCAACTTTAAACATGTTTTCTCGATAACCGTTATTTTGCTCCATCTGCTCACTTGAAAGTTTTTCTTTAGGTCGGTAAGCTCTACGTGCTGTATAAGTTTGGACTACGTTCAGCCGAGCACAAAGTATATAAGCAACTCTGGAGTGCGATGCGCATACCCTATTGCGCAGGTCTGCCATACTTCCCGTCGCAACGCTCCTGTGAAATTATATAATACCATTACGATTCATCGTCGTCAATACCGTCTTCGTGATAGTCAAGTGGTAGCGAGCTCACTTCTTGTTTAGAAGGCCGTGGTTCGAATCATCAAACCAATTAGTTTTTCTAACTTATGTGCATAACTATCATTGAATTTGTGCGTCGGAGAGAACATTAAGCCGTCGGTCCCGGTTAAAATCCACCAACATGCCCTAGATCAGCGTGGTGGATTAAGCTCCGAATCCCTGCAGTGGGGCAGTAATAGGCCGATGGTATTATAGTTCAGAGCCGCACATATATATGGCAAGTACTGTAAATTGTAATACATTGCTTGTAGTACATGCTATGCTTGGCCGACTTTCTTTGTACCTTCGTTACACATGAATATACTTATAAACCTTAATTTCATTAAGTTAAATATAATATATATTTTCATATACCATATTATCATAGAATATAATTTGATATATTTTCCAGGCCCTGCAAGTTCACATTTTATGAGTCGGAACAATAGACAGGATCAGTTTGGAGGTATTTTTTCCGATATACTTAGTACATGCAGTTTCAGACACGGATCTAGACGTCTGAGCGACAGTAGTGGGGATAAGATTCTTGTTTACAGATGTTTCATAAAAACCATTTCCATCAAAAATGCAGATCGAACAAAACTTTACGTCCGTTCTGAATACGAGGCGAATGCGATTTCGCAACGGTATAACATCTCCGCTCATATCCGCTGACACCTGTTTGGTACTGCGGCTCTACGTGACGCTATGTTCGGATCGGCCATGAAGTTTTGCTCGATATGTACGTCGATATCTTCAGAAAATCACACTGTTTCAGGAAATTTCTATAAAAAAATAATAATAAATAATTTCTATAAAATAATTAATTATATTATTTCTATATTGCATTATTATGATGACTAAAAATATGTTTTTGTTGCACAAATCATGTTTTCCGTAGATATTCGATTATTTCTGATGTAAAAGCTTTTTGTGAAACCTGTACACTCTCAACTAGTGTAAAGTAATGACCCATATGTGAACTGGCCAATCGGTGAATGCGAGCGCATCTGATGTCCAATCGGGCAACGTGAGCGTTTATCGACTTGTCCTCGCTCCACTTGATGCCAATCAGTCTCAAAATAAACATCTCCGCAGACAACCCTGAGATGCCTCGATCCGTTTCTCAAACTGTAGTTATTTTAAATGTATAATGAAATTATATTTTTAAGTTATATTTAATAACCAAGTTATATATGTTTTAAATTTCCTATTAGAGTGTGCAATATAAGACTGTGATGTGATGCCACAGTATCGCCGTTTAAAATAAAAGAAGAATAAATTTTTCAAAAACAAAATAGTCAAGGTAGTAAGTCATTTTAAAGCCAGATTATCACGTGAACGTACCTTAGGAAGAGAAATATCGCAGCATTCTCGGTGTGTCTCATAGCAGGCCCTTGCAGCACTATACCGCACCGTAGGATACCAGTTTCACCGCCGAGAGAAACATCTAATGCAGCGGGTCCGACCGATTATTACACCATGACTCAACAATCAAAATTGAGATCGTTTTGTGTTAGATACATTTTTTGAAGTGAAACTTCTTATGGCACGGGGTGAGCTTAAAACGACACTAAAATGCGTCACGCTAAATAATATAAGTGGGTGAGATATAAGGAACAATCGGCTTTCACACGAGAAGCCGGTTGTTCCCTATATCCCCACTTCTAACTGCTGAGTGTAGGGAGTAAAGCCAGAGCGTTACTCAGTTTTGTGTCGCTGGCAGCTGCGTCATATATCCCCACTACTAACTGCTGAGCGTGGGGAGTAAGGCCAGAGCGTTACTCAGTTTCGTGTCGCTGGCAGCTGCGTCATTGCTCGGAGTATCAATAGATGTGAAAACCAGATTGATGTTGATGATTTTAATAACATTCAATTCAATTCAAATTTTAATACTAAAAGTTCTAAGTTTTCACTTCTGTCGGCAGTGCCTATAACTGCCAATTAGTTTTTTTTTTTTTTTTTAAATTTAACGTTAATTTTATCACCCACTTTACTTATTAAGATGGTAAAATAAATGTTACATGTAGTTTCTTACTTCTGGTCCAATAAATATATGTATATTAGCGGTATCCTTTAACCTTAAACCCCTCATAATATCAGTAACTCTATATATGTATAGTTTATACTTATGTATTTTTTCTTTTAACAGGTTTGCGTACATATCCTGTAAAGCATGCCACAGTGAAATCTAAATTTGGAGGTAGGTAATCCGATTTCTTTTATATTTTTATTGTATTGAAAATAAAGTTGTAAGTAAAAAAGAAAACATTTCTCCTATAGCAGTTACAAAAATTTACTGTATCGCGCGGATCTTTGCCGCTCTGAGTTGCCTGCGAATTACTCAATGCACAGGTACAGCCGCGCCGGCAGCGAAGGGTAGTAGTGTGAGACGGACGCCGCGCGCGCGAACGGTTAGCGCTATCCGACCTCTCCTTCTTCCCTTCCGCGCTCCTATTTTATGCTACTGCAACGCTTTCTGTAAATAACTTCAAAGAAGCAAAGATCCATGCGTAATACTTGTTACGTTGTGAAAATAGAAGTCGGTAGCCTATTGTTACGTTATAAAAATGAAAGAATGAATATTTGATGTTGGTACAGCGTAACAATAAAATGTGAGTTCTAGTTGTTGTGAGGCGGTGATTACCTCGTTGTTTGCTCGGATAGGTATCAGCAGTGGAGCTCGGACCTTTAGATCAAGGACCGTGCTGTCGGGAAGGTATCTCGCCGTCGCAAATGAAACACCACGATACAATAAAAAGCGTTTACTACATCTAGATCAGTTATGGAAATAAATCTAATTACAAAGCTACGCCGCGCCCTCGGTGGTCTCGTCGTCGGTCTGTTTGCGCGGGCGTTCGAGTTATACCAATTTACATTAATTCAAGTACTTGACTTTGTGGTAGAACTTACGTTATATGCGCATATAAAAATAAAATGGGAACAGGCCTTTTACGTTCCGACGTGAAGGGTCGGAAATTCGTTTCGCTCGGTCTCGTCGCAGGGGCAGCGTGGGGCTGGCGCTCGGTCTAGCGCAGACCGGCCGTGGTGTCCCGCCCCTGGGCTGTTCCGTGTCCTCTTGGTCTTCGGGCGGTGATCTTCTTTCGACTCTCTTCTCGGGCAGTGGGTATTCGGATAAAATAGTTACCGAAGGTACAATATTGGATGAATAGGAAGCCTCTTCAGCCGACGACAGCGACGTCGAGAACGAGATATTCCCATCTATCCCGATGGGTGGTCGGGTACTTGGGGCGCGGTGTGAAACATACTAAAATTACTGTAGGCTAACTAAAGGTTGATCGGCCGCCGCTTTGCTGGCGGTGTAAAACGTGTCGGGAACCCATCTCTTCTTTCTTCAGATGTTCGTGGGGCGGGTCGTCTACATCGCCCGCCATCTTGATTCCGCCTACTTTTAACTGCTTTATAAAAATCAACTTTCTACCTCGAATGCCGGATCTCAAGTGTTCGCGATGAAAAATCAGCTCTGCCTATGGCCGAGCGAGTCGCTGGCTAATCGTTCGCGAGGACGCCATCTATCGACATTCCACGTCGCTGCGTTTCGGTGCGCTCCTGCGTTCTGCCTTGCGACCGTGGTTTGTCAGCAGATGGCGCCCGTGACCTATTTTTGCCGGCCAGGAATTTTATGCAACATACTGTATACACACATCAAAAAAGTCTAAGCAACACATACAAATTTCAATTTTACAATGTGTTTTCGCATTAAATCCTTAGTGTTTTCTTATTTATATTATTTTTTAATGCTTTTTTGATATTAAACAACAATTGTTTTTTTATATTTATTTTTCAATAATCTTAATCAACAATAATTACGAGTAAGTACTGTATGTACGTAGTACAAAGTAAGGTGTCTAATCAACTAAACTTAAACTAAAATTAAATGATTGTACAAAAATTGCATAAATTAATACAAAGTGTGGCCTCCTCTGTTATGGAAAACTTGCTGGCACCGACTATTCATAGAATCGATGAGACTGTTAATGTTATCCTGCGGCCATTGCTCCCAATGAAATTTTAGTAAGTCCATCAGTTGTTGGGTTGTTGTCACTCCATCCAAGTTCTTTAAAACCGGTCTCTGGAGCATGTCCCATGCATGCTTGATGGGGTTGAGATCTGGCGATTGTGCAGGCCAAGGCAATACCAGGATGTTTTCCCTTGCCAAGTACTCCTGTGTGTGCAAAGCTGTATGCGAAGGCGCATTGTCATGCATCAGCGTGAAATCGGTGCCAAGCGTTTGTGCGAATGGACGGACATAAGGCCTTAGAAGATCCTCAACGTAATTTACAGCGTTCATGTTACCATTTACAAAAACGAGCTCAGTTCGTCTGTTCTTCATAATACCCGCCCATACCATAACTGTTGAGCCGTTGTATGGATGCACTTCCTGAACGCACTTCAGTCTTTCAGTATTTCCAGGACGACGGTACACTCTTACCCTTTTAGTATCAGGCTTGAACCCAAATCGAAACTCATCGCAAAATAAAATTTTATCCCATTGTTCCCGGGTCCATATAATGTGTTCCCTACACCATTCATTTCGACGAGCGCGATTCCCATGACGTATCGGTGGGCACCTAATTGGCCGTCGTGCTCGTAGGCCATACTCATGCAGTCGATTTTGCATAGTTTGGCAGCTAACAACAACACCACTTGAATTTTATAGCCTTAAACCTATCTCTCTGGCGGTTAACATCGGCTGGCGTCTTGCAGTCAATTGTATGTAACGATCTTGCCGTGTGGTTGTACACCTTCCTCGACCTGGGTGCTGCTCAGCAGGATCTCCCGTGTTAGTGTAACGCTGATGAAGACGGCAAATAACGCTTCTGTTGACACCAAAATACCGAGATACCTAAGATTGACTTCTTCCCGCTTGCAACATCCCTACAGCTCTTTGCATTTCATCTGCGTTCAAATGACGTCGCTCCATGACGTAAAAAATGTCTCAAAATCTAAATTTGTTCAAAACTTTTTTCAAATTATTGTTTAAATAATAAAATTGATACAGAATACCAAATTTTAATAAACAAAGAAAACGCTATAAAATTTGAACAAATGCATTCGCTTTTGAATTTGTGAAAAAAAAAAAACAAATGATACTCGATTTATTAAAATAAATATAAAAAACAATTGTTGTTTAATATCAAAAAGCATTAAAAAATAATATAAATAAGAAAATACTAAGGATTTAATGCGAAAACACATTGTAAAATTTAAATTTGTATGTGTTGCTTAGACTTTTTTGATGTATTTGGGCGGATGCGCGAAATACTGTAATTTCAATAGTTTTTAAATAAAATGACTGTGACAAACAGATAGACGAACTGACATGATGGAACTATAAGGTATTGACTGATCGGTTTGGTCGCAAGGACGCGCGTTTGATTCCTACTCGCGTCAAATATTTGTGTGCATGAACATGTCTATTTGTTCCATGTATGGACGAAAAAGTATCTATATAATAATAATAATAATAATATCTGGCACATCTCACGCACGGCCATCTAGTTCCTGTATTATGGGTACTAGACAACTTATATACTTTTTTAGATACTTTTTATAGGTACAGATATATTTAGATATTTTTATAAGTACATATCAATAATTTCACTAAGGAATGTATGTATATACGTATGTATGGATATATAAAAAATATCCATATATATATATCACTTGTGTAATACCCATAATACAGGCTCTGCCTAGTTTAGAACTAGGCAGCCGATTGTGAAATATCCCAGAAATTATTATTATAAGGACAGAGTTGGGTTATAAGTGATATTTATAAATTCATGGAAATGGACTAAATATACTATTTTTTGAAGATCGAATAACTGTTTAGACATACTAATGTTTTTGAAAAGGCATCCATGCTGAGGGCCCGGCAGGATTAGCAATGATATTCTTTTTTTTTATCGCTATAAACGTTAATATATCTCGTAATAGACTCGAGTTTGGTACCGCCAAGTGGTGTATATGATGAATACACCATGAATACACGCGCAGGATGATTTGATAATTCGAATTTTCGCGAAAACCCTAGGGATTTTGCAAAAACACGGATAATTAGACAATGGTGAAAACATTTCTCAATCTTACTGGAAAAAGTTAGGGTTTTTACAAAAACACTAGTCGCTCTAGTAATACTGCGAAACGAAACGTTAGCTATTATGAAATAAGAACGCTGATTGGCCGGTCGGAGCGCCCAAATCGAGACCTAATTTCATTGTTTGACGTTTTAAATGTCAATCACGCATGTTGTTTTATGTTTTTGAGAGCAACTCAGCAGTTTTTTGTTTTAAATGTGGTTAAAAGTGAGCAAAAGTTTCTATAAATCAATATTGTTATTTCTAACCCTTCATAACTCAATGATCTAATACTTTCAAAGCTCACAGGGTAAAACTAGGACCAATCAGAATAAGATTTGGTCAATAAGTTAAAATCTAGCAAATGAGAGTTAAGGATATTCAATGTTACTAGAGCGACTCGCTTTTTTGCAAAAACCCTATCTTTTTCCAGTAAGATTTGCAAATGTTTTCGCCACTGTTTAATTATCCGTGTTTACGCAATATACCTAGGGTTTTCGGAAAAATTCGAATTATCAAATCAAGACAGTATCCTATACCTGTTAGTGCACTTACGCCATTGTACACTTACGTCATCGAGCGGTGGAGGGGCCCGAAGAAGGACCTCGAAATACACTCCATGCGACCAAATAATTGGTCGTAACTACGTGACGGACAGGATTAGACAAGATATTTGTGCGTCGTTGTGTAGATATTGAGGTGCTCTAAAAAGTAGGTTGAGCAGAAAAAAGCTATCAAGAGTTTTTCTTAAATTATACCTGGGACTACGAAATTTTTTTTTTAATTCGGTATGTAAAAAAAATTGACTTTGTTTCTTAGCCATATTTTGTTATTAATAGCTCTTAAAACAGTAAGATAGTAATTATATCAAGAAAAATAGATTTAACTGTTTGACATTGGTTTGACCTCTGTTTCACATTTATATTACGAGAGTTTGTGGGTAAGTTATCAGTATTCAAGTAATTAAAAAAATGTCACTGTCTATTACACAGAGTAATATGAATAGGTATAATTAAAAATAATTTTAGTAAACGTAAATAATAATATGCGTAGTCTGTCATCCTCACACATGACACCATGTGTCAAAAGTCAGATCATATGTCAGATTGTGTTTTATCCTTGACTACCCTTAGGCAAAGAGAAAACCATACAGCCTATACACTTTGAAAATTTTGAATAATCATTGTTTTTAATAAACAATTACTTTTCGCAAAACAAAAATATTGTAGTTTATTTCTCAAAGTAGTTTGAACTACCAGAAAAAAAAATTGCTTTACATACCAAATTGCGAATGTTAATTTTCACTGTTTACACTTTTATTTAATTGACATTTTAGCATATTATTAATAATAACATATACATTACAACAACGTCTAGGCCCCAAACTAAGCATTAGCTTGTGTTTTAGATACCAAGCGAACACACCACATATATACAAGGTGAGATTTTAGTAACCGGCCAAAATTTTTCTAGACGTTAGGTATCACCAATAGACCTCATTGCGTAAATAAAAAAATATGGGTTACATTTTCATAATAAATTATTTTATCTACAGTGTCATTTTATGACGTTTGGTTGCCTTCTTAACGCTATAGTAAAAATACGCGGCCGTGGCCTTGAAACAGAATGGGGCGGCGGGCATGAATGGTGGCTTAGAGTTATTGGTTTTTTCGGGAATGGTTTGTATAGTCATATCTCAATATTTTTCTATAGAACGGTACTAAAAGGAAACAAAACGGCTATCGGTTTTCTACCAAAAATCATTATATTAAAATTTGGCTGGTCATTAAAACCTCAGCCTGTATAATAAACGAGACCCGGTACCAGTATCAATATTCATCATATAAATACTGATCCGACTTGGGATTCGAACCCGGCACCACTAGCTTCGTAGGCAGGGTCGCCACACATTAGGCTAAGCGGTCGTAAGTAATGACAGAGCGCCTTATTATAAAGCAAAACTTGGTATTCTCGATACTGAATCCATTTATCATGCACATCAGAATGTGGTTGTAAATTGAAGCAAATGTCATTTCAGGTTTGGTATTTCAACCCTCGGACGTTAATCGCGATGAAGAAAAATTCACAGTCAAAATACTTATTTCCATTTTACACTTTTGCCTGCGACTCCACCCGCGTAAATGTAGAATACATTTCCGATGTCAGTTCTGTTCCCGTTGTACAGAATTCGCAAACATACTTTACATCATCGGATTTATTTAAGTTTAATTAAAACATATTTTATTACAGCTCCATCAGTTGGTCGTATATATTCTATGAAGGATGGTCAAAATCAAGGAAAATCAATTGGAGGTAACTTTTTTTTTGTCAAATTAAATGTCGACAAGGTAAGTTGAACATGCAATGTTCAACTTAAGTTGATGGAGCTGTAATAAAATATGTTTTAATTAAACTTAATTCCGATGACATAAAGTATATTGCATGTTCATAACGTTGCATGTTCAACTACACTTGTCAAAGTGAATATCTTGCTTTGTCTATCGTCTATGCCTTCACATACTGCGGATGTTAAAATTAATCAAGTTAATATAGTTTAATCAAGCAATGATTTTGTCATGAATGTGTTTTGTTGATGAGCTACTATTTGACTGACCGATTGGCCGAGTGGTAAAAGACCCTAACTGTAAATCCAAAAGCCGCGAGTTTCATTCCCGCCCTGGGCAAATATTTGTATGCGTGAATGTGTATTTGTTCTGTGTTCTGGGTGTATGTATATATTATAAACTAGCGACCGCCCGCAGCTTCGCTTGCGTAGACTACACATTCCTGTTTTAGGTAGTATTAACATTCGAAATGGTTTTATATGTAGATACTTTTTGCTGAAACTAATATTGGGTACACCCATTCAAACTTGTAATCTTCATTCTCCCCACTCCTTTAAGAAAACCGATACTCCCATACTTTTCACCTCCAGTTTCCCACCCTTAAAATGTGGAAATCCAAAAACCCTGAAACACGTCATTATTTATTTATGTTAAAATTTTTATGTTTCTAACTTTAAAGAACAAAGACTCTCATACAAAGCCCCTCCATCCCTTAAATTTGAAATTTCCATATATTCTTTTCTTAAAAATTTATACTCACGTTATAAAATAAACCACTGTTCCAAATTTCGGCTTCCTAAACTTAGTAGTTTCGGCGTTATCTACGCTGATAGATCAGTGAGGACAAACGACAGACAGCCACAAAAAGTAACTGATGTCACACTTGACAACCTTCTCTCACGTCTGCACGGTTTCATTAAAATCGGTTTTGGAGATTAGCTCGAATAGACACATAGACGTACAGAAAGACAGACGGACGAAAAGTAGCGTGTGTCATTTTCGACCACCTCCATTTCATACCCGTGAAATTTCATTAAAATCGGTTTAGCCGTTTTAGAGATTAGCTCGAATAGACAGATGGACGTATATACAGACATACAAAAAGTAATGTATGTTATTTTTGACCACTTCCTTTCCACATCTGTGAAGTTCCCTTAAAATCGGTTTAGCCGTTTTGGAGATTTGCTCGAATAGACAGACAGACAAATAGTATTATTTTATACATATAGCCTATAGTCTTCCTCAATAAACAGACTATATAACACAAAAAGAATTTTTCAATTCGAACCAGTAGTTCCTGAGATTTGCGCGTTCAAACAAACAAACAAACAAACAAACTCTTCAGCTTTATAATATTAGTATAGATAATATTTAAGTATGTATATACGTTGTATAGTACCCGTAATACAAGCATAATACGTGATTACTTTGGGACTAAACGGCTCTGTGTGGGATTTCCCAGGTAATATTACTATTAATTTAATATGTTAATTATAACATTTTTCTTTCAGGTCGAATAGATGTACCTTCGCATCCTGCACGTATAAGGGCTAATCAAGAAATATCAATTAGAGGTAATAATTTTTCTACAAAACAAATATTTGTTCCACTGAAGGTCTTCTAGAACATGATTCAGCATTGTAAATTTAAAAACAATCGAATAATTTGGAACCGAAATACAGTACCCAGAATCACATACATCATGACTTAGACAAAGAGCAAATAAACAACTTGAACCAAAAGTTAAAAACTTATATGGGAAACTTATAGGGAACTTATAGGGAACTATAGAACTTCTGAATATCTTATACTAGAACTAATAAATTGCTTCCCAACTGAAATTAGAAATGAAATAAATCACAAAAACATCTCATGTATAATTATTAAACAAGAACTGCTGGATAATGTACAAAAATTAAATTATACATAAATTTTTCCTAGAAATATTTAAGAAAGTATTGGAGAAAACACGGAACAAATTGAAGGGCTGTATGGACAAAGGTGTTATCTGAAAAAAATATAAAAAATCGACTTTTGCATGGAATTAGATTTTAAGTGATCATAAATCGACTGCGCAAATTTTGATTCGTGTCAAAAATAAAGACCTAGCAAAAGTGTTAATTGACAAACATGCATACATTTCAGGCTTGCAAATATGGTATGAGCAACATAAAAACATTCATAATTCGTTTTGAACTTTTTCAAAGGTGTTAACACCTTTGTCCATTTATCCCTTCAATTGTATAACGTGGCAAGCTAAACCAATGCGACGCAACCGATTTCCATACCGAAGAACGCGCAGTAGTTAACCGCAGGGAAATTTTTGTGTTTTATAAATTATTAGTGATGTATTAATTGAAATTTATTAAATATTTTTTTTTTATTAATAAACATGTCTGATATATTGTATAATAAGACTGGCTCCCACACAAACTAGTTAAGTTTAAGCCATATTGTCAATTATACAGGAAGAAATTTTTAGATGGTAGGTATCACCAATGACCTTATTACGTAAATAACAAATATGAGTTACATTTTCATACTAAATTATTTTATCTAAAATGTTACTTTATTATGTTTGGTTGTCTTTTTTGTGACGACGCGCCCTAGGCCTTGAGACTGAGACGGGTCGGAGCGTGCGACGGCCGTGAATGGTGTCTAGAGTTATTGGTTTTTTCGGGAACGGTTTGTGTAGTCATATCTCAATATTTTTCTATTGAACAGTACTAAAAAGAAACAAAACGGCCATCGGTGTTTTACCAACGATCATCAAATTACATTAAAATTTGAATGGTTGTTAAAATTTCACCTTGTCTATTGGATTGATATGTTGATGTTTAAATAAAAATTCATAATAATGCATACATCACAACAATGTCTAGGTCCCAAACTAAGCATTAGCTTGTGTTTTGGGTACCAAGCGAAGACACCACATACATATAACAACCAAGACCCGGTACCAGTATCAATATTCATCATATAAATACTGACCCGATCTGGGATTCGAACCCGGGACTTCCAGCTTCGTAAGCAGGGTCGGTACCTACTAGGCTAAGCGGTCTTCGTCGTAAATAAATAATGATTCGCATTTATTAAATACAACACTAAACCGACGACAATGAAGTTATGTGTATTGCGTGTAAAAGCGCTCCATCGGTTTAAGTATAAGTAGCTAGGGGATCGGGTAGTATAAAGTGTAATACGACACAATTGTATAGTAGCTGCCAACGACTGCTTTGTATCGCGTTTTGACACGCTCACGTGCATACTGAAAATTATGGTGCATACGATAATTATGTAATTCCTATACAATATTTTTGTCTGTGTGTGAGAAAAAAACATCTGAGTGAATAATGATAAAAAAGGTTTCAATATTATTCAATCAACTCTCTAACAAAGCTTCAGTTGAACAACTATGACCTTGTGTATATTCTGCCATTATTGTACATATTGACAAATAGAGTTAAATGTTACAATCAAAGTTAATATCTTATCAGGTCCATCATCTCGGCCTTTATATTCTGCGGGTGTTAATCAAAAACAAGAATCAGTTGAAGGTATGCTACTACTATACTAGTTTTTAATTATTATTAATTATTGTGAATTCGCAAGTTAATGAAATCCTGCAAATATATAAAAAAAATACCCTATTTACCTTGTCACACACCACTCCTGTTGTGTGACACTTCTACACACAATACTTTTCTTTGTTTACTGTGAAGTTGTCATGACTAAAACTTTAGATTTATAAAAGAGGAACAATTTCTCCATACATTGTTTTGTTATATCTCAAAGAGATTAGGTAGCGTTTTCGATGGAAGCTCGCATTCGGTTTGATTTTTACCGTCTTCAACGATCATCGTCATATTTCAACTAATTTGTACAAAAAATTGATAAATTATACACATAAACCTTCCTCTTGAAGGTCACTCCGTCCATTGGTAACAACCGTATGAAATCCGTTCGGTAATTTTTGTGTTAATCGCGTTCAGACAGACAGACGCAGCGGTGGGACTTTATTTTATTACTAGCTTTCCGCCCGCGGCTTCGCCCACGTGAATTACACAGTTGTACTGGCACAGCTAAAAGGTCGCGACACTCTAGAAAATTGCGACACTTTCTAGAAAATTTTGCAACGTCACTAACTAAGAAATCTCTTTACCTAATTTTATCAAACTCCATTTCGTCGGTCCCAAAATAGGTCGGCCTTTTTCGAAATAAACCACAACACACAGACAAACTAATAGACACTACCATTTTTTTAATGTATTACGGAATCATTTAATAGAACAAAAAAATTGCTTTTCACTCCTGACAACATCCTCTTTATGTTTGCAAAATTTCAGTAAAATCGGATCAGTCGTTTCGCCGATTAGCCCGAACAAACAGACAGACAAACACACAGACAAAAACACAGACAAAAACCAGCTTATATCACTCTCGATAACCTCCTTTTTATGCCTGTGAAGATATACTGAAATGGTTTAGTCATTTTGAAGATTAGCCGGAACAAAAAGACAGACAGACAACCACACGGATAGAACAACCACGGAAACCAAAAGTTACCAATATCACCCCTAACAACCTATTTTTAATGTCTGCGTAGTTTCATTAAAATATCACCCCTAACAACCTATTTTTAATGTCTGCGTAGTTTCATTAAAATATTTAAAACTTTAGCTCGAACATACAGATAGACAAAGAAAAAGTACTGTATGTCACTCCTCACACCCTTCTTTTCACTTCTGCAAAGTTTCATTAAAATTGGTTCAGCTGTTTTAGTGTTTAACTCGAACAGACATAGAGATGGACAGACAGACAACAAAAAGTATTATGGCGCTCCTGACAGTCTTGTAATCACATCTGTGAAGTTTCACTGAAATCAGTTCATCCCTTTCGGAGATCAGTTCGAACAAACAGATGGACGGACAGACAAAAAGTATTGTATGTCACTCTTGATAATGTTTTAATCACATTTGTGAAGTTTCACTAAAATCACTTCATGCCTTTCGGAGATCAGTTCCAACAAACAGACGGACGGACAGACAGACAAACAAAAAGTATTGTATGTCACTCCTGACAATCTTTTAAGGTGAAGTTTTATTGAAATCGGTTCATCCATTTTATAGATTGGCTCGAACAATCAGAAAAAGTAGCCTATGTCATCCCCGATAATGCCTTCTACACGTCTGCAAAGTTTCATTGAAATCGGTTCAGCCGTTTCGGAGATTAGCCGGAACAGACAGACAGACACTACGATTTTATTAATATAGAGAAATTTAATGATGCGTGCGTATGTTGACAACCGAAAGTCGTTCTTTAAATTTTTTTCTAATACATTTTATTTTTGTTCAAGTAACTTTTTGATATGTTGATAAATAAGAGAAAAATTTGTATACAAAAAACTTTTAAACCTTTCTACCTAAATGAATATCGATAGAATTTTTTTTTAGTAAATAAATTTTTATTATGTCTAGCAATTTTTCTAGTATTTATTTTTAATCTACAAAAATACGTAAAATTGAAATGAACAAATCATTTTTCATGAACGTTGTGAAATTTAGTCTGCTTTTGTGCAGTCGGGTCGTTCGGGCGTGGATCCTATGTCACTTTGTGCTGTAAAATTATTATTTTGATTGGCTGTCTGGAATAAGGTATACAACGCCATCTTCGATTTTTTTTAGGCACAGCACGCTGACGTTACGTGGAACAGAGCACGATGGCATAGCGTAGGCGTAGTTGGTGCCAGATGTCGCGTCTAAAAGTAGAAATGTTGCGTTATGGTTGAGCACGTGTATACCGCATAGAGATAATACAATAGAGTAGGCAAGCCGGTCCGAAATGCGGGTCTCAATAGAAAGAGACAGAGAATATGAGTACCTTGATTTATACTACTGTACAGTTATTTTCCATCCTGTTTTCTCCTATGCGCAACAGATGCCTAACCGTTACGTACAGGGCTATATGGAGCTTGCCTGCTCTAGTTATATTGTCTCTGTGGTGAACCGGCCGCCATTTTTAAATAGTTCTTTACTGGCACGCTAATAGAATTAATTAAATTTATATTATATGTATTTTGAATATTTTTTAATTAAACGAATAGACTTCAATGCGTAAAATTTTTCTTTTTCAGACTCATTAGACTCTTTGCAGATGGGAAGTTCCAAAGCCACTCAAGGAAAATTATTGCTCGAATTACTTGAGGGTATGTGTTAATTTTTAATAATTTCAAATGCACTTGCATTGGATGTTATATACATTGAATGAGCAATAAAAAACTATTTTTTTAACGGTTTCTGAATGCTTTTGAGTATTAAGAGTTTGACAATCATAGTATCTAATATAATAGGTACATATTAAAAATATTGTTTTTTTGCCTGTTCCTCCGTACTAATCTCCAAAACGACTGAACCAATTTGATGATATTTTCACTGCCAGGTAGAGCACTTTTTAGATAATATTACGTCTACTTTTATCTCAATTGGTTTTAACTGGTCATAAAGAATATTTAATGTAAAACTTTTTTAGTTTGTTTATTTATTTTTACTAATAAAAGTTTATTTAAAATAACTTTTTAAAACTAACACATGCACAAATCCTTGAAATAGCTCTAAATTATGACGACCGCTTAGCGTAGTAGGTAGAGACCCTGCCTATGAAGCTGGAGGTCCCGGGTTCGAATCCCAGGTCGGGTCAGTATTTATATGATGAATATTGATACTGGTACCGGGTCTCGGTTGTTATATGTATGTGGTGTCTTCGCTTGGTATCCAAAACACAAGGTAATGCTTAGTTTGGAGCCTAGATGTTGTTGTGATGTATACATTATTATTAAAATCTAATCAAAAACAAGTTTTTATATTAAAACTTGAACCTATAAAATAAAACACATTTTTCAGCATTTAAATTTGAAAAGTGTCCCATCCGAGGGCACCACATTTGATTTTCGGAACCCCACTTTTCAACTTAGTTTTTGATTCATAAATTATTCTTTGCAGTTTTTTCTTAAATGTAAATTACGAATGTTTCCAGGTCCATCGAGCAATTCCCAAGTTTCTAAGATTTCGATTGACAGTGGAAAAGTATTGGGTGATTATGATTTTTTTTTCTTACTTTTCATAAAACACAATACACACAGGGCGATCAACGGATTTGCTTAAGGTATTTCAGAAACAGACTGACATGCCGATTACTTATTTTTTTTTTTTTCGAAAATGGGAGTACGCCATCCATAACGATTTTTTTTTCTGTTTTCGATGAAAAATCGTAATATTGTTTTTATACCTATCATGAAACAGCTATTGCTAACGGTTTCCACTTTATACAAGGCGGCCGAAAGTGCCGTATTTTATTTGTTCAAAACCGGTCAAGTGCGATTCGGACTCGCGCACAGAGGGGTCGGCGCTGTCAGCATCGTCCGTGACTTGATTAATCAATAAATACAACGCCACCTATCGCGGCATAGGATTACTAGCGGAAACCTGTGTTGGTTAATGAATTCCCCTTGAGAGGGTATACATTACGAACGTGACGCGCTTCAAGGGTGGAAGAGTCCCAAAAAGCGTCACCGTGACGTCACTCTATAGGGGGGCGTTATAGCCGCGCGTTACGTGTTTGTAATTTTCACTAATTTCGCTAACTAAACAAAAACCGGAAATAGAGCTTCGTGTGAAGTTTTCGTTTTGTCCAACGGATTTTTATTTTGGCGCGATATAAGGAATCGGAACAAATGAAGGAATTAGAGCAAATAAAGGAATTGGAGCTAATGGACAAATTGTAAGGAACAAATACAGCAAACGGAGCAATTGAAGCAAATGGACGCATTAAAATAAACCGAAGAATTCTGAAAGAAGCTAATAGTGAGATTAGAGCAAATGAAGTATTGGAGCCACAGATTGGAGCGAATGGAAGAATTAGAGCAAAATGAGCAATGGGTGTAAATAGAAACAACGCAGCAACTGTAATAAATGGAGCTAATGGTGGAATTGGAGGAATTGAAGCAAATAGAGCAAATGACCTCTGGTTTTGCAAGTACTATTTTCGAGGTGATTGGAGCAAATGGAGGAATTGTAGATTTCCTTAGTTTGCGCGCACATGGACTTATTTCTCACTATGAAAACCGCACTGACTGAAGGGTTTGGTCCAAAAATTTTGACATGTAATTAAACTCGAGCTTTCATTTTGCCACTACCTTTTTGAAGCTGATTGGAGAAAATGGAGAGGAGTTGAAGATTTTTTTGTTTTCTAACGTTTTTTTTTTTTGAAGCTTGGAACAAAGTTTCCCTTTGACACCTAATTTTGGAAGTGCCATTTTGGAGCTGGTTGTAGTTAATAGAGGAATTGAGGTTTCCCTTAATTTCCAATGGCTTTTATGAAATTTCCCAGAGGTCCCTTTTGATATCCAGTTATGCAAGTACCATTTTGGAGGTGATAGAGGTATTAGAGGCTTGAATGTCTTAATATGATAATAAAACTACCGCCACTTACACCGTATTCCTACGTTTGACTTGTTCATAATTTGTGTTATAACAATAAAATTATTCTCTAAAAACACATGAAAATGTACCAATGAGTTTTTCTAACTTATGTACATAACTATCACTGACTCAATGCCTCGGAGAGCACGTTAAGCCCTCGGTTCCGGTTGCCATCTAGATGGCAGTTGTTAAAATTCACTAACCCGCATAGGAGCAGCGTGGTAGTATAAAGTTCAAGCCATGAGGGGAGGCCTGAACCCCTGCAGTAGGGCATTAATGGGCTGATGGTATGGTGGTACATGAAAATGTTAAAAAAAACGCAACAATAATTAAGAAAAGCAAACGATCGTATTGATTTGACAGATATGTATGCCTAAGTCACAAGTGGCGTGACGTCGTGTAACGGCGAAAAAACTCTTTTAAATAACATTCGTTGCACAATCCTGGCTCGCACTTGTCCAGTTTTTTGTTTCTTACTACAGTTTTATTACACTTGATTGATACGTATCTCCCAACTTTTGATATAAATCCTTGTGTCATTGTTAAATTATATACCTATACTAACTCAATAAATATTTTTCAGGACAACTTCAAGATGATCAAAATAAAACTCAGTCCGAGTGTAAGTGCACTTTTTAATCAATCAGAATAATTAGTTAATAGCGCTCATGTCATCATATATTATCTCATATCAGAAAGCAAAGTATATTAACTTTAACGTCTGTGTACACGTGATGTTTGTTTATAATTTTTTAAATATTTTGATAATAAATTAAAATGTACAAACGTAATATTGTTTTGCAGCTAAATTCCGATACAGTACGACATTGTCAAGTAGTAAACGGATTTGTATTAAAGAACTCAACCCGCAAGCGGTGGAGATTTACAAAGAGTTGGTAAAAGCGAAAAACCGTTGTAACAGTTTAAAAGCTAAAATGAGACGTCAGAGGGCGATGAGACCTAAGATTAATCAAAAATTTTGCTTCGAAAAATTAACTCGCAAAATGAATCCAATAACTAAAAGCCTACTATGGATGCAAATCCAACATAGCAAAAGTACAAATAGAGGCAGGAGGTTTTCAGACGAAGAAAAATCTTTAGCCTTGACTATTTATAACTTGAATCCTCAGTGCTTTAGAATATTGGAGAAGATTTTGATAATGCCTCATCGTAGTACGGTGAAAAAGTGGAAGGCACTTAAGAAAAGCGAAGAAGAAGCTCAAAATAATACACAACATATGGACGTAGTCAAAGAAGAGGTAATATTTTACATGTATTTTGAACGTGTTTTAATAATAGAGTAGACCACATTTTTTTAAATTATTTAAATGAAAGAGTTTTGCAAATATATCATAACAGTGAAAAAAATATTTTAAATAAATCATTAATAACAGAGTTATGAATGTTTAAAATGTCCTGTTAGACAGAGATAGCAATACCGCACGGCGTACATAGCTGTGACATCAGGCCATTTAAAATAATGTAAAACATTTTGCAAGAAAGAGAGAGAGATAAAATTTTAATATCTTGTAACTTCCATATTTGTCAACCGAATATAATTATGTTTATAAATTTTGTTACCGTATAAGGTGTATTTTTTTATATAAATATTTTTCCCATGTAAGTCACATATCCCGTTTGATGACAAATTTATTTCTTGGTACGCACGCGCTCAATCGTGACGTAACGCTTCGTACTTTGGACTTTATCTATAGTACTGTTTAATCTGTTTGATCGAAGTCGACTTCCCCGCCGCGTTGGCGCGTTCTGTATCATGTTACATGCACCAGTTAAGAGGGGGTAATCTGTGAAAAAAATTTCATACGAAACGGGTGAGGTAACTTCTTTCTCCAATGTTGCACATTAAGTTCACAATTTTTTTTTTTAATTAAATATCACTCACATCTTTGTTCATAAGTTTTTCTTGTACGAGGTTCCTTTTAAAAATTTAAAATATGTATAATTGTTAAAAACATGCATCTTTTTTTACTGCAATAAAAAGTTATACCTGTAAGCATTCAAAACGGACACTTAAAAAAATTAAAACTTAGAACAAAGATCTAGATATGGGATAAGAACAAAATTTTAAACGCAATTAAGAAAAGGGGTTGGAGTCTGTTTTTTTTTTTTAATTTTTTACCTCGGGTTGCAGTTGTCTCTTACGCACACTTCAGGGTCAGGAAAACAGACAAAAGACCCATCGGGCTCGATGACCGAAATCTGCAGCATATCTTCTATTCATAGCAATAACAATAAACATTAGTCTTTTAACAACATAACTTCAAATTAAGATTCTGTCTTTTACTAGAATGAATATATAAAATAATATCTTCACATATTCATTATTGTCTATTGGATATTTTATATATCATGAAAAATTTTATGTATACATTTCTGATTCAGAACGCATAGACTTCAGAATAAACAAGAAGTTTGGCACAAGTTTTACCTTCCACTGTATCATGTTCTTTATAGGTATTAAAGAATGTTTAAATAATTAAAAAAATATATTTTAGATTGTTTACACCGAAGAGCCTATTGAAATGAGTGAAACCGTTTTTGCCGAACTTGATCAAGCAGTGGAATCGATTTGCCCTGATAATGAAGAAAATGTAAATCCTTCAAAGGCAGAAACAAGGTGACTATGAAATATTTTGTAATTGTATTCTATCTATACATAGATGATATTGTCGGGAAACACAGACCAGTCAACCTATAGACCACGCTTTAATAAACGTCAGTACGAAAACGAAATCGCCAAAAAGTGGCGGGGTGCGGGGAGAGGTCGGCTAGTTTTCATTGGCTCGTTCAAAATTGACAATTTAATGGCTTCCGACGTGCTTCCAACTGACGGCTCACTAGCGACGTAGTTATGTAGTGTCACTACATAGCCTTGGCGAATGCTACTCCCTGTCAAAGCGTGGTCTATAAGGTTGACTTGTTTGTGTCGAGAAATTAATTGTCATCTACTCAATGTGATCACGTCACTGTGCACAAAAACTAATTTTCATTTTTCATTTCACATCACAAAACCGATTTTTATGAAACCTTAGTATTTAAATAAATCATATCATGGTTCACACGGATAGATACGATCATGCGTCTTCCCCAAAATATACGTAATTTATTCCTTTTTTACACCAATTTTCCTAAAAAAAACTATAGCAATTCAATGAGTAGTTTCTAAGTAAACCGGTACTGAACAGATACTTAGAAATTATTCAAACACAACCCTCATAATTTAATATTATTTACAAGATAACATCTACGTGTCGTTTGTAGGCATAGAGTAAATAAATTTGACGGCAGCGTTTAGTTTTAATAGAGTCAGAGAAATGTTACTTCACAGTATCGAAAATGACAAACGAAATTTAGCGGGGGTGAAGACCGGCGCGCGGGGATTTCGCGTACTGAAACTCGCCATCTTGCA
Organism: Luffia ferchaultella; assembly: GCA_949709985.1. NCBI lineage: Eukaryota > Metazoa > Arthropoda > Insecta > Lepidoptera > Psychidae > Luffia > Luffia ferchaultella. Next base: position 4,663,950 of record OX453264.1, on the reverse strand, counting down.
TCAGCTAGCTAGAGTATGAGTGGTTAGACGGTAAACAAAGAAGAAGGCTTCTAGTCAGTTCATACTTTTGTGTTTGCAGGTAAGTAATTTGCTTGAAAAAATCAAAATGCGCGCGTAGGGTTGTCACTTCGTAACAATTATTTTTTTTACATTATTCCATCTATCCATCAGCCCACATTCGTCCACTGCTGGATATAGGCCTCTCCCAGGGCACGCCACACTTCTCTATCCTCAGCCATCTTCATCCAGCCACTACCGGCAGCTAGCTTTATATCGTCGGTCCAGCAAACCGGCGGGCGTCCTACATTACGTTTGCCGGTGCCGGTTACATTATTCGATTCATCATCAGCCCATGTTACCCCACTGCAGGGGCTTAAGCCTCCCCCAGGGTAAGGAGGGGGTTTGGAGCTTAAATCCACCACGCTACTCCACTGCGGGTTGGGGATTGTAACTACCGCCATCTATTGACAGCGTCTGGGACCGACTGCTTAACGTGCTCTCCGAGGCACGGAGTCAGTGATAGTTAATGTACTTAAGTCATAAAAACTCATTATTACACGCCCGGATTCGAACCATGGCCCTATGGCCTTATAAATTTGAGACAGGTTCGTTGCGCTTTGGGCTATCTTGGCACCTTATTCAATTCACTTTAATATAATATTTAGTTACATATAACAAGTCTCACAAAGAGTGGAGAATATGAATATTTGCTAAAATGCTCATAATCGTACCCATCACGTATAATATCATCGCCGCTGTTTATTTTAGGAGCAGAGCGAAGTGTTTTTTTATGGTTAAAGTTATTTAATAACAACAAGAAACAACTTTAGAAAGTTATGAAATTGTGTAGTATGTCTTTTATTTATTTAAAGTCGCTCAGCGTACTATGGAGCGGGCTATGCTCGGTGTTTCTTTGATGGATAAAATCAGAAACACTGAAATCCGACGAAGAACCAAAGTTGTGGACATAGCCGAAGCGATCAGCAAGCTGAAGTGGCAATGGGCCGGTCAGATTTGCCGTAGAACTGCTAACCGACGGGGTAGACGAGTTCTCGAATGGAGGCCACGTACCGGAAAGCGAAGCGTTAGACGCCCCCGGCCAGGTTGACAGATCACCTGAAGCACCATACCGGGGGTAGTTGGATGCGAAAGGCGGAGGACCGTGTGTGGTGGTGACCTTGGGAGAGGCCTATATCCTGCAGTGGAAAGACACGGGCTGATGATGATGATGTCTTTTATTTATTAGCATTGAAAAGAACTAACCATAAAGTTTCAGCTCCCGCTTCACTACGCTCCGCGGTCTATAGCCTCTTAACTTAATCAGATTTAGTTGATTTGCCCAATTTTGGTTTGCCTAAATTCAGCAGGTAAGATAGATATGACCAGTCTGTACTACTTGTAGGCTAAATTGGTTGATTCTAACGCGCCTAGGAAAAACTAGTATGGAAGAAAAAACAAGTTATTCGATGAAAAAATTGGCCGCTAAAATAAACATGTTATCATTGTCGTCTTATTTAGCCTAGTTTAATAAATATATCTTTTATGTCAAACATACTAGGTGCGATTACTATGTATGCCAATCATATTGCATTTATAAAATGTTTGGTATTTTTATATTCATTATTGTTATTTTAATCTTTTATAGTGCAACATTACCAGAAAACGTTCCGTCGAAGCCCGAAAATTCTCCAATGCCTGAAGCTGAACCGCTGAAAGAATTGCTGAGAGAGATCCTGAAAAACTTACCGCCACCACCGAAAAAATACAAAAAACCACCGGCCAAAGAACAAAAACGGTAATGAACCACTTAGTTTTTTCTCCCTGTTTATTCAAAGTATCAAATTAAGAAAGAACAAGAGGTAACAACGGTTGTGTTTTACCACCACGCTACGCCACTAACCCGAAAGGTCAACGGAAATGTTACTGCATAGGTCACTACATAAATTTTGAGATGCTCGAAATTTCAAAATGGAACGCATCAATATCCTATGTTTTTAAATAGTAAATTTATTTAAATATCGAACGTAAGGCCATTAACAATTAATATTATTATTTTTTAATTTATCTATCATTTCCCGCTTTTTCGTTTGCTACGATGAAGCTCAAGCGAGATAGTTTGCATACTGTCATCTATTATTACATTTTTTATAGATCAATAGAAAACACATTGGAAGCGGTACCGCACAATGATAACGTGACATTGATTACTGACAGTCAAAAGGTCGTCAAGAAAAGACGTCGAAAAAAGCCACCGATCGGCACGGAACCTAGGTAAATATCATGTTCAACACAATCAAAAGCTTTTCAGATAAATCGCAAAAAATACCATTAGCCAAAAGAGCCGCTCCTGCATCAGTAGTAAAACGACGCTTTGTGAAGCCGTACTTTTCGCCGTCCAACCATATCAATCCATTATGCCTCACTGCAGGGGATTAGGCCTCCCCTCGGGATGAGAGTGCTTAGAGCTTAATTCACCACTGGAGTTGTGGATTTTAACGACTGCTATCTGGTGATGGCAACCGGCGCCGACGGCTTAACGTGCTCTCCGAGGCATGAAGTCGGTGTTAGTAATGTACTTAAGTCTGAAAAAACTCAGTAGTACATGGTACATTTCTGGGATTGGAACCACAACCTTCTAAACGAGAAGCGAGCTCCCCACTATTACTATCGCGACACACGACTTTTCGCTGTGCATAAGATTATTTAAATTGAAATGAACCAGCTTTTTGATCAGGATATGTATAAGTTTCTCAAAAATTTCAGTAATAACGGGCAATATAGAAATAGGCCTAGTAAATAGATCTAATAATCGGTTAATTTTTTTCATGCTTGTTTTTCACGATTCAGTATCAATATCGATATGTGTACATTATAAGTAGCTAACACCAAAGAACATCAATCGATTTTTTGGGTGCGTTCCAGTTTACATTATGTTATGTATAGCTGTACTAAATTTAAACAAAGATATATTATTTCATTGAAGTTCAAAAAATACATTTTTTTATTTAATCATTACTTTAAATCTAATCTCTGGCTGAAGTTTCATTAATTAAGTTTATAACTAACGAAGGTTGTAATATAATAAAATGTTTATAGAAATTTCGAAGTTTTGTACTCAGTCGACTGTCGGTTTCATACAAAAGAGAAGTGGAGAGACGCCGGCCTTTTACATTCTTGGCACGTATTGTACATACATATAATATATTATAATATAAATGTCACAATATGTAAAGAAGATACCTTCGCCAAGAGCGCCATCTACGAAAGCTTTGCGTGACACACCTTATTCAAAACATACCAAGGTCAAAATGTGTATTAACGTCGTAATCGTGTATGTGCGTTTTTTTCTATATCAGACATTCATAACAGGTATATAACGGAATAGTTCGATCTTCGAACTCTATGGTACCCTTACGTATGGTACACTCACACCGTCGACACTCCCGTCACCGCCGCGCTGGGGTCTTCTGTGTCATGTTACATACATCATTGATGTATATAACTGTTAAAATCTGTCTGTGTGCTTGTGTACTATTAAAACTTTAATGACATAATATTTTTTTAGCATACCAGTTATTCATGGTACATGGGAAGGCAGCCCGCCCAAAGATAATGGATTCTCAGTTCCTGATATCCAAATTGTGAAGAAAATACGTCGGAAAAAAATCTTGGGTCCACTAGAAAAAAGGTAAAAATGTCTACTTTCATAGTCTTGTTTAATTTTTATGTAATGAATGAGTCTTGTCATTTTTGCATTGTATAGAAATATGTTATATTTATTAAGAAAAACTAATAAGTGTAAGAATTTTATTCATATCTACAAAAATGCCGAAGATACAAATATTTAAAGTAAATCGTGCCATGACGTCATTCGGTTGTATTACTATAGGCTAACGTGGATCATTTCTACGTAGCGCCATCGAGTGACGTCACGAGCGGGTCGTAAAAACGCAAACTTTGATTTTATTATTTCTCCGGTAATAATCGGTACTTTCCCGAAATTCAAAAAGTATAGTCATCAGTTTGTTATACTCTAGCGTGTGACATAGCGTATGATACTTAATTTTGTTGAAGAGGACGCGCTCATTAAATCTCTTATGGTGGGGCGCTGCCTATCTAGTACAGCTATTTAATAATAGATGGAGCCACCACCCAAAGAAGTTATATTTATTTTTCTTCATTACATTTCTGCGTTTTAATTGGTAAAACATAACATGCGACTATACAAAAATATTTCTCTTTAATGTTTATAACTGACATTATTGATTTCATCAACGGTTTCGAAGCCTTTGTATAAAAACCTAAAAGTGAAATTTTTTTTTCGACTGTAGACTTCGAAAGTGTTGAAACAGTCATTAATGTGCTTTGTCTAGGTCTTTGTGTATTTCCCGTCGCGACTAGTTACATACTACTAAATGAAAGGCAAATACCGAAAAAAAAGAAGTAAACCAAGTTGTCAAAAATTTTTTGAGTTCAGAAAGCGTTCGCCTTCTAGTCTGGTAAATTCAGTGGGGTTTATGGTTCAAAATGGTTACACATATAATAATATTGATTTACATTACAGGAGACCAGCAATAACATCAGTTAGTACGTGGGAAGGTGGAGGTGACAATGGTAATGTGCAGTCATATCTTCAAACTCAAGCAACGAAGGGACAGGATTCATCAAATATATTACAAACGGAGTAATTATTCACTTTTTTCAATATGCTTTATCGTTGACTGTACCCGCGACTTTGTTGCGACGGCTTAGATCTATCTCAATGGGTCATAAAACAGAATGTGACTGTCTGTCTGTTGGGTAGTATGGTTTAAGACTACAACAAAACTAAAGCTTTATGCAAAAGCTTATTATAAAGTATCGGACTACTTAGATGATAAAAATCCATGGGTGTAAGCCGCTCGCCTATCAGTTCGTTTCAATAATATTAATTAATCTTTAAGCACTTGTTGTCAGAAAAAATCTTTATAATTTTGTTAAAAGGAGCGTCCTTCAGTTTCTTGCGTATTCTTCTGAGAGGAGCCAGCACTTTTGAATACGCGTTTGTGGTGACATTCTCCACAAAGTAATAAATTTACTCTGGTGACGTATTTCAAGATTATGTTACATAACTACGAAATAAAGATATTTGATGGATTGGTTAAACAATTTGAATGTTTGTTATGGTGTTTGTTAATTGGGCAGGTTATGGACTTCATTTGATAATGACATATATAAGCTCTCTCACTTATACTAGGCACGCGCCCCCGCGACCCACGCCCCTTGACGCAGCACGATAATCTTGAAAATTGAATATATTTTGATTTTGAGAGTCGATTTTGATGTAATATACACAATTTTTTTTTCAAAATTAAGCTACTTTTACAGTAATTAGATTTTGAATCCAATGAGTGGCTTTTACGTGACGCGCATATAGCATACAAACAAACTGACAACAAACATTATAAAAATTGGAATTTTATTATTTATTTTTCGCGTCACCCAGGTATTTGTTTTGCAAAACCCAATAATGTAAAGACACGGAAAGCCTACGATTTTATTATTATGTATATATTTGAACCAGATTCGTAATGTTGGCCTGATGATGTATAAATCTTTTTTTTTATCGCACATAAAATGTGTAGATGAATTGAAAATCTCCTCCTTTTTTTAAAAACAGAACTAGCCTCTTAATATTGTTTACTTTTTTCAGATTGCCAGTATTAGTTACTTGGGCGGACGGTTCGCCCACTTTCAGTACATTCGCGATGCCTACGGCGGAAACGCTGGTGGAAGTGGAACATCCCAGAAAAAAAGTGAAAAAATCTATTAAAAGAATAAAAACAGGGTAATTCATATATTTCCATATTTTATTAATGTATCGTACACGTTTATTTAAGAATGGTCCGAAGGTCTGAATCACAATCGTAATAAAGTTTAAATGGGGTGTGTCACGCAAAACTTTTATAGATGGCGATCTCGGCGAAGGTACCTTCTTTACACATTGTAATATTTATGTTTTGTGAATATATTTATATGTATGTTCCATTCTATTCCACCAGCCAATTACACCCCACTGCAGGGGCTTAGACCTCCTCTCATGGTATTATTTATATGTACGTATATGTTTATGAAAATTCCAACTTTTGTATGAAACTGAAAGTCGAATGAGTACCGTCGCTCATGCGCCACCTGATGAGAGAAAAGGGCAGTGACACACCATTGGCTGAACCGATCAAATCTCGTATGTATAGATTTAAAATATCCGTGCATCACTACACTATCGTAATTTTTTGCGTAAAAACATTTTGGTAGCCTCAGGTATATTTAAGAGGAACACTTTGCAGCTTTTTTGTCTGTTCAGCCTACTTTTTAGAGCACCTCAGTATCTACACGACGACGCACAAATATCTTGTCTAACCCTTTCCGTCGCAGAGTTATTTGGTTGCATGGAGTGTATTTCGAAGCCCTTCTTCGACCCATCTCCGCAGCTCGATGAAGTACGATTGCGTAGGAGCACTAACAACTATAGGACACTATTTGCAAAATATGTGCATCACTTGGCGGTATAGTTCCAATCAACCTTTATGGCGGATGTGAACATAGGCACAAGTCGCAGTAACCAGTTTTAGGTGTAGCGGGACGCAGTGGAGCGAGGGGCATATGATTGAACCTGCGCAAGCGTGCCTATAGCGTTGTATTCCGATCCGCCATAAAGTTTGAGTGGAACTATACCAGCTTTGAGTCACGAAATATATTAACGTTTTTGGCGACCAACAAAAGCGTTTCATCGCTAATTCTGACAGATCTTTAGTATAGTTGCCTTTTTAGAAAACGTTTTCACGTTTTTAAAACGTTTTTAAAGCGTTCACTATGCTGGGCTATTGTGAGCTGATACTGACCTGATTTAGAAGGTAGTAATTTTTTGTTCCTGTCCTTTTCACACTCGCGTGTTTAGATGTACTCTAGGTTTTTCCTCTTATGCTTCGATGTTCTTTGTACTTAATTAATATGCTATTTTGATGCTTTAAATAGTGTATTATTTTCACAGATTACCATCACTTGACACACAGAAGGACAGCTCTTCCGATTATGTTGAGCATGAAACATGTTCGACGAAGCTTGTACAACAATATGCGGAATCGTATATTAAAAGGGAGACAGGGTAATGGTTTATTTATTAAGAATATTGTAGCGACTTTTTTTTGCAGCTATATGAGCTTTTATATATTGAGCTAGATGTAAATTAATATATATACAGGGGTCATATGTCTGCAAAGGAAAAGGAAATATTCCTTTCTTCGATCTATTCAAATCACAATATCTCATATCAACGGTTAAAGGCTAGAAGTCACAACCCACATTGAGCAAATTATTCAGGAAAGAATAAAAACGTGTTGTAATAATTTGTAATATCAATTTGCAAGCTCTATTCTTACCTGTAATTTGGGATACGACATTATTGTATCCAAATTGTATACCTCGGTGATTTTATGACATATTATTATTTTTAAGTAGGATTGGACATGTCGTATCCTAATTTTTAAAGTGCTGCTTTGAAACAAATTGTTTTTAAGGTCTTATCCCTATGATACATTTTTGTGGCCTACGACATTTTAGCAGTCCATGGAAAATTTAATTTTGAACACTAATACATAACTTAATTTAGCAATTTTTATGGGTTACGACATTTTGCATTTTAAGCGTTGATATACTAAAACGCATATGTATTAAGAAGACATTCCGACTCGAGCTCGTGATGTCAAAAACCTAGGTCTTTCGGCCGACTGCCAGAGGTCTGTTCTAAAAACAAAACATTATACATGCTTCGAATTTTCCAACCAAATTCGGAGTATATATTTATTCTTCCGAACACACTGGTGATCGCTTTCTAAGTGGCCAGCGCTACATTATTATTAATACTAATATTACTAATAACGTATACATGACAACAACGTCTAGGCCCCAAACTAAGCATTAGCTTGTGTTTTGGATACCAAGCAAAGACACCACATCAATGTCTAGGCCCCAAACTAAGCATTAGCTTGTGTTTTGGATACCAAGCGAAGACACCACATACATATAACAACCAAGACTCGGTGCCAGTATCAATATTAATCATATAAATAATGACCCGACCTGGGATTCGAACCCGGAACCTCCAGCTTCATAGGTAGGGTCGCTGCCTACTGGACTAAGTAAGCGGTCGTCAAATCATCCTGCTATTTACTGTCTACCAGAAGTATTGTATTGTATCACGATGCGTTTATTTTTGAGGTGAATCTGATGAACGTCTTATTTTACGGTCGAGCGGCTTCGCCTGAAAAATTGCTACACGACAAACATTCGTTTTGGCGCCTACCAAAGAATACATGCTTGACTCCACCCTATGTCTTCCAATGACGTCCCAGGCAGCGCAAATAAACCGTTACGCCAGACAGGCGTCGTCTGTTTTAAAAAAAAAAAACTATTTTAAGAGTTATAATTTATTCAATAAAAAAAAAAAACGTTACTGAACGGATGGCATGGTATGATGGTCTAGAAAATCCAAAACCTTATGAACAATGACTGTACTTTACAGTCAAAGTATCAAGTTTAACATACTGAAATTGTAATGCTATCTACAGTAGGGCGAGCGGCAAAATCGTTCATAACTCCATGGTGTTTACATACTGAATTTCGTCTTTGAAAATATGAAAGTTTCCGGAAATGTAATTGAATTTTTTTATATATATAGTTCACCATCGCCTGAATCGTGGGAGGAGGGCCTGCCGAGTGGTTATGAAACTCAAGCACCTGAAACTTACTCACTGAAACTATTACAAAGATGTTCAGAAAAACGCCCGTACAGAAATGTTGAATCTAGGTAATTATTCACTTTAATTTTTTCTTATTTAAATTGGACCCTTGTTTGCGTAACTCGGCGGACGGCAAAAATTATCGTTGCATTGTTGTACTTCTCATATACATAGAGAAATTCTACGGCTATGTATTTAATTAAACATTAGATTATTTTTCTATTGCTCCAATACTGTTGAAGATACATTCTGAACCCTGTAAGCCTGACCCTCCTATAATCACGCGGGGCGAAAATTTGCGCCTCACGAATTCATAAGAAGTCTGACCGTCATGATTACGATACTAGGAGTAAAAATAACGAGATACCGCATTTAGACCATAAAAACGTGAGGAAAAAAATATACGCCGCAGACCTAATATACGCCTTGCTGTTTTGAAATCTTCACCGCTGTAAAGAAGAATTTAGTGTAACTCGCATGTAAAATTCGTATTGGAAAAGCAAATAAAGATTTCGAAATAGTAAACAGTAATAATGACGTATGGTTTTTCTAATATTTGGGTCTGTTATTTTCAATAGTTTCATTACGAAGTATGAGACTTTCCACCCAATTTTCCATCTTGGCATTTATGCTATGTAAGATTCAAACATATTTTAGGCTCGACAAACTCAATAATTTTTTTATGGTGATCATATATATAGAGTCGTGATAGCCCAAAGCGCAACGAACCTGTCTTAAATTTATAAGGCCCCATAGGGCCATAGTTCGAATCCAAGCGTGTACCGATGAGTTTTTCTGACTTAAGTACACAACTATCACTGACTCCGTGCTTCGGAGGCCACGTTAAGCAGTCGGTCCCGCACGCTGTCAATAGATGGCGGTCGTTACAGTCCCCGACCCGCAGTGGAGCAGCGTGGTGGATTTAAGCTCCAAGCCCCCTCCTTACCCTGGGGGAGGCCTAAGCCCCTGCAGTGGGGTAAAAATGGGCTGATGAAGTGATTATATATTATTTTACAATACAATACCCATAAAAGTGCGAATTGACTAGAAGCCTTCTTCTGCGTTTACCGTCTAACCATTTATATTATAGCTAGTCGTGTAAGATGGCCAGTTTTAGTCCAAGTTTCAGTGCGCGAGGTCCCCGCGCGCCAGTCTTCACCCTCGCGAACTTGCGTTTGACATTTTAGATATTGTGAAGTGACACTTATGGCTCTATCAATACCAAACGCTGCTGTCAAATTTTTTTGCTTTACAACAATATCCGATGATATACTAGTTTACCTAAGGATCAGTTTAAATGTAAAATAAAAGATATTTTATGCGAAAAACGAAAGCGAGTCGGATTCGCAGACGAAGTATTCCATACCAAGTGCAATATAAAAAATCATGTTTCTTGTAATTTTTAACGTTATTTTATTTTTATTATTTGTTGTTATAGCGGCCAAACTAATATACACTATGAAAATTTCAAGTGTCTATTACGGTTCGCACGACACATCCCTGGACAGACAGACGGACAGTGGAGGCTTAGTGATAAGACTCCAGTTGGTACTCTGGGTACGGAACCCTATACAGCATATGAAATTGAGGACTATTTAGATGATAACTGTTGGCGGTTAGAAAAGAATAAAGAAGTACTTAAGCAAACATAAATACACTTTTTCCATACTTTTGCCATTAATACGGTCTTTATGACATCGAAACTTGTACCGTAATATTGTATTTTAGAGTATTAGGCCTTTTTACTTTACATCAATCTTAAAGAGCATTCTGTTTGTAATGTATTCGTAAACTGTGAAAAGAAACCCGCTCGCGCCCTTAATCCGCCATTATTACATTTGAAGTATCTACTTAATTTTAATCTCAAATGTATTGAAAATCGTCATATACTTGTACCCAGTAAGTTAACTATATATTATAAGCACCTTCACTATAATATGCAGCTTACCATACTTGCATCATAATGTACTGCTATATTTTTTGATTAAATCATATAATATTTTTACGTTTTTAAGGTTCTGTATGTTAAAAAAAAAAGACGGAGCCGACTCGCACTTGCCCGATTTTTTTCATTATATGTTAGCAACAAAAACTATAGCCAACAAAAGGGTGTTTAAGTATTTATGTGACAAAAAACTTCCATTCCATCAGCTATTTTTTATACCCCACTCCAGGGGCTTAGACCCCCCTCAAGATGAGGGTACTTGGAGCTTAAATGTACTACCCTGCTCCAACGCGGGTTGGCGGATTGTAATGGTCGCCATCTATTGACAGCGACCGACTGTTTAACATTCTCTCCAAAGCACAGAGTAAGTGATATGGTACACGCACGGATTCGAACCACGGCCTCCTAGATTTATAAAACGGGTTCGCTGCGCTCGGGCTATCACGACAAAAAGCTTCATATAAATTATTATACCGACAGAGAAACATATATCATTTGTCGTCAGACAGACGTTTAAAACGGTATATTTTTTTTATAGATCGACAGTTCATGGCACATGGGAAGACGGACCACCAAGTAATAATGCAGCATCAATGCCAGAAATATTCCCATTGCCGCATACGCTACGTCGGTCATCGATCAAACCATCGAATAGGGTTAATTATACATTCGTTGAACAAATAAAAAAGGGAAAGTATTTATAGAATAGATGCGAACACTGAAGTAACGTCTTGCAAAGCATGATCATGTAAAATTAGTTGCGCTGTTTTATTCGTCTATAACGGCAGCTCAATCAATGTATGGAAATAAAATTGTAAATAATTAATGAAAATTAAAAATCAATGGCGTTGGACCAAAATTTTAAAGTTGTTTTAAAATTACTAAAATTGAAAGGAATAAGGTTCTAGAATAATCTCGCAAAATAAAAATTAAAAATGTGTGCGTGTAACCTTTACGCGCGATTGAAGAAAAACTTTAAAGTTTTTTTTGCATGTTTTATAATAACAAATATGAGATGATTCTTCGCTACTATCCCAGTCTGACAATTCTTGTAAAAGTTCGAAGTCAGAATCGCTTTCACTGGACGTAGACATTTTCACACTAAATTACAACTAAATTAAATAGATATTGGTTTCAAAATATTAGGATAAAAGTAATTTAGCGAATTTTTATTTGATGATAGCAGACGATCGATAGGTAAACCATCACATTTGACAGATAGGCCGCATGTTTATCCTCAGTAATAAATTCTATCTTTCAACAGCTGTCAGAAGTATATTGGGACGCTCGAAATGTCAATAGAATTTCTTACCCTAGTATGGTTAGACCGTCGATAGATAGGTAATTGGGTTTGGCTGTTAGAGATTTTTAAAAAACTTTGCAATTTAAAATATTTTTTTTAAAACTGTTGAATATTTATTCACTTTGCTATTCACAATTGATCCGTTTGAAAATTTGGAAATAAATAATCTTAATTGATTATGATATTTGCCACTAGCTGGCGTATAAGTCAAGAAACGTGGAGTATATGACATATACTTACGAGCAATCCAAATTATTATTTCTTAAATTGCAAAGTTTTTTAAAAATCTCTAACAGCCAAACCAAATTACCTATCTATCGACGGTCTAACCATACTAGGGTAAGAAATTCTATCCATTGTATAGTTTTGTCGTCTCAATAACCTATCGACGGATAGACATATCTACCGTCGCACGCCATCTATTTTTAAATAGCGGAAACTATACAGACTATAGTAAGCGTCACTTCCGTCAGAAAAAAAATCTGAGTTACTCCCTAGTCGCGCCTAAAGAAGTTTTACTTCAAAAATTTTTACCATTTACTTTGCCAGATATTTAAGAAAATTCATCTGGGCAGTTGAAGTTATTCCGCCGAAAAAAAAAGAAAGGAAATATCAAGGTTTGTTACTATGTCAAAAAAAATTGTAATCCTGAATCAGTTAAAACAAATATTTTTTCTAAAGATTTTATTTAGTCTTAGATAATGCAAGTAATAAACATCTGTCCAGATAAAGTACAGTGATATTTTATTAATCAAATTTTGAAAATAAATGACTAAGAAAAGAGAAGATTAAATGTTTTTTATTCCCTGAGAAAGCTATAGAATTGTCTATATTATCGAAAAAAATTTAAAAACTATACATTAAAAATTTTAGTCAAAGTGCATTCAGTTCACTGATACATTTGTGTGTGGATAATTTAATAAGCGGACTGCGGAACCAAAAGTAATTAATTCTTAACTTATGTTTGCTTGCATGTGATGAATTAGTCCACGTAACTATCCGTGTTCTGTGCTGCAATTGGCTGATGCCTTTTGTTTTGTCATGTACCTGAGTACCTAAAAGAAACTTCTAGGATGTGAGCATTGTTTTCTTCGCGTTCTTTTTAAAATTTTTGCAATTACTCATAGATTAGTACGAGAGAGACAAAAATTATTAAATTTTTCGATCCTTTTTTTTGTTAGTTATTCATTCAAATGATACCAATGTATAATGCTTATATTTGTTGTTTGTTTGCCTTCTAAAGCAGTTTTTTTTTTTAATATTTCACTTCGACCATATACCGGGTGTTCGGCTGAATGGAACATAGTCCAAATTTATACAGTATGTAGAGCTTACCGAACTAAACAAAAACTTTCAAGTGAGCTGATGGCGTAAACGGTTAGCAAGAAAACATATTTAAAGTTGAACTACGTTCAGCCGAACAACCCATATATAATGTACTGCGTGTTTTGCTGAACTTAATCCAAAGTTATAGAGCATGTAGAGATTACCGAACGAAATAAAAAGTTTCAAGTGCACAGATGCCGTAAACTAACGATTACCGAAAAAAAATTAAAGTTTTTTTTTTTTTAACTTTTTCGGTAGTTCGGTAAGCTCTACACGCTCTATAAGTTTGTACTACGTTCAGCCGAACACCAGATAAACCGCACTGAAAATTGTCTCCAGCACTGGTGATTTGTACGTCACCTGTGTAGTGACAGGTTAATGCGAGCTATTTTTAGTACTAACATTGGTGAAATAAACCGAAAAGTTAGTAATACATTACAACCGGTGTGCATTCACTAAAATTTGAGAATGGGTTACTATATATACACATCAGATGAGTTCGTAAATAAAAAAAAAAATGTTTTAACCATGCAATGTCTTCTGTAATCGTTAATTGATTTAAAATGTAAATATATGCACGTCTCAACGTTTGCCTCGAGTGTTGTTGTACTAGAAAAACTAGCGCCATCTATTAGATTTTTTAGTAATTATACCTACATCGTGACTTTCAGAGCATAATCTTAACGAGACGTGATTCTGTAATTTGTATTACAATATACAGCGTTGATTCGTAGATTTTCTTACAACATGCTATCAGGTAACAAGATAATACATAGGCAATGATTACATATTAATATTTTATTTCATACAATATCTATATATAGTACCGTACTTCATTGCGCGTACGCCTATATCGCTTACTTGCGCTAGGCGTGTAGAAGCCAGTTAGGTCCATGCCGCCGGCTCGAGCAATGTAAATTATCGGTTGCACATTATTTTTACCTCATATGGTGGATAAATTGTTTGTATTTTATTATGAGTAATGTGATTCAGAATTTTTTATTTATATTTTATGTGATTCGTATACAAATATCTGATTATGTCACAAGGAAATCTATGAATCAAAATGTAGCATATTATACAAAATTGTTATTATAAAATGAATGTTTATGATTAAGTACATTTATATTTTTAGTTTTTAAGTTTGGTTTTGACCATCTAATCTCACGTGCTAGTAAAACTTATATTACAATTACATTCAGTGTACTAAACGTCTAAAATCGTTAATAAAACAGAAATAAAATAAGTTACTATCGCCTTTAAAGTAGGCACTATCGCTTGCAATACAACTACGCCAACGCTTCATCCAGGCCTCCATAATTTTTGTAGGCTGATTATTGATAAAGGTGTAAAAGTCGGACATGGCCATATCAGGTGATGACAGTGCTTTTTATTTGCATTTTTAGAGTGTTTCACTAATTGCATAATAATGGCTTTGTTTGATGGATGGTACATTGTCATGGTGCAAAATCCGTGAATTGTCATGACGCTTGATAGCGGTAATCGAAGAAAACTGTCAGCATTACCTTGATTTTTGAGCGACTTTGTTGCGTTTTTTGTTTTTGTTTCGGCTCGTTTTTGGAGACGCCATTCCGAAGACTGTTGACTTATTCATATGTCATACTCTTAAATCCATGTCTCGTTTACCATCAGCCCATCAATGCTCCACTGCAGGGGCTTAGGCCTCTCATCGGGATGAGAGGGATTCCACCACGCTGCTTTAGTGCGGGTTGGTGAATTGTAGCGACTGCCATCTATTGGTGGCATCTGAGACCGACGGCTTAACGTGCTCTTCGGGGACCGTCAGTAATAGTTATGTATTTATATACATAACTATTACTGACGGTCCCCGAAGAGCACGTTAAGCCCGTTAAGTTAGAGAAAACTCATTGGTACGTGCCCTGGGATTCGAACCATGGCCTTCTAAATAAAAAGCGGGCTAACTAATACTCGGCTATCACGCCATAATCAAACATGTGTCGTCAGGTCGTCATTAATTATGCCTTCCATGAAGGTGAGGTATGTAGAAGCTCGGAAATCCATGTCTCCAGCAACCTGCTTTCAATGTTTTTTTTTTTGACAAAATTAAGCTCTTTCGGAACCGGTCGTGCGGCGACGCGTTTCATGCCCAAAATATCAGTTAGAATGTTATGAAGAGACATAAAAGATATATTCACTTCTTGAGCCAATTTTCTAAGACTTGACTGCGGCTTTCAAACATCAGTTTCTTAATTCCGTCGATCTTTTCGTGTGTTCGTAGCCCTTGAACGTCGACCAGAACGGAGCTAATCAACTGCCACTTCTCGGTTTTCGTTGAATGTTTGACACCTACCTTTAATTCTTTAAGGTCTTCTGCAACATTTTCAGCGATTCAGCGCACGATACTCATATTTGAAACATATAATTTAAGACAGACTTTTTGTCTAACTGTAAACCATTGTAAACAAAAAACATGCATAAATATTTTCATGTAATATGTTTCATAAATAAAATTTAAAAAAAAATTAAATAAAATATGTAAAATATGTACATAAAAATATGTAAGTTTTGACAATAAAGAATTGTTGTATATTGTCAAATGTGTTTTTAATGCTTGTTATTTTATCCTGTTCATTTATTTTGTCCGAAACGAAATCACTAGCTGAACCACCCATTTCTCAAGTTTAACTCCTACTAGATGAGGATGTATTGTTATATTCAATCTCACAACTCTAATCTTTGCTCGTCGTTAATTTCGAAGCCCGTTGATTTGTAGTTAATTCAAATTGAAAAAATGTGATTAGTAATTAAAAAATTAGCATGCGTTTTCGTGCTGTGTGGCGATGAGTAGCGACAAATGTATAATATAATAAAGCTGAAGAGTTGTTTGTTTTTATGTTTGAACGCTCTAGTGAAATTTTTATCTATAGCCAAATTTTAATACAATGATCTTTAGTAAAAGCCGATGGACGTCTTATTTTCTTTTAATATCGTTTAATAGGAAAATATTGAGATATGACTACACAGACTTTTCCCAGAACAACCAATATATCTAGTCACCACGGACGCCTCACGCTCCGCCTCGTAGGTATTGTAATGTATATGAAGTTACATGTTCGCAAAGGTTATTTTTTAAAAGTAAATTAATTAATTAAAAAGTAAAATCGTAGATCTACGTAATTGTCAAGTTTGATCTACGTATTTTTCAAAATTCGAGTTGGCAACACTGACAGTGACACACCCTTCTTTAGTCTGTGATATTCTGTCTGTGGCATGTCTGTGGGTGACGTGATAGCTAGGTACGTACGTTAGGGATGAAATAATTAATATCGATATACATATCAAAACCAGACAAATATCGATGTTCGATGTATCGACCGTTCTAAGCCGATTAAAAAAAATTTAATTAGGATGCCCCTGTAAATGAAAAGTGAGGGCGAAAAAGATTTTTTTCATATCTTTTGGAGTAGAGTGGCTTTGAATATATATAATTTTTTTTATTAAATAGATTTTCTTTAATGTTTTCTCCACATCAGGTCCCATTTACGGATTAAAAACGTATTGAGTATATATATATCGAACTACGATAAATATCAATGTTCAATTTATTGACTGATAAAATATCGATACAACATTGATATTTTTATGCGTATAATGTGGATCTGTGATGTGGATATATCGTAGCATCCCTAGCTGTAGTGTAAAAGAAGTAGCACAAAATAAAATTCTGTTTGTGAACATGGTCAACAGTAAAATAAAGGTACTGTTTTTATGTATGTATTCTGAAATCATTACTTATCTTACTTATTTATAATCCCATTCTATAAACTATATCGAAATATTAAATATCAATTCTTTATCATAATCTTAAAGCAATATAAGTGGTTTGTTTACAATCAGCAAATGTTATCAGTTTGACGTTTGTTTGACGTTTACGCATTACCTAACATAACCTGTAAATTAAATTCTGCTAGATAAATTAACATGTCTGGTTACGATTTAAAACGGGAAGAAGAAGTGAAGGAATATATTGAAAACTTGGGCATAGAATACCGTTTCGGCTGTTTCAAAGAGAAAAAACCACAAGTTTGCCATTTACTCGGAGATTATTTGGAAGCTATCAAAAAGGATTTCGAAAAGGCTGCTAAAGTTTATCGAAGTAATTGCTTGGACTATAATTACGGAAAATCGTGTTTGAAGATCGGAAATTACACTTTAGTTGGCAAAGCATTTGGTAAAGGTGATGCCGAAAAAGCTTTGCCTTATTTCGAGAAAGGTTGTGAACTAAATAACCCTACGTCGTGCCTTCATGCTGGGTTGCTTTTGACTGCGACTGGCCCTAATGCTTCCGTTAAAAGGGATGTACCTAGAGGCAAGTTTGGATTATCTAAGTTAATTAATTTTGACATTATGCAATTTGTACTCGATGTTTTTGTTTTTTTGCGATTTATGTCGGTAACTCAACTTTTACATGTGGCTCTGCCCCGAAGACATTCATAAAGTCTCAAACTTTTGTCCCGTCGTATTACTTGGAGTACCTAACTAGAAACTAGTCATTCATTTTAAATTTTGATAAACTGCGCATCTCGTGGTATCTAACCTTTCCCTAAGATAAACAGTAATCTGTGTTACTCTCTGTCTCTTTACTATCTCTATGCATATATCATGTTTCGTTGCTCCAATACATGGCAAAAAAAAAACAAATATACTTTTACTATTATTTAATGCATTCACTGTGCTGCATTAATTCTATTGGGTACCGTAAATGCTGGTGAGCGTGTAGCCCTTTACAGTTAGACCATGGACGCCTGCGCTCAAATCTGAACATTTTCTATTCTGGTCATTTTCAAATTGCAGCTAAAATCATGAAAAAAGACATAAAACACTCATGCTGGCCCGTACGGTAAGGTGAGGGGACTCTATCTGCTGCAATCAATGTGCAAGGCAATCCTCTGTTCACCCGTTGCCC
This sequence comes from Luffia ferchaultella, assembly GCA_949709985.1. NCBI lineage: Eukaryota > Metazoa > Arthropoda > Insecta > Lepidoptera > Psychidae > Luffia > Luffia ferchaultella. The sequence continues at coordinate 4,645,651 of OX453264.1, read as the reverse complement.
GTTTTGATCAGTATTCAGATATGAGCAAGCATCTATACCTATACTAGAATTGCTTCATTTTTAGAGAAACAAGAAATATTAAAATAGATTGGTATATTCTGAAGGACTATGAAATTTGCCACCATTTAAAGTATATTAAATAGCCTGATACTACTTAAACCCTATTTCATTCTTTCCTCAGACCTATCTTCATTAATTACATAATTGAATGCCCTAAAAATCTTTGTCACTAGATAAACCTTATTTGACAAAAAATGCAAATAGTTTGTCATAATAGGCTACTTACTTGTATTTGCAAATAAATGACGATGGCTGGCATGTCCAACAAAATATTTTCTAAAAAAATTCCTATTGGTTGGCTTCTTCTATTATTTGAATCCTACAGCCAATCACAAGCTTCATTCTTTGGTCTATGAAAATTTTAAACTAATGGGACGGATAAATAATTCCATGAAATGAAGGGTCAAGTCAAATTGGCCTGCCACAAAGTGCACAGTATACTTATGCAGCTTATATTCAAATAGCTATTCTGCAATGGATGTGTTAACTGACTGACACTCAAAAGATTTCCAATTCTCTTCATTTATTACTATAAATTGAATCCATACAGACAAACAAAAAGTAGGTACTTCAATTCAAATTTAATGAAACCAACTATATTATGATCATCTCAGAAATGCTATTTTTTTCCAAATATTTTTCATATTGTTTTTTGTGTTTTAGGTTATAATTATTTAAAGAAAAGCTGTGATGCAAATGATGATAAAGCATGCCACTATCTTTCCGGGATGTACCTGACCGGAGTACCCAAAAATCATGCCGATTTAAATCCTCACAATCGAGAAAAAAACAAGAATATAGATTTTCTAATAAAACCAGATTTTAAACAGGCATTTCAATTTGCGCTCAAAGCTTGCGAACACGGTAACATATATGCGTGTGCCAATGTTAGCCTGATGTACAAGAAAGGAGATGGCGTTGAGAAAAATGAAGAACTGTCACTTAAATATAAGCAAATAGTGTTAGATTTACAATCAGCAGCTGAAACAACAAAAGAGGTGAAATTCCAACAAGGACTGGAAGATAAAGTTTAGCTATTCATCAGACATTGAAAATTGCATTTGAATTACATGCATGAACCATATTTCACAATAAACGAATAAAATTTTTATGTACACATGTCCTAAATACCAGAACTGTCAAGATATCATGTCCTCTTATTTTAAACGATTGAATACTTGAACAAAATCATAGATTATACAAACTATACATCGTTATCATTGGTTTTTTTAATATCTTATCAAATTACTTTAATGAAATGTTCCAGAATCTTTTTACATGTGCATCACACTAAATTTGACTTCATATTGCTATGTCAAAACGTAGTGGTGTGTATGTCTGTGGCGTACTTTTTTGATCACTTTTTGGTCACGTCACGTTATGGTATATACAGGATGAAATTTTACCCACCATCCAAAAATGTTCTAGATGTTAGGTATCACCAATAGACCTCATTACGTGTATTATAAATATAATAAATATTACATTTTCATACTAAATGATTATATCTAGTGTTATTTTATAATGTTTGGTTGCCTTCTCTTTCACGACGTGCCTGAGACTTTGAAACCGAAACGGGGCGGAGCATGCAGCGGCCGTGAATGGTGACTAGACTTATTGGTTTCTTTGGGAATGGTTTGTTTAGTCATATCTCAATATTTTTCTATTGAACAATACTAAAAGGAAGCAAGACAGCCATCAGTTTTTTACCAAAGATTAAATTAAGATTTGGATGGTTGTTAAAATTTCACCTTATATATAAGAACACACCTGTTTCCCATGGACTCTACTCCGAAATATTCTGTATAATATGAATGTTCACTAGTTTGTACCTACTGTTGCACTAGCTAGGCCTTAGAATACCTGAAGTATTGTTAAATATTGTAAATGATATTAGGTAAAATATTAAATAAAACAGTAGAAATATTAAAACGTGTTTTAATAATTATTAATACTTATTACAAAATCTTCAAATGAAAACTGCGCTGAAGTGTCTATTATGTCTGCAGAACCTGTAGCTGTTTTAGAAGCTTTATCATAAGCATATACACTGGAGGCACTTAATGTTATTTTCTCAGGTAGCAGACGTGCATTGCAGCATATTGCTCGATGTGCTTTGGGAGTGCAAGGTGTCCCAATTGCGTATACAATTCTGAACCTGATACACGATTTTAGTGAAGCTGATAAAATACTGTCTCGTCAATTCAATGGATACCATCATATGTAGGATTATTAGGTAATAAAGAGGCCGATCGTTTGGCAAAGAAAGGGATAGGAGAGGGGATGAGGATCAACATAGAACCACACTACACTGAATTATTGTCGATAGTTAAATTAAAATGTCATGACAATTGGAAGCAATATTTCAATACTCTAAGCAATGTAAAAGGAATTTGGTACAAAATAATCTGAAATCAGCCTCCGCGTGTACCATGGTTCATAATATGTGTATGAATAGATGCAAAATTATCATAGTTTTTCGGCTTTGGTCTAGACAAATTCGATTAAATGGGTTTACATATCTCATTAAAAACACAGAATCTCTAAATTGTGATGTTTGTCAAAAGATTGAGGACGTAACCCATGTTTTGATGGAGTGTGACCGGTGTGTGAGGAAGAGAATGTCAATGACGATCAAATTAGGTGCTGGTGATTCGAATCTGGGATCTTTCCAGAGCATCCTGAGTGAGCTTGACTCCGACTTCGCTGACATTATATATAATTATGTACATAAATATGTATCGATCTGCGGACTTGATTACTGAAGGCATATATGTATACATATAAGAATAGTTACCAACGAGGGTGACATATCTCACAAGGGATAAAAGCCTCTTAAAAAATTTGAATAAAAAAAATTATTATCATTTTATTAAATAATTTAGTTTTTTTGTACACACTCATCACAAGTGGCAGGGTCATCTTTCTGTTATGATTTAATTTCTTAAAGTCAATAATATTCATTTGCAGGATATAGATATTAGTTAAGACTTAATTTTTGAAATACAAAGGCAGGAAATTTTTTCACATTGAAATATTTTTTTGAATGAATTATCGATACAGCATGACTAGTACGTCGAACAAATACTACGCACGAGATAGAGGCGGCCGCATGTGTAGCCGGGAAGGACATCCTCTGAACGACCGACGTAAATGTCAGTCGCCCGCGTATTCCCACGGTAATACAATAACTTTGTGGAGCCATATCGCAATATAATTAATTATTTGTTTCGGCTACTTTCCGCTGTGGTAGAACATTGTTTCTCTATAGTATGACATTGTGTATTTTTGTCAATATTTCGACACCCTTTTCAGGAATTCTCTTAGAACTTTGGCTGTTATCAGGCCATAGCTTATGTACATATTTACATACATACTTTATACATCAGTTCAAATCTTTTTATAGGTGAACTGAGTTGATATATTGTACATTGAGCTTGACCACCTCTTTCAAATTAAAAAAATGTTTGAGGCTTTTCTAAATATTTTTTTTATGAGCTACAGAATTTTAAATACAGAAATGACGTTAGTAAAATATCGAAGGTTTCATGATATTATTTTTTTGAATATAGAATAATGTTTAAAAAATGGTTTAAATTTAGAATTACAGAGTAATGGTGTTGATAACTATCCTTTATTTCTGTAAAATTATTTAGAAAGTTTTTTTTTTCTTTTACACACATATTTAAATGCATATGAGTTAATAAATCGCTCGTGGTCACTTTCCTTGGACAATCTGTACGCTGGTTCAAGTACGCCGGAATGTGTAAATTGTGTAGATTATCGGTGTTAAAGTATATATGTATATATTATAAAGAACATTCAAGTATATATATATATCAGTTGTTTAGTACCTTTAATACAAGCATAATACTTGTTTACTTTGGAAATAGATGGCGCTGTGTGGGATGTCCCATGTTATTATTATATTAACGTCATACAAACTTATCACAAATGTTAAAGATCGGCATCATAGGAGGTTCTGCGTTCGACGACCCTGAGCTCTTCAAGGATCCCAAAGAAACCGAAGTTGTAACCCCATTTGGAAAGCCTTCTGATGTTGTCATCCAAGGAACGGTAGATGGCGTGCCGTGTGCGCTGCTCGCGAGGCACGGGAGAAAGCATCAGTACCAACCGAGGTATTAAGTTTTGATTAATAATTATTCAGAGGTGTAAATGGTAATTTTCACCAAAATATGTAGTCCACTCCACAGCTGCAACTATTATAGAAGATAGTATATGAGCACAGAATATAATACAGTATGTTCAGACAAGTTATCTGGCTAATGACCAGTCATTCCATTTCAATAATATATCAGAAATAATATTCTTTCTAATGAGCGCGTCTGCTTCAAAAAAAATTATGTATCAAACGCTATTTCACACGATAAAGTATAACAAAGCGAATTCTACACTTTTAGAGTTTTGAAAAAATACCGATTATTACCGCAGATATAACAAATTAAAATTTTTGTATTTACGACCCGCTCGTGACGACACTTGGTGCGCGGTACGTAAAAACGATCCGTTTTAGCCCATAGTAATCTAACCGAATGGCGTCATTGCACAATTTACTTTGAAAATTTCTATCTTCAGCATTTGTGTAGATATCAATTAAATTCTTTCACTTATTACTTTTTTAAATGAAATATATTTCTATAAAAACAAAAATTACAAGACGCGCTCATTATATTTCGCTTAAGTGGCAATGGGTGGGCACTCATATTTGCCGTAGAACCGACAACCGTTGGGGTAGATGAGTTCTCGAGTGGAGGCCACGTACCGGGAAGCGAAGCGTTGGACGCCCTTCGGCCAGGTGGACTGATGACCTAAAGCGCCATACCGGGGGTGATTGAATCCGGAAGGCGGAGGACCGTGTGTGGTGGCGAGCCTTGGGAGAGGCCTATATCCTGCAGTAGAGAGACACGGGCTGATGATGATGATGCGCTCATTATTGGGCTTTGTTTTAATTAAGGCATTCGCATGAAAAAACGTAACATATTGAAAATAGTTGAAATGAATTCAGTCAATTATTTTGAAACATTTTGAATGAAGTAATTAGTTACAGTTGGTAATATTTAATCTTTTGTTTCCCGTAGCGATGTGAACTATCGTGCCAACATCTGGGCATTGAAGTCTTTGGGATGCACCCATGTCCTGGCCACAACTGCCTCCGGTTCCTTACAAGAAGAATACCATCCTGGGGATTTGGTCGTAGTTGATGATTTCATTGACAGGTTAAATCATTTTTAATCTTTCGCTTTTTCCAACGTATAAGACAGGGTCATGTATTTTCACGGTTCATAAGTGATAACAATTATAAAGACCGGTACGTCTCTTCGCCCCTTGTGGGGTTATGAAAGTCGGGCTTACAGTGATTCATACACCGATGTGCTGTCAAGCTGTCTGAATAGAAAAATGTGTGAATGAAGATCAATTATCACCAATAAAAATAACTGGATTTTTTTTTCAAAATGGCGCACGTAAGGTGTTGTGGCTTCTGGGGGTATTTTGGATAAACTATAATAATCGTACAACGTTGCCTTTTTTATTATTTTCTTATAAAAATAGTTTATTTATTTCCTTTATTGGAGACAAACAGTAACAAAAGGCATAATAAAGTATAGACAGTATACAAACTTAATTACATTTGTTCCCTTACATAGTAACACTGAGAACATAAAAGGAATTGAGAAATTTACACTGTATAGCTAAATCTAATTAAGCAATAAAACTAGTTGTTAATAATTAAATTATAATGTAAAGTAAAATAAATTTAGTGCTGTACAATTCCAATCTGCGCTAATTGTTCAGCCATATGTTATTACAAGCTAACACCCAAGCCGGAATCGCACTTTACACTTTACCATTAAAGATGTAAAGCAATAAGAGGTTACATAGAAAGAGTCCGCAGCACAGCTACACAGAGCTGTTCCCAAATACCCGCCCAAGTTTGTTACGATAAATGCCGCCAGAGCACGAAAACATGTCTAAATCATTTAATTTACTGTGGAGTGCACATATTCTGTGGAGAGGCGCACATTCACCAGTATTTGTTCTGGCTATCGGAACCTGAAACAAGTCTTTTGGCCGTGTAGGCTTTGGTGGTACTCGAAACTCACACTGGAGAGCAAATGATTGGAATCCACATCGCCAACGCAGATACTCCGAAGAGTAAGTGCGTCCGCTATAGAGCGTCCATTATGTAAAGACAGCATTTTATATCTTATTAAAAGTTCGCTGTATGAGCAGCGAGGATAACCCATTCGGTAGTTGATGGTACGAAGTAATTTTTTTTGGACTATTTCAATTTTAGTATAGTAAGTTTGATAGATAGTGTCGTGATAGCCCAGTGCGCAACGAACCTGTCTCAAATTTATAAAGCCATAGGGCCATGGTTCGAATCCGGGCGTGTACCAATGAGTTTTTCTGACTTAAGTACATTAACTATCACTGACTCCGTGCCTCGGAGAGCACGTTAAGCAGTCGTTCCGGGACGCTGTCAATAGATGGCGGTAGTTACAATCCCCAACCCGCAGTGGAATAGCGTGGTGGATTTAAACTCTAAACCCCCCCCCCCCCCTCTTTCTCTTGGGTAGGCCCAAGGGCCAGCAGTGGGGTAAAATGGGCTGATGATGAAGTTTGATAGAATGGGTTCCAAACAGGAGACACATACTCGAGATGGGGCCTGACTAAATTTAGGTAGAGACAAATTATTGAAATCTGATGATGCTTGAATGGTTTAGTTATCTGAACGATGAATCCCAGCATACGGTACGCTTTCTTCAATATACACTCCACGTGCATGTAAAGTTTAAGTTTAGTGTCGAGGTGTAAACCAAGATCTCGGATAGTGTTTACTGTATCCAGACTTTGTCTCCGAAGTTCAAATTTTGTGTTTATTAAGTTTTTTAGTGAATTAAAGTTAAGAATCAAACTTGACATTGGCAAAATTATCTAAACCAAGACAGTTGCTACAGACAAAAGGTTGTTAAGCAGTGAAATTCAGTAAAATTGTCGTTTTAATATTATTTATCAAAGGTCAGAAATAATAGGGGTTTAAGTATGAAATTGCCGTTCCAGCCACTGGCAATTTTGAATGAAAATATATAAAACCTGCATGGTTAACATCTTTAATTTCGACTTAAAACCACTGCTCTAATTTCAAAATCAATAAAATAATTGGATAAGTAATTGCATTTCATTTGTTTACACAATCGCGTCTGCACTCAAACATGGACACGTCGAAAATTCGAGTAAATTTTGAATACGGCTCCATTGTGGTACCAACACAACAGTTACAGCTCGTAACAGCATTGCTGTGTTTGGAAGAAACGTGTAAAAAACTTGATTTTAAATTATCTTGGATTTGTTTGTTGGAGCAGATGGCGCAAACTATTGGTTACCGAGAAAAACCCGTTTAAAGTTGAACTATGTTCAGCCGAAGAACCTGTATATACAATACCGCGTGTTCGACCGAACGTAGTCCAAACTCAGAGCGTGTAGAGCTTAACGGTCTAAACAAAAAGTTCTAAGTGAGCAGATGAGGCAAACTAACGGTCACCGAGAAAAACATGTTTAATGATTCATTTTTTTAAGTTTTTGTTTAGTTCGGTAAGCTCTACAATATTAGTATTACGTCGAACACCAGGTATAGGACCAAGTCAATTGATAATAACTTCCTTACAACCTCTTAACGAGAGTAGGTCGTATCATCCGTCACCATTCAGTCGCCATGAGTATTTTTCATATACCGAATACTATTTTTCTAGAACGTGGGGTCGAAAATGCACCTTTTACGATAGTACACCCGACGGGCCGGCTGGCGTCTGCCACTTGCCTATGAAGCCCGCGTTCTGTGACACAGCGCGCGGGGCTTTGCTACAAGCGGCGAAAAAGAGACAGTACAAATGTCACGACAAAGGCACCACCGTCGTTATACAAGGCCCTAGGTATGTACCCATACAGCGTCACCTAGTCCCAAACTAAGCAAAGCTTGTATTATGGGTACCAGACAACTAATATTCATTATTATATATACATATATAGATATTTTACACCCAGATGTGGAACAAATAGACATGTTCATGTACACAAATATTTATCCCGAGCGGGAATCGAACCCGCGATCCTTCGCTCCGCAGTTAGGGCTCTAAGCATTCGGCCGATCGGTCAGTCTAAATAAATTAATATTAATCTAATTATATTTATCAAGAAAATATAAAAATTTACTTAATACGATAATAAAATTTATTTATCGTCGTAACAAAAATTTGACAAAAAGAGCGAAAACATGGCCCCGTATCTACTAGACCAGGGGTCGGCAATCTTTTCAGGTTGAAGAGCCAAAAGTTACAATTCACAAAATATCCAAGCTTTTAAAGAGCCTCTAAAAAAATTTCATTTCAGTAGAATTTGCTTGTAATATAAATTTGATTTTATATTTAAAATAAACTATTTTAAATACGAAATAGTGTTTATTCATACAAAAACATATTAAAGTGTTTAGCTGGAATAATAAAATAATATTAATCCAACAATATAAGTACAGTTATAGAATAATAGTTTTAACAAAGGGAGCATTGGCTTTGCATGCCTTTTGGAAGTTTGGTTAAATCTGGCTGATAACTTGTCGTTTTAAACAAGCACGACTCTATATTTTCATTTGTTAGTTGGGTTTTTTACTTTTTATTATATTCATGGAAAAAACACTTGAGTGGGTGAGAGATAGACATGGTACTCACTCATGGATCGATTGCACAATTTTTAAGGGTTTTGATCATAGATAGTTATTGGTTTTGCATATCGAACTAGAGAGCCGCAACTTTACATCGAAAGAGCCGCATGGGACTCGCGAACCGCGGGTTGCTGATCCCTGTGCTAGACCATTAAAGTTACGTATATTAAATTCCAATAACTATTTATTTGACATCTGTTATCAGCTGAAACATTTTCAAGTCACATTCCAATGACGAATTGCTCTAAAACATCAGACCTGACAAAGATTTAAAAAAATATATATATATACAAGGTGAGATTGCTGAGCACATCTATACTAATATAATGAGGAAAGATTTGATTTTTTTGTTATGGATGAACTCAAAAACTACCCAACTGTTTTAGAAAATTCTTTCATCTATTGAAAACTATATTATCAGCGAGTAACATGAGCTATATTTTCTTTCAAACTAGTTTTACGCCCGCGGCTCCGCTCGCGTGGTATACACAGTTTAACACTGATTTAAAAAAAAAATCATTCAATAAAAAGCTACATTATCGTAACATGAGCTATATTTTATTTTCAAACTAGATTTCTGCCCGCGGGTCCGCTTGCGTGGACTACACAGTTGTACTGGAGCCCTATATTTTTTTTCCATATTATGTAGTTTGTACACTGAAGAGTGACATAGGCTACTTTTTATCCCGAAAAAGGGGTCCCGGTACAACTGTGTAGTCCACGCGAGCGGAGCCGCGGGCGGAAAGCTAGTTTCGTATATAGCGGTATGCCTTGCACACACTTTTTCAAACTTTTCTTGTTATACAATACAATGTAGTGCTTATAAAAAAAAAAACTATTTCAGGTTTTCTAGTGTCGCGGAGAGTTTGATGCATCGCCAGTGGGGTGGACATCTCGTAAACATGACCACTGTGCCAGAGGTAAATTTTTATTATGTGCTCGTCACTTTCAACTTAAGTGTCAGGTGAGTGTAGTTTGAGTCGTTCAAATTACGCCAACTTATTCTAGTGTTCAGTCTGCCATGCCATACACAACCCAACACACAACTCATTTCTATCCAACTTAATATATCCAACGGGCCGCGTAGTAGTAGACGACCGCTTAGCCTAGTGGGCAGCGACCCTGCCTGCGAAGCTGGAGGTCCCGGGTTCGAATCCCAGGTCAGACAGTATTTATATGATGAATATTAATACTGGCACCTGGTCTTGGTTGTTATATGTATGTGGTGTCTTCGCTTGGTACCCAAAATACAAGCTAATGCTTAGTTTGGGGCCTAGACGTTGTTGTGATTGTATGTGTTATTATTATTATTAGTATCATGTACACATGTGTGTGTATTGAGTCAACTATATAGTCGGCGACATGTGAATAGTACGCCTAATTGTTTTAACGTCGAGTCGAAGCGAAAACCTTTCGATTTATAACCATATCAAATAGCATAGTCATGTTAATTTAGGAAAGGATCACAGTACTAGATACCTACACAATTTGGTCGTTTATATTTTCAATCAATCAAGCAATTGAATGGTGTATGTGCCTAGAAGGTACAGTGATCCTTTACTACGAAACATGACTATGCAATTTGACAGCGATAGAATGAGTAAGTCAAATTTCAAGTTACTCCGAGAAGTCAAGCTTAGGGTATAGTACAGCAAAAAAGAGTAGTCGATAGATGAGGTCGCTACTATCGTCTATCTGGCAACCCAAATACTACGACTGAAATAATTTTGATACTTTTATTTATTTTCAATTTTATTTAGAAAACCTGAAGCACATTATTTAAATTTAAAGCAATTTATCATAAAAAATTAATAAATACAAAAATCTAATAGGGCTGTGACACTTCAGATTAGTGTTGCCAGGGATGTTAATTAGTTCTCAAAAAAATGTTGACTACTTTTTTGCCATACTATAGACACACGATTCAAAACGGCGTACTTGTTAGCGTCGTGTTTCTGGCGGCGGGATTTGGAAGAAATTCCATAATCGTACAACGTTACCTTTTTTATTACTGTCGAATAAAAATAGTTTTAAAAATATAAACCTAAATCACGTGTTAAAATTTACTATCACTTATAGCAACGTAAAGTAATAATTAAACTCATATTGGCGAAATTGCTTTATATTTGACTATTGGTTTGAGACCCTAACTGCGGAGTTGGCCAAGGGTCGCGGATTTAATTCCCGCCCGCGACAAATATTTGTGTGCATAAACATGTTTATTTGTTCCGTGTCTAGGTGTAAAAAGTATCTATTATATGTATTTTAGGTCTTAACCTATGAAGTTGCCGTTTTGTATGAAATAAGTTAAAGTATTTTTGTTTTCAAACATCTTTATTTCTGTTATTCAAAGTAATCACAGTGGCAGTTTATTGATGCCCTTCTTGTAAAAATGAACTGGACGGGAGGCAACAAACTCTTCAAAGGCATATTGTACTGTCTCTCGGGAATTTGATTTTTTCCCTTTAAAAACTTGTCCAAATTTTGAAAAAAGTAATAGTAGGTAGGTGCAAGGTCTGGTGAGTATGGTGGATGAGGGAGAACTTCCAAGCCCAACTCTAGCAGTTTGTAGATTGTTTGTTGTGCAGTATGGGGTCGCGCGTTGTCGTGAAGGAGCAGCGAGAACGACCGATTGACCAAAGCTGGTCGCAGACGTGCAAGCTTCTCCATCATTGTCTTCAGTTCTTCACAGTACACATCTGCAGTAATGCTCATGCCATTTTGTAAAAAGCTGTGATGAATCACACCGACACTAGACCACCAAACAGTGACCATCACCTTTTTATGGGTTATTTTTCGTTTAACACATTGTCCGTGCTGAACCAGGATCTAACCAACTTGCTGAGCGCTTTCGATTTTCAAACAGAATCCATTTAATTTAATTATTGATTACCTGGGTGATTTAATCATCACAGGTAACGATCCGGTTCAAAATTCCTTCATTTCTGTGCCTGTTGAGCAACGCGAGGCAGGTCTCGACGCGTACATTGGGCTGGCGATCGTTAAGTTCGTGTGGTACACATCTATCAAGCTATTTTACATGTAACCCATATATTGATGGAGTGTGACCGGTGTAAGACGGAGAGAATATCGATGACGACCAAATTAGGTGCTGGAGATTCGAATCTGGGATCTTTCCAGAGCATCCTGAGTGAGCCTGAGTCCGATTTTGCTGACATTATATATAATTATGTACATAAATATGTATTGACCCGCGGACTTGATTACTAAAGGCATATATGTATACATATTACAATAGCTACCAACGAGGCTGACATATCTCACACGGGATAAAAGCCTCTTCAAAAATCTGAATAAATAAAAAAAAAAAGCTATTTTACTTTGCTAATTTGTCGCAAATGGTCCAATATTGTTTTGATGCTAACATCAAAAGCTGCTGTTAGTTCAGCTGTAGTTTAAGTATCATCAGCTTCCACAATCGCCTTCAATTCATCATTGTTATTCGAGTCATAATTTCTAGAACGGAAGCGGGCAAACCAATAACGGGTTGTGGGTTCGTTTGTTAAGTTCTCTCCGTAAACGTTGTTGATGTTACGTGCCGTTTGTGCCGCATTAGTGCCACGACGGAATTCATATTCCATAATTACACGAATTTTTAAAGTGTCCATTATGACGAAAAATGTTGAAATGTAATGAAAACACAACCCTAATCAATAAACAAAAGACTGACTTTGTAAAAAGAATGTCATTCAGCCAATCAAATTTTTTTTTAAATTTTGTTTGAAATGGCCAGTACTGAATAAAGGCAACTTCATAGGTTAAGACCTAATATATTATAAAATAGAATTTTTATTTATACCAGTTGTCTACCCCATAATACAAGCATAACAATTGCTTACTTTGGGTCTAGATAGCACTGTATGGGATGTCCCACGTATTATTATTATTATTATTACCTATATATGAAAAATCCCATAATTATTATTAAGAAAAAGAATTAGGTAGACAGACAACTCATATGCCGTGTCGACCGTAATAATGGCGTAAGAGTGGGTGGGTTGTTATGAAATAAACTTCAAACTCGCATGACAAAATGCCCCATGCATTAAAAACCAATTCAACTTATACTTTTTAAAAGTTTTTAATCGTTTGCAATATTCACGAATATGGTATGGCTGGCGTGTACAGATAGGGTGACGTATTACAAATGTGATTCAGGGAGAGCTTGTGTAAAGAAGAATTTGTCAAACATTTGCATGTACTAAAACTCTTGTATTGATGTCCAGAAAATCGAACCTTGTACATATTGGAACTTTAAAAACGACGGTTATTTATTTTTTTACAGGTCGTGTTAGCCAAAGAAGCGGGTCTTAGCTATGCCGCATTGGCACTAATCACAGACTACGATTGTTGGAGAGAAAATTTAACATCGGTGTGTATAAATACATGAATTTTTTTTTAAATTTCTATTTGGGAGGAGATATTACAGGTGGTTTAAAAAAATATTTTTATATTAATATTTGGAAAAACAAAAACAATAAAAATTTGTTGGAACTATTAGCTTAGATCTAGGAATCAAAATGTTAGTTTGGTGGGCGATCCAAAAATTGCAAAATTATAAGATGGAGATGCGGACGGATTCAAAACCCGATTGTAATGTTAGAACCAAGTCTCTCAAGTATTCGTGATAACGCAAATGTCCTCAGAAGGTGATCCTCGGACTTTGTCTCGTAAGACAATATAGAAGAGCAATTTTTTTCTTAGCGACAACGTAATTGTGTATTCTAAAAAGTCGTGTCACACTTATTCCGCAATTTATATAATATACAATCTCATTTTTATAGGTGTCCGTTACTGAAGTGCTGGCCACTTTCACCAAAAACGTGAAGAAAGCCGCTGATGTAATTTTGGACGCGGTTTCGATTCTAGCTGCAGACGCGGATTTGGCTTATATAGAAAAGCACAAGGTAATAAAATTGTGTAATACTTCATAAGCTCGAATTTATTTATTTAAAGTAAATCACACATTGGAATTCAATATTTAAATTTTAAAGTATAGAAGTTTTTCTTGACAATCGTACAACAAAATAACTGAAACGAATTCCCTCAAATATAAACCTAAACGGTAAACCTATATGTATATGGGAAATATGTAACTTTCCAATAACAAAGTCAAACTGGTCGCCTAAAAAATAAAACAGACTCTCTCGCGGTAACAATTCGCTTCTAACAGCTAGTACATAAACGCTCGTTGCCTATACCCATACCCTACTGGTAAGTGTAAGGAGAGTGCAATATCGCTGTCCCGCTCTTATGATTTATACCCTAGTTTGCAACAAGTGACAAGTTTGTTTTTTTTTTGCTGAATGCCTCGCGGATAACTAAGAAAATCAGTGCTCGAACGGTACCCATCCCCCAGACCCTATTCACAGTACAGAAGTAGAAAACACTATTAGAGAATTATCCGCTAAAACTCCATCTGATTCACTCCCGCTGATCTCCCCAGAGGAGCTTAGTTCTACTATCAAAGAACTAAAGACCAAAAAAGCCCCCGGTTGTAAAGTAAAAGTTGAATTTGATTATTTTACCAAAATAGTATAAAATGTATTTTCACCTTTTCAGCACGGAAAGATCGCTTTTAATGCTTGAAAAGAAAAGGCAATACTCTATTTTTCTTATCTAAGTGAAAAAAAAACAGTCCCATACAAAAGTGTTGAGTCGTACTATTAATTGAATTTTAGAAAATTGTTTTTCCTAAATATAATAAATACATAGGGTTTCTATGCTGGTTAGGCGAAAAGTTGTATATTTCACACGAAGTCAAAATGTTTGGACCAAAATAAATTTTAGAATTTTGAGAGGTCAAAGTTTTAATACCTAATTGCCATCTGTACTTATGATTTTTTTTTCAAAAATCCTGAATCACCAAAAAAAGCTATAGTGGAAAGAAATTTTTCTTACATACAATAGGCTGTTTACATTTTTGAATAGCCTCAGGATGTTCGGCTGAACGTAGTCCAAACTTATGGAGCATGTAGAGCATAATGAACTATATAAAAATGTAAAAAAAAAATTAACACGTTTTTCTCGGTGTTAGTTCGCGCCATCTGCTCACTTGAAACATTTTGTTTAGTTTGGCAAACTTTAGACACTCTATAAGTTTGGACTACGTTCAGCCGAACACAGTGTATAGTTACTTATAGCAAAAACTTTTTTCAACAGCATACATACAGGTAGCAATCAGGTACATAGACATATATATACTAGCGTAGGAGACCAACTGACATCTAAACATCGCATTACCGAAACGGAAATGAGTATGTGTGCAAAATTCACATGTGGTTGAGCCAGTTTTAGTGATGTGCATAGGTGTTTTTTATATTATCGATAGCACGTAGTACTTTCATGATAATGTGTCGTTGAAATTACCGCGTTATCATAAGTCGAAATCGGCAATCCTATTTATTATTTTGAATCTGCTATACTACATAATTTTTGTTTTGAGTTACTTTTCCTAACTTTTAGTTTTTTAAAATGACAAATCATCAATCAGTCAATTCAAATGCCATTTCTTTTACTCCAATAAATATTTTTTTTTTGTTAACAGTTGATAATAAAAAATTTGCAGAAGTAAAGAAAGCGTTAACATCATTATGGAAATTTTAATATTTAGTTGAATACAAGCCAAGTAATAAATAAAACAATATAAATAAACGATTTTTATTTTTAATGACAATACGTCACATTGCAACGCATAACAACAAAATTTTAACACTTTGTAAACAAAAAAATGAGAATGTACAAAACAAAAACATTTACAATGGAGAAGTTCATGATGTTCAAAACATAGAATTTAACTCGATAGAATTGAAAGATAAACCAAAACTAATAAAACAGTGAAAGTTTTTTTTTTAAATTCGTCTTGGTACCCAAAACACAAGCTAATGCTTAGTTTGGGGCCACGACGTTGTAATGTGCACGTTATTATTATTATTATGTATTTTCGTGCGGTTTGACTGGTGGATTCTTACTGCCCATGACGTCACATTGTCTACTCGATTGAGTGTCGCGTCGTCTCACTGCACCACAAATTATGCCTTGGATGCCTTGGACTAGTCTATAATATCTTTTGTTTCTTTATGTAATAGGTAATTAAGTTTTATTTGAATATAAAGGAACAAGTTTTTGTAAAAGACAAAGTGATAATTTGCCTAAAATTGATATTTTCACTGTGATGGACTTTTCTTCAAATCCATTTTATATTAGTGCTGAAATAAAGGTTTAGGCTCCAAAGTTGAAGGTTCTGGTGATATATCCCGGTAAACGTACGCTGACACCGATCGCTTGGTCTTCAGATTGACCTGTAGAGAAATTACAGTTGGCATAAATGCTCTGACTTTAGATATTAAGTATTATTAGTATATTACTTAATATACTTAGTAGGCACATATGAAAAAAAAAGAAACCCCTAACGGCACAAATTCAGTAGGTATAGATCCTTTCTTCAAAAGTCGTCGGTGATTTAGTTAGACAAAACAGTTATCCGTAAAATGTCTACTGCAAACCAAAGAATGTTTTTGAGGAGTCCCACCTGTTCTATTTAACATTTTTTTCCATTGTTCTATGCTAACCGTGTTTACAGGAAACCTGGATATTATGAAATAGTCATCATTATCAGGAAGCATTTTTTAACACCGCAGTTTCTTGGAGGAAAATGAGGTTAAACTATTGTATACAGTAGTTTTGTCAGTCAAAGTTTAATTATTTACGACGTTCATAATCAGAGAACAGATAGAACGTCAGACTTTAAATCATAAATAAATAACGATTAAAATTAAATAGAGCATCAGATTTTAAATCATAAATAAATAACGATTAAAATTAATTGTATATATATCTTATATATTCATTTGAAAAAGTCTTGTATTTACATATATACCCTATGTGTAGTATATATGTATAGATGTCATACGTTCTCTTACAATGTGCTGCCAGGCTAAATAAACCTCACAATATGTTTAAAAACAGTTAACGACATCATTCCAGTGGAACAGGTGCAATTAGGTAATATCAAATTTACAAAATATTTATATTTGAAAATATCGACATATCGATACATTTTGTGCAATCCCTATGCTTCATTGTTTGATTGTAATTTTACACAATATTTTTGTATCGTACACATAATTGTTTAAAATAACAAATTATTTACAAAATAAAGTATTTACCGTATACTACTGATGTATAACCAAGTAAATTTAGGATCGCTTTTTATAAAAATAAGCATTAAGATAACAATATGTTATTGGCAGTACTTACCGGTGAAATGTCTCTTTATTTGGATTATTAACATATGTTACAGTGCAATTTAAAACTGAACACTACACCATTTTTATCACAAGAATTAATTTTTGTAGAATTCAAAACGATTATAACACAAAATAGAAAACAAAGCTGGACCTTATTTTGACAAGTGAGTAAAGAAGACTAAATGTGTTCAAAGAGGTTTTACGTCAGATTTTCTTGTATTTCTTTCTCGCATGTAGGATTTCCGCAAAGAGCTGGATGTCATTCGCACACTGTGTTCCTCTCTTACGCTAGTATATATACCTTTATGATCAGGTACCGACTTACTAAATGTCTATGAAAAGATACAGCAATTTAAACGCCTACTACTAACCGAAATAGATATGGTCCAGACATCCTGATATTAAAAACTGGCATTTTTTTCGCTTTGAAGCGAGGTACCAATTAATGTTAAGTAACAGTTAGTAGAAATTAGATTTGAATACCTCGCTGCGTTTATGATTATATTTTAAAATCCTTCTCTTGATTTGGGTTTTCACTGCAAAAATCAACTTCTCTCGATAAATATCTTTCCTTAATATGACAATTATTTCCAACTCTTTGTACGGTCCCAATCAAACTTTATAGCGCATGTGAACATAAGCACAAGTCACGTCGCAGTAACAACTTTTAGGTGTAGCGGGACGCAGTGGCGCGAAGTGTATATGACTGTACCTGTGCAAGCGCGTTATAGCGTCATTCTGATCCGCCATAAAGTTTGAGGCGAACTATACTTGCATAAAATCTGTCACTGGATTTTATTTCGAATTACAAATAATACAATTATTGTTCACAGGAACTCGTGTCATCGTCTGTAATGCTGAAGGAATAACACAAAATAACATATTTTTATAACATTTATATCAAATATATAATCTACAATGTTTTTTTGTTTTATTATAAAAGTTAATCCTCAGTAAAAGTGTACTGACATTGTTTGGCGCCTATCTATTAGAGCATGCACCCGTTT
The DNA here is from genome assembly GCA_949709985.1 of Luffia ferchaultella. Lineage (NCBI taxonomy): Eukaryota > Metazoa > Arthropoda > Insecta > Lepidoptera > Psychidae > Luffia > Luffia ferchaultella. Next base: position 4,627,577 of record OX453264.1, on the reverse strand, counting down.
TTACCCGATTCCAAAAAAACCGAGTATACCCAGTTCTTATTTGATCTGAAATAACCGGTTCCAAAATTGTGATACCCGGTTTTTCGGGTATTTTATTCAATCGTATAAAGATATAGGCATTACAATAAAACAAATAGGCGAAATGTTGAAAAAGACGGCACGGAAGCTAGTTAAGTCAAGACTGTGACAAGCAGCGAGCGCGGTCTACGGTTTCCCACCAATTCTACCATCTTGTATCTTGATAAAGGTTTTAACGTACCTACTCTACTTGCGCTCATATTACGAGAAATCTAATAAATCTCTATAAATGTTAACTCCAAACCCTACAATAATAGATAATTACCGGGTGTTCGGCTGAACGTAGCCCAAACTTATAGGGCATGTAGAGCTTACCGAACTAAACAAAAAGTTTCAAGTGAACAGATAGAAAAACGTGTTGTTGAACTACGTGCGGCTGTACACCCCGTATATAATATACCGCATGTTTGGCTGAACATAATCTAAAGTTATAGAGCTTACCGAACTACACAATGGTTCAAGTGAGCAGTTGGCACAAATTGACGGTTACCGAGAAATCTATATTTATTTTTTAACTATTAATTTTTAGTTTAATTAAATGTCGACATCGCATAGCTAATATGAACAAATATCTTTTTTGTTCGTAGCTTCGCATATAATCAAATCTATTAGGCACGTAAACTTTTGTGACTTAATAATTAACTTAATTAACGAACAAAAGATGCCGCTTTATAGCGGCGCTCGCGGTAGTGATCGCCGGGAAGCGTTCTCTGCACCACCACCGCACCGATTCTTCTCACTTGTGTCGTCTATTTTTATACCTATTCGAATTTATAGAATCTTAATTTACTTTGCTGTGTTAAACGATGAACCAAACTTTTAGTAATGTGTAAGCGAGTACAGACGACGAGGCTCATTTTTTAAAGTTCTGAACGTCAAAAGGAAAAAAAACTGAAGCCTTATAAAGCCGCCCGAAAAGTTATATTTTTTATTTTTCGACAACCATTCGATGATGTGCACGTATTTCAAGCAAAACTTATTACTGACTTTTTTAATAAAGATGAGTTTAGCTTTTCCATAAAAGGTTAGTTCTCAATCTCGTGAGGTATTGTATGAAAGAACAATTTTGAGGATTTAACATTTAAATTTTTAATGAAGTGGTTTTAATTTATTTTAATTAATTAATTAATACAATTGAATCTTTACAATATATATTTTTTGACACACTACAGCGCGATATATGGCAGATAAAAACCCTTTCGACAGATTCGGAGAATACCACGTGATCATATATAGCCTTAATATAAATTGCGGCAAATTAGACTACATCGAATCCTGAGTTTCATGTAATAACATTATTATCTAGGCCCAAAGTAAGCAAGTATTATTCTTGTGTTATGGATAGTTAATAGATAACTATTATTACAAACTTAAATATTCTTTATAATATATACATACTTTTACACCCAGACACGGAACAAATAGACATGTTCATGCAAACAAATATGTTATTCCGGACGGGAATCGAACCCGCGAATCTTGGCTCCACAGTTCAGGTCTCTAACCACTCGGCCAGTCAACAATCGGTTTTATACATGTATATATTTTTTTGGAAACGAAATCAATATGTCTTATATACTGTAGCGAGTACAATCCTAGGATTAATCATTTTAATACAAACGTTAGGTACACTCACAGACAAGTCAACCTTATAGACCACGCTTTGACAGGGAGTAGCATTCGCCAAGGTTATGTAGTGACACTACATAACTACGTCACCAGTGAGCCGTCAGTTGGAAGCACGTCGGAAGCCATTAAATTGTCAATTTTGAACGAGCCAATGAAAACTAGCCGACCTCTCCCCGCACCCCGCCACTTTTTGGCGATTTCGTTTTCGTACTGACGTTTATTAAAGCGTGGTCTATAGGTTGACTGGTCTGTGGGTACACTTCACATGAAAAATAGGAACAAACTATGATGCAAAAATAAAAAGAAATTAAGCATTTTAACAGTTTATTGCAGTCACATATAAAACTATAGTAATCTTACTCTACATCTTACACAAACATTTTATCCAATTCTCAACAATCAGACTTCTGTAACGCTATCCAATATCTTGATACATAAAAAAATGTCAAAAATGGCCCATTCACGTTACAATTCCAAAATGCTAATGCCACTGACAAAAAAATATGATCCATACGCCCCCATTACTACTAGCAGTTGCATAATAAATAAGTTTTTTAGTTAAAAAAAACTGGATTTAACGAAAATCGTACACAGATAGAAATAAAATTTTCATTCAAGAAACAGATGTGTCTCAAAGTCAAGTTCATAAATCTAAAAATATATATTTTTATCAAATCAAATCGAAAGTAGTTTACATCACACAAATTACTCCTTAATTGGAACAACATTTTCTCTAGTCAAGAAATTTCGTTTTTCCCTATATTGGAATATAGGAACCAGAAATATCTTGAATGAAGTAAATTTATTTGGTTGAACTATTTATTTAGATCTGTGTAGGACTATCGCGAAAATTCAGATTATTTTCAGTATATTTTCAAAAAGCCAAGTTTGTTTTAGGACAAATATCTTGAGAGTTGTTGGCTTAACTATGTTGGCCAATACTTGTGTTCTTAATCTATATATAAATACTTAAAGGAAAAGCTTTTAATCCCTTTTTGAGCATACTACGTGCACAGATGAGTGTGAGATTTGGCATAGTTAAAATTTATGTGGAGTAGGAGTGCAGAAAGCTAAAACCTATATACAGGTAAGCTTTTGAGATGGGACTGTATGGCCAAATCCTAAGCTATGTGAAATAGCGAAGTGTTCAAAGAGATCATGGGCTCGTTTTCCGAGAAAACAAAACTGCATATTCACATTTTTGAAAAAATCTATTACTTTAACAAGGAATCAAACCACTGGATAATTTATATATATTAGTACGTGAAGTGAACTAATGGAGAATCTGAGGAACTTTACCGTAAAACATTCGGCTATGAAACAGGACTTAAAAATATCTTGACTTCAAATTTCAAAATAAAAGAACAGAGGTTATTGAGCAGAATGGGCTCCTACCAAAACAGGAGTACCGGGGGGGTGATTCTCAGATCGTTTGACTTTAAGTCTCACGAGACGATTTCCGTTTACAATGAAAAATGTCACAAGATAACGATTTTACTTATTCTCAGTGTCAAGTACTTGACAGTTGTCAGATGAATGTCGTGTGACATGCATCACATGGTCCGCACCATCCGATTTCAAATGTCACACGCTCACACGTAAAATGATAATGAACGGTATCTTGAAATAGTAGTCAGTTGGCTTTTAAACAATAATTCTGTATTTTGAAAAATATAATAGCAAAGGCTAATTTTGAAAATCTTGCATTTACAAATTTTATCAGTAAATTAGTAGAAACTGAAAACAATACTGCGAGGGCGAAGAAATCCATAGATTATCCATTCGTTTCATAAATTGTTTAAATAATTTAATTTTTCACAAAGTTTATTACAACTATCGATCTGCAGATAGTCTGTGGCAGAGGCCCGAAATTACACTTGAGTTCTGCATTTGAGTTAAATATTTCAACAATCACCATACAACTTAATATAACTTTGTAGAATAATTTACTTATGACTGGTTAAATCATTAATATTCAATTCGATTTATTAAATCATTAATGATTCCTTGCAACTGAAAAACAAACAAATTTTTTTTTTTGTAATTGCTTTGACATTTATTTTTAAACGGAACATCAGGGAAACCCTGCCATTGGCTACCATCTACTAAACCATAGACTAAACATGTAATTCAATCTGAGTCAATCATATTTCATACAACATTTGATTTTCATGTGACAATATTTCAGTAGGGTCTTGAGATAAGTTCCAGTTCACACGGCTATTGTAACCAAATATCGTTGGACAATTCTCTCAAGCTGAAATTGTCAAATGAAACAAGAATTATCATTTATGTCAGTTGGGGAAACACCACAAATATACAATTAACTTTAAACTTAGATTATTACTTATTTATTATAATAGATACATTACAATAATTACGTAGAATTCAATTATACATACTACGTATTCTGAGTCCATATTTAAGATATTGTTGAATCCGGTAGATACGAAACTTACTTATGTGACATTAATTTAATGAAATGTATATCTGTTATTTATTTAATTTTACTAAGGATGGTCAGACAGACACTTAAAAAAGGAATAGTAGTACCAAATCTATTCATTTTCTATGTATCAATCCTTACAATTTTAAAAGTAATTTAAATTTTTTTAGTTCATTAAATAAAAAAATAAAATAAATAAAGATTTTACAAGTATGAACTACAAGACTAACGGTTTTTTATTTACCTATGAAAGAACAACTTTAAAAAAAAGTCTGTTCTTAAACATGAGCACACATTTTGGAAACGATATCTGTCCATACAACATATTTTTATTTTTATTGAATTACTGTAATATGTTTTATCAGATATTCGTTATTTTGGGCATACTTGCACGTAAAAAATACTTTATGCTATGCCAGTAGCAGAATTGATATAAATTTTACATTAGATTAAGTTTTGAGAAATAAAATATTAATTTGAGAAAAGTGCGTTTGTCCATATTTTTTTGGCAGATATAGAAACACTGAGTCAATAGCTTAGCGTTAAAAAAAAATCTCAGTAACTATACGTCGTAAATAGAATTTTGGAGGCTGACTGAAAATCAGTGTTGCGGATATATTGACACACACCTGCCTGCAGCGTGCTGAGTCAGCTTCTGTGTCACGGTCGCAAAGAACTTCTTTTTGTGCATTATTTGTATTGGTCTGCTATGTACTACGTATCAATGGTCATAATTAAATGTTTTTCTTTGTAATTTCAAATGTTTTTTTTAATTGCGGTGTTTCGTTTTGGAGTTATACTTAAAAATAATGTATAAAATATATACATGGACTCATGAACATAGAAGTAAAAATATTTTGTGCTAATTGTATCTTTAAGTTTCACACTAAGGTACTTTAGTTTAGAAATATTTTCTAAAGGAATAAAATTTTTTTAATTAAAAATTTAAATGCGTGTACATGCCGTTTTTCAATTATATTAATAGAGCTTACTATTATTATGCTTAGTATAGATCAACACATTTTTCTTAAATAAAACTATAACTCTCTCCTTGTCACACACTGGACTATTTTGTCACCTGGAAAAAAAAAGATAATGTTCTAAGTTTATCAAGAATTTATGTGCAGAACGTGCGTAAAATTATTTGAGGAATGTTTAAGGAATATCAGTAAGGTTGACGACGATCGCTTGGCCTAGTGGGTGGCGACCCTGCCTACGAAGCTGGAAATCCCGGGTTCGAATCCCAGGTCGGGTCAGTATTTATATGATGAATATCGATACTGGCACCGGGTCTTGGTTGTTACATATATATATATGTGATGTCTTCGTTTGGTACCCAAAACACAAGCTAATGCTTAGTTTGGGGCCTACACGTTGTTGTGATGTATACGTCATTATTATTATTACTAAGTAAAACTCAATAAATCAATGTCGAGAATCTGAATTGTACAGGAACACAACTCAATATTTTCATAATTTATCTATTATTACCGTTTTAAAATTACTAAATTAGGTAGTTAGGGTCTCTAACCAGTCAGCCAATCGGTCAGTCGATTTATTAATAGTAGAGCAGTATGTACGCCCACTCAAAATGGTCAACGCCCACTCAAAATGGTCAACGCCCACTGACTTTTTTGTCTTTGTCATTTGTATGGGATTACGTGACAGAGACAACCCTTATATTAACTTGTTTTCGTGGATAGAGAATATAGGCAGCGAGGAGTCCTATTGCGCATTTTTCAAACACGTAGTATTTATCTACAGTGAAAGTTTGGCTGTGGCCCCAACAATTTTTTACCTACATACCGACTTGTCGAGCAAGATCACTAGTTCTTATTCCAAGGATTGCGGCCGTGCTGCCCTGGTATCATGTCGAGCAAGTACTGCCGCTGCGCTTCTGCCACGCGTTGCATCTCCGCCATGGCGGCTGCCGATGACGATGACGACGACGAGCCGGAACCGCTTTTGCCACTGCCGGCGCCCGCCGCTAGAGGGCGTATAGAAATCGAGCGTGAATATTTGTAAAATAAAAACAAACTCGAAATACAACTTGTTTTAACATTGGAAATGCGTTAGCGTATAGACTCAGTGAACGGTCGAGTCTAGCGTGTGGTGGGGCGAGGCGTTTCGTATGACACGCTTATACAAAAATATGTTTTTCTTGTGAACATACAAACAAAAAACATTCACACTCCGTCAGGCCACGAGCTCGACTTGACTGGGCACTGAGTTTACAAACTAAGAGCATCGAAGAATTGACGGAAATGCGTAATGTAAATTGCAAAAAAAAATTGACATAAGAAATTCATTAATAATAATAATAATATCCGGGACATCCCACACAGAGCCATCTAGTCTCAAAGTAAGAAAGTATTATGCTTGTATTATAGGGTACTAGACAACTGATATACATACTCAAATATTCTTTATAGTATATACATATATAGATAGATACTTGTACACCCAGACACGGAACAAATAGACATGTCCCGGGCGGGAATCAAACCCGCGACCCTTGGCTCTGCAGTTAGGGTCTCTAACCAATCGGTCAGTCTGTAATTGATTTCCCATCACTGAATCAGTTTCAGAATATCTTTTGTAAAACATGGCAAAATTTTTGTAGACAAGACGGGAGGCACTTGAATCGTTTACGGTTACAGTTTTCAATCCATGGTCAGTTTCAGTCTTTGGATTTGCGTTCGCTTCAAAAAACAACACTGACATTACAATCTCTATTGTAGGCACGCTGATCAACTTTGTTACTGTATGGTATCAATGATTACAAGTGTATAAGGTAAAAATCTAGCGGTTCTCACTACGGTGGTTCGAATCCCAAGGCATGTACCAAAGTGTTATTTCTAACTTATGTACATAACTATCACTGACTCTGTGCCTCGGAGAGCACGTTAAGCCGTCGTCGGACCCAGTTGTCATCAAGATGGCAGTCGGTAAAATCTAGCAACCCGCACTGGAGCGGCGTGGTGGATTAAGCTCCAAGCTCCCTCATGCCGAGGGGAGGTTTAAGCCACTGCGGCTGGGTATTAATGGGCTGATAGTATGGTGTCACTATTAACGATTTATGGACAATGTATTAAGTATTGGGGTTGTGAATGGTGGACCATTTAAAGAATAAATTATTAAAACATGCTTTAATAGCAAACCAAATCAAAAAGTCAAAAATAATTGTCAAGTATAATTATTTTTGATAAGTTTAAACTTTAAATAAAAGTAAAGATATAAAAAAAAAACATTTTTTATTGTAAAATAACGTGTGCTATCAATTACACATGTACCAGTGTTTACGAGCGCTAATTGTCAGACACGACACGCGTGTTGTAACAATATGCGTTTTCTTTCAAGCGGTCTTCTAAAACTAGTGAAATATAAAATTGAGGGGTACGTACACCGCTTACCTAGCGCGGAGGCTTGCGCCATCGCCAGCTGGTAAGTGTATAGAAGTGGCGAGAACTGCATCATGGCTGCAGCGGCAGCGGCTGGACTCATTCCTCCACTGCTACCAGCTCCTGATAGACCTATTGACAAAAAAAAGCGCTGCGTCAATTGATTTAGAGATCTGAGTTATAATCACAGAGAGTCGAATAGGTTAGAGGGCCATTTGTTCAGACTGTTCAGAGATATGTGTCCCAAAATTAATTACTCACACAACATAGTTTTGTCTCAGATTTATATTGCTGTAGAAAGCTGTTAAGTCCTTCAATCTCTTTCACTTACGTCTTTGTATTATATTTTGAAGTCGCATTTTAGAGTGTACAGATCACGAGATCTGTCTTAAGTACGCAACATACTATATACTTGAAGAGGACAGCATATCCGCCTACATGCCAACTCTAACCTTTTCTAATGCTCTGTGGTTCTAATAGTCCAAGAGCTCGTGGAATATTTGGAGGAGTTAATAAAAGCTAAAAGAAACAGTAATGGATTTCTACTTTATATATGGAAATATTGATATGTCAAATAGTGGGAACTATATTATAGTTTTAAAAACTGCAATTTCCTAACACCAAAAGAGAGCTTCGTGGTGGGAACTATGTTAAATATTGTTTTAAATACCATAAATTGCCTGCAATTTTTTAACACTAAAATAGGGCGTTGCGGTAAAAGCTGGAATTTATCTGTCAATGCAGTCATTTAAATTGAAAAAAAAAGTAAATCTCAGAATAAAAAAAAATGACGCAGGTGTCAAATTAAAACTCCATACTAATAATAATAATTTACTAAACAAGTGATTAGACACGGGTTTTACCGATTCTAAAAATTAAATCTTAACAATTAACGTTTGAATGGTATAAATATAAACCACTGGAAGGCGGTGGACAATATATACGTCATGTGGAGGTCTACGTCTAACTGTGGACACAAAAAGGCTGATTTTATCCGCTATCCTAGTACTATCGCAAATATCCCTTTTTCTTAAACACCCTACGACATATACTTACATAATTATACATGAAAATTGGTTTAATATATTGTACGGCGTACCTCTCAATAGTTGATGTTGAAGAGCTTGCATGGCGGCCGCGCTGTGCTGCTCGAACGCCATCTGTGCCGCAGCCGCCGCCGCCAACTGCTACAAAAAACCAAATACTGAATGTCAGAATTTCAGAATGTCAGAAGGGTTTAGAACTTATTAGTATTTATTGTTGCTGTAAGTAATTTTTTTTGTTTGCGGCATCTATTGTACTAACCTATGATATTTATGAATAATTTAATTGTGAAAACTGTTTTGTGTAAGTTCTATATATATATATATATTTTATTACATGTTCTATATATCACTGTTTGTTTCCTGAATAATTAAATAAATAAAGACAGTTCAATCTGAATTATCAATCGGTGTAGTGATCGAAGACGCCGACTGAACACATTCTCTTTTAATAATTTTAAGTCTTAATAATTTTTTAGGGGAACCTATTACTAAGGCTTAACTGTCCGTCCACAGGGCTGTAACATCTGAACCGTAAATAGGTAAAAACTTGACATTTTCACAGTGCGTATTACTATAACCGCTATAACAACAAATAATAAAAATAAAGTTGAAAAACTTGCCAAATGTGAGACGGGTTTGCGGACAGACGGACACGAAGGGTTCCTTACACCTTATAATATTAAAATATGTGACGTTAAATATTCTACGGAACCCGTCGTGTGCGAGTCCGACTCGCACTCGGCCGTTTTTTTTATATATGAGACGGCAATTTCATATTTTGACTTGAATATTTTTCCATTCCATCAGCCCATTATACCCCGCTGCAGGGGCTTAGGCCTCCCCCAGGGTAAGGGGGGCTTGGAGCTTAAATCCACCACGCTGCTCCAATGCGTGCAGTTGGATGGTAACGACCGCCATCTATTGACAGCAATCGGAACCGACTGCTTAACGTGCTCTCCGAAGCACAGAGTCATTGATAGCTATGCACTTAAGTCAGAAAAACTCATTGGTACACGCCCGGATTCGAACCACTGCCACACAGCCTTGTAAATTTGAAACCGGTTCGCTGCGCTTGGGCCATCACGACAGCTTGGGCTATCACGACACATACAGCGAGTTGCACCAAAAGAGATAACGTAAACGTATATCGCATAAAGTAAAAACTGACAGCTATACTTTGATTAGAAGCATGATGACTTTCATATCTGGTACAACCAAATGCGGTCACAGAAGACATCATTGTTCTAATCAAAGTATAGCTGTCAGTTTTACTTTATGCGATATACATTTTCATTATCTCTTTTGGTGCAACTCGCTAATAATGTTTACAAAAACACTATTATTGACAAATACCTGATGTTGTTTGCTGCTACTTGTCTGACTGCTGCCACTGCTAGACGAACCTGTAAAACATTTATTATTAATATCTGAGAAGTATATGTAATTGTAAATGTGGTTAAGTTTGTCGATTTCAGTTAATTTTGAGTTCAACAGCCATATTGTTTGGGGAGGCCTGAAACATTGTTTTCTTGCTAGGCTGTATTTTTTATTCTTCTGGTTGTTGAGCCAAGGACGGTCCGATGGATTCTGTTTTTTTTTTTTAATGGCTCCAATTTTTATACAATTTTCGCCTACAATGATCTTAATTAGGCATTGGGGGACCAATCACAGTGAAGGGATTGTGACCAATCGCGTGCGTTTGACATCGCGACCCGATCATGTTTGGATTGCAATTAGTAACGTTTGCAGACATCTTTTTATTGTATGGGTGTTTTTCTGTCATCGTAATGTGGTTGCACCTACTTAAAAAAATACGTTATGCTTTCGTCGTGCACATACATAAAATGAAATTAATACAAAGGACAAATTGTTTTCAAAAAACGTATCTAGACGTAAACATGTCATATAATTAAGAAACACAAATCATGGCAATCTGTAGATATTATTAGGTGTCAGAAGCCAAAGAATAACACTTAAAATATTTTGTCACATAAAAATGATACTTAGTTTGAAGAGCGTTCAAAGAACGGTTTTGATAAACAATAGCACATAAACAAAATCGCACAACTATTATGTCTTTTCTATTTCCAACAAATATATATCCTTTATTGCTTTGAAATTTACATTCTTTATTTTCTTTTAAGTTTTTAAGGAAACGCCCCTGCAATTTTAAAAAACCGGCTAAGTGCGAGTTGAACTTGTTCCCTAGGGCTTCGTTTTGTTACATTACTTAAAGATGTACTACTTACTTTATACTTATCCATCCAATTTACCTTTTAAGATATGTAACCCTAAAAATCTCTTCACTTGCGTTAAAAGAACATCTTTTGGTTTTGAATTTAATTTGTTTTATAGGTGTACTAGCATTCGTACCCGGCTTCGCCCGGGCGGACTACGGAAACGGTCCTCTTCCCGTTCTACGCATTAGTACATTGCACCCGTACGAAGTCGGGGTGGGTCGCTAGTCTAACCATATAGTATCATTACACTATGCTCCGCTCCTATTGGTCGTATCTGATCTAATAATAGCCTATAGCTTTCCTCAATAAATGGACTATCCAACACAAAAAGAATTTTTCCATTCCAACCAGTAGTTCCTGCGATTTGCGCATTCAAACAATCAAACAAACAAACTCTTCAGCTTTATAATATTAGTATAGATTAGTATAGATGGGGTCGCATATTACATTCAATTTCATACATCACTCTACTCGTTCCTGAGAAAAAGAATTTTGACAGACAAATGGACAACAAAGTTATATACATAAAGGTATATATACTAGCGTAAGAGAGGAACACAGTGTGCGAATGACATCCAGCTCTTTGCGGAAATCCTACATGCGAGAAAGAAATGCAAGAAAATCTGACATAAAACCTCTTTGAACACATTTAGTCTTCATTACTCACTTGTCAAAATAAGGTCCAGCGCTTTGTTTTCTATTTTGTGTTATAATCGTTTTGAATTCTACAAAAATTAATTCTTGTGATAAAAATGGTGTAGTGTTCAGTTTTAAATTGCACTGTAATATATGTTAATAATCCAAATAAAGAGATATTTCACCGGTAAGTACTGCCAATAACATATTGTTATCTTAATGCTTATTTTTATAAAAAGCGATCCTAAATTTACTTGGTTATACATCAGTAGTATACGGTAAATACTTTATTTTGTAAATAATTTGTTATTTTAAACAATTATGTGTACAATACAAAAATATTGTGTAAAATTACGATCAAACAATGAAGCATAGGGATTGCACAAAATGTATCGATATGTCGATATTTTCAAATATAAATATTTTGTAAATTTGATATTACCTAATTGCACCTGTTCCACTGGAATGATGTCGTTAACTGTTTTTAAACATATTGTGAGGTTTATTTAGCCTGGCAGCACATTGTAAGAGAACGTATGACATCTATACATATATACTACACATAGGGTATATATGTAAATACAAGACTTTTTCAAATGAAAATATAAGATATATACACAATTAATTTTAATCGTTATTTATTTATGATTTAAAATCTGATGCTCTATTTAATTTTAATCGTTATTTATTTATGATTTAAAGTCTGACGTTCTATCTGTTCTCTGATTATGAACGTCGTAAATAATTAAACTTTGAATGACAAAACTACTGTATACAATAGTTTAACCTCATTTTCCTCCAAGAAACTGCGGTGTTAAAAAATGCTTCCTGATAATCATGACTATTTCATAATATCCAGGTTTCCTGTAAACACGGTTAGCATAGAACAATGGAAAAAAATGTTAAATAGAACAGGTGGGACTCCTCGAAAACATTCTTTGGTTTGCAGTAGACATTTTACGGATAACTGTTTTGTCTAACTAAATCACCGACGACTTTTGAAGAAAGGATCTATACCTACTGAATTTGTGCCGTTAGGGGTTTCTTTTTTTTTCATATGTGCTTACTAAGTATATTAAGTAATATACTAATAATACTTAATATCTAAAGTCAGAGCATTTATGCCAACTGTAATTTCTGTACAGGTCAATCTGAAGACCAAGCGATCGGTGTCAGCGTACGTTTACCGGGATATATCACCAGGACCTTCAACTTTAGAGCCTAAACCTTTATTTCAGCACTAATATAAAATGGATTTGAAGAAAAAGTCCATCACAGTGAAAATATCAATTTTAGGCAAATTATCACTTTGTCTTTTACAAAAACTTGTTCCTTTATATTCAAATAAAACTTAATTACCTATTACACAAAGAAACAAAAGATATTATAGACTAGTCCAAGGCATCCAAGGCATAATTTGTGGTGTAGTGAGACGACGCGACACTCAATCGAGTAGACAATGTGACGTCATGGGTAGTAAGAATCCACCAGTCAAACCGCACGAAAATACATAATAATAATAATAACGTGCACATTACAACGTCGTGGCCCCAAACTAAGCATTAGCTTGTGTTTTGCGTACCAAGCGAAGACATCACATACATATAACAACCAAGACCCGGTACCAGTATCGATATTCATCATATAAATACTGACCCGACCTGGGATTCGAACCCGGGACCTCCAGCTTCGTAGGCAGGGTCGCTACCCACTAGGCTAAGCGGTCGTCAAATTAATAAATATCAATAATTTATTTCTCAGTCATTTATTGACGAATTTAAAAAAACTTTCACTGTTTTATTAGTTTTGGTTTATCTTTCAATTCTATCGAGTTAAATTGTATATTTTGAACATCATGAACTTCTCTATTGTAAATGTTTTTGTTTTGTACATTCTCATTTTTTTGTTTACAAAGAGTTAAAATTTTGTTGTTATGCGTTGCAACGTGACGTATTGTAATTAAAAATAAAAATCGTTTATTTATATTGTTTTATTTATTACTTGGCTTGTATTCAACTAAATATTAAAATTTCCATAATGATGTTAACGCTTTCTTTACTTCTGCAAATTTTTTATTATCAACTGTTAACAAAAAAAAATATTTATTGGAGTAAAGGAAATGGCATTTGAATTGACTGATTGATGATTTGTCATTTTAAAAAACTAAAAGTTAGGAAAAGTAACTCAAAACAAAAATTATGTAGTATAGCAGATTCAAAATAATAAATAGGATTGCCGATTTCGACTTATGATATCGCGGTAATTTCAACGACACATTATCATGAAAGTACTACGTGCTATCGATAATATAAAAAACACCCATGCACATCACTAAAACTGGCTCAACCACATGTGAATTTTGCACACATACTCATTTCCGTTTCGGTCATGCGATGTTTAGATGTCAGTTGGTCTCCTACGCTAGTATATATATGTCTATGGTTATATAAGTACTGTTCTGTTTTTAGGGTTCCATACCCAAACGGGAACCGTATTATTAAGGCTCCGCTGTCCGTCCCTCCGTCTGTTACAGGGCTGTATCTATCATCTGAACCATTATAGATAGACACTTGAAATTTTTACTGTACCTACCTATGTATAGTATGACCGCTGTAACATTAAGCAATAAAAATAAAATAAAGTTAAAAATTATAAGGAGTCCTCATAAAACAAACCTGTTTTTTTTTTACACTGTACAGTATTTTTTTTTCAAAATTCAATATGTTTTATTCAAATTAGGAATGCATACATTCTCCTATTGAAAGTCAAGTTTCCTGCCACCTCTTGACCATAACCACATTATCAGTCAATTTAGGACACGGTTACAACAAATCATCAAATACAAAACATATCAAGTACATTACTATATTGAGACTGAGTAACTCTTCAAATCCAAGCACCTTTATCACTCAAATATTCATTAACAGTGATACGAAACTCACACTTGACCGATTTTTTGAAATTTTTTAAACCCTACTTGAGGACGGGCACTTTTCCCGCAACTAGACGTCAAAGCGTCTATTTTGCGTAGGTGGGCAGAATCATTCCAGCTCCACCAGAAAACTTCACCTTTAAACCCTAAAAACAGTTCAATGTAATATTAACACATATATACCTTTCGCTTTCTTGGCCGGTACTTCGTTTCTATCGTTGTTGCGGTCAGAGTGGTGGCTGCGCAGAGATTCCGAGTTGACGCTTCTGTGTAAAAATTATTATTAGAAGTTATCTTCTTTGGGTGCATTAGGTATCAGGTAAAATTATCATATGTAACAATGGAGGTTCTATTGTAGACAACCTTTTGGAATGTGGTGAATAAATAAAGCAGCTTCAACTTAGACATGATTCTAAAACGATACCTCTACACAATAATAATTATTGCAATTATCTCATTTGAAATTTTTGTGTGTAACCTTAATAATAATATTTGGGACATTACACGCAGCGCCATCTAGTCCCAAAGTAAGCAAGTATTATGCTTGTATTATGGTGTACTAGACAATTGATACACATACTTAAATATTCTTTTTGTATATATAATTAATACATATATACTTTCACACCCAGACACGGAACAAATAAACATGTTCATGCATACAAATATTTGTCCCGGGCGGGAATCGAACCCGCGATCCTTGGCTCCGCAGTTAGGGCCTCTAACCACTCGGCCAATCGGTCAGTCAACCTTAGATAGCATAATCGTCAAGATGGAGCTTCTTATACCTCGAAACGATCGAAAACGTGTGAGCAAAACAACAGACTCTGTGATTGGACAGAACGTACGTCATTATTATTGTTTGAACAAACATTTTGTTAAATTACATATGAAATTTAATTTCAGAATATTTTTGTTTTTTCAGTACAAACGCGTGGCACAAAAAATTCTAATTCACATCGAATATTTGAAAACATGAAGTAGTGTATATTTACTCGGCGGCGTATAATTTTATGCTCACATTTTTATTGTCATAACGCTTATCTTTATATACATCTATGTGCGTAACGAATGTTTCTATAAATAAAAACTGTTTCGTCAATATGCCCATGACGGGAATCGAACCCACGTCCTTTGTATGAATGGCGGGATGCTGGGCCACTACAGCTCTTAAAAGTAGGAGAAGATACATGCCGATAAAAACCAAATAACGCGGCACAACAGCTCATTGACACTACCAGTACTCCGATATGCGTTTTCACCCTCCCAATAGCGATAACTCATATCGCTTTAGAACAAAACAAAAATCGCGTCGAATATCATGGTAATGGGCCCATGCCCCAAAACTTTGCGATACGAAAGCGTGTCATTCTGCCGTACTAATTTATTGTTATTTTCTATCGGGCTACCATTCCACAGGCGCTACTACTTTTGATCCACGTTATTTGACTTTTACTAAAAGCTTGCCTGTTGTTGACGGGGATAGGCGCTTTTGCTGGTGGAGCAGGCGGCGGCGCGGGAGTGGACGGCGCTGGCGGCGGACGAGAGCTCGTGCGCGTCACCGACATCTGCACAAACAAATTAAAGCATATTTATACGTTTTTATAGTGTTACTTTTAAAATGATTCTATGCATGGAGACAGTTAATATATACCTGGGACATCCCACACAGCGCCATCTAGTCTCAAAGTAAGCCCGCATTATGCTTGTATCATGGAGTACTAGATAACTAGTAAACATACTTAAATATTCTGTTTTTAATTTATACCTAATTGAAAGGACGGAAAGTAACATAGGCCCTGTACGTTCTTTACATCGAACCGGAGCAACAAGCGTAATTTTCTGTATGGTGATAATTCAAATGAGGGAGAGTAACTTGGGCAACAAGATGTCTGGAGCTGGGTGATAAAAGGATCCCATCAAAAACAATACTTGTCAAAAAAACCAAGTCTCGCAACTCAGTTGTTCTGCGGTAAAAAGTTGTGAGATCCATGTAATACCAAGTCGGTTATTAATTTATTCGGTTATAAATATATTGAGACTTGGCCATCGCCTGAAAACACGTGTAAATTCAATCGCCTGAAAACACATGTAAATTCAATTATTTAGTGCGATGGCCAAGTCTCAATATATTTATAACCGAATAAATTAATAACCGACTTGGTATTACATGGATCTCACAACTTTTTACCGCAGAACAACTGAGTTGCGAGACTTGGTTTTTTTGACAAGTATTGTTTTTGATGGGATCTCATTTCTTTTTGTATTTTGTAGACAGTTCTATTTTTTTCCTTTTCGGTACCTTCTACTTATTGTATATATGTATATCTATATGTATACAGTTTTTCTAAGATATATTATACAACCTTACGCACTCGTAATAAGTACGAATACGCACGTAGGTACGTTTTTTGCATTAATAAATAATTTAATACACGTGTTTTCATGACGGGAATACCCATTTTTTGCTCGATTTGGCAGGGGCACTACCATGCGCCTATATTTATATGGGACTAGCTTAAACCCGCGGCTTCGCACGCAATATAATAATAACTGCCGTAATAAAACATCGTTACGAATAAAGCCAATATTGAAAAATTTAACTGAAGACTTGGCTGTATGGGCTTAATTTTTTTTTTGCGGTCTTTTCTAGATTTTTTAGTTTTTCCTTGATTCATACACCAAACACTACTTATATTCCAAATTTGAAGCTTCTAGGTCTGCTAGAAGTGCCTTAGAATTTTGATGATCGGTGAGTCAGTGAGTGACAAAATGAAGAAATTTGACCCGTTATAATTTCTTAAAAATACTGGTTCCAATTGAATGAAATTTGAAAATGTGCTTATATAATATGCCTGCATGGTTACTGAAAATTTCAGTCTTCTAGTTTTATCCACAACGAAGTTACAGGGGGTCGAAAATGGTCTGAATTGCTTCGAGAAAAGGATGGTACGGCCGTGACGCTTTTTCGCTCGACTTGGTGGGGGCACGGCCGTGCCCCCAGATCAACCACATAACAAGATATCCGATTTTAAATTACTAAGATGGCTGCACTATAAATATATAGTCATGTTACTACACATTAACCCATTTGGGTTAGATCCATGCTCACGAACAATTTGATTGATAATGAGTTCATAGGTTAAATATGTTCTATACGGCTTCTTTGATTGACGGACGCCCGCGGCGTTACACTGTGGTTGGCGACATATGACGTCACCCCAAGGATGTCAGCATCAAAGTAGCCATTTAGTAAATATTTTTTCATTACTCATACTCGGAAAGTACGCTTGAAATTACCTCATCAGAGGGATGAAAGTAGTCCTTTTCGTTCCTGGGAAACGATTTGCCCTGCTGTCAAATAAATTTAAAAAAAAAACTATGCAAGCCATGTTCCAACTTTTATACAACTCTGCTGAATCACGGCGTAAAATTTTAATAAGCAAACATTATCAACAATTTTGTAATATGACTTTATACTTTTTATTTACTTTTAACTAAATTATTATTTAATTTCCACAGATTTGAGCTAAAAATTAACCATGATCAATGATAAAAGTACTGGCTGGTAGAATGTAGACAGTAAAAGAATAATAAAAAATGCGAGAAAGCGAATTTGATCTTCGGTTGTTTTATCGAGTGCTAATTATTACGTATACTTGTTTAATGAGTTCATCAGGGGTTAGTCCTTATTCTGTAAAGTCCCAAATATTTTTTGTCAGATTTTGCGAATTCGGCAATCTTGGTTCGGGACAACGATATGACGTTAACATTCACATTTGCATTAACGAAAATATTGTATTATCATTCTAGACTATGAATATCTCGAAATGTGAAAATTGAATAAGGGAAATGTCGCGACGTGCGTCACGACCCCCCCCCCCCCCTCCTCTGACGTAACGCTCGATGGAACCCTCTTCCAGTGAATATCACGTGTCATACACGCAATTGTTTTTGATTACTGATACAGGTGATATAATATGAATTAACGATCGTTACAAAAATATTAAAAAACAGAAAATATGTAACGACATCATTTTTCTTCATAACAACTATTTATGTTTACTCTGTACAAAGTGACGGGTGGAAGCCGACGAGGTGGAAATCAATTAGCACAATAATTTGAAACGAGGTCAACATCCGCATTACTTTGTGCGAAATACCGCTGCGTCCACCCGTCGTACATAGACAATATTAACCATTAATAGTCATTATTTCGATGAAAAATCTTGTTAGTACACTTAATCGCGAGTATACTTAATAGTGTTTGGAAAAGCTGATTTCTTACCTGTATCGGCCTCGTGGCAGGGGCGTGCGCCGGTTGCGGGTTGGCGGCGTGCGCCGGCGGCGGCTGGGCAGGTGGCGGGGATGCCGGTGCGGCCAACCGGCGCTCGATCTCTTGCTCTTGCTGCAGGGCGCGCACAAATGCTGTTTTGAGACGGGCTGTGTGTTCCGCCTGGTGGTATATTTTGACGTTAACGTGCCAAATATTCAACATTTGTTTTTAATACATATCTCAAAAACGCCGTTTCTTGAAAATATCATATTCTACTAAAAATTTTCGGAACAAGAAAACTTTTCAATATATTTGAATTGGACGCAACGCAATATCACTAATCACGTAATAATAATCTAGGTCAACTGTATATGGCGTGATAGTTATTGTCCTTTATACTAAATACATTGACCACAGCAAACGTTTATTTAAATACCGTCCGAAATAAATTCCTGAAGTTGAATTTATCGCATAAGGTTGTTTCAGTTCGGAAAACGTATATGTGCAGTCGACCTGACTACGGTGTAGGCAAACATCCCTTCCTCGTCTCATAAAGCCTCAAAAATCCTATGACTACCTAGCCGAGACAGATGAGTCGACTGACTTCACATTGTGACTACAAGTCAGAAGAGTCGTCTATATCGACCCGCCGAGTTGTGAAAGCCCGTTACCAGTATCGATACCTTTAACAACACATACCTTTAAAGCCCTTTTAACATTCCCCGAGACGCACAACTCGCATAGAACTCGCCCGCCACCGTTGTGCGAGAAAGTCGCGTCGACGCGCCGCGCCGGCGGACGCTCCCAGCGCCAAACGGGCGTGAAGTCACAACCGCACTGCGCGCACACCGCCGGCACCGTTGAACGTGGAAGCCTACTTGTAAATCAATAAAATATACCCTAAAATTGCAAATTTTTAATTAAACGTGAAAACTTAACTGTGATGATATCACATAAATGGCGTAGAATATGCACACAGATAAACAAGATGGACATGAACGGGCGCCCGCGATACTAAGTATCCATACAAAGGAGAGTATCTTAGAATTGTCCACGGGGACAATTTATCGAACATCCTGACTTGCTTAATAGAAGTAATAATGAATTTTAATTATAATGTTTATAATTCTAATTGACATGTTTGGTTTCTGTATTGTGACTTGTATTGATTTGGCTATTTATTGTTCGTTATTATCAACCTTCTAACTAGTCTTCAATGATTATCAATCAATTATCTCTGTTAATTAAATGGGACGTGACCTTCAATATGACCAAATATGGTTAATGAGTAGCGAATAGGTTAATGTGTCTTGAATATTTGACGTGAAAAAGTGTATAACTGATGTTTACCTACTTTCAATAAAGTTTTTGGCGGCGGCGGCCGGGCGTGTACCAATGAGTTTTTCTGACTTAAGTACACAATATCACTGACACCGTGCTTCGGAGGGCACGTTAAGCAGTCGGTCCCGGACGCTGTCAATAGATGGCGGTCATTACAGTTCCCAACCCGCAGTGGAGCAGCGTGGTGGACTTAAGCTCCAAGCCCCCCTCCTCACCCTGGGGGAGGCCTAAGCCCCTGCAGTGGGGTAAAAATGGGCTGATGATGATAATGATGAATAAAGTTTTTGAGTTCAAGTTATAAGGTAGACACTACGCTTACGCTACGTTACCGGAACTACACTTAAATTAAGTGTAGTTGACGACGCGCCACTTTCGGCTACAGCGTTTGCTAGAGGTGCGGTACAATATTCATTTCAACAAGGAAAAATAATCGAAAATAAAGGCGATAATTCTGACGCTCTATTTACCCTTCCTGTCACTTACTGCCTCTGGTCGTGTTGACCCCCCTACACTTCGCCGCATACCTTCCCCCGCGTTTGCGGCTCACGATGTTATAATAGTTCAATCGAATAACGCTCGTTCTCGTCTTACCATACCATCAGCCCATTAATACCCTTATGCAGGGGCTTAAGCCTCCCTTCGGGATGAAGGGGTTTGGAGCTTAATGCACCACACTGCTCCTAAAAATACCTAATTTTTTTTATCGATAGTAAAAGTTTTACCTTTCCTCGTTAGTCAGATAGTCGACTACGTGTTCCAATCCCACCAGATACACGAAATCCGTGTTGCTCGGTGATGGGATGAAGTTCATCTCAGGTGGCGGCGGTTTGGGGGGCGGGATCTGTTGTTGAATGAATTGAAAACGATTTAAAAAATGTGGTTCTTCAACACTATTTAATTTTGAATATTTAATTGATTGGATATGTCTCGTTAAACATAATTAACCAGATTTCTTAAAGTGAATAATAAAGTAGCAGTATCAAACAATAAAATGTAAATATTTAATAATAATACCTGGGACATCCCATACAGCGCCATCTAGTCCCAAACTATACAAGCTTGTATTATAAGTACCACACAACTGATACACATTCTTAAATATTCTTTCTAATCAATACATACATAGATATTTCATAACCAGACATGGAACAAATAAACATGTTCACGCACACAAATATTTGGCCCGGCGGGAATCGAATCTGCGACCCTTGACTTCGCAGTTAGGGTTTCTAACCAGTCGGCTAATCAGTCAGTCAACTATAAAACTTAGTCTCAGTTATTTCGTAAATTAATTAACATTGAGTGACATAAAAAGTGTAGAATTAAGGTAAGTGTAAATGAATCGAAATATGAGTAGTTCTATCAGTTAAATCTTAATAAATACCAAATTTATAGTTAACAAATAAACTAATCCAATAATCCACCCCTCGTCACCCCCGACGCAAAGGTGCCCGTGATGCTCATCGCATTGCCGCGCTGAATTGCAATGGCAATTCTGTGCACAAGGAAAGTGCAAAGGATTGCCGGGGGTCATACATTGTAAAATTTCATCTTGTAGTGTTTTATTTTATTTTATTCGAAATACAAACACCATTTGTACATTTAGTAATACAAAAATTGACATACACACTATGACAAAATGATCCATATTACGCGTATCGTAAGGTTGCTTTTCAACTGCATTTAAATAATTAAAGATAAAACAGTTCAGTACCTTTTTCTCCTCTGTTTTTGAACCAATTTTCTTGTATATTTTTTTTTCTTTTAGTAACTAAAAAATTGTGTACAGTTTTTTCCCCACCTTCAACGTAGAGTCGAAGCCTTTCTTTAGAAGTGTCTATTTGTCATACTTTCATACTACATTGAAAAATATTAGGTACAAGAAATGGTTATGGAGGTATACTCTTTAACAAAAGAACTTCAAAAACATTCAAACTTAAAAAAATATATATGAATTACAGTCAAATTGCGACCACTGGACGGCCACCAGATAAAAAAATTATGTAATATTTAACACATATTTAAAAATATTTAAATGGATACAGTTAACAATTTAACCTATTAACTTGTCATCATCATCATCAGCCCATTTTTACCCCACTGCAGGGGCTTAGGCCTCCCCCAGGGTGAGGAGGGGGCTTGGAGCTTAAGTCCACCACGCTGCTCCACTGCAGTTTCGGAACTGTAACGACCGCCATCTATTGACAGCATCCGGGACCGAATGCTTAACGTGCCCTCCGAAGCACGGTGTCAGTGATATTGTGTACTTAAGTCAGAAAAACTCATTGGTACATGCCCGGATTCGAACCATGGCTCTATGGGGCCTTATAAATTTGAGACAGGTTCGTTGCGCTCTGGGCTATCACGACAACTAGTCATCAATCATTATCAATCAATTGTCGCTGTCGACCATATTGCTCGTGACCTTGGAGCTAACCCAAATGGGTTAATGTGTATTACCTAGATTAAAATAAAGCAGATAATGGAATGACAAAATATAGTTATAACTTTGAGATGAGTTAAACTGAAATTAATAATTAATTTGTACCATCATGATACTGAAAACAAATGATATCTGTACGTGGAACATACTGTCTGGAACTTTATTGTAATTCAATAATAAATCAGTCATCTTTGAACGGAAAATACGTTCTTGGTGAAAATAAAATGTAGCCCATGTTACTTGCTGATAAATGTAACTCTCTATAGGTAATAGAATTTAAAGATCAGTTAAGTAGTTTTTGAGTTTGTCCATATTAAAAATTCAAATCTTTCCTCTTTATAATATTAGTATAGATTAAAACAATACAAATAAATACGAGCATACAAACACATAGGTGAAATCGCAAAAAAAAAGTTGGTACAAAATTTCTGTTATTTGTATCCACATACACTACTGCAGATCGTGTCAAATAACTCATTTCCTCTGAAGTTGACGGTGATGCGGATTTGTGCCTTTAGGTAGGCTCGCCCCGCTATTGGCCTATTATTAGCTGCTGCGACGCTATTCGTCTCGACTTCAGAACGATCAAAAAATTTGTCATGAGAAGTACAAAACTCTACCTGTAGCAAGGTTTTTTCGAGTTGTTTCCGCAATGCTAATTTCGCGGCGGCCTGCCTCTGCGCCGGTGTGTGCGTGTCTTCGGAGCGGGAACTCGCCTGCGATGGAAATTAAAATAATATTATTTTCAATATACTTGCTATTTACAGTTCTAGGCCTTTTTACTTTACACCAATCATAAACGAGCATTATGTTTGTAATGCATGCGTAAACCGCAAAAAGCAACCCGCTCGCGACCTTAGCTCCCGCCATTATTACATTTGAAGTATCTACCTAATTTTAATGACAAATGTATTGAAAACGTCGTATGATGCTCGTACTCAGTAAGCTGGCTATTATAGTCATCTGTTTATTATAAGCACTCGGCTTCGCCTCGTGCCTATAAACACCTTGACTATAATATGCAGCTTACCGTACTTGCATCATAATGTATCATCAAACTGCATTGACCGCGTAGTAAAACAAATGAATAATGTGCACACATTTTACCTTCCTCTTTCATATTTATATTCAGGGCTGCAACTACAGTTAGCTCACAGTCAACGGCTTACCAGACGCCACAGCCAATCACATCCCGTCACGTAGGCAGTCATTTTGATTGACTGTTACTAGACACAATGCGATCGAAAGTGATTTCGTCACAAAGGCATAACGATACACTTACCATACCATCAGATCATTAATACCCCGCCGCAGGGGCTAAGGCCTCCCCTCGGCATGAGGGGGCTTGCAGCTTAATCCCCCACGCTGCTTCAGTGCGGGTTGGTGGATTTTAACGACTGCCATCTATTGATAGCAACCGGGACCGATGGCTTAACGTGCTCTCCGAGGCACAGTCAGTGATAGTTTTGCACGTAAGTCATAAAAACTCATTGGTACACGCCCTGGGATTCGAACCAAGACCTTCTAAACAAGAAGCGGATTTGCTACGACTCGGATATCACGACATACGACACAACACCCTTACGAAACTTAAAACACAAAAGGTTTTTATTTGCTTAAAGTATATTACATTCTACTCACTGCGTCACTTGTGCTACTAGTAACCGATGAATTGTCCTGGGATGGCTTGCAAATTAATATTTTATTTTTTTCATTAATGTGATTATTTAAATTAATAAAGGAATGTTTAAAAAATTAGGGTTGGCTTTCCAAAACTACTAATAAAAAAAACTAATAATAAGAAAGAAGTGAGCGAGGTGAAAAGAATAAACTCACTTTTAGAATTTTGAGAAATACGAAAATATGAAAAAAGGCAAATTAAAAATTAGTAATACATACCTGCTAATAAGACATTTTTGATAACCCTCAAACTCAAAACACTTGAAACTAACACTAAATGACTAGCCACTCTTCTAATAAGTCTCAACTATTTAGGTTTAGTACATAAAAGAACATTTTAAAAAATTCGGTTAAGGTAGGTTGCTTTCCCGCCATTTCTCAATCAATAGGTAGGTTAGTTTAAAAAAAATACACAATAAAACCGAATATATGGGCACTCCGACTACTGTTCCAACAATCAATGGTTCCAACCCACTAGAAACATAAAAACGCGCGAGGCGAGTGAGCGAAGCGCCATGCAAATCGATTTCAATTGTTGCTAAAGTTAGGTTAGGAAATTCTTAACGTATTTACTGTTTTATCTATTTTAATGTTGAAGTCTATTACCTCCTTCAATAGTTGATCCTCTGATTATGTCAATACAAGGAGCAAATTCATGTCGGTGGTAAAAAGTACGTAATTTTCAGTTTTTATTTTGTTTTTTTTTTTTCATTTTCGCATTCCCGAAAATTCTGAAAGTTGATTTTGTGTCTTCGTCCTTCCATTCCCTAAATTATTGTTAACACGTCTAGGGTGGTAATTTTGGAAAGCCGTACCAAAAATTATTATATTAACATACATGTTTACAACATTTCAATAACTGTTAATGCCTCCCTAAAAAAGGTACTCAGAGAAAAATATAAGTTCCTAAAAAAATATCACATTTATAATAACCTAGCAGATTATGATACCTTTTCTCTGTTACGAAAGAGAGCAAAACTTTTAGAAACTGATTGCTATAAGAATTACCTTAAAAAATGTGAAGATACAATAATTAAAAACCCAAAGATGTTTTGGTCGTTCATCAAGTCTAATAATAAATGTTCTAACAGTTTACCGTCTTCACTTTCATATGAGGGACGATTGGCAGATTCAGGGGAAGAAGTTGGTTTTCTCTTCTCAACTTATTTTCAATCAATGTTTCTTGCCCCATCTACCACCCATAATGTTCGTTCTGGTATTAGTCTATCATATTCAAACTACACTAACACCATAAATGACATAGAAATCGTTCCTGAAACACTCAATGGATTGCTTGAGTCTCTGGATATATCAAAAGGAGCAGGGCCTGATCAAATAACACCATTATTTATCACTAAATGCTCCGATGTTTTGATGCAGCCTCTAATTATACTTTTTAAACGATCCTTAAAAGAAGGTATTGTCCCTAAGATTTGGAAGTCTGCTTTTATAACACCAACCCACAAAAGTGGCAGTAGAACTGACATTAAAAATTACAGGCCGATTTCAAAGTTATGTGTTTTCGCAAAAATATTCGAGCGATTGGTTTATACTCAAGTCTATAGCTCGTTGTCACTTTCGTTTGCTCCCGAGCAACACGGTTTCCTAAAAAATCGTTCTACGACATCTAACTTGTTGTCTTTTGTAGACTTTACGACTGCATGCATGGACTCAGGTGGGCAACTCGATGCTATTTTTACGGATTATAGTAAAGCATTTGATCGTATAGACCATAATCTACTTTTGAAAAAGCTTTTTTGTGCTGGGATTCACGGCAATCTATTTAGGTGGTTTACCTCATACATTGAAAACAGGTCTCAGGCGGTCGTTCTTAATGGCTATACTTCAGCATGGAATTATATACCTTCTGGGGTGCCTCAAGGATCCATTTTAGGACCATTGCTATTTAACATTTTCATCAACGACATTAATACATGTTTTCAAAATTCTGAATTTCTCCTATATGCTGATGATATGAAAATTTTTAAACAAATATACAACTTCAACGATTGTCATCATTTACAGCAAGATTTGTGTAGGTTAGAAGAGTACTGTCGCCTTAACAAATTAGATCTCAATGTCGGAAAGTGTCATTCAGTAACTTTTACCCGTAAAACTAAAATTACAGAATTCAAGTACAAACTTAAAGGGCAAGAGCTAAACTCTTTAAATGAGATCCGAGATTTGGGTGTAATTCATGATTCTAAGTTAACGTACGAGAAACATGTAGAATACATTGCTAAGAAGGCAAACAGGTCCATGGGATTCATCATAAGATCCAGTTCTCAGTTCACAAGTCTGAAAGTCATTAAAATCCTCTACTGCTCATACGTGCGTAGCATACTCGAGTATTGTTCACAGATTTGGAACCCACAATATGATGTTTATATTAATAGGCTAGAATCTATTCAACGACGATTCATGAGACACTTGGAATACAAATGCAAAAAATACGATATAAATTACGAAGCTAGATGCAGGAGACATCATATGCTACCGCTCCATGAGAGACGCAGGATTGCAGATATTACTCTAATAGCTAAAATAGCACAACATCTTATTGATTCTCCGCATCTTCTGTCTAAATTATGTCTACGAATCCCTACGAGGTCCATCAGACATCCAACTTTACTTCATGTTCCTCATAGTTCCACTAAATATAGACAAAATTCATTTTTTATCAGAGCAGCAAAGCATGTTAATGGACTGGATGGATTCTCTGAACTTGATTTGTTCAATTCATCTCCAAGTACATTTAGAGCTACTATTTCGAAGAGCTGGTTTGGTGCGATTTCCTGACTCTGTTAGTTTAAAGTCCCACGGTGGGTATATATTTGAATGTTTTATTTAATGATAGCTGTACCGTCACTGTCTTTTCTCCATATGTCTATGTAGATGTTTAAACAAATAAGTATCTTAGTTTCTGTTAGTTTCTATATGTGGAAACGTTTAAATGGTGTTTAGATATAATTATTTTCCATTATTTTTGTTATATATCACTGTATGTTTCCCGAATAAAATAAAATAAAATAAAATAAAAATAAAAAATAAATCAAATTCTGACAGTATTTAACAATTATAGTGTGTATACAACCACACTGTATTTTCTAAGTAAGCCCATTTTAGAGAAGGACTGCCTTGGATCAATTAAATATTTTCTGTCGTTTATTTGTACCTAGCACTAACTTATTAAGTTTTTTTTAAAGATGTATGTATTTTCTAAAAATATTGTCACTGCACATAATTCAAACGCATTTTAGGGCAATGAAACGGAATCAAAGTGAGGTATCTCCAATCAACAAGATAAGAGCGAAATTCATAGTAAAAAAATCAGTAAATCGAAATTATTGTAACACGCACGTATGAATAAACAAAATTGAATAAATTTATATGCGGTCAAACTTGGGCAAAAAATTAACTGAATTTTACAGTTTTAGGCTAATAACCAATATATTACTGAAATTTTCTATTTTTTAATACCCAATAAGGAAAAATAAAACTTGTCAAGATATTACATGTTTAATACGTACAAAATTTAAGTCCAATATATTACCACAAACTGTCAATAGGGCGTACATGGGAATTTGTATGAAGATAAATGTTATTCTTGAAGGGCGCTCTTAAATCAACAAGGAGATATGTCAGAAATAAGAACAAGATACAGCAGCACCACTGCATTGCGCACCGCCATGTTGTAACTAATATCACAGCGGGAAAATTATTTTTCTGTAAACTGCCAGGTTGAATATCTGTGAACCTGAACGCACTGCATGCAATTCCACCACAGATGATCAGAAGACTTGGGGGTGGCCCAACTGATACATATGACTTCATGCATGTTTCTGAATAACAACGTCTGTCTTATAGAAACAGAGGCACCCTTCAGCGTGTCTTCCGATAATCTGTGGGGTCCAAGAAATTTTAGCCAACTATCACTTTCATTTTTATTGGCCCTCTCCACTATTACAATAAAATCGAAAAAAAAAATACCTTAGACGAAGATCCATGTTGCGCGGCAGGCGGCGGAGCGGGAGTTATCGTCACAGAAGGCGTGATGTTGCCAGTGCTTGAACTTGATGACTGAAACACAAAAAACTGTTACATGGAGTGTTGATTGCCTGTGACTATGCCTGGATTAAAATCGAAACGTGTAAGTAAAATTTATGCCAAATAATACGAATATTGCTCAACTTAGATTAAGAATTACTAGAGTGTAGGAAGAGGCGCCACTGTTCAGCTGCAAAATAATGCAGTGTATCTTTTAATTAACAATAATAGGAAATATCTCTCGGAATATATAGAATATATCTAAAGTAGGACCACAAACCAAAGATGCAGCTGTACAGCAGAAATATGGTAGTGTCGGACCAAACTATTATATATGAATGTGCTGCACGCCAATTAGGGTTTTTAACAAACGATCTCAATATGGAAACAATACTGAAATGACCAATAGTGTGATAATAAATATCTGTGCTGTTGCCCAGTCTAAACTCTAATATAGAGGAAGGCTTATAGTGCAGTATTTATTATTAATTTTATTTTACAAACAGCTCATTATATTCAATTCATTTTTCCCTGCACCTATATCGCCTTTTCTTTTTTCCCATCAATCCTTTCTCACCTTTTTCTTTTCTTAAGTTCTCTATCCTTCATTCCTATCCCAATGCTCTTATTTCCCCATTATCCTCCAGAAGTTCTCCTATTCCCTTTCCTCTCTCCATGCTCCATTGAGTGCTCTAAATGTCTCTCCCTTGCATATTTTGCATTTTCTATCCTCAGCTGCCTGCCATCGACTATACTCCAGTAGTTGAGTCATAAAGCCGATGGTGATACAAAAGTGTATCTTAGTATAACTCTTTCAAAGTAATGTTAATATCTAACCTGGCTGCGATATGGTCCCGGAGTAAGCGTGGCTCCACCGGGTAAGCTGGACGTGCGGCCCGAAGTCACCGACGTAGCGGGCACGATGCTCGCCGTACTGTTTGTCGTCGAACGCTGGAAATCGTACGAGTGATATGTTACGAAACAGATTCTGTGCCGATGATTTCGAATGTAGAATTATTCATACAACAGTAGTCGTGGATTTATTTGAAACTGGCTAAACGGATTCAATTGATATCTCGTATGTAGGATTGGATATATTTTTGTGTCTGTACTATCACTTTTTGAAAAACAAAACCAAATGAAAATTACAACCACAACCACAGAAAGTTTTGCATTTTTAAAAACTAATAAGATTATTGTTTACTGTGCAAAAAAAACTATCAAAAATAAAATTTTAAAATGTACTAATTTCTATAACATTACCTATTTTGAAAAATAACTAATAACATAGGTAATAGCTGTTTCGTTAATTCAACGAAAACAATGCTTAGCTTCAGTTCCTTTTTTATATATGGGAACCGCAACTGACTTAATTGAATTTCTGATTCAATATTCAGTTTTGAATCAACATTTTACTCAAAATATCTACATTAAAACTCCATTTTGCCATTTCGTCACTCAACTCTAAACGGGGGGTAAATGTTGCTCGCGTCCGTAGGATTTACCACCTTCTCCTAGGCCCACCCTACACGTGCCCCCCGGGTGGTGCTAAATGAGCAACAACGCCGAGCAACAGGCGGCGGTTAATTAACCTGTATATTGGCCAATCACAAGCCAAGAAGGACTAAATCCCTTCTAAAAGAGTGGCCATATTGCCTTGGGAAAGTAATATGTGTATGTCCCACACCTTTAAATATGGATACTATGAGTGAAACGAATATTGATTTGTCATGCGATCCGGCTAACGCCCGGCGCTTGCAGGTACCCGGGTCTGCAAGTGAGAAGTATGTTACCGAAGACTGCGTGGAGGTAGGCGACCAGGCCCCCATGACGGTGAATGTTACTGGCAGCACAAACAAAAAATTAACCCAGCAGGCTCTCCATCCAGGTCTCTTCATCACAAGACCTAGGTCGTTTTCATTGAGCAACATCAAGACTACTGAGTCAAAGAACCCAACTGCTACTCCCTTAATAATGGATAGTGATGATTTAGTTAACAATGATTGCCCTCCTCCCTCCTGGCAAAGAATACCTACAAGCCGCTACCCCAAGAGGAAGAGACTATCAAATAGTCCTCCACAATATCAAAAACTCGACCAAAAAACACAAACAGGACTCACTACTTCCAACAGATACAGTGGACTACCTATAGATCTTACTGATGAAGATTCATCCACTCACACTAAAAAAGTCTACAAACCACCTCCTATAATATTATATGGCATAGAGGACCTCTCCAAATTAACTGAATTATTAAACAGTAATATACCTAGTGACGGCTACTCATATAAAATCATAAACAGAGATCAATTAAGAATCACGACACAATCTACTGATGTATACAAAGAATTAATAGAACTCATTCGGAACAAAGGTCTAATTGGTCATACATTTACTCATAAGCAAAATAAATGTTATAGAATCGTGGTAAAAAACTTGCATTACACCACACCAAAAATATCTATTATAGAAGAAATTGAAAAAACAGGGAACAAGGTACGCGGTGAAATTGTGTGCGCAAGATCCAGAATAAACAAAAAGCCCTTGAACATGTTCTTTGTAAACATAGAACCCAGCCCCAATAACCCAGAAATAAAGAACATAGAGTATATATACCACACAAGAGTCAAGATCCAAGAAAATCAACTGAAATTCCCCAGTGCACAAGGTGTCAACAATACGGGCATACAAAAAACAACTGTATGCGCCCATACAGGTGCGTTAAATGTGGAAAAGGACACAAAACTACAGACTGCCCAAAGAAAGACAACAACACACCCGCTACCTGTGCTCTCTGCAATGGTGACCGTCCGGCTAATTACAAAGGCTGCCAAGTTTACAAGGAAATAAAAGCACGAAAAATTAAACCTTCGGCAGAGAAGCAAAAATACTTGAAACCTACTCCCCAATTAGCTGATTTTCCTCCTCTGAAACCCCCCAGCTATATTAGACAACGTTCAGCAAACAACCAGCTGAGAAGCACGGAACACACGTTTAAAAATATCCCTAGTACTTCAAATACTAGCTATTGGAATAGAAAAACAGAGATTAACCAGTCTCAGCCAACAAGCTCGTTAGAGCAAATTATAATCAAACAATCTGAAAAGATAGATATCCTAATCCAACAAATAGGAACCCTAATGGGCCTCCTAACGTCACTTATAGCCCAACAGAAGAAATGAGATTCCTGCGAATTTCTACATGGAACATAAATGGCTTACTCCCAAATAAGCATGAAGCCGAAGTATTCCTATATCTCAACAAAATAGATGTTCTCATGATCACTGAATCCCACATGACAGAACAAAAAGTCATTAAAATTAAAGGATACAATGTATACTATGCCAACCATCCTGACGGGACATCTCATGCTGGTGCTGCCATAATAATTCGGGAAAATATAAGGCACCATATTCTGGCACATTATAAAGAACCACATATACAGGCCGCTGTTATCTCAATAGACGACTGGCTGGGAACATTGAATATGGCTTCCGTATATTGCCCCCCACGTCATAGAATAGACACACAAATGTACACTGACTTTTTCCGCACTCTTGGGTGCAGATATATATCAGGTGGTGACTGGAACGCCAAAAATACCTTTTGGGGCTCTCGACTGACAACTACAAAAGGCCGAGAACTAAAAAAAGCCATCGACATTAATAATCTCAATGTACTTTCGACAGGGGAGCCTACTTCTTGGCCTAAAGATCCTTCAAGAAAACCGGATCTGATAGACTTCTTCATTACTAAGGGAGTGTCAGGACTCTACACAAAAGTGGAATCATGCTTGGATGGCTCCTCAGACCATACACCTATAATATGTACAGTCAGCACTGAAGTCATCTTGATAGAACCACACGAGACCATATACAACCACAAAACAGACTGGGAAGCCTTCCAAGACTACATTACAAAAAATACTGTATTGTCTATACCACTTAAAACGGAAGAGGATATAGAAAATACTGCATGGTACACGACCAACCTCATCCAAAAAGCAGCCTGGCTATCAACACCCTATAAAGAACTGAAATCACGGAACCAAGACATTACCTTGGAAATACGTGAGATGATAGCACAGAAGAGAAGGCTCAGGCGTCGATGGCACACAAGTAGGAATCGTGAAGACAAACAGGCACTCAACAAAATACAGAAGGATCTAAAAAATATACTCAAAGAAAATGCGAATATCACCTTACAAGACAAGCTGAAGACACTATCACCGTACAAGGCAGATGACTATTCACTTTGGAAGCTAACCAAATCTCTGAAAAGGCCGAAAGTACATATACCTCCACTGAGACAAGCTGATGGTACATGGTCAAGGAAACCGTCAGATAAGGCAGAATTATTTGCTAAATTTCTAAAAGATATTTTCAAACCTAACGACGCTGATGTAGCAGACAGAGAGGAAGAAATTGATGAATACTTGCACAGTGACCAGCAAATGTCCTTACCATTAAGGCTAGTTACGCCAACAGAGGTCAGGAAAACTATAGCACATTTAAAGCAAAGAAAGGCACCAGGCTTCGACCTGATAACAGCAGAAGTCCTTAAACAACTACCGAAAAAAGGAATAGTATTGCTAACAATCCTCTTTAACGCAATACTGAGACTACAATACTTCCCTATGCTATGGAAAGTGTCTACAATAAATATGGTGGCTAAACCAGGGAAGCCCCCAACAGAGGTCTCATCGTATAGACCTATAAGTCTTCTGCCACTAATGTCGAAAGTCCTCGAAAAACTGATACTCCGGCGCCTTATCCCAGTCCTCCAAGAACAATCAATTATACCAGATCACCAATTTGGTTTCCGTGCACGCCATGGAACGACTGAGCAAATACACCGAGTAGGTCACACGATACGACAGACACTAGAGAAAAAGGAATACTGTTCTGCTGTCTTTCTTGATGTCCATCAAGCCTTTGACCGAGTGTGGCATAAAGGACTTCTGTATAAGCTGAAACTCTACCTTCCAAACACCGCGTACATGCTCCTGAGATCCTACCTGCAACATCGAATGTTCCAAGTAAAATGTGTAGATTCACTCTCATCTATTTATCAAATAGAAGCTGGAGTACCCCAGGGTTCTGTGCTTGGACCTGTGCTATATACGGTCTTTACTGCTGACCTACCCATCACGGAAGAGGTTGTAACTGCAACTTATGCAGATGACACTGCAGTCCTCTCTCACAGTAAGAATGCTGATATGGCATCAGCTAAGCTACAGGAGCATCTAAATAAGATTGGATCATGGCTGAAGGAGTGGAGAATAAGAGCCAGCCCTGCAAAATCGGTCCATATTACCTTTACATTAAAAAGAGGAGACTGCCCACCTGTAACACTGTGTGGAGCTGTTCTGCCACAACGCACATCAGTTAAATATCTGGGTATGAGTCTGGACAGGCGGCTTACTTGGAAAGATCACATTAAGATGAAAAGGGAACAAGCAGATAAAAAGTTCAGAGATATGTCCTGGTTGCTGGGAAGATCATCATCACTAAGCTTGGAAAACAAACTCATCATATACAAATGCATTATAAAACCAGTATGGACGTATGGCATACAGCTCTGGGGATCAGCAAGTCACTCAAACATAGAGATCCTCCAGCGCTTCCAGAACAAGGCTCTAAAAACTATAAGCAATGCCCCATGGTATATACGTAACATGGAAGTACATGATTATTTGCAAATTCCCACGGTCGAGGAAGAAATAAAAAGGTCTTCCGAAACCTATAAACTAAGACTTCAATCGCACATAAATAATCTAGCTAAGTCACTACTGGACACCAGCGATAGTACCTATCGACTGAAAAGATCCCGATTGGCCACAATTTAGTGGCTGACGAATGCAATTTTGGATGACATATCACAGGATATGCAAATCTTAAAGCCATTAACCACACGTCAATCAAATCTGATTATGGCTGCTAGGCTGATTGCAGATAGAAAAAGATAAAAGAAAAAAAAAAAAAAAAAAAAAAAGCTCCATTTTGACATTTCGTCACTCAACTCTAAACCTTTACAAATAATAATAACAATATATGGGACATCTTACACAACGCTATCTAGTCTAAAAATTAACTAGAATTATGCTTGTATTTGGGGGTACTAGACATAAATATTATTTATAATATACATATATAAATGCTTTTACATTCAGACACAGAACAAACAGACATGTTCATACACACAGATATTTGTTCCGTGTGGGAATTGATCCCATGTCCCTTGGCTCCACAGTTAGGGTCTCTATCCACTACGCCAATCGGTCAGTCAAATACTAAAAGCATAAGGCGCGTTGGTTTCACACAAGGTTCTATATCAGGATAGCTTGTAATTTGGAAGACATGACTTCTTCAGTCCAAAATGCTTTTACCTTGGTATGTTGGTGTGCAGGCGGAGGAGCTGGTGTGACAGTTACACCTGGCGGAACGACGCAACCGCTGCCTGCCAGCGCCGTGCCCGTTGCGCTGTTAGCTTCCTGTATCAAGTACAATCTACATATATAAAATTGAACTAACATTCATCTGTCTGTACCATACCATACTGGTGTTAGTGTGTTTGGCGTCTTACTGCATTTTAAGTTATTACAGCTGTGCTCGCAACTCTATTCGCGTGGACTTAGATTTAGTTAGGTTAAGTCATAAAACACAATGTGACCCTCTGTATAAGGTTTATAAGTAATAATAATAATACAAGAGACTTCCCACACAGCGCCATCTAGTCCCAAAGTAAGCAAGTATTATGCTTGTGTTATGGGTTACCAACAACTGATTTACATACTTATTCTTTTTTTTAATAATATATGCATATATTACACCCAGACCCAGAACAAAATACACATGTTCATGCACACAAATATTTGTCCTGGGCGGGTATCGAACTTGCAACCCTTGGCTCCGCAGTTAGGGTTTCTAACCACTCGACCAATCAGTTGCCAACTAAACTTAAAAGTTTAATATTTTTTCATCTTTTTTGATTTTGATGAAATACACACTAAATGTTACTCAAAATAAAGCTACATATTTTTTTTAATCCAACGATTGACTTTTACAAACGAACAAATAAATGAACAAAAACTGAAAAATGTGTTTCATACGTTCCATTACTTATTTCTTGCTACATGCAGTTATTTTTTTTTTGCAAAAATCGTTGATGTACAGACACAAAAAGTCTATTTTATTATAATATATACATTAATTACACTGTATTTATCGTTTCGTACCACAGTTTCATAATATTATTACCGATAATAATCAACACCGAATAGGGAATCATGTTTAACATCTATGACATTCACAATTTTCGATAGATGTGACAAATATTGTCTTCTGATATATAGCATGAACTCAAAAAATATTGAACTGATTTTAAAAATTATTTCACCTTTAGAAAACTACATTATCAACGAGTAACATAGACTATATTTTATTTTCAAAATAGCCATACGGCCTCAGCTCCGCTTGCATGGACTACACAGTTGTACCGGAACCGCTATAATTATATGCATAGATATAGTTTAACAGCTGAAGAGTGACATAGGGTACTTTTATTCCAGAAAAGGGGGTCCCAGTAAAACTATGTAGTCCACACGAGCAGAATCTCAGGCAGAAAGCTAATAACAAAATACAGCGAAGTCATGATTGTACACTGAATTTTTTTGAAAATTATGTTTCAACAATACCTAACTATATAAAGGTGAACACTGCATTTTGATATTTTTGTCTGTCTATGCGCGCATCACGCAAAGACAATTGGACGGATTTTTAAGGAATTTGGTATGAAAAGAATTTAGTACTTGGATCAACGTTTAGGATATTTTTAACCATGGATATGTATGTGTACGCTTGTTACCGTTTCACACCTGAACCAATGAACTGTTCTTGGTAAAACTTGGTAGGAAGATAGCCTGCATCACAAAGACGGACATAGGTGACTTTCTACCATGGATGTGTGTCTGAGTGTTTGTTACGTTTTCACAACTAAAATGCAGAATCCATTTTAATGACAATTTGTGCACAGATAGATTGAACCCTGAGAAGGTTATTAAGCTACTTTTCACCACGAAAAACAAACCTGTTTTTTACCCTTTGACAGCTAAACTAGTACATCCTTTTGGTGGTTCCTGTACAAGCGTGAAGACCTTGCGGGCAAAGCCACAGGCGGGAAGCTATTATAAATTGAGACTATTTCGTATTACTAGACAGAATTTAACAACGGACGTATTTGGACGCCGATAAATAGTGATGAAGTTTCAGTGTCAAATGTTGAATGGCACTTAATATTGATTTTTGGATAGGATTTTAGATAAATTACCTTGGCGGACTGTATGACGGGCTGTTGGGATTGCCTGATTTTCCTGAGCAGCACCAACTTGGTCTCCTCGGCGCGGAGTTTTTCCCGCAACTCGCGTAATTTTCTCTCCCTTTCCCATATCTCGGCGCTCGATAACTCTTGCTGTATAAAAATAAGAATTTTACTAGTTATTCAACTCATTTGTACAATTTCATACTATACGCCCGCGTGGACTAAATGTTCTTATTATTTTGGCTTCAACACAAATGCTGTCAATGCATAGGTACGTGTTGTTAAATCCAAAGTTAGTTTTTTCCATCTTAATTTAATTAATATTTTTCTGATAGAGAAGGGAGAGATCCTTTTTCTCTCTCTTACGTTTATCACTTTAGTCCCAAATCTTATGTAAAAGATAAAAATGATCACTCTGGGTTATCCTTAGGAGATAGACATATCACATCACGGACATTGTTCAATTATGTGGTTGTGACCGCTAAAAAATGAAACTGCCGAAGGCTTTATCCACGTGTTTTGGCATTGGAAGTATTTAAGAGAACGTACGCCAGCAAAAAGACGTTAATAAAATGTGACAACTATGAAATGTTCACACTAACAAGAGTAAACATTATTACTATTTTTAAGATGTATCAATCTCAACAGAAGCTTTCAAAAAACACTGACATACCCTATTTTTTTACATACCCTAGGACCTGGTAAGGGTTCATTTTCAGCATCAGAAGAATCGTCATCATCTCGAGTCGGTGAACGTGGTTCTGGCATATGCGCCGTGCTTGGAGTTATGGATACGTTCACTGCACGCTCGTTTAGTTTACTGCTTATGTCTGTGGGCAAACACAAAACTAAACAAATGAACTACGAAATTACATTAAAACTATTGAAAATTTTAAGATAGTAATAATAATGTGGGATGGTAATAATTGTGAGGGATGTTTGTAAAAATTTATTCTATGCAACACGCGCATCTGTGGCGTTTGACAAATAAATTAAATTGTCCATAATCTTTGACAAATACCCAACAAACTTAGCTGTGAGTTAAAAGTGTCGCATTTTTGGGCATTATAGATCCACTTACAGCAACAGGAACACCAGGATCAAATATATTGTAGCGCTGGCTAGTTGCAAGCCAGGCACTCGATTTAAAATACATGCCTGGAAGGCTCGGTCTTTTGATAGACGATTTCGGGGTGTTCATTGAGGCAGACGTTAAAAGTGTACAGTTCAAAGTATTGTGCGAATATATGTTTCATAGTAATATCGCAATCGCGATTACGAAATACAAAGTCTTTTCCTTTCAGCATTCATATCTTTCATTTCAGCTCTATTAAGCTATGATTTCAGATAAAAATAAAATTAACTG
This sequence comes from Luffia ferchaultella, assembly GCA_949709985.1. Taxonomy (NCBI): domain Eukaryota; kingdom Metazoa; phylum Arthropoda; class Insecta; order Lepidoptera; family Psychidae; genus Luffia; species Luffia ferchaultella. The sequence continues at coordinate 4,589,697 of OX453264.1, read as the reverse complement.
AGAGAGAATATATAAGAGAGATTATAAAAAAAATATCTCTCTCTACAATATATATAATAACAAAATGTGGGACATCTCACAAACGACCATCTAGTCCCATACTAAGCAAAGCCTGTACTACTAGGGCTGCAATAACAACTAATAATAAAAATAAAATAAAGTCAAAAATTAAAGGGGGACCCCCTATACAAGTAGCCTGTTTTTTTATAATGTACAGTGGTACAGAACCCTTCGTGTGCGAGTCCAACTCGCACTTTGCTGGTTTTTTTTGTAATAAAGCTTGTTTTCAAAAGATTTTTTTAATATCTTATTTTTCTATACTAAATAAACAATCAAGAATTTTATATGCATCATCATCATCAGCCCATTTTTACCCCACTGCAGGGGCTTAGGCCTCCCCCAGGGTGAGGAGGGGGGCTTGGAGCTTAAGTCCACCACGCTGCTCCACTGCGGATCCAATTTTATATGCACAAATACATAACTATTCTTTCCTTTTAACCTATAGGGCGCGTAGGGTACAGCATCTGTACCAGTGGAGTTTTTACATGAATATGACAGAGGTGTGTGCAGTATATACGTAGTATCAGCGCTTCCACATGGTGGGGGTATATTTTTTTCAAGGGAATGTCTCATTTTGGTATATCATACCAACAACCGTATGTATTTATGCGACGGTCACATGACGGCAGACATGCGACAGGTTAAATGGAATATACTATTATCTCTTGGCCGTACCTGAAAATGGTGCAGTGGTAATACTAGATTTTCTATGTGGTGGAGCTGCTGGCAACAGCACTATATCTGGACTCTCTGCATAACTTCTTTGTTCCGAACGAGGTCGAAGTACACGCTTGCCACTGGCACCCTGTAATATGATTATTTTTTATTCATGTATACATTTCCTTAAAGATGTACATCAAGATACTGCAGCATAAGAACAAAAAAGTGAGCAACAAAACTACACCCCATACCTTGATGTTTTATATTTTTCTCTGATCATTATGTCATTATGATTCTCTTTTTGGCTCTCATTTGATTAAAATGACAGAGAAAAAATGATGACATTATATTATAATAATACCTAGGACATCCCACACAGTGCCATCTAGTCCCAAAATAAGCATGTATTATGCTTGTATTATGGCATACTAGACAAATGATATACATACTTAAATATTCTTTTTTTTATAATATACACATATAGATACTTGTACACCCAGAAATGGAACAAATAGACATGTTCATGCACATAAATATTTTTCTCGGGCGGGAATCGAACTCGCGACCCTCGGCTCGGCAGTTAGGGTCTCTAACCACTCGGCCAACCGGTCAGTCAATCTATCTATATTTCTATGTTATATTTATCATTATGGTCAAGTTCACATTGTTTTAGGCTGAATTTTGCACTCCACTGATGGTCAGCGCTGACGTTGGTCGTCCGTAGCAATTGACATAAAGTTAAATGAACGGGTTTAGTATTATAGCGCTGACAAGTTTGTACGCGCGACCGGCACGCAGCGCTGACTCGGGGCGTCGCTCGAACCTGTCAGCGTCGTGTACGTCGGTCTGTGGACGGGCCACAAAAGTAAAAAGGCGTGTTTAGTGTAGCGCTGACCGTCAGTTATACATTACTTGATTGTACGCGTACGCGTTCCGCCTTAGTCGGCGAAGGACAGCTATACATTACTTGATTGTACGCGTACGCGTTCCGCCTTTGTCGGCGAAGGACTAAACAGAAACGACCGACCGACGGTCAGCACTGATCGTCAGCGGAATACTAAATTCAGCCTTAAGAGCTATCTTAATAATTCTGATATCTAAGCTCACAACTTACATGTAGTGGAGGTTGTGCAGGTGTGATAGTGAGTCCACTCGCTGTAAGAGCTCTGAGTTCACTCAATTCCGGTGGAAGCGATCTGTATTAAGAAACTTATATTCATAAATTTAGAATAGGAACAACTACACTGATAATCAAGACCATGTAACAATAAGCAATAGATTTTCTTATTTATGTATTAAAAGGATAAAAACGTTAATTGACATTAATAAAATACTAAAGTATTTTACCTACCTGACACTCAAATCTACGGCCGAATCGTCAACATCCATTTTGATTATGACCTGTGAGAAAATTGCCAAATATGAAATTCTGAAGAAAGGTATTGTTTGACAAGGACTAACATTTATGACAACAATCAAAAAATAAATGTTAAAATATTAACATACTTTTAGCAAGATGTGTATTTCAATTTTAGATTAGTAAACATACTTATAACCCAATAATTACATATAAGATTCAAGATTCTGGTAAAAAACATCGATATTATAAGAAACGTATGAATTCAGATATATGATTACCTCTCTTACCTACAATAACTATAATTCATGTACAATTCATACAAAAACAGATCAATGGCAGAAAATTGTTATCATATATTTGGGTAAAATTTCACGCACATAATTATTTGTATTAGCTATTTAGTACCAAAAGTGCAATTAATTTTGCAATTTCAATTAATAGGCCGAGTCGGCACTGTTAAAAATCTGTGATCGGCACTCGGCAATAAAAAAGCGGCCATTGGCCATTGGCACACATTGGCAAGTGAGTGATTGATTGATTCGATTGATCGACTCGACGTTCTGTTAAAGTGTTAAAGTTCGCCTCAAACTTGATGGTCTGTGCTGTGCAACGCTCTATGGGTGCGTTCCATTCTCATCAAAAAACCAAAAAACAGTTACAAATGCCACTTTTGCCAGTTTTTTGCATTTTGACAGAAAAATATCGCCAAAAACGTTCACATCTGGCGATTTAGCTGCCAGCGTCAGGCGTTTCCGACGCATCGTTTTGGACGTTTGTGGTGTTTTTAACTGCCACTTTAGACCCAGACCCACCTCGATAGATAGGTCGTTCGTGTTAATTTCGAGTTTTGACTTTTCATAAGAGGGCACAAAATGGCGGAGTTTGACATGTGGTAAAAACAAACATTTCAAACAAAGAAATAATTTGGTTATTGTGTTGAAAAAAGGTGAAAATAATTTCGATAGTGGCCATGTCCCAAAAGTAATTTATAATGAAGAATAAAATATACTCAGCTGAGGCATGTACTGTGTTAAGTGTATTGCGGTTATATGGTTATATAGTTCACTTCGAACTTAATGGTGGATTAGAATACAACGCTATAAGTGTGCTTGCGCAGGTATAGTCATATACCCCTTGCTTCTTAAAACTGGTTACCTGTGCTGGTTATTGCGACGCGACTTGTGGTAGCACATGAGCGATGGTACTTAAACGAACTATCAGATTCATACAACATTTTTTTTTGTATAAATTCGGCAGTGTGCAACCTTAAAATGTAAAATTCAAAGAGTCCATTGTTTTCCAACAAACAATAAATGCCGTAAGCTTTGGGAAAAGGCTTTGAAGAGGAAACATTGGAAATCAACAGCTTTGTCAAGGTTATGTTACTGATAACTTGTTAGAAGACGTTCTCCTTCTCTTTTATCCGTATAGCGCTGTCTCTGGCACTCGCCTCCGCTCGGCGAGTGTATACAGCCAGCGTAACGTTGAATATAGAAGGTACCTTCGCCGAGAGCGCCATCTACAAAAATTTTGCATGACACATCCTATAAACAAGTGTATCCCATAAAGTGTATCCATACCATATCCATACCATATTCATTATTCTTTAGTATTAATGAAAATTTATAAAAGCTTATATGCAGCACTAATACTCGTAGCTCCGAAATTACGAATCACCCTAGTACCTATTTTTATTTTAGCGGTGGTAGGTACTCAAACATGCTTTAGCGAGATCTACGTCACAAAAATCGATGGTCACAAACCTAGTATCCTGGCTGTAGGTGTCTATACTCCAAGTTTTATCGAGATCTATGCGACTTCGTGACCAAATCTTTGATAACTTATATTTTTGAAACTATTGTCACAATCTTGTTAAAGAGCGTGTCTTAGAGAAGGTTTGCGGTCATGGGTCACCAGGGGGCCCTGCAAAAGATATTTTTCTCTAAAACGGCTGGGAGGATTTTGACTTGGTTTTTCGCTTTAATATCACGTAAAAGCAAGTTCTTAGACAAGGACTGTGGTAATGGGCTACCAGAGGGGAGGCGCTCCAATACACATACCTACGCTTTAAACTGTTCTGAGTTCGGCGGTATGTGATGTGATGTGAGGCGGTACGAAGTTCGCCGCGGGTCAGCTAGTATAAAATAAAAGTCAAGCGTAAAATTAATAAATTCTTTATTGCGTAGGTAGGTATAGCGACTCGTACCTGCACATAAGTTTTCAAAATTAAAATGTATATACAGCTTTGGTTATTAGGTAACTAGCTTAGATACCTATTTGTGAACGTAAAATTATTTTATTTAATATTAACATGAAAATATTAGTAATTTTTCGTAAACAGTGTAACTTGACTGGTTTTACAAATTATAAAATTAACTTTATGATTATTAATTACAAAATAAATATATATTTTAATCTTAAATCGCATTTAGAAAGCGACACCTAGCGAAATAATACAACAATTATAAAAATCAATTGAAAAAATATACGATTTTCCTCCGAAATAACGACTATTGAAGTTTAATATTGTCTGTAATTAGTTCAACAATTCACATTCATCGAACTAATATTACTAGCAGAAACGACACCGCGAACCAAATGTTTGCGCCAAGCGTTTTTGCCGACCGGCAACAACCCATTCAGTCACTTGCCAATGCGTATCGCGACCGCGTGTTAAAAACGTGATTAAACAACAATTCAAAAATGCCGTCGTGGGTGTTAAAAACGTGTAAAACTCAATCAACTGCGAAGAAAAAAGATAGTGGCATAACTTATCGTCGATAATTAATCAAAACAAAACTAAAACCATCCAAAATCAATTTTTGTGCCTACATTATTTTCTACCGTTGTCGCCATACTTGGCGTATTATATACTAAGTTATGTCACGACACGTATAATACCTATTAAAGACTTGTATAATACTTGGCGTTCTGTGTATTTTAGTGGAAACGAACCAAACATAGCATGTATGAGACATGTATAATACAATGTATTATACTTGGTAGAAAAATCAATGTGATAGAAACAAGGTGATAGTACCGCGCGCACAGATTTTGTTCGTGCCGTGATCACCCCAACAAAGACCACATTGATATATCTACTTTACTGTGCTAGTTACCATCGCTCTGGAGTTTGGCCACCACCGTTACAGAGAAGATATTATAATTAGTCGTTATTTTGAAGAAAATTGATGGCGATTAAAAAAAATATTATACATTTTAGTAGATACGTTGTCATAAGTATCAATTTAATGACCACATGAAAGAAAAAGCATACAGTATGGACACGATCATGAGTCTTTTCGGAAATATTTATCATTGCTTGTTCTTTTAGTCAAGTTTAGACTTAATTACGGTGTAATTAAATAAGGAAAAATATCTGAAACAAGTAAACTTTAATTTCACTGTGACATCCATGCGCGCGCGGCGAGTGGTTGTTGGTAGGTAACCAAGATTTTGCGTCGAAAATTGCACAACTTCCGGAAGTTCCTTTTCGCGTACTTTATTGAAATATCCGATGACAGGATAACAACTGCAACTTCCCAGAAATGTGCCATTTTGCAACAAATCATGTATTCGATAATATTTCCATGAAACATCGACATACGTACTTAATATATAGCACAATAAAACAAGACTGCTCTCATTTGGTAATTGAAATACTACTTTAAATTACTTAATCACTAATTCACGAAAGCTACAAGAAAGAAACGTTATCGGATGTTTGTTTCTCAATTACGCTACAGATAAAAGATGAGATTATTTAGCATATAATATTATGTAAAAGCCGTAGAATGTTAGTTTTTCTACTTCCGTGATATAAGCCGACATAGTAGATATTATTTATTACACTATAATGCTACATCTTTATATTTAGTTAGGTCATCTGACTCGTTACCAACCGACGTGTGACTGTTTCTTAAACCAGGTGCATAAAACGCTCTTTCTCTTGGACTACTGAAATGATATGGGTCGTGTCTCAATAAATTGACCCCATAAGCAGAATCTTCCATCCTTTTGTAATCAGAATACCCAAATCTGGGATCATAATCATGACACCTATCGTAATATGGTCTATGACATCTATCGTAATATGGGTAAGCCATTTCACTTTTACAATCCAATCTGTCTTCTGGGTAAACGTCTCCGTATTCTTTGTTGAAATATTCTTCTGTGTGAAAAGCACCTACAACAGAATGTCTTCGTTTGTATGGATTGTCGTAAGGCCCTGTTCTAGGGCCGACCCAGGTTCCGTAGGCTTGTGGTGTTGCATATGCTTTAGGATATCCGCGAAGACTAGCGGCGTAGTGCCTATCAGCTAGATGTTGCCAGTATGCAGGGGGTGGTTGGGGTAACATCATTGGCGGGTAGCCTAAATTGATTGATTGTCGGGCTGCCAGGTGGCGTCTCAGGTCTGGCATGGAACCTGGTTTACCTGAAATTAAAGAAAGTGTGTTAATCCATCGATGTGTATAATGTAGACAAATCACTTGGTTCGTCCGTTCACAAACTGTTCATGGACCACTTACACACTAGCGCTCATAAATAAACCGTAGCTCGTTGGTGTGAAAGTTATAAGTAAAAGTATGATAATAAGCAAGTCGATTCTGGTCGTTCTGATCACAAGAAAACCCTAATATAACATAGCGTTAATAATTAAATAATTAAAATCATTGGCACCTTGAGTTACGTCTCTAACCTAATAGCATGTTGGTAAAGACTGAAGGCAACAAAATTTTTTTCCTGGCTTTCTACCAAGCTGTTTATAAAAGGTCGCTATTTTGTAAACGATATTAGGTACCTAGTTTACAAAACAGCGACCTTTGTAAATGGCCGAAACAACCATGCAGTGTCTACCATTTGATTTATAGAAAAATGGTGACATAAATAAATAATAATAAAAATACCTGGGATATCCCACATAGCGTCATCTAGTCCCAAAGTAACCAAGTATTATGCTTGTATTATGGGATACTAGGTAATTGGTAAACATACTTAAATATTCTTTTTATAATATGTTCATGCACATAAATATTTGTCCCGGGCGGGATTCGAACCCGCGACCCTTGGCTCCCCAGTTAGGGTCTCTAACCACTCGGCCAATCAGTCAGTCAGTCAGTCAAATAGGTATGAATAGAGACAAATTAATAGGGCCTGGAGGAGGTCCCTGTAAAAGGATCTATGCGAATAGGTGGTCGAAAGAAGTTACATAGTTAAGTTACTTACTACCTAAGTTAGTACGCATTTACATGCGGGTAAGGTCATAAAAAGTTTTTTTTTTAGTTTTACGCACATTAAATGCATCGTATGTGTTAGTAAATGGCTTGTGGCTCTGATTGGACTGCCTATATATACATACTGTTACGAACGGACAGAGTAATGACCGCCATCTAGCGTCAACTAGTAAAACCACTCTGTAGAAGGGTTTACAATAAGGACAACACGAAACCCCTACTCAATACTAGATGGCGTTAGAAAAAAAGAATATACTAGAATTATCCAATCTGGTCGATTACGTTCGTGCGAGTGGAGTGATTTCTAGAATGCACTCGATGTTCGTTACGACCTATATAAATAGCCGCAGGAAGACGAGCGAGTCAGTTCAGTTTTTGGGCTACTTTCGAAGCGACTTCGAAGCGAAACTAGTGAAACCTACGACTTGGCTACGACCTAATACATCGTGAGTGCTTAGTGTTTGAACCTAGTGCTTAGTGTTTGGACCTAGTGCTTTGTGTTGGACCTAGTGTTAGTGAATAAAGTCTTTAAAAGAGTCAGCAGGTCTTTCTCTCCAAATTATTCGAACCCTAACACGTAACAATACTAACTGTCAAATAAATATGGTAATACGCAAGGACGATGCACCTTCATACTGCACGCGGCGTTCGAAAATTGCTCCCCAATAACATATACATACTTATAACGTAAGCGTAATAAATATATTATAAAACGGAGTATGAAATTTGATACGGAACATATGATACAGAAAGAGATAATTATCTGTAAAGATTGTTAAGATGTAAATATTTATGCTTGAAATACGCTTAAGTAGCCAAATTAGAAAGTAAGGCCCTTCCATAGGCAATTAAATAAAATTAACCTGATTAGGTGAATTTTAGCTAGTAACAAGTGAACTACTCAAAATTAAAAATACTACAAATGAATACCAGAATCGTTCAAGAAACCGTCGTTTGTGAACGCATGTGCTGTGTCGGGGACGTAGTGGCTGGCGTCGAACTCACTGCCGCTGATCGGTAACGCTGGGTTACCAAAAGCTTTCCTGTTCAAAGGGAAAAATGTTATTTTGGAATCTTATTACGCAACTAAAGCCGCACTAGGCTTACAGGAGGATATTATATCAAGAATATTAGGGTTTGTTATATGGAAAACGATTCGATCGATATCTTATTACAGGCTGTATCTATATAATCTATCTATATCTTATATCTCTCTTTTATATATCAGTATATAAAATCGTACTTAGTGTCTGCTTCTTTGTTCGGGTTAATCTTCAAAAAGGCTGAACCGATTTTAATCAAACTTCGTAGACATAAAAAGAAGTACCTAGTGAGGAGTGACATAGGATTTTTTTTTTCTATCTGTCTGTCTGGCTGCCTGTCTGCTGTCATTCTGGATATATTTAGGGTTCCTGAGTAAACTTTCGAAATTGTATAATTCGTGAAAACCATGGCAACGAAGTCGCGGGCGGTCGCTAGTATTATAATAAAACTCTTTTTGGTGTGTGTGTTTTTTTATTATTAGTGTTCACAAAGGCTATATTTTAATAACTTGTTATTGCTGTTGTCATAGAAGTAGTAATACTATCAGGCCCGGCGAGAGCCAGATCGGGCCCCGGGAGTAAAACATTGCAGGGCCCACCCCACCTTACTTTGGAAAAAAAAATCAATTAACCGGGCCCCCGTTTCTTACGCCGGGCCCTGGTGGTAGGTACTACTACCCTTACATCCCCCTATCGCCGGCCCTGAATACTATTATAAGATAACGCTGTCGATAGCTCTGACGCTCTATTTTCTCTTCCCGTGACTTACTGTCACTGAACGTGTTGTCCCCTCCCACACTTCGCCGCATACCTTCCCCCGCATTCGCGACTTAACGTGTTCAGTTCAGAACATCAGTTAAATAACGCCACTTCTTGTCTTACTATTATGTATAATATTATTACTACTTCTATGAAAACAGCAATAACAAGTTGTTAAAATATGTATAGCCGTTTTGAAAACTTACTATTTTCGATGATTTAACATAAAGTTTTCAGAGTTACTTAGTTGAGATTGGGTCATTGATAACAGAACTAGAATTTTTTTGTCAGTCTCCTAGTTACTGCGAAAAATAAATGTGTTCAATTGGATCTATCTAGGTACTGTGTCTTTTCCTGTATTTTGCGATCTTGGCCGATTTTTTAGAGTATGACGCTGAAAAACATCACGTAAAGTTACTAATCCCTATCCAATGGGATACATGTGCTTTTATTTCCACATTACTATGTTTGTGTGTTTATAATATTAATAAATTAATTTATTTACAAGATAAAATTATATATCATTATCATTGTTTATACTTGTACCTTTCGGCTTTGTTAGGGACACAGATAGATTGCAACGCTTTTTTCGTATGAATGCAAATGGTATTTGCGGGCTATATAAAGTGTTAAGTACTCACTGTTGTTCGCGCCTCGCTTCCCTTATAGCGTATGCTGACTGCACCAAAACGACACCCATGACCACTGCTGGTAAACGCGCCACATAGCAAGCTAGTTCTGCTCCGCCGTACACACCTTGCAGTCCCTGGATTATGATATTTTTTTTAATATCAGTTTTCTATAGTACCTACTTATGAGCTTGTTTATGTATGCACTGACGCGCTCAATCCCTATATTTAGTTTTGATACCGAAAGTGTACGTGGTCCTGAATTAGTAGCTATTTGTTTGAGGGCACTTAACAACTATTGGGCGTTTTTCCATTGGACGGCACGGCAACGGCGCCGGTACGGTGACGGCGCTGTTGCCGTTGCCGTGCCGTCTAATGGAAAAACGCGCATTAAGTTCATATAGATGGTCGCGCCTGTGAATATGGTTCCTTGTGACATGTGGCAAACATGCCAAATATTGATCATTCACGAATGTGTGGGAGGCCATTTTATTCGGTAATAATGCCTTGCGCGGCAAACATTTGTTATCTGTGATAGCGTGTCGGTTTTCTTGCGCACTTCAAAGTGGCCGTATACGGAAAAGAAACATTTGCGAAATAGTGTAGGAAGTACAATTTCGACAAACATTTGTCAATTATTTTCTCGGCAAACATTTGCTGATTTTAATGCCAAATGTTTTTGATAAGAGTATCAAGCATATCAAGTGTGTTTAATTGACACAGATTTTCGAAGAGTCACAGAGCGCCGAAACCGAATAACACGTTCTTCTCTAGAAGTTTCATGAATATACCTTATTGGATTATTCCAGAAAAAGTGTGTAAGGAAAAACATGTATTTTTGAGAGTTTTGTCTAACTAAAGATTATAGGTTAGAAAATCATCTCAAAATGCCAAAAACCAAAAGTAATTATTCTGAGTTTCTACATGAAACCTTGCGGTTCAGTGAAGACCTGAACCAACCCCCTTTTTTTCATTTGTTGACCACAACATCATCGAACTCACGTAAAAACTAAACCATAGCCTTACTTCCACCGATCTCGACTTTCGGTGAATCAGAGTTTAGCTTAAAAAATACTTACCCAATAACTAATCGCCATGTAAAAGACTAGAGCACACTCGGGGATCAGCACTAAAATGACCGCAACCAGCCACGCGAGCAGACACTTGTTGTTTTTCTGTAAATAAAAACATTTTTGCTTAAGAATATCAGTGAATATTCATTCATGGATATGAGAATAGGTACCTATGAGTCTTTTTAATTGATACAGATGATAAAGTATTAAAAAAATTTAAAAATGAAAAAAAATAATATGAATAACGGCATCTTCATATATACATAAAGACGATACGTTTATATACAGAAAACGCGTAGCGTTTTTATATTTTCTGTCGAAACTAGTGTTCAAATTGAAAAGACAATTTCCTTGCATTCATTTTTAAAATATCGTTTTTTAGTTATTAATTTCTCAAAATGGTGATTGATAAAACCGGATATGACGTTGTATTGTGGTTGTATTTACGCTTCCATAGTTAGAGAGTAGGTAAATGTAGAGTTGAAATAGATTCTATGCCACTGATTAACAACTGTTTGGTTAAGAGATTTTTCAAAATAGCATACGCGGAGTGACTTACTTTTGACATCATTTTGAGGAAAACTCCATATTTAATTACATTAGTATAGAGTTATGTTATGATGTATGAGAGAGAGGGTGTCGTGATAGCCCGAACGCAGCGAACGTGTTTCAAATTTATAAGGCCATATGGCCGCGATTCGAATACGGGCGTGTACCAATGAGTTTTTTTCTGACTTAAATACATTAATTACTATCACTGACTCCATGCCTCGGAGAGCACGTTAAGCAGTCGGTCCCGGTTGCTGTCAATAGATGGCGGTTGTTACAATTCGCCAACCCGCATTGGAGCAGCGTGGTGGATTTAAGCTCGAAGCCATCTCATCTTGAGGGGAGGCCTAAGCCTCTGCAGTGGGGCACAAAAAGAGCTGATGGAATAGTGTGGAATATTATTTTCGCATGGCTCGAGCTTCCCGCTCGCCCCGAAGCGCCCGTTTACGCTGTTAAAGGCCCGTGGCTGACAGTAAGAAGTCAGGGAGAGGAGTTTAGGGGGTTTCAGCTCCCCACTACCCGCAGATCGTCGCGCTGCGGGTGTTGTCTGGGAAAAGATTCTCCTCTTCCGAGAAAAAAAAAAGATTGGAATATAGAAAATCATATGAGTGTAAATGAAATATATAATAAGTATGTCGGTGTTTCTTCACTTTTTGTTATGAACTTTATTTGATAAAAAACGCGACGTTGGTTGTACGGTCTGTACGGTTTCTTAAAATCAGCTACGTTACGTAGTTAAATTAACAGACATCGTGTACATGCTCTATTATTATACTGTTCGCGACTGTGAACTTTATGCACAGCAATTTTACCTATACAGGGTAAGATTATAGTAACCGGCCAAAATTTTTCTAGATGTTAAATATCACTAATAGACCTCATTGAGTAAATAAAAAATATGGGTTACCTTTTCATGATAAATTATTTTATTTACAGTGTTATTTTATAACGTTTGGTTGCCTTCTTAACGCTATAGTAAACGTACGCGCCCGAGGCCTTGAAACGGAATGAGGCGGCGAGTATAAATGGTGACTAGAGTTATTGGTTTTTTCGGGAAAGGTTTGTGGATACATATCTCAATATTTTCTATAGAACGATACTAAAAGGAAACGAGACGACTATCGGTTTTCTACCGAAGATCATTATATTAAAATTTGGCTGGTCATTAAAACCCTGTGTGTATAATTTTGCCCTACGGTATTTTTATAATTTCTTAAGTATTTTTTGTAGTTTCGAGATAACTAACCGATATTAGTCCGTGCACCAGGGCAACGGTAGCTGTGATGATGATGCAATAGCACAGCATAAGCAGCGCCGCAGGGACGGGTAGCGAGCCTCTCGCTTCTATGACCCATACTATCTCGTAGATTAAAGCTATTGCGTACGCCACCTGAAATTGCACATATAGTATGTTATAACCATGGAGATATGAACGCCGTTTTCGTGCGCCGCGCCCCATGGAGCGAGCTTAAAATGAGTTCGATTGAAGTTGAATTTGAATCTCATAAATGACGTTCCATGGTTCGAATCCGGGCGTGTAGGTACCAATGAGTTTTTCTGACTTAAGTACACAATATCACTGACACCGTGCTTCGGAGGGCACGTTAAGCAGTCGTTCCCGGACGCTGTCAATAGATGGCGGTCGTTACAGTTCCCAACCCGCAGTGGAGCAGCGTGGTGGACTTAAGCTACAAGCCCCCTCCTCACCCTGGGGGAGGCCTAAGCCCCTGCAGTGGGGTAAAAATGAGCTGATGATGATGATGATGATGAAATGACGTTCCATGGCAGCTGTCTCGTTTTGTCAGAACGCAAACTTCACTACCGCAGATATTGGCAGTCGTGTTTTCATACAAAATATATTTTATATTACTTCCAGAGGGCGCGGCGTGATAATTAGCCATACCTTTTTCGTATCCGTTAACACATGAATACTGGTTATAAGTCATAGACAAGGATTAGGCAATTTGTATGTAATAGTTAATACACCAACAGAACCATGTCAAAGTTAAAAAAAATCCTATGGTATGGAAAGGGTATGAATACTCAATACTTTATTTGTTTTTAGCACACTTGGAGCACTTAACATTGTCATTATTTAACAATAATATACATTATCTACATATAAACATCAACAGCAACAATATGTCAATGAAGTAAAATAACCATTTTACAATAGTAGGCAGAATCTTAGAATACTATTTGCAGGAGTACGTATCTATGAAACTGTGAGGATGAAAAACAGCGCAGACGCGATAAAGCATCATCAAAAAAAGGTGTCAACAAATGTAAATGTAAAATAATTAAACTAATATAAATCAATGTATAATTAAATGTCAACTTTCTAATGCAGCTGTAAAGAGGCTTAGTCAGAATTAATACAAAATCACAAGATATCCAGGCAATGTCAAATGATTCACCATAAAGGGGCTTCGTCAACTTATAAACTATTAATAACATTTCGTATTGTTAATAATTGTAACAGATGTAAAACTTTTTTTATTTTTTTATGGTGATATCATCAACAATTTATCATCAAGGGAGCTTTTATAGTAAAATAGGTTTTACTAATCATAATTTCGTTTATTGTCAGTTTAAAATGTTTCTAATCAAGTTTTTTAATACCATCTGTAAGCTTATTATAAAGGTTTACTGCGTTACAGATATAAATAACCCTTTGAAATGAAGGGTTATGAATGGGTCCAACAGGATTCGCAAATCCTAATAGTTGCCCCATGTCGTGCAGTGGAACCACGAGTATTTGAAAATCCTGCTAGACCCATTGGGGAACCAAGCGGTGGGACCTACAGTCCGCAACGAATCTTGATTCTTCAAGTAGACGCCTCCACTCATACAACACTTATACATGATTTTAATTATACGTATATAACTTTTCGAGTGCGGGCGAGATGACGGTAACTGTCAGCTATTATAATGGCATTGGCAGCTACGGTAATATTGCGACGTTAAACTCGAGTCATTACTGTGGTGAGATGCAATCCCCGGGCGCTGTCTCACCCGCACCAAATACGAGCCGGTGTGGTGTAGCTACTGTCAACTTAAGACATAACGCCCAAGTCGCGGGCGCACTCACAATAGAGTAAATAGATACAAAACTGGTCCGAGACTCGTGCCGACCGCGAATGTTGACATGAATCCACTCTCACCGTACCAGCACTGTTGCGACACCAACTGTCGCGGTTTGTACCGGTCGAAGGTATATGTACATTTTTTTATTACGTAAGTCTGGCTACATGATTCACATTCCTGATACAATAAACTAAGGCATACTGTACTGGGTTAGAACTAATCTTCCCTGTATTATGAGTATCGGTGAAGCGACATCCAAATCAGAAATTCTTAACTATAATCGAGCAAAATAGTAACTATAATAGTAATTGTTGTAGTAATAGTAGTAAGTAGTAACAGTTTCACCATCGAGGGTGAAATATTGAATCCATAGTGCAGCAAAAATTCTAATATATAATTCTGTACATAGCGAGGGATGCAATGCCATCCGCGAAGGAAATGAATTAGCATCCATGGTAAATATTGTTTTTCACTACTAAGTACGTAGGAAAATAAATAGATAGGTAGTAATTAAAATGTAAATATTCTACAAAACTCAATTGTATTTTACGTTAATTAGGTATTTGTGATAGGTACTAAAAACTTATGGTGACATTAAGTATGGTCAATAAATCTTATTTTCCGAATTTTCTTTTAATGCAATCTCAATTTTTCCCGCTTTAATACTAATTTTATTATTCGTTATTGCAATCTGTCAAAAATTGCTAGCCATCTACCACAGACATATATGTACTTACCTAGGTACATATAAGTCGGTGCCATCTAATAATAATTTAAAAAACTAAAAAAAAATGCGCTTATGGCAAATCGAACTAAATAGAAAATAAATTTTAGTATAAATATATTAGTTATTATAGGAGTTATACATTATAGGAGTTATTGTATTTCAATAATGTGTACAATATTTTTTGGTAAAAAAGGTTATTATTATTATTATTAGTATAAAGTGATCAACGAGAAAATACTCGTGATGAATTTTTTCTTTAATCACTTTATTCTTATACTAAAAGTTATTTTCTTCTTTTTATTTCGATTTGCTATAAAGCGTATATTTTTTAGTTTCTTTAAACTATGATTTATTTTTCCATTTTTAGCCTTAATATTTTTTAAACTACATTCCACCAAAACTTACGAACATACGGGTGGAACTTATATAAAAGCGTATCAAAAAGAGGTATTTGTGAATTTGTATGTAGGAGCTATTCTCCAAAACTATCATCTGATTTCAAAACTTCTTTCACCAATATGTAAAGTAAACTTTCAGAAATGACAGACTATATTCAATCTCTGTGCGTATTTGTTTGTCTGGGCCTGAGGTCTGGGCTAATCTTCGAAAGAGATGAACAAATTTTGATGGCACTTTCATTGGGAGATAGAGAACTTTTCGGAGAGTAGGTAATCTAGGTAACTTTTTATCTATACATATAAATAAAATACTTAAAATAGATTTGTCTGTCTGTGATTTTAAAAAGATTTGTGTATAGGAAATCTCTGAATATGAGTTTATTTACATCGCGGGTTGTTCACTTCTGTTTTGAAATGACAAGCGAAGAGATGAATGTGATAAATTTAAGAGAGGAGGAAAAGAAATGGGTCTCCGGTTTTAATTATAGAAACATGTAGTCCATGCGAGCGAAGCCGGAGTTTTATTAAATCAAAGAAGAAAAAATATTTTCCTGCCTTAAAATATTATGAAATGGAATTTAAGTTCATTCCATTGAATTAAAATGTAACTGATATTAATAAGTGGTCGCCCAGCAGTCGGAATTCGACCGTACTCATTTTTTGAAATAACCAATAATAATTAGGCGAAAGTAAGTGAATTAAAATTGCAATAAATGACAGAATAGGTATTACATACAGAATTACGCTTCTGGCGATGTAAAAAAGGGTTATAGTGGGTTATAGGCTTTAAAAAAAGCCCCCCCCAACAATAGTATATCGTCAGGAATTTGTGTTATACCTACTCACCAAAGCATAAGCAGCGATGAATCCAGAAGCGGCGGTCACGCTACAGCAAAATATCCTTTTCACGGCTGGCTTCATTCTTAACTTGGAACTGCCCTCCATGTCGCTTAAGTCGTTAGTCGTCGACATCTTTTCTCCTTTTCTTTCTTATCCTAAATCATATCTGTTGTTTCATCTCTAGCTTCTCAAAAGTTACATCTTCTCAATATTTATTGAGAAAGTAGTTTTGGTGTTTCCGCCTCATTGAAACCGCTAATAAACACGGTTGGCCTGCAAAAAGAATTTTTAAATTGTAGACAATTCTAAGACATTCAGTAATCCATGGTTTTTGAATGTGATAATCGTGCTAAAAAGTAATTAAAAAAATCACCTGTATAGCCGCTGTCTATGCCTCTGAGAAAATACATAGAAAAACTATTTCTTGAACCAAGAAAATATTATTTCTTAAATACCCAAGAGATTAATTTCTCAACATAAGTTATTATATTGTTGTTGCAAGACATTTGTTGTTGGTCTAAAAAAATCTACTTATTTTGACTTTGACTCTTTGGTATAAATTTGGTATAAACAATGTTTTCTTGGTTCAAGAAATACTTTATTCTGTGTAGTCTGAGAAACTAGTGCGAGCTTATGTTTATATGTAAAGATTTCAAGAAGACTATTTTAAACAGGTAGATATACTTATATCTTTAAAAGGAAATAACGTAGGTGCTCGTACTATTCGTACATTTTCACATCTGACGACATAGAGACATCGTGTCTATGAAGTCTATGAATACAAGTGAAGCCATAGACAAAAACTTAGTCATTACTACAAGCTAATACAACCTTTGCTTACAAATTATATACTATTAGACCTTTCTAGCATGTAGTTCCAGATCACTGGTTACTGTACAATGGAACACAAGCGAACAAGATTTCTCAGGGCTGTGAATGACATTGACACTATGGGAACGGCGCCATTAGCAAAAACATGAGATCCGTTAAGTGCGAAGATTTTAGTATCGCTTTGCCCGAATGGTTTTTGAGATTCGCTTAAAATGGAGTTTCGCGACTTACTGTGTTCACCTCTTTGGCTGTGTAAAAGCAGAATAATAATAACGTATACATGAACCACAACGTCTAGGCCCCAAATTAAGCATTAGCTTGTGTTTTGGGTACCAAGCGAAAACACCACACACATATAACGACCAAAACCCGGTACCAGTATCAATATTCATCATATAAATACTGACCCGACCTGGGATTCGAACCCGCTTCGTAGGTAGATAGATAGCAATTCCTTGTGTGTAGAATCATTATCTTACACTATAATGAGCAAATATTATAAGGAAAATTCCATAAAAATACCGCGAGTCATATCACCCCACTCGCACTGCCGAAAGCCGCCGTGCCCCTCGATGATTGCGGGGGGTGCGCCCACCCCCCGCAATCATCATTCAGGAATTATGTCCACAAAAAATTATATTTAATTAAAAATTATATATATAAAAATAAAAAAATATATTTCGTATGGGTACCTATTTCATAAACCGCTTTAACGATTTGGAACAACTTTTGTGTATGTATAAGATTTTGTTTGTTAAGTTTATATATTACAGACGTATTTTTCTAGAAACGAAATTTAAAACAAAAAACAACTTTTTTACCCAACTATTTAATACACTCGTGGCGTGGCGCCATCTCGTAAATTTCTTGTAAATTAAAACTTGCACTGTTGCTGACTGGTGGTATCAAATGTTAGACAAGTACCACAAGAAATGACGCTTTATTCATTTAAATAAACAGTTCACATGTAGGTAAGGTCGATAAATATTCATTTTTAATCAGTATGTGATTCGTATCTACAATATCTACATACATTACCAAAAAAACAAGATATTACAAAAAAAAATTTGTATTTAACGTTGGAATGTTAGAATCTAATGAATGCTAGGTGTCGATAAAAAATCGGTCGCCCGATTTTCATTTGTTTAAGGTGGGACGACGCCTGTCTAGTACGGCTATTTAAAAATAGATGGAGCCACCACATAAAGAAATCTTTATTTTTTCATAATCACATTTCTAGGTTTCAGTAGATAAAATATAACATGCGACTATAAAAAAAATGTCTCTTTAATGTTTTTTACTGACTTTAATGATTTTTTGAACAGTTTCGAAGCATTTGTACAAAAATCTAAAATTTGTGAAAAATAAGTTTTTTTCGACTGATTTCTATTATGGTTTTTTCAATAGTTTCGAACCGTTTGTCGAAAAACCTTATTTTCCACAAATTTTAAGATTTTGTACAAACGCTTCGAAGCTGTTTTAAAAATCATTAAAATCAGTTTAAAATATTAAAGAGACATATTTTTTATAATCGCATGTTATGTTTTATCAACTGAAATCTAGAAATGTTATTATGAAAAAATAAAAATAATGTCTTTATATAGTGGCTCCATTTATTATTAAATAACCGCATTATACAATTTAAATGCCAGAGGAACCTCAAACAGATAATAAAATTACAATCCTAAACCAGTGAATGCTGAGAATTTTCAACACAAAAGGCTTAACGTGCATAACACGAATCATACTTTCGTTTGCATAATTGTTGTGTTAACCTTGCGAATGTCGGGGTATATTTTGAAATACAGGATTGTATAGATAAACATTGTGTAAATCACGTTAATAATCGTAATGCTAGACGAACACATAACGTCTACATACTATAACATAAAATAATATATATACTTACAAACATTGTATTAATTTCGTGATAACCGAGTGGTAGCGAGCCCGCTTCATGTTTAGAAGGACGCGGTTCGAATCCCAGGGTATGCACTAATGAGTTTTTTCTAACTTATGTACATAACAATCACTTACTCTGTGCGTCGGAGAGCACGTTAAGCCGTCGGTCCCGGTTGCCGTCAATAGATGGCAAGCGTTACTATCCACCAACCCGCATCGGATCAGCGGGGTGGATTAAGCTCCAAGCACCTCATCCTAAGGGGAGGCCTAAGCCTCTGCTGTGGGATATTAATGGACTGATGGTATGGTATGGTACAAACAGAATTGTCAAGATACCGCGTTTCATATTTTGAACCGATCGAAAACAGAAGCATAATGGGAGATCATTGTTATTATCCCTTTCGCAATAAGCAACTACATAAACTCTAAAGATAGAACATAAACTCTAAAGATAGAATGTTGACGTAATGGTCTAAGAAAAATGCATAAAGTCAAGGTGGGCCTGGTTGTACTTTTCCTCACAGTTTTGTAGTTACAATGCGGTGTCTTTGTTTTATCTGATATCTAAGGTTTAATTCTACATTTATAGATAAACGAACAAAGTCCCAACTGCATACTTCATGACTGGGCTATAGTCATTATCAAATTAAAAATTTCGTCCCTTGTTTTTTACAGAATTTTCAAGAATGAACCATAACCGAGTGCCATTTAAGAAACCTTAGCAAATCTACGCAAAATTATTAAAAGTGGCATTTCTTTGGTATTGCACTTTGAACTTATTCGAAGCGTCGGTGTCGCATGGGACACACTGTTTGTATTTCTATGGGATGGAATATACTTACCCGTATTGTAGGTACTATAACCAAATTGACAGCAGCTCATGCTTAAAATAGAGATTGTATTATCAATTTCAAGTATGGAACGAAGACAAACCAAAATGGCGGATGTCAAAGCGGATGCCTTGGGATCCAAAAACTGTTCTAGCTTTAGAGTTCTCAACTGTTGCATCCACATGACACAACTTAACATCAATAAGGACATGTTCATCGCGCCCACAGACAAGTCAACCTTATAGACCACGCTTTGACAGGGAGTAGCATTCGCCAAGGCTATGTAGTGACACTACATAACTACGTCTCTTGTGAGCCGTCAGTTGGAAGCACATCATCATCATCATCATCAGCCCATTTTTACCTCACTGCAGGGGCTTAGGCCTCCCCCAGGGTGAGGAGGGGGGCTTGGAGCTTAAGTCCACCACGCTGCTCCACTGCGGGTTGGTGGCAGTTGGAGGCAGTTGGAAGCACGTCGGAAGCCATTAAATTGTCAATTTTGAACGAGCCAATGAAAACTAGCCGACCTCTCCCCGCACCCCGCCACTTTTTGGCGATTTCGTTTTCGTACTGACGTTTATTAAAGCGTGGTCTATAGGTTGACTGGTCTGTGATCGCGCCATATGATGCAATTATCTCGAGTTATTATAACGTGTCAAGGTTTTGATTGAAATGTGTCATTGAAGCACTCGTATTTTTTTGAAAAGTTTCGTTTTTATAACACATTTTATTTGGTATTAGTTTTTATTTTTAATTGAAATGAAATTAAATACCATTTATTTGCTTAAAACGTAGTACATAATTGTTTTAGGTTTCATAATTTAATGTATTAATATGCAACAATGATATTTTTAAGAAGATGGTGTTCTGGAGACATATTAAAACATATTACCTGTGGCGTCATCTTAACTGTTATGCAGTTGCATTCGAATATTTCTATATGTAGCAATGCGCATTTCTCCGAAATAATAGATGTTACCTAAGTGTTTGAAAGTTTATAATTTTTGTTAAAAATTTTATAACTAAGGTTTATTCATAACAACTCTAGTGACATCGCCATCTGTTGAGAAGAATAAGTTATCGATTTGGTATACCGCCAACTGCACCAATTGACTGAATTTTAGAATATGATGTATGAGCTTTTTAATCGACTCTATTACAATTTCACTACTTTTTAAGCTTCCATCCCCAAAGGGTACCAACGAGAACCCTATTACTAAGCTTTCGCTGTCCGCCCGTCCATCTGTCATAGGGTTGTATTTTCTGAACCGTAATAGGTAGAAACATGAAATTTTCACAGAGCGTGTATTACCTACTATGATCGCTATAACAACAAATAATAAAAATAAAATAAATTTACCAGCTAAATTGGGTCTCCATACAAGAAAGCTGTTATTTTTGACGTACTTAGTGTTCGGTGGTTGTGAGATCATTGCTTACACTATAAATTTACATTAAGTATGTAGGTACATACTTAAACTATGGCCAAAAAATAACAAAAATAAATTAAAGTTAAAAATCAAAGGGGAATCATAAAAGAAACCTGTTTTTTTTGTACAGTGGTACGGAACCTTTCGTGTGCAAGTCCTACTCGCACTTGCCCGGTTTTATTTTTAAACATCAATATGTTGTTCAATTACTAGCCATTGTTCAAACTCTGTGGTATACAATGCATGCTTGAATGCATGTGAGTTTGGTGTTTGTAAACTTGGATCTACGGTCCGGTTACATTGCTAATTTATTGTAACTATTTTTGGTAGATTTTTACTATTTAGTAGATTGAAGACTACAAATAAATGCTATTAAGTACTTAGTTTATAATTGTTTTAAAAATCAAAGAGTTATTTTGGTATTTTAATTAAATCAGTCATGTAAAATATAACCGAACATTATTTTTAATATAATTTTTCTTATTTATTTCCATCTTTGTCTTTTCTGGTTGCTAACAATAATGTGTTTTCATATTTTTCTACGATTAGACAATAATGGCGACTCTCTATTCGGTATATATACCGTATATTTAAAAAAATACGCAATTTCAGTTTCTCTTTTTTTCATATAGAATATGTCGTTTAATTCTATAATTCTACAAGGGCAACACTGCTAGCTCTGTCAATAGTGCTCGAATCCAAAACGTCCAATCTTAATAGCAACGTGATCGGGTAGTATAAGCTAAATATTAGGTCTGTATTTCGCAAAACGCCTAAACGTTTAAGATGCGTTTCAGACGATCGAACACTTTTAGTTTAAATTACGCAACAAAGGCAGGAAATTGCAGCCATTTAGTCGCGTCTATGCCCTTCAATAATCGCATCTCGACCTCGGCTTTAATGGAATCGATCGTTCACAGTTTAAATCTATTTACATTAAGCAGAAAAGTCTCGAAGTACTGACAATTTAATATTTTAATGTCAATAGAGATATAAGCAGATATAAGTAATAAAATCGTACACTTCGACTGACGTATTGGCCGAGTGATTAGAGACCCTGACTACGGAGCCAATGGTCGCGGGTTCGATTCCCGCCCGAGACAAATATTTGTGTACATAACTATTTGTTTCGTGTATAGATGCAAAATTTCTATAGGTCGACAAAAAAATCAAAAACCAATTTTTGATTTTTTTGTCGGTTGTTCGTTTGTACGCGTATCACGTAAAAGCCACTCATTAGATTTAAAATTTAATAACTTTAAAATATGAAACTTTATTCTGAGTAACATTTAGTGTTTATTTCATCAAAACCGAAAAATTGCGTATGTCACTTCGATACTGTGAATTGACATTTATGCATATTTATGACTATTATAACCATTAATTTACTCTATGGTAGAAGCTATCGTTAAAGTGGGTCCGGCGCGGCGTTGTTAGAAAGCTAAATATATATATTTTTATTATTTGTACATACAAAAACATTATTCCTTAAATATAATTACTTATGTATCAATGACCTAGTATTACATCGGTAACAGCAACACGGAAGGATGGACGCATATTGAGTAATCTCACACGCTTTGTTTTAATTGCTACGTTACGCCGTGAGAGTGCGCCACTTTAGCGGGGAATTGGGTAATGAGAAAATTTAACTGAGCTCGCAACAACTCGATGCGTAACTATCGACTTCACAGAAATGACACGCATGATATACCATAGACTAATAATTAACTAAAATAGATACGTTATCGCCAGGGCCTGATTTAACTATTTAGGCGCTCCGGGCAAAATAGTAGATTGTACGAGGGAAGAAAGTGACCGATTACAGCTGACTGTGAATTTGAGGCCCAACGCCGTAGGTGTAGGGCTTTAAACACACGAACCGGGATCGAAGTTTCTCCAAAGTGATACATACATACGACTTTATATACGAATAAAATGTTTATAAATTAAAGTTAATATTAAAATTACTACAATTATTTAAACTTACAGCAATGCTTTTCCTCGATTCCAACAAGCTGTCAATAACAGCTTGAACAGCTTATTTTAATTCTTTGGTGTCTACAAATCATCACTATCGTAGCTTCTAACAAATCGTCAGTATCTCTTCTAGAGGACATTTTTAGTTAAATTATTATGAAAATTAAGCAATTTAGATATAATTAAAAGCAATCCGCTCGCTTTTTAAAATAGATTGACGCAGTTTGACGGTGGTTTGACGGCTCTGACGTTAGTTTGCTTTTATTAAATTTTTTTATTTAGATTAAAAAGCAAGTGGCTAGTTCCGTTTTGCGTCTTCATATAAAGGATTCGTATTTTAATATTAGAAAAGACAGCGGGAGTAATGGATTTTCATAAATTTTTCTCTCCCACGGGAATAACGAAAGACTTTCCGCCTACTTTTTATACAGGATGCCAAAATATTATCAGCATTAATAATTATAAGCCTGCACGGTAAGATCGTTGCTATAGACAAAAATGCACACCCCGTATAGTACTTTCCTTATGTAATTTTGTACGTAACAATATCACTGCACTGCATTGTATCCACAAAAAACGTAACACAAATAATTAAAAATTTTCTATTTTTGCCGTATAAAATTGACTATATTCGACTTTTGCACTTCGGTTACTTACAGTGGCTGAGCAAAGTAATTTTTTTTTTCATACAACTGCCAACAATTTTGCTGCTCCTCATTTTTGACGCTCTGGGCGTTTGTCCGACTTTACCCCCCCCCCCCCCCCCCCCCTTGGATCGGGCCCTGGTTATCGCTGTATGTGGTACGACAGCCGGCTCGTGTTAATTTCGTGTGAAAAACATGTAAATTGTATATTAAAAGTGCACGTTTAGGCCAAAAAAGGAAACGATAATTCGCCTAATTGGCTCGTAAATAAATACACGAAACATGTATGTATGCGCAACAACATACAACATACGTATTTGTGCGTGTTGCGTGTATATGATTCGTTAAATAAAGTATTAATTTTTAGTTCGGCTCCAGTGACTGTGACTTTGTGAACTAGATATGTACCTATTTGCACTGCAATTGTAATTCGGACGATATGTTACGCATGTGGTAATTATAAAATGGTTTGAAATGTGGCCGCAAAACCACTAGTTTAAGAAAGTATATGTACTAATTAAAATATTTTTCGTGTCGTTAAAACATTAATTTTAATTAATAATCTCATTTAATTAAGCTTCTTATCATTTAATCAAATGAGATTAAAAGGTGCGTAAATGAAATTTAGAAAATTTGGAAAGTCTTATCTAATCCTATATCTTTGTTCCTTTTGCTGTGGAGACGACGTGTCGTTGGAGCTCGAGGCCAAAAATTTAACTAGGAGCATCGGTCGCCGACTTAAGGAGGGAGGACCCCCGCTCTGGGTCGTTCTATAGCAAAGAGGCTCGCTATAGCGATCCAACGCGATAATGCCGCGGGCGTTATGAGTATCTTTGCGCCGGGTTCGACAGGGACTGGTTATTTTAGACGACATAGTCATCATGGCAGAGTCGCTGGAGGAGCTCAGCGGAATGATTAACGGCCTCAATGTAGGTAGCCTCTCGGCGGGTGGGACTCGGCGATGAACTTGGACAAGACGAAAGTCATGTTCAACGAACATATTCTCCCGAGACCGGTAACCGTAGAGGGTGCGACTCTAGAAGTTGTGCAAGACTATGTCTATTTAGGACAGACTGTCCAGTTAGGCAAACACAACTTCAACAAAGAGACCGACCGAAGAATTCAGCTGGGCTGGGCTGCTTTCGGGAAGCTTCGTCATCTGTTCTCGTCGCCATTACCACAATGTCTGAAGACCAAGGTCTTCAATCAATGCGTCCTACCTACAATGACGTATGGTGTCGAAACATGGACTCTCACGGCAGGTTGATGGATAAAATCAGAAACACTGAAATCCGTCAAAGAACCAAAGTTGTCGACATAGCCGAAGCGATCAGCAAGCTGAAGTGGGAATGGGCCCGTCACATTTGCCGTAGAACTGATAACCGATGGGGTAGACGAGTTCTCGAATAGAGGCCACGTACCGGAAAGCGAAGCGTTGGACGCCCCCCGGCCAGGTGGATAGATGACCTGAAGCACCATACCGGGGGTAGTTGGATGCGAAAGGCGGAGGACCGTATGTGGTGGCGAGCCTTGGGAGTGGCCTATATCCTACAGTGGAGAGACACGGGCTGATCATGATGATGATGAGATTATATAAGTATATATTGTTAATATATATATAATATAATTGAATAATTCATAAAAAAAATTACGAGACTAAAATTGCATATTTAATTTGATTATTTTTTTTGCAAATATATCACACAAGAAAATAGGAAAGAGCACTGGTGGGTGATGACACAGATAATATATCTATTTCATTTGACGACCGCTTAGCCTAGTGGGTAGCGACCCTGCCTACGAAGCTGAAGGTCCCGGGTTCGAATCCCAGGTCGGGTCAGTATTTATATGATGAATATTGATACTGGTACCGGGTCTTGGTTGTAATATGTATGTGGTGTCTACGCTTGGTACCCAAAATACAAGCTAATGCTTAGTTTGGGGCCTTATTATACATAAAAAGGAGTAACAGAAAGACATGTAGGTAATCTTGTTACATCTCGTTATAGGAATAGCAGAAAGGATAGACGAAAAAGAACATCATCCGAATACATCCGTACACTGGGGCTTTGCGGGGCCCTATTCGCTCACAAAACAGTGTTACCCGTTTTCGTATAGCTTCCTTTTGCGTACTTATGGATTTAGGATTACTCAAAGTCAGTCTAATATGAATGATCCACTACTTCTCGTGCTTTTTTTGTCTTAATAATAACGCATATTTCTCTTGACATAGAAACTAAATTTTCAATAAATTTGCCATTCCATGCCATCCCCGCCCATTATTATTATTATTATTATTTTTTGTCCCACTTATCCCACTTCTTATCCCACTGCAAGGGCTAGGCCTCCTCTCGGGATGAGGGGGCTTTGATCTTAAACCATCACGCTGCTCCAATGCGTGTTGGTGGATTGTAACGACTGCTATTTATTGATAGCAACCGGGATCGACGGCTTTACGTGCTCTCCGAGGCACAGTCAGTGATAGTAAGTTATAAAAATTCATTGGTACATGCCCTAGAATTAGAACTACGACCTTCTAAACTAGAAGCGGGCTCGCCACCACTCGGCTATCACAACAGACAAATTTCAACAATTTCAATTAAACTACATTCAATTAAATTAAATATAAACAAAGATATAAACGTATATATAGTTATCGATACTTTGGGTATTGCTATCTTTAAGAATTGGAGATTTTCGTAAATCAAGTTTTACCTTCATCAAAACAAATTATAGTACCTACCTACAGTCGTAAATATTCCAGTCACGACAACTACCCCCAAATGTAGCGTGGGCATTACATTAACTAAGCACGTACAGTCTGTAACGCTTCGCACATAAAACAAGCGTAAGCATGTGGCTTGAGTTACAGCGAATAGCGTGGCGTTTTATGGAATCACTTGTGTGTGTTTGAGTAAGAACATAGTTTTTCCGTATTTTTCACATTTTAAGACACCGTGTGTTCGACTGGTAGAGTGGTTAGACACACTAACTACAGAACCAAAGGTAGCGGGTTTAATTTCCGCCCGGATAAATATTCTTAGTTTGGGTGTAAAATTTTATATATTTATGTTTTATGTCAAATATATAAGCATGTATATCATTTGTCTACTACCCGTAATATACGCTATTCTTAGTTTGGGACTAAATAGCGGTGTGTGGTATATCCCAGGTATTATTACTGTTAACTTAATTTACGTGTTGCTTGATTGTACCACCTCGGCAACTTATAGAATTATCATCTGAATTAAGTTAGCTCGTTTTTCATTTTTGATAAAATGCTATAACATTGTAACATAGTGTTATAAGTTTAAAATAGCAAAATATACTCCTGTTCCTAGCACCTCACTTCAATCTCTCCTGAAATATATCATTACGATGTTCAAATAGTTCATGATGACTTCTCACAGTGGCTTCTCTATAAGGCATAAGTGGAAGCCTTTAATCATGAAAAGCAAAATCTTTGTAAATTTTTGTTCAGCGACAGATTTAATTAACTTAAAAATGTATGAAGTTTTAACTTCAAGACCACGAATCCGTTCCAAAAAACGTTCTGGATATTGCATTGTTTTCAGTATTAATTAGAATATAGACGTGAAATAACATAAATTAAAATTCAGAATAATATATAGAAGATGTTCAGTAATAAGTAATCGTAGTCAGAATTGAAATAATAGGATTATAATGTAACTTACATACGTTCAAAATATTTTTACCATCGAACTATTTCAATACCAAACAAATACCTTCATAAGTTTTAGATGCTTAAAACAAGTGATTTTTTTAATTTCCCATTTCATGCTTAATAAACTTCATCGGTAAAATAACGTTAGATGCTTTAATAAGATATTAAAATATTCAAAAAAAAAAAACGAAACGCTTCAACTGAGACCGCACCGTTTAACTCGCATGCTTCGCACAACGGAAGTCATGAGTAACAGTACTAAAACTATATTAGGAAAAGCGACCCTATTGTCTAGGGTATTGGGTTTAGTATTTGAGGTCAAATAATGAAACTCACTATACTGTACCTACTGGCTAGTTTTTCAAGATAAAGTAGGAACTTAATATTCTACGATGTTGTCTGTGTTACTTATTTTGTAGAGTTTTAACATCGACGATTTAAAAGAACTAAAAAGCTAACTAGGTAAATAAACAAAGGAAAAAACGACCAAATGCGTGACATGTTCACTCATAACGTAACTGACCGATTGACCGAGTGGTTAGACACCCTAACTGCAGAACTAAGAGTCGCGGGTTCGATTCGCGCCCGGGACAAATATTTGTGTGCATGAACATGTCTATTTGTTCCGTGTCCGGAATGAAATTTTTTATATATGTATATACGCGTATTATAAAGAATATTTAAGTATGTATATCAGTTGTCTAGTAATCCATAATACAAGCATAATACTTGATTACTTTGGGATTATAGATGGCGCTCTGTGTGATGTCTCATAATAAGGTAGTGTTCCGTGGCGTGCCACAACAAAAACTTCAGAGTTTGCTCAAAGATAAATTAACTTAGTCGGCTCTAACTTGCGAACTAGTTGATTCTAGGTAGTTGTAATAATTTTTGTGGTAAGTTCGTACTTTGTTCTAGTTTTGTAACTATTTTTAGATTTTTGAGAATAATGGTTTGAAGGCTGACATCTGTTTGAATGGAGAGCATGAAGCCTTAGAGGCGATCACTTTTTTCACCCTACTTTTTATGTAATAGAGGCGATCTAGAACTTTCTTTTTCTAGATTTTAAGACACATTGGTTACAAAATCAATGTGCGAAATTTAATCCAATAGTAATACACCCAGTGTCGAGATTGTGTCTGACTGGCTGTGATATAGAGACAGACAAACGGACAAACAGGCGGACATGAAAAAATTATGAGGTTCCTTTTGGACTACAGAACTCTAAAAAATTAAATTATTCTTCTTACAGGTTTTATAAACAGCCTTGCAGATTTTCCATACAAAGGAGTCATCGTGACTAAACAAAAACATTCATTGTGGCCACAGAGAAAAGTTTGTGGTAAAGTATAAAATATTAGATGCAGTTAAATGGCAAATAAAATTTTACCTCATATATTATATATAATTCTTAAGAGACTCCTTCCTGCAGTCAAACTGTTGGAACAGTTTTGCAGGCTATCGTAGTAAGTTGTTGCATTGTATGCTTAATAATCCATAAATAAATAAAATAAAATATTGTTACCTATAATAATGACACTAAACTTCTCTGTAGTAACACTGCGCCATTTGCTGAAAATCCTGGAAAACCGGATCAAAAGTATTTTTAATTTATTTTCTTAGAGCGAAATTGTGATCCGCATTAACGGGAAAATGCTCCTTCAAGGCTTTCTACTTAGCCCTCTTTTGTTTGACTTGTACGTATAATTAAGACCTACAATTGTCTATTCGTTCCTCTAAATACGCTGATGACCTTTTATATTTTTCCTTTTGGATATCACCTTTGAAACTATAGCTACAGGCTGACCAATTCCTTGCGATCGTCACAGGAACGGCTCGCTGCTTACGGATTGGAGTTTTATGTATTTCAGAACGAGTAGATGTCTTCTCCAGAAAAAGAGTGAACCCAGCGGTCAATCAAATGTGGCGCCAACGAAATCCCTCGCAAAAATTCCATGTGTTTTAGAAGTCATGTTGAAATCTGAATTATCAGGAGTTGACTATTGTAACTACATCACCATAATCGAAAAAAAAAACATAAATAATATTTTTAACATATAGTTAATATATTTCGTTAATTCTAAATGTTTTTATTTAATTACTCAGTTAGATCACAGACAAAGACCTTCTATGATCATAGACTAATGTAATGCGTATAGACGTTTATGGATATCCTTAGAAAGATATGTCGCGTAGATAATACAGCTTTTGCTTTTTAATTGCTGTAAGTTTTGTAAGAAAAGTCACGTTTTACAAATAAAGAAAACTTTCTCTCTTAAACATTTATTTTACAACGAACACAAAAGTTACTATGCGTAACTAGCGAAATTATATTTATGCGAAAAAAAGTAAAATCTAAAGGACGTTATTATGAACTAGCTTTCCGCCCGCGGCTCTGCTCGCGTCGACTACACAGTTGTATCGGGACCCCTTTTACCGTGATAAAAAGTAGCCAATGTCACTCTTCAGCTTATGAACTGTATCTATGCAAAAAATTATAGCGACCTCGGTACAATTGTATAGACCACGCGGGCGGAGCTGCGGGCGAAAAGCTAATTTGAAACTAAAACATAGCTTATATTACTTGCTGATAATGTATTCTTATGTTTCTATAGACTAAATTTTTTTTTTAAATCTGTGTATTTAGTTTTTAAGTTTATACGTAACAAAAATAAAAAAATTAAATATTTCCTTTTTATAATATTAATGTAGTACATAATTATAATTTTTTTAGGCTGCCGTACCTCATAAGGAAAAAATAAAACCCTTATAAGATCACTTCGTTGTCCAGCTGTCTGTCTGTCTCATCTTTCTCAGGAATGCTTGGAAATATCAGTTGAAATTTGTATCAAACTCTTCAGTCCTAGAAAAATGTAGATCAGATTCAGAATCGCATTACCAAAAGTTTTCAAAAGCTGTGCACGAGAAACAAAACAAAGGCCGGATATAGGCGAATCATTCTGCACCACTAAAGCGCGATCTTCAGACACTTCCTTCAAAACAGAGGTGTTTGTTCAAGAATTTTGTACTGAAACCCACTATCATTCATCTTACAGCCCCGATTTAGCTTCCTGTTATTTCTTTTTATTCCCAATTATATTAATTTTTTCTTTCTAGTGCTGAAGAAACACCGGCTGCCTACGAATCAGCCATGGAAGACTTGTATAGGCGGATGGAAATTTGCATACTTTGATGAAATTTAATATAAATTATAGATATATTATATTCTTTATTTTTACGTGTCTCTAAACTTTTTTGTTTTAAACTTAAAAAAATATTTAAGTTCTGTTTACTTTGAGACTAGATGGCGCTGTGTGGAATGTCCCAAGCACTATTATTATTTATATATATATATACATATAATATAAGAATATTTAAGTATATATATCATACAAGCATAATACATGCTTACTTTGGGACTAGTTAGATGGCGCTGTGTTGGCTGTCCCGGGTATATTATTATTAAACTAATACAGTTCCGTTTTTCATAAAGAGCTTGTTTAAATCATCAATTAATTATCTCTGACGGTATATTTCGAATGCGAAGATTTACAATACAATATTACAGAAAATATCGTTTATGGAATATATTGAGTTCGCGTTTTATTACAAAAATATTTATAAAATCATCATCATTTGACTGACCGATTGGCCGAGTGGTTAGAGATCTTAACTGCGGAGTCAAGGGTCGCGGGTTCGATTCCCGCCCGGGACAAATGTTTGTGTCCATGAACATGTCTTTTTTGTTCCATGTCTGGATGTAAATAATATCTCATCATCATCAGCCCATTTTTACCCCACTGCAGGGGCTTAGGCCTCCCCCAGGGTGAGGAGGGGGCTTGAAGCTTAAGTCCACCAAGCTGCTCCACTGCGGGTTGGGAACTGTAACGATCGCCATCTATTGACAGCGTCCGGGACCGACTGCTTAACGTGCCCTCCGAAGCACGGTGTCAGTGATATTGTGTACTTAAGTCAGAAAAACTCATTGGTACACGCCCGGATTCGAACCATGGCCCTGTGGGGCCTTATAAATTTGAGACAGGTTCGTTGCGCTCTGGGCTATCACGACTCGCGAAAATATCTATATACGTATGTATTATAAAAGAATAGTTAAGTACGTATACCAATTGTTTAGTACCCCATAATACAAGCGTAATACTTGCTTACTTTGGGACTAGATGGCGCTGTGTGGGATGTCCTAAGTATTATAATAATTATTATCTCTCCGTTCATACATCTATATTTGGCACAAACAGTCACTGTAAGTTTGTAGCGCGTTTAGTTTTCCTTTCAAAAAGCTATTCAATGTAGTCAAACGATTTTAACTAATGAAGTGCGGCTGTGTGTCAAGGTTTGAAGATGACTCATTAGTTATGTTAATCTGACTCATATGGCTATGTAAATATATAACTTCGTAAACATAGAGTATGTAAATAGATGGAGACGGCATTGTTTAGAAAAATACGTTCGTTCGTTTAAAAAAGTTTCCAAATTAAAAACTTTCAGTGTTGATTTTTTTAAATATAACCAGTGAGCAAAGACAGCAGTTTAAGGGGATAATCTGTGTCTCCGCGGCTTCGAATTGGCATTGATATCTCCGTTTCAATCCCTCTTCTCCGCCTTATTCTTGAGTGATAGAGATGACGAGAGCAAATTCCCAAAAATACCTGTAAAATACCCGTCGAAACAGGCCGGTGACTGTTTCCACCCCAGAAATGTGTATAAATTGGAACCTAAATTATGTGGTTTTTTTTTCAATTCGCATTAAAATCGAATTTACGGCTAATTATTTTCAAAAACGAAAAATGACGGAAATTATGTTTTTCAGGAATTTATTCTAAAACAATTAAACAAGATATTAAGAAAAAAAAAAACAAAAATATACACCGCCCTATGATAGTATTTCGCTTTTTACATATATTTTTTTTCTATTAATATTGATACACAAATACAGCGAGGATTAAAAACGGGCCGGACCCCACAGTTTTGTATGAAAAGCCTACCCCCTTAATGCTTAAACCCTACGTGACAAGTTCAAATTCCCTTAGTTTTATGCATTATAACATCACTGTGCATCACTATAGCAAGATATTTACGTATTTATGTTTGTGTTGCTTGGTAAGTTGGTACAAGCGAAAAAAAACTCACCAGTTTTCCTCAATTAAGCGACTGTTGATACAAGGTATTGTGATGTGGGTTATATAGATTTTCTCACAGGAAAAAAAACTGGCCAAGGGCGAATCGGACTCACACACGAAGGGTTCCGTACCACCGCAAAATAAAAAAGAGACGTTTATATTATTTTATTATTTAACTATTACCGTTCAGACGGTATTGCTCTGCGACAGACGGATGGACGGACAGCGGAGGCTTAGTAATAGTGTTCCCGTGTACCCTTCGGGTGCGAAGCCCTAAAAGTATCGTCAGCAGAAATTATGGTTCCTGTAACGTAATTATGTTGACGCGTAGTTTTTCCTTCTGGTTTCCTCGGATTTATGATATCTTCGTCATCAATTACTCTATACTAATAGTGAATTATCATATTATTTAAAGAGCGTTTTTCTCAGTGTGGCGGTTAACTGTCGTTTCCTATAAGTATAATCTAAGTAACTCATTTATGTTCATAATGATTGTAACATATAAAATGATGTGATTTCTCATCTGATGCTCTATTTGTTTTCGTAAGAAGTAGACAGGAAAGTTTTTTTTTTTGTTTAGTACTGCTACCTGAGAAAGCTACCTGAAAAGTGTTTTTAGTTTGTAAAATTGAGAGCATTGATTTAATTTTAAGTATATGGTATACTTTACCGTATGAATATTTGCCTGTGCCTGTTTAAAAATGAAATGTTTTCAATTTTTGATTCTTGGTGTCGTTACTGTGTTTTTGTGTAATGTCATCTAAGTATGTTCAAAATGTGTGTGTTCTTTCGGACTATATAGTTATATATTATTATTATTATTATATATATAAACGGATATATAAAAAGAAATCTTGTTTATTATAAAATATCTAAGAATAACCATGGTTCGATGAACATTTTTAATTATCTAATACTTATCGTGTCTAAACCCACACGGCGTAGGTTTCACCCGAAGGTAGGTACAGGTGCAACGAGGGCGTATCTTTTGTGCAACGTTTATTCCACGGTCATAATACACAATAGACTATTTATTTATATATATAATAATGCTATAATAGACCATACGTGAGAAAAAAATTATATTATTCCACTGAAATACGTCAAACGCGCGAGAACAAAGGTTAAGACCTAAAAGGTTTCGTGTTAATTTCGAAATATTTATCCTATTTTGTACTATACTAGCGACTGTCTATGGCTTGGCTCCCGTGGACTACGTAACAATAATATCTGGGACATCACACAAAACGCCGTCTAGTCCCTAAATAAGTAAGTAAGTATTATGCTTATAATATGGGGTATACATGGGGTATAAGATGAGGTACTATAGACAATTGATATACATGCTAATAGACATGCTCATGTACACCAATATTTATATTATATATATACATGTTTGTATATATCGCAATCAAATTTAAAAACTTCTTATTAGGGTCAGGTATCACTCTTATATTTATTACTTTTTTGCCCGCACTTCGCCTGTCACTTCAAAATCGAAGGTAGAATCTCGCGAAGAATAAGCTCTTAACATGTAAAATCCTTCATTTAGAAATCACAGACAGACACGGTTCTCAATTCGAGTGTTTTTTTTTTCTGTAGGTCACTCGATATCTTCTCCTATTGTGAATCGATTATACTGATTTATTTTTCATTAAGTAAGCTGTATATATCTAGAGATCGATTCCATTTAAATTCGAAGAAAATGTTCCACATCTAAGAGTTGAAAATTAGGAAGTGAATCTCGTTTATGACTAATTTCACCAACTTTCATTTAACCTATTTTAATAAAACTTCGCACATATTATGTACTTTCATAAGAAATAAAAGTTTTTGATGACCTAGAGCTGATTTGATGATGGAAATGGTTGGCAGTCGAAGGGAACTCCTTGAACGTGTACAGCAGCTACCTCGTGTTTGGGTTGGGTTCACGTGATACCTTTTGTCGTGGATTTTCATCTGCGTTTTAACTGTCATTGGTTACAGGCACAGCGAAAACGGAAGCGTGGTAGGAGCACTAAAAAAGAATGTAGGTACTTGGGATAACGGGTGGCAATATTTTGTTTGTATTTGTTTTATAGTTAATGTACTTAAGTCAGAAAAACTCATTGGTACACGCCCGGATTCGAACCATGGCCCTATGGCCTTATAAATGGCCTTTTCTGACTTAAGTACATTAACTATCACTGACTCCGTGCCTCGGAGAGCACGTTAAGCAGTCGGTCCCGGACGCTGTCAATAGATGGCGGTCGTTGCAATCCCCAACCCGCAGTGGAATAGCGTGGTGGATTTAAGCTCCAAACCCCCTCCTCACCCTGGGGGAGGCCTAAGCCCCGGTAGTGGAGTAAAATGGGTTGATGATGATGATGATGTTTTATAGACCGTCATTTGTTTCTGCTAGTGCTCCGCGTCCACTATATTCATGGCTCCACTCCAGACAAGTACTCGAGCCGCAAATTAAAGCATTTATTTCCCTATTTTTAAAAATAGTCGTCCCTTTCATCTCAAGTATCCTCTGAACGGCGCTATCTCATTTGAGTAATCGACGCTGTAGAGTGAAGACCTCGTATGTCAGTTTTTTAATTTTAATTTTCGTTTGCTTTGTTACAAAGAACAACTCGTAAAGTATGTTTGTAACGAATTAGTATTTAAAATTTAATAATTTTAGACCATCCAGCGGTGTCCATGAAAGCACGCATATACGTGAATCTTGCGCAGTTTGTGAGATAATCTTGTTTGCTATGTGATGGAGTTTTGTTGTTTGGACAATTGGACATACGAGGTCTTCACTCTACAGCGTCGTAATGCGTCTAAAAGCTTTAGGGCCGGTATTTCAGTGCTCACTTGAAGGTTAAGTGAAGCTTAATTTTCAAAATCCAATACAATTAAGCTTCACTTAACGTTATTCCTAGGATAAGTGAGAACTGAAATACCGGCCCTTACTCATACTAAATGCAACTTAACTACAGTCACTTACCAATAAAAATTTACTTCAAAACTTTGTATTTATCCTATACTAACGGGAACCCTATTACTAAGTCTCCTCTGTTCGTCCGTCTGTCTGTCACAGGGCTGTATCGTCTGAACCGTAATAGATAGACACTTGAAATTTTTACAGTTTATGTGTTACTATGCCCGCTATAATAACAAATAATAAAAATAAAACAAAGTAAAAAATTTAATGAGGTCCCAATTAAAGAAACGTGCTTTTTTTAACAATTAAAAAACAAATTGAAAATACCCCTTAAGAACGATTGACTGACCGGTTGGCCGAGTGCTTAGAGACCTTAACTACGGAGCCGAGGGTCGCGGGTTCGATTCCTGCCTGGGACAAATATTTGTGTGCATGAACATGTCTATTTGTTCCGTGTCGGGGTGTAAAAGTATCTATTTATGTATGTAATATAAAAAAACAATATTTAAGTATATATATCAGTTGTCTAGTACCCTATAATACTAGCATAATACTTGCTTACTTTGGGACTAGATGGTGCTGTGTGGGATGTCCCAGATATTATTATTATTATATTAAATAATAAAAATAAAAGAAAGTCAAAAATTAAAGACAAGAAACGTATTTTTTTCGATGCTTTTGGTGATTAGTGTTTGTGTGATCATTGTTTGTTTACATTTAAAATTATGGCAGCTTTAAGTAATAACAAATAATAAAAATAAAATAAAGTTAAAAATAAAGGAGGCCACACAAAAAACCTGTTCATTAATATTTTGGTGATTGACGATTGTGAGATCATTGCTTTCACTTGCAATTTTCATGGAGTGTGTGTAGTAACTATAGTAGTAGTTATGCCTGCTATGACAACAAATAATAATAATAATAAAACAAGGTTAAAAATTAAAAGGGATCCCCATTCAAGAAACGTGTTTTTTATTTAGAGTCGTATTCGGAGCGCATGTATTTTATCTATTTCTTATTATAATTTATTTCATAATCATAATACGTTTGGTTAACTTTCTGTTACGCGTTATTTCTAAGGGCGTATGTCACAACATGCATACAAAGTTTTCTTCCGTGAAGCAATATTTAAATTTTATAAACATACCTATTATACCTATTACCTACAGCTTCGCTTGACGCTACCCGTTGTCATTCCCACTATCCTAACATTACATGATTTATCCTAGCACTATCCTAGCCTTTTTTTATACCCCACTGCAGGGGCTTAGGCCTTCCCTAAAGATGAGGGAGCTTGAAGCTTAAATCCACCACGCTCCAATGCGGGTTGGCAGATTGTAACGACCGCCATCTATTTACAGCAAACGCGACTGACTGCTTAAAGTGCTCTCCGAGGCACGGAGTCAGTGATAGTTAATGTACTTAAATCAGAAAAAAACTCATTGGTGCACGCCTCGATTGAAACCACGGCCACATGGCCTTATAGACTTGAAACAGGTTCGCTGCTCTCAGGCTATCACGTAAAGTTTATTTTCATTTAATATGTAATACTGAAAAATAAAGTAACTGTTCTTAGCATGCAACCAGTCTCAAGTATTCTTTGCATTTTGGTGTAAATTCGTAACGTACAAATATAACCCCCTCTTGAACATTCACCACCATAATGCCACATCGGGATCCTGGACCTATACCTGGTTGAACTGCCCAATGAAAGCCACGGAATTGCTTGTTTGAAACTTTGTCGCACATGAAAAACACCTCTTGGCGCCATCAATGATAATGTGACCGAATAACATGGCTTCACGTCTTCAATGAGGTTTACGTATACGAAAAGCTTGAAAGTTTCCATGATGAAAAAGAGATTGAAAAGCAAGAGGAGAATTAACTCTTAAGAAGATAAATCATGTCTTAATAAGTATTCGGAAATAATATTTGAATTCTCTCTGTTAAAATCTGTATAGTAAATGTGAGGTTGGCTTTCCTGAACTACCACCCTAAGGATATTAATAATATTAAAGAGGGTGACGAGGTGAAGAGAATAAACCAACTTTTAGAAATGCATAAATACGAAAGAAAAAAACTGATTGGCAGTTATAGGAACTGCCGACAGAAGTGAAAACTTAGGACGTTTAGAAACTGAGTAACGCTCTGGCCTTACTCCCCACACTCAGCAGTTAGTAGTGGGGATATAGGGAACAACCGGCTTCCATTGTGAAAGCCGATTGTTCCTTATATCTCCCCCACTTATATTATTTAGCGTGACGCATTTTCGTGTCGTTTTAGGCTTTCGCACCCCGTGCCATACGTAGTTTCACTTCAAAAACTTAATTAAAAATACATACCTGCTACTAAGACATTTTTCATAGCCTTTAAACTCAAAACACTTGAAACTAACACTTAATGGCCAGCCACTCTTCTATAAGTCTCTACTATTAAGGTGTGGTACATAAAAGAATGTTTAAATGAAATTCGGTCAAGGTAAGTTCCTTTTCCATCATTTTTCAATCAATAGGTAGGTTAAGATAGTTAAAAAAAATACAATAAAAACCGAATATATAGGCACTCCGACTACTTGGACTACTATTACTACTACTTCGACTACAATAATCGATAGTTCCAAACCCACTAGAAACATAAAAAACGCAAATCGAATTTTCACTTGTTACTAAAGTTAGGTTAGGAAATTCCTATCGTATTTACTGTATTCAATTTATTTTAATGTTGAAATCTATTCCCTCTTTCAATTGTCGACCCTTTGAATATGGCATTATGGCAAGGACCGAATTCACATCGGTTGTGACAGGTATGTGTTTTTCATTTTTGGTTTTTTTCGCATTTTCGCATTTCTAAAAATTCTGAAAGTTGGTTTCGTGTCTTCGTCGCCCCGTCCCCTAAATTATTATTAATACTTCTAGGGTGGTAGTTTTGAAAATCCGTACCTAAATGACTGAACAATGCAAGTTTCATTCTTTCTTTATCTCTTTTATTCACAAAACCTGAGATTACTCTTTTTTCTCTAACGTGACAGCCTCCTTTCGGGATGAGGGGGCTTAGAGCTTAATCCACTACGCTACTCGCTGCTCGGTTATTCGTCAGTACAATAGTCTTATTACGTGATTTGTATGTCATTCCTTGCTCTACCTTTCGATTTACAGTTCAAAAGAAAAGAACATTAAAAAAACATACGCGCACATTAAATCTGTGAAACATATAATATGGGTAGTGATGCGTTGAACTCTTTTTTTAAGAAAATTTTAAATCATTATCACAGGACTAAAATTTCAGGAAGAAAATTTTAAATCATTATCGCAAACTAATGCAGGATAACGATTTTCACATTCGGAACGTTGGCCTATTGTTCTAGAAAAATATTTACGCAGCTTAAATAAAATATTCTCATATCCTAAATATTTACAGCATGTATTAGTAGCGTTCGTTAAATTTATTTTAGTGGCAGGTATAGTTTCAATCAAGCTTTATGGCGGATCCGAACATAGGCACAAGTCGCGTCGCAGTAATCAGTTTTAGGTGAAGCGGAACGCAGTTGAGCGAGGGGTATATGACTGTAACTGTGCAAACACGCTTATAGCGTTGTATTGCGATCCGCCATAAAGTTTGAGGCGAACTATAGATATAGGAAAAAACAATGAAACAAAAATGATAATGTGATAAAAGTCCATATAAATCTTAAAAATCGTAAGTTTTGTGGGATCGTTCATATGTTACATTACATTTGAAATATAACAACTTTAAAAAAATAAATGTAAACATTGGCTTATTACTAACAACAAAGAAACACTTTCGATATTTTATTCAGACAATAAAGTAGGTAGTTACAGTAAAATAAGACATATTTTAACTGGCCACTTGTTATGTGAATTAAGGAAAATCGTATGTTGTAATATATTGACGACCTCAAAACATAGCCTCAAACGAATTGAAATTCTTCATACTTCCTACCTTCGAGCACAGAATAAATAATAGTACAGGGACAGAAGGTTAAACCCGCAAATACATTTAAATTAATAGCGACTCTCAGCACGATGCAATAAAGTGCAATTCA
Source organism: Luffia ferchaultella (assembly GCA_949709985.1). Lineage (NCBI taxonomy): Eukaryota > Metazoa > Arthropoda > Insecta > Lepidoptera > Psychidae > Luffia > Luffia ferchaultella. The sequence continues at coordinate 4,549,861 of OX453264.1, read as the reverse complement.
GCAGGCACGGTGTTACTTACGTAGGAACTTGTAGGACTCGAGTTAATTCAAGCCTAAATTCAGTACTAAACTCATAAAAACATGGAGATGTCATACTAAACTAGCATAAAACGAAATAAAGACGTAAGCTCACCATACCATCAGTCCATTAATGGCCCACTGCAGGGTTTTAAGCCTCACCTCGGGATGAGGGGGATTTGAACTTAATCCATCGCGAATCCGAAGCAGGCAGATATTATTACTAATTCATCAGATATTAATCAGATCCAATTTAGTTAAAATATGCTTTGTCCTTATCTTTCGATTTTGACTTTTGGTTCGAAAGAAAGAGGCAAAACATATTTTAACCAAACTGGGCTTAACTAAACGTTCCTGAATTGCACCTATTTGGTACAGTTCCTACATCAAATAACGAAATACTGACAAAGAAAAGGTAAGGTGACTACGTAAATACACAAATATAAGTTGCACACACATGTTCGTTTTTGGTATTTGAACCAGACGGTAAAATAGTTAAAGTAAAATAAGCTGTTGTTATAGCCAGTTACACCAGTTATATCTAGCCAGTTGTTATATGGGTTGAGGAAAATCGTACGTTGTGTTGTAATATATCGACGACCTTTAACTAATTAAAATTCTTTGTACTCCGTGCCCTCGAGCAAAAATAAATAATAGTACACCGTACAAATACACACGCTTTGATGACATATTATGTCAGGCAACTCAGGCGACATGATTTTTTACAATGAACAAAGCGAGTGTAGTCGTAGGGCGTCCCTATATGAGTGTAAACGTTTAAATATTTATTTAATAGCAGTGTTACTACTGGTCACTTATCTATCTTTGGTCCCGTATATACGTCATTGTAATTTCACGTAGCCCTTTTATAATTTATGCAACTATGTAACATTAAAAAAAATACAGTATTTTTTATCGTTTAATCTTCCCGCCATATTTTTGTATTTCTTTTTCACGTCATATTTTTACTTTTATGTATTTCAATTTAAATCTGAATACAAATAACTTTTTTTTATTTTTATAAATCAATTAACACAATTAGAGCTGCAAGTATAAACATAACTTACTTTGCAACACTTATGAAACAATATTAAATTCTCATAAACATTACCTACCTCCACAAGATTCTTCGCAAAAACTTCATATGAGTATTAACTTTATTTGACACTGATATTAATTAAAAACACAAAAAAAATCACTAACACTTCTTTATTTATTTATATATTTTAAAGTGTTAACCACCTATTTGATTTAAATTTTTTTCTTTGATAGGCGCACGGGCATATGCGCGCGCGTTAACCCAAGTTTGGCACTACACTAAAGTTACCTTGGTACAAAATGACGTATGTAATTGTACTGACTGACTGTGGTGTGGTACCGGATTACGAGGTTTTCTTGATTTGTAAATTATTACGCCTATATGCAATGCCTGTAAGTTTACCCAGTAAGTATATAATATGTCTTGTAATGCGCAATGGTAAATTCAACCTTTCAAATTAATTATTTTTTATATACTTAAGTTTGATTTGAATCTTGTATGCTTTCTGATTTGCAGGGTGACTTTAAATAATTGTAGAAGTTAGAAAATAGTACAAGAATATTTCAGAAATATTAAAATTTTATTTAGTTTCTTGACCCTATTTTTAAATTGGCACGTTTATATGTATTCTTAAATTTAATATTTAAAACAAGATAGGTATATTCATCATCATCATCATCATCAGCACAATTTTACCCCACTGCAGGGGCTTAGGCCTCCCCCAGGGTGAGGAGGGGGGCTTGGAGCTTAAGTCCACCACGCTGCTCCACTGCGGGTTGGGAACTGTAACGACCGCCATCTATTGACAGCGTCCGGGACCGACTGCTTAACGTGCCCTCCGAAGCACGGTGTCAGTGATATTGTGTACTTAAGTCAGAAAAACTCATTGGTACACGCCCGGATTCGAACCATGGCCCTATGGGGCCTTATAAATCTGAGACAGGTTCGTTGCGCTCTGGGCTATCACGACATCACGACACGAAGATAGGTATATTACATAGAGTAAATTATATTGCACAGTTAATTTTACAGCAGCGTTTGGTTCTAATAAAGTCATAAATGTCACTTTACGCTGTCGAAGTGATATTACGCAATTTTGCGGGGTTGAACACCGGCGCGAGGGTATTTTAGGGGGTGGCGACCGGCGCGCGGGGATCTTGCACACTGAATCTTGGAATAAAACTCGCCATATTGCACCAGCTAGCTAGAGTATGAGTGGTTAGACGGTAAACACAGAAGCGGGCTTCTAGTCAAATCGTGCTTTTGTGGTATATAATAAAACTTTATTTCATTTATCTAGGCGAAAATCAACAGCTTCCAAAATCCGGCTAGTGTGACCACGCGCACTGTGTGATTACGTATTTAGTAAGGCTATATGCACACAGGCGCTGTAACACATTTTTAACATTGGAAATGTTTTTCGTTTCACGAAATAAGGGAAAATTGGCTAAGTGCCAAGATATATTTAGTGTCAAAAGGCGCGTATGGACAAGGGCTATCGTATAATATATAATTTGTTGAAATCAGATCAACAGGTTTTTCGAAAATTCGAAAAATATCCAAAATTTGCGCGAAAAATCAGACTTTTTTTATTTCCGACTTCGTATTTCAGAACTGGGAGTAGATAAGAAGAAAAATCAAAAATGCTTTACCACCTAATATATATAGAATTCCTAGTTGCACTTTCAATGTACCCACCCGATAGTTGTGAGAAACGCAAAATCTGTAATATTTTTTGGTTTTACGGGTTTTTGAGGTTCAGTGGTCAAATGGCAAAAATGGGACTCTTATAATTTTGTCCTAGCCTGTCTTTTGTCTATACGTATGTCACAAGCATAAGCTTATTGTTTCACAGATCTTACAAACCATCATACAAGTCTGTAGAGGACTAAATTATTCAGGAGTCGCTTTTCTTACATTAAATTAAGGAATGAAAAAATGATTTCCCGCTCCCAATCGTGTGAAATATCATTTACTAGACAAATCTTTGAAAATGCAATTAAAGTTCTTTCGTCATTTTTTTTTTACAAATCAAGATATAATAATAATAATAATAGCTGGGACATCCCACGCAGCGCTGTCCCAAACTAAGCAAAGCTTGTATTATGGATACTAGACAACTGATATACTTACTTAAATATGTCTATTTTTTTATGTAACATAAATATGTAGATATTTTACTCCCAATAACGGAACAAATAGACATGTTCATGTACACAAATATTTAGAAGCGGAAATCGAATCCGCGGTCTTTGCCATATGTTATGCGATAAGATATACGAGTGGTTGATGTAGTTTTCCTTTAACTCCGTGACCATGAAGGTATGAATGTTCCCGCGTCCTGAAACAGGCATAAATTTTTTGTATCGGAGCACGTGTTACCAATGTTCGAGGGGTGCAGATATATATACTGTATTACGAGGCATGTTTTTTAAGTAAGTACCGTTTTGGAATTAAAAAAAGACGTGCAAAGATATGGCAATAATTTAATTTTTACATGGAAGCCTGTACCTTAATCTACTTTTCTACATAATTTCCGTGAATATTGAGGCACTTGTCATAACGTGGAACCAGTTTTTGAATACCCTCCTCATAAAATTCTGCCGCCTGACAACCACGGTATCACAACTGTTTTGATTTCGTTATCGTCTTGAAGACGCTGACCGCCCAGGTGTTTCTTCAAGTGCAGGAACAAATGGTAGTCGCTGGGCGCCAGATCAGGGCTGTAAGGAGGATGATCAAGAGTTTCCCATTGAAAATCTTCATTAAGGACCGAAGGACGCCCACTCCGTTCTTCATCATGCACATTTGTGCAGCCATCTTTAAATGCTCTCACCCATTTCCATACCATTCCATCACTCATTATGTTTTGTCCGTGAACTTCACAGATCTCACGATGAATATCGATCGATTTTACGCCTTTAGCACTAAGAAATCTTATAACAGCCCGTACTTCACAATCGGCGGGACTCACGATTGTCGGAGGCATCTTAAATACTCAGTAAATAACGCATAACAATAAAGAATCAGACTGTAATGGCGGCGGCGGAATCGCAAAACGGTACTTACTTAAAAAACATGCCTCGTATCTATGGGGTGCAGTATGTGTTTGGAAGTTACAAAACAGTAGGTACACCGTGGCGTGAAATCAAATCAAATTTAATTCTCGTTCGATCTCCCGAACTTATTTTATGCTCCTTCCATGTTGTACGGCACACAGAGAAAAGTACCATAGTGAAATCAGATTTTATTGTGATGGTTTAACTATCAGTAGAGTAACTGATAATCGAGATCATCATAAATACGAGGAAAGCGAGGAAGAAAAACTACACGTCATCATAATTATTATTATATTACAGAAACCATGATTTCCGCTGACGCATATTTTTTCCTTTTCATATTCCTCGTTTTTAGGGTTCCGTAGACAAATAGCAAAAAAAGAACCCTTATAGTTTCGCCATGTCCGTCCGTCTGTCTGTATGTTTGGGGTTTTTCCCGGAAACTAATGGCAATACATAGATGAAATGTGGAAGATAGGTGTAATCTACGAATATGAACCGTTACACAATGACGTAGTGAAATTAAGATAATTTTTTTTTTGGGATAGGTCGCCATACATATAACTGAAGTACGAAAAAAAATCATCGTATTTTAACGCGAGAGGTACCACCCGATAGTTATAAGAAAAACTATCACAGCTAACTAGACTGTATTATTTAACGAGTAATAGATTAACTTATAAAGTGCACTTTTATAAGTAAAACAGACGTGTGGCACTCGAGGACTGCCGCGGTAAAGCTATTGCATACATTTTGTATCAACTTATGCAATTATAATTATTTATTTATTTAATTTATGCAGTATTTCTTTTTCTTTGTTTTAGAAGTAAAACTTCTTTAGGCGCGACTAGGAGTAACTCAGATTTAATACTGCATAAATAAAATAAATAAAAAAGACGTGTGGCACTCGAGGACTGCCGCGGTAAAGCTATTGCATACATTTTGTATCAACTTATGCAATTATAATTATTTATTTATTTTATTTACTATTGTACAATTGCTAGGCTGCGATAAATCCAGAGGGACTGTCGTGTTCTTTTCTCTTTTTCGCACGAACGAAGACAGAGTTTGGTGGGGTAATAGTTGTTCAAGCATAATCGAGTCGTTCAAGTTTGATTCGGACAAAGACTTATTCATATTGCCACCTTGTACTAGGAGAACAACAAGCACGTGGAGATTATATTAATAAATTATTTGGGTTCCCAGTCACAGACAATTTTGTCTGTGGTCCAGCGCGACAATGGCGCGATTCCGTGCGTAGTGGTATTATAAACGCAGTACCAGGATCGCATAAATTAGAGGTAGTTCGGTCGAAGCACACTCACGGAAGTAGGAGACGCACACGACGACGAGGCGGCGATAGGCGTATGCACACGCACCGAGCACGAAGTGACGTAATCACTCTTAACGATTTATGCACTCCTATTTTCTTGGACTGATTATTAAGCTATTGCATAGCTTCTATCGCGGGCCTTTGAGCGCGGGGACCGAATTCAAAAATTCCGTAACGAAAAAAACCTCACGCTCATAATCAGTGCAAGAAAATAGGAGTGCATAAATCGTTAAGAGTGATTACGTCACTTCATGCACGTCGACCGAACTACCTCTAATTTATGCGATCCTGGTACTTACTGCGCTTATAATACCACTACGCACGGAATCGCGCAATTGTCGCGCTGGACCACAGAAAAAATTGTCTGTGACTGGGACCCACATAATTTATTAACGTCAAATAATATACTTCCATTGTGACCTACTTGACATAATCTCCACGTGCTTGTTGTTCTCCTAGTACAAGGTGGCAATATGAATATATATTGCTTTTTTTTGAAAGCCTATAATTATATAATTGGTATTGATTGGAGGACAGGACAAGACAGGAGGACAGACATTTATTGTTTTGATTAATTAGAACTTTATACCTCAAGCCATTCCTGAGTTCCTGGTCTTTGATGTACAGATAGGCAACGAAAATCTTTTAGGTTTCCGTTTTTTTTTTATTTTGAACAAGTAATTATTTTTTAGTAAGCCCAAGTATCTTTTGAAATAATTTGAATTAGTATTAAATGACCAGGAGCACAGACACTTAGTGTTTTGATTAATTAGAACTTTATGCCTCAAGCCATTCCTGAGGTCCTGGTTTTGATTCACAGATAGTCTGACAACGAAATCATTCTTAGGGCTTCGTTTTTTTTTTTTTTTCATTTTGAAGTACAAAATAGTAGAAAAAGCCTAGTTAAGTTACATTGAGCTAGTTTGAATTGGTATTACATGACCAGGAGGACAGACATTTATTGTTTAGATTAATTAGAACTTTATACCTTAAGCCATTCCTGAGTTCCTGGTTTTTGATGTACAGTTAAGGGTTCCGTTTTTTTTTTTTTTTTCATTTTGAAGTACAGACAGAATCCGTAATGCATATAAATTTAGAAAAGCTTATTTCAGTTTTTTAGTACTGTTTTTTTTTTGAAAGTATATTAATATTGAGCTAGTTTGAATTGGTATTAATTGACCAGGAGGACAGACATATAAATGTCTGTCCTCTTGGTGATTAATTAGAACTTTATACCTCAAGCCATTCCTGAGTTCCTGGTTTTTAATGTACAGATAGACAACAAAAATCTTTTAGGGTTTCGTTTTTTTTTCATTTTGAAGTACAAAATAGTAGAAAAAGCCTAGTTAAGTTACATTAAGCTAGTTTGAATTGGTATTACATGACCAGGAGGACAGACATTTATTGTTTAGATTAATTAGAACTTTATACCTTAAGCCATTCCTGAGTTCCTGGTTTTTGATGTACAGTTAAGGGTTCCGTTTTTTTTTTTTTTCATTTTGAAGTACAGACAGAATCCGTAATGCATATAAATTTAGAAAAGCTTATTTCAGTTTTTTAGTACTGTTTTTTTTTTGAAAGTATATTAATATTGAGCTAGTTTGAATTGGTATTAATTGACCAGGAGGACAGACATATAAATGTCTGTCCTCTTGGTGATTAATTAGAACTTTATACCTCAAGCCATTCCTGAGTTCCTGGTTTTTAATGTACAGATAGACAACAAAAATCTTTTAGGGTTTCGTTTTTTTTTCATTTTGAAGTGCAGAATCGTAACAACATACTTTATTTAGAAAAAGCCTAATTAAGTTTTTAGTTAGACTTTTTTTGAAAGTTTGTATTTAATACATTGAGCTAGTTTGAACTGGTATTAAATAACCAGGAGCACAGAGACTTAGTGTTTTGATTAATTAGAACTTTATGCCTCAAGCCATTCCTGAGGTCCTGGTTTTCGATGCAGAAATAGTTCGACAACGAAATCAACCTTATAGGGCTTCAAAATTCAAAATTCAAAAAGTTTTTATTCAATATAAGATGTTTGCACACACTTATTGAAAGTCGTAAAAATTGATTAGGTACCGGTTCAAAAACTAGGAGGAGAAGAACCGGCAAGAAACTCCTCTCTATTTGTTTTATTTAAATATATGTTTATCTTAATTGTTTTTTTTTTTTTTTTAATTTCAAGTCTTACAACTATTACAATGATGTCCATGCGCACTTATCATTTTATACATATATCATTATCATTCAGCACTTTCATTTTGAAGTAAAGAATCATAACAAAATAAGTTATTTAGAAAAGCCTAGTTAAAGTTTTTAGTCAAGCTGAAAGCCATTTTTTATGCTAGTTTGAATTGGTATTAAATGACCAGGAGGACAGACGTATAAATGTCTGTTGAGGTTAATTAGAACTTCATACTTCAAGCCATTCCTGAGTTCCTGGTTTTTGATGTACAGATAGTTAGACAACGAAGTTCCGTTTTTTTAATATTTTGAATGAAGACGAATCGTACGTAACACGATAAAAATAATAAAAATTTAGAAAAAGCCTTTTTTTTTAGTTATTCCTTTTTTTGAAATGGTTTTTTATACTGAGCTAGTTTGAATTGGCATTAAATGACCAGGAGGACAGACATTTAGTGTTTTGATTTATTAGAACTTTATACCTCAAGCCATTCCTCAGTTCCTGGTTTTTGATTTAGTCGGACAACGAAAATTGGTCAGATAACGAAATGTCTTTTTGGTGTTCCGTTTTTTTTTTAATTTGAAGTCGTAACAAAATAAGTAGTAAGTTGAAATTGAATTAGTATGAATTAGTAGGTATTAAATGACCAGGAGGACAGACACTTAGTGTCTTGATTAATTACAACTTTATACCTCAAGCTATTCCTGAGTTGGTTTTTGATGCACAGATAGTTCGACAGTGAAATCAACCTTTTAGGTCTTCGTTTTTTTTTTAAGCTATTGCATAGCTTCTATCGCGGGCCTTTGAGCGCGGGGACCGAATCGAAAAATTCCGTAACGAAAAAAACCTCACGCTCATAATCAGTGCAAGAAAATAGGAGTGCATAAATCGTTAAGAGTGATTACGTCACTTCATGCACGTCGACCGAACTACCTCTAATTTATGCGATCCTGGTACTGCGTTTATAATACGCGCTGGACCACAGACAAAATTGTCTGTGACTGGGACCCACATAATTTATTAACGTCAAATAATATACTTTTTTTTTCATTTTGAAGTACAGAATCGTAACAAAATAAGTTAAAAAGCCTTATGTAGTTTTAGTTAGACTTTATCGAAAGCCTTGTTTTTATTACATTAAGCTAGTTTGAATTGGTATTAATTGACCAGGAGGACATTTATCGTTTTGATTAATTAGAACTTTATATCTCAAGCCATTCCTGAGTTCCTGGTTTTTGATGTACAGGTAGTTAGACAACGAAAACCTGTTAGGGTTCCGTGTTCTTTTAATATTTTGATTGGAGTACTGAATCTTAATAGAAATACTAATTTAGATAAAGCCTATTATTATTTTTTTAGTTTATTTATAATTTTTTGAAATGGTTTTAATACTGAGCTAGTTTGAATTGGCATTAAATGACCAGGAGGACAGACACTTAGTGTTTTGATTAATTACAACATCATATCTCAAGCCATTCCTGAGTTCCTGGTTTTTTATTTAGTCGGACAACGAAAATTGGTCGGACAACGAAATGTCTTTGGTTCGGTTTTTTTTTTAATTTGAAGTCGTAACAAAATAAGTAATTTTGATAGTTTTTAATAGTAAGTACTTTTGAAATAGTTTGAATTGGTATTAAATGACCAGAAGGACAGACATATAAATGTCTGTTGAGGTTAATAAGAACTTTATACTTCAAGCCATTCCTGAGTTCCTGGTTTTTGATGTACAGATAGACAACGAAAAAAGTACGAAATAAAAATAAGTATTTTTAGTTAATTTAATTCCTTTTTTAAATGGTAATACTAGCTAGTTTGAATTGGCATTAAATGACCAGGAGGACAGATATTTAGTGTTTTGATTTCTTAGAACTTTATACCTCAAGCCATTCCTGAGTTCCTGGTTTTTTTTTAGTCGGACAACGAAAATTGGTCGGACAACGAATTAGGGTTCCGTTTTTTGTTTTAATTTGAAGTCTTAACAAAATAATTAATTTTTAGTAAGCTTATTAGTAAGTACTTTTGAAATAGTTTGAATAAGTATTAAATGACCAAGGGGACAAACAATTAGTGTTTTCGTTAATTACAACTTTCTACCTCAAGCCATTCCTGAGTTCCTGGTTTTTTATTTAGCCGGACAACGAAAATTGGTCGGACAACGAAGTGTTTTTTTAGGGTTCCGTTTTTTTAAGCTAATCTGCATAGCTTCTATCGCGGGCCTTTGAGCGCGGGGACCGAATCGAGAAATTCCGTAACGAAAAAAACCTCACGCTCATAATCAGTGAAAGAAAATAGGAGTGCATAAATCGTTAAGAGTGATTACGTCACTTCGTGCTCGGTGCGTGTGCATACGCCTATCGCCGCCTCGTCGTCGTGTGCGTCTCCTACTTCCGTGACTGTGCTTCGACCGAACTACCTCTAATTTATGCGATCCTGGTACTGGGCTTATAATACCACTACGCACGGAATCGCGCCATTGTCGCGCTGGACCACAAACAAAATTGTCTGTGACTGGGACCCACATAATTTATTAACGTCAAATAATATACTTCCATTGTGACCTACTTGTCTATAATCTCCACGTGCTTGTTGTTCTCCTAGTACAAGGTGGCAATATGAATAAGTCTTTTTTTTATTTTTTTATTTTTAAGTACAGAATTTATAACAAAATAATATTTAGAAAAAGCCTAGTTAAGTTTTTTAGTTTGAAAGCCTTGTTTTTAAGCTATTGCATAGCTTCTATCGCGGGCAAATTGAGCGCGGGGAGCGAATCGAGAAATTCCGTTACGAAAAAAACCTCACGCTCATAATCAGTGCAAGAAAATAGGAGTGCATAAATCGTTAAGAGTGATTACGTCACTTCGTGCTCGGTGCGTGTGCATACGCTTATCGCCGCCTCGTCGTCGTGTGCGTCTCCTACTTCCGTGAGTGTGTTTCGACCGAACTACCTCTAATTTATGCGATCCTGGTACTGCGTTTATAATACCACTACGCACGGAATCGCGCCATTGTCGCGCTGGACCACAGACAAAATTGTCTGTGACTGGGACCCACATAATTTATTAACGTCAAATAATATACTTCCATTGTGACCTACGTGACTATAATCTCCACGTGCTTGTTGTTCTCCTAGTACTAGGTGGCGATATGAATAAGTATTGTCCGAATCAAACTTGAACAACTCGATTATGCTTGAACCAACTATTACCCTACCAAACTCTGTCTTCGTTCGTGCGAAAAAGAGAAAAGAACACGACAGCCCCTCTAATTTATCGCAGCCTAGCACTAGTAGTGGTAACAATGAGTTGTCCGCATTTAAGGAAGAAATGCGTGGGATGTTTGCATCGTTACTTGCTGCCCAACGACAAGAATTTAATAAAAAAAGACGTGTGGTACTCGAGGACTGCCGCGGTAGAGCTATTGCATACATGTTGTATCAACTTATGCAATTATAATTATTAAGCTATTGCATAGCTTCTATCGCGGGCCTTTGACCGCGGGGAGCGAATCGAGAAATTCTGTAACGAAAAAAACCTCACGCTCATAATCAGTGCAAGAAAATAGGAGTGCATAAATCGTTAAGAGTGATTACGTCACTTCGTGCTCGGTGCGTGTGCATACGCCTATCGCCACCTCGTCGTCGTGTGCGTCTCCTACTTCCGTGAGTCTGCGTCGACCGAACTACCTCTAATTTATGCGATCCTGGTACTGCGTTTATAATACCACTACGCACGGAATCGCGCAATTGTCGCGCTGGACCACAGACAAAATTGTCTGTGACTGGGACCCACATAATTTATTAATATAATCTCCACGTGCTTGTTGTTCTCCTAGTACAAGGTGGCAATATGAATAAGTCTTTGTCCGAATCAAACTTGAACGACTCGATTATGCTTGAACCAACTTCCCCACCAAACTCTGTCTTCGTTCGTGCAAAAAAGAGAAAAGAACACGACAGTCCCTCTAATTTATCGCAGCCTAGCACTAGTACTGGTAAAAATGAGTTGTCCGCATTTAAGGAAGAAATGCGTGGGATGTTTGCATCGTTACTTGCTGCCCAACGACAAGAATTTAATAAAAAAAGACGTGTGGCACTCGAGGACTGCCGCGGTAAAGCTATTGCATACATTTTGTATCAACTTATGCAATTATAATTATTTATTAAGCTATTGCATAGCTTCTATCGCGGGCCTTTGAGCGCGGGGAGCGAATCGAGAAATTCCGTAACGAAAATAATCAGTCCAAGAAAATAGGAGTGCATAAATCGTTAAGAGTGATTACGTCACTTCGTGCTCGGTGCGTGTGCATACGCTTATCGCCGCCTCGTCGTCGTGTGCGTCTCCTACTTCCGTGAGTGTGCTTCGACCGAACTACCTCTAATTTATGCGATCCTGGTACTGCGTTTATAATACCACTACGCACGGAATCGCGCCATTGTCGCGCTGGACCACAGACAAAATTGTCTGTGACTGGGGACCCAAATAATTTATTAATATAATCTCCACGTGCTTGTTGTTCTCCTAGTACAAGGTGGCAATATGAATAAGTCTTTGTCCGAATCAAACTTGAACGACTCGATTATGCTTGAAAATATATTACCCCACCAAACTCTGCCTTCGTTCTTAACTTAACTTAACTTTTTCTAAACTTAGTTTGTTATGATTCTGTGCTTCAAAATGAAAAAGATTAAATAAAATAAATAAAAACAAAGCCCTAAAAGGTTGATTTCGTTGTCGAACTATCTGTGCATCAAAAACCAGAAACTCAGGAACAGCTTGAGTTATAAAGTTGTAATTAATCACCAAGAGGACAGACATTTATATGTCTGTACTCCTGGTCATTTTATACCAATACAAACTTAAATAGTTGGTTCAACAAGCATAATCGAGTCGTTCAAGTTTGATTCGGACAAAGACTTATTCATATTGCCACCTTGTACTAGGAGAACAACAAGCACGTGGAGATTATAGTCAAGTAGGTCACAATGGAAGTATTTGACGTTTATAAATTATGTGGGTCCCAGTCACAGACAATTTTGTCTGTGGTCCAGCGCGATTCCGTGCGTAGTGGTATTATAAGCGCAGTACCAGGATCGCATAAATTAGAGGTAGTTCGGTCGACATGCAGTGATCAGTAATCACTCTTAACGATTTATGCACTCCTATTTTCTTGCACTGATTATGAGCGTGAGGTTTTTTTCGTTACGGAATTTCTCAAAAACTCAAATCAAATCAAAAACCAGGAACTCAGGGAATGGCTTGAGGTATAAAGTTTAAATTAATCAAAACACTAAGTGTCAGTCCTCCTGGTCATTTAATACTAATTCAAACTATTTCTTTGTTACTTACTAAATAAAAACTACTTACTAAAAATTATATTTTCTCACGACTTCAAATTTAAAAAAAAAAACGGAACTCTAAAAGACATTTCGTTGTCCGACCAATTTTCTAGCTCTAGCTCAGTATTAAAACCATTTCAAAAAAAGGAAGTATTAACTAAAAAAATAGGCTTTTTCTAAACTTACAATTTTTTTTTAAGTACGATTCGTACTTTCATTCAAAATATTAAAAAAAAACGGAACCCTAAAAGATTTTCAAATTTTTGATATTAAAATGAGCGATATTAAAAGTAGCCCTCTTTTATACACACAAACACACACACGCGTATAGTTTAAATTCTCAATTTAGGTTTTCAATATATATATATATATATATATATATAAATAAATAAATTCATTCTTTATTATGTATATAACAGAAACCATCAAACCAAGCACGTGTACTATTCGGTACCTTTGTTTTTGGTGTATAATAATGCACATGAATGCCGCGCAGAGAAAGTATATATGATATTATATCTACATAAATGTACATCGCGCGAAATTCGAAAATCACTTCTTAATATCGTTATTTTTTTTTAAATGAATAATTTTGTTTTGGTGTGTCATTACACTATTTATACCTAATTATTTATACCTATTATTTATACCTAGATATTTTCGTTTTATAGAGAAGAAAAGCGTAAAGAGCTAAAAAGAAAAAAAAAGACGTGTGGCACTCGAGGACTGCCGCGGTAAAGCTATTGCATAGCATTTTGTATCAACTTATGCAATTATAATTATTTATTTATTTTATTTATGCAGTATTTCTTTTTCTTTGTTTTTGAAGTAAAACTTCTTTAGGCGCGACTAGGAGTAACTCAGATTTAATACTGCTTAAATAAAATAAATAAATAATTATAATTGCATAAGTTGATACAAAATGTATGCAATAGCTTTACCGCGGCAGTCCTTGAGTTTCACATGTCTTTTTAATATTTTGATTGAAGTTAAAAATAAGTAAATTTAGATAAAGCCTATTTTTTTAGTTAGTTATTTATTTAATGTATAGCAATGAACCATATCTCACGGGCCCCTGAACGCCTTGTCATTCGTTGTTGTTTGTTCCCATTCGCTGGCTGACTGTCACCTCTACTATAATTTGGCGCCCATACGTGTTGTATTCGTTAATTCCCTTATGTAAGTTTTTCAGTACTAATTCAATAAGTATATTAGTTTTCAGTATCGAATTCTAGGATCTCTGTAACGAACTAATTACGTGGAAATTTTTCTACGTCGTGTGATGGCCAAATGTCAGATGTAAAAAAAATGGCGTTCCACGCTTGACAGAATTCGTGCAACAATTGAAAAGTATTGGATTTCTGGTTCCTAGTCGTGTGCTTAGTTTTTTGTTTTGCATGTGCAAACATGGGGAGTATACAGCAATGAACCATATCTCACGGGCCCCTAAACGCCTTGTCATTCGTTGTTGGTTGTTCCCATTCGCTGGCTGACTGTCACTTCTACTATAAATGCCTTTTTTTGAAATGGTTTTAATACTGAGATAGTTTGAATTGGCATTAAATGACCAGGAGGACAGAAATTGGTGTTTTGATTAATTACAACTTTATACCTCAAGCCATTCCTGAGTTTCTGGTATTTGATGCACAGATAGTTCGACAACGAAATCAACCTTTTAGGGCTTCCTTTTTATTTATTTATTTTTTTATTTGAAGTACAGAATCCTAACAAAATAAGTTATTTAGAAAAAGCCTAGTTATTAAGTTTTTAGTTAGACTTTTTTTGAAGGTGTGTTTTTATTACATTGAGCTAGTTTGAACTGGTTTTAAATGACCAGGAGCACAGACACAAAGTGTTTTGATTAATTAGAACTTTAAGCCTCAAGCTATTCCTGAGGTCCCGGTTTTGATTCACAGATAGTCTAACAACGAATAGGGCTTCGTTTTTATTTATTTAATTTTTTTCTCATTTTGAAGTACAGAAGAATCATAACAAAATAAGTATTTAGAAAAAGCCTAATTAAGTTTTTAGTTAGATTGTTTTTGAAAGCCTTGTTTTTTATTACATTGAGCTAGTTTGAATTGGTATTACATGACCAGGAGGACAGACATTTATTGTTTAGATTAATTAGAACTTTGTACCTTAAGCCAGCCTGAGTTCCTGGTTTTTGATGTACAGATAGTCAGACAACGAAAATCTTTTAAGAGTTCCCTTTTTTTTTTCATTTTGAAGTACAGACAGAATCCATAATGCATACATTTCGAAAAGCCTATTTCAGTTTTTTAGTATTGCTTTTTTTTGAAATGTTTATTATATTAATTGAGCTAGTTTGAATTGGTATTAATTGACCACGAGGACAGACATTTATTGTTTTGATTAATTAGAACTTTATACCACAAGCCATTCCTGAGTTCCTGGTTTTTGATGTACAGGTAGTTAGACAACGAAAATCTTTTAGGGTTCCGTTTTTTTTAATATTTTGATTGAAGTACAAGATCTTAATTAATAAAAATAAGTAAATTTAGATAAAGCCTATTTTTTTAGTTAGTTATTTATTTAATGCCTTTTTAAGCTATTGCATAGCTTCTATCGCGGGCCTTTGAGCGCGGGGACCGAATCGAGAAATTCCGTAACGAAAAAAACCTCACGCTCATAATCAGTGCAAGAAAATAGGAGTGCATAAATCGTTAAGAGTCATTACGTCACTTCGTGCTCGGTGCGTGTGCATACGCCTATCGCCGCCTCGTCGTCGAGTGCGTCTCCTACTTCCGTGAGTGTGCTTCGACCGAACTACCTCTAATTTATGCGATCCTGGTACTGCGTTTATATTTTGAAATGGTTTTAATACTGAAATAGTTTGAATTGGCATTAAATGATCAGGAGGACAGAACTTGGTGTTTTGGTTAATTACAACTTTATACCTCAAGCCATTCCTGAGTTTCTGGTATTTGATGCACAGATAGTTCGACAACGAAATCAACCTTTTAGGGCTTCCTTTTTATTTATTTATTTTTTCATTTTGAGAATTCTAACAAAATAAGTTATTTAGAAAAAGCCTAGTTAAGTTTTTAGTTAGACTTTTTTTGAAAGCCGTGTTTTTATTACATTGAGCTAGTTTGAACTGGTTTTAAATGACCAGGAGCACAGACACTAAGTGTTTTGATTAATTAGAACTTTAAGCCTCAAGCTATTCCTGAGGTCCTGGTTTCGATTCACAGATAGTCTGACAACGAAATCAACCTTTTTAGCTAAGGCTTCGTTTTTATTAAGCTATGGCATAGCTTCTATCGCGGGCCTTAGGCGCGGGGACCCACATAATTTATTAACGTCAAATAATATACTTCCATTGTGACCTACTTGACTATAATCTCCACTTGCTTGTTGTTCTCCTAGTACAAGGTGGCAATATGAATAAGTCTTTGTCCGAATCAAACTTAAACGACTCGATTATGCTTAAATTAACAATTACCCCACCAAATTCTGTCTTCGTTCGTGCGAAAAAGAGAAAAGAACACGACAGTCCCTCTGATTTATCGCAGCCTAGCACTAGTACTGGTAACAATGAGTTGTCCGCATTTAAGGAAGAAATATATGCGTGAGATGTTTGCATCGTTACTTGCTGCCCAACGACAAGAATTTAATAAAAAAAGACGTGTGGCACTCGAGGACTGCCGCGGTAAAGCTATTGCATAGCATTTTGTATCAACTTATGCAATTATAATTATTTGATTATTTTATTTATGCAGTATTTCTTTTTCTTTGTTTTTGAAGTAAAACTTCTTTAGGCGCGACTAGGAGTAACTCAGATTTAATACTGCATAAATAAAATAAATAAATAATTATAATTGCATAAATTTTTTGTTATAAATTCTGTACTTAAAAAGAAAAAAATAAAAAAAAAAACGAAGACCTAAAAGGTTGATTTCACTGTCGAACTATCTGTGCATCAAAAACCAACTCAGGAATAGCTTGAGGTATAAAGTTGTAATTAATCAAGACACTAAGTGTCTGTCCTCCTGGTCATTTAATACATACTAATTCATACTAATTCAATTTCAACTTACTACTTATTTTGTTACGACTTCAAATTAAAAAAAAAAAAACGGAACACCAAAAAGACATTTCGTTATCTGACCAATTTTCGTTGTCCGACTAAATCAAAAACCAGGAACTCAGGAATGGCTTGAGGTATAAAGTTCTAATAAATCAAAACACTAAATGTCTGTCCTCCTGGTCATTTAATGCCAATTCAAACTAGCTCAGTATAAAAAACCATTTCAAAAAAAGGAATAACTAAAAAAAAAGGCTTTTTCTAAATTTTTATTATTTTTATCGTGTTACGTACGATTCGTCTTCATTTCAAAATATTAAAAAAACGGAACTTCGTTGTCTAACTATCTGTACATCAAAAACCAGGAACTCAGGAATGGCTTGAAGTATGAAGTTCTAATTAACCTCAACAGACATTTATACGTCTGTCCTCCTGGTCATTTAATACCAATTCAAACTAGCATAAAAAATGGCTTTCAGCTTGACTAAAAACTTTAACTAGGCTTTTCTAAATAACTTATTTTGTTATGATTCTTTACTTCAAAATGAAAGTGCTGAATGATAATGATATATGTATAAAATGATAAGTGCGCATGGACATCATTGTAATAGTTGTAAGACTTGAAATTAAAAAAAAAAAAAAAAACAATTAAGATAAACATATATTTAAATAAAACAAATAGAGAGGAGTTTCTTGCCGGTTCTTCTCCTCCTAGTTTTTGAACCGGTACCTAATCAATTTTTACGACTTTCAATAAGTGTGTGCAAACATCTTATATTGAATAAAAACTTTTTGAATTTTGAATTTTGAATTTTGAAGCCCTATAAGGTTGATTTCGTTGTCGAACTATCTCTGCATCAAAAACCAGGACCTCAGGAATGGCTTGAGGCATAAAGTTCTAATTAATCAAAACACTAAGTCTCTGTGCTCCTGGTTATTTAATACCAGTTCAAACTAGCTCAATGTATTAAATACAAACTTTCAAAAAAAGTCTAACTAAAAACTTAATTAGGCTTTTTCTAAAAAGTATGTTGTTACGATTCTGCACTTCAAAATGAAAAAAAAAAACGAAACCCTAAAAGATTTTTGTTGTCATCTGTACATTAAAAACCAGGAACTCAGGAATAGCTTGAGGTATAAAGTTCTAATTAATCACCAAGAGGACAGACATTTATATGTCTGTCCTCCTGGTCAATTAATACCAATTCAAACTAGCTCAATATTAATATACTTTCAAAAAAAAAACAGTACTTAAAAACTGAAATAAGCTTTTCTAAATTTATATGCATTACGGATTCTGTCTGTACTTCAAAATGAAAAAAAAAAAAAACGGAACCCTTAACTGTACATCAAAAACCAGGAACTCAGGAATGGCTTAAGGTATAAAGTTCTAATTAATCTAAACAATAAATGTCTGTCCTCCTGGTCATGTAATACCAATTCAAACTAGCTCAATGTAACTTAACTAGGCTTTTTCTACTATTTTGTACTTCAAAATGAAAAAAAAAAAAAAACGAAGCCCTAAGAATGATTTCGTTGTCAGACTATCTGTGAATCAAAACCAGGACCTCAGGAATGGCTTGAGGCATAAAGTTCTAATTAATCAAAACACTAAGTGTCTGTGCTCCTGGTCATTTAATACCAGTTCAAACTAGCTCAATGTAATAAAAACAAGGCTTTCAAAAGAAGTCTAATTAAAAACTTAACTAGGCTTTTTCTAAATAACTATTTTCTTATGATTCTGTACTTCAAAATGAAAAAAAAAAAACGAAGCCCTAAAAGGTTGATTTCATCGTCGAACTATCTGTGCATCAAAAACCAGAAACTCAGGAATGGCTTGAGGTATAAAGTTGTAATTAATCAAAACACTAAGTGTCTGTCCTCCTGGTCATGTAATTACAATTCAAACTAGCTCAAAGTAATAAAAAACAGCATTCAAAAAAAGTCTTTCTAACTAAAAACTTAACTAGGCTTTTTTATTTTGTTATGAAGAAGTACTTCAAAATGAAAAAAAAAAATGAAAACGAAGCCCTAAAAAGTTGATTTCGTTGTCAGACTATCTGTGAATCAAAACCAGGACCTCAGGAATGGCTTGAGGCATAAAGTTCTAATTAATCAAAACACTAAGTGTCTGTGCTCCTGGTCATTAAATACCAGTTCAAACTAGCTCAATGTAATAAAAACAAGGCTTTCAAACTAAAAAACTTAACTAGGCTTTTTCTAAATAACTTATTTTGTTATGATTCTGTACTTCAAAATGAAAAAAATAAATAAATAAATAAAAACGAAGCCCTAAAAGGTAATCAACCTTTTAGGTTTCACTGTCGAACTATCTGTGCATCAAAAACCAGAAACTCAGGAATAGCTTGAGGTATAAAGTTGTAATTAATCAAAACACTAAGTGTCTGTCCTCCTGGTCATTTAATACCTACTAATTCATACTAATTCAATTTCAAATTACTAAGCTTACTAAAAATTACTTTATTTTGTTACGACTTCAAATTAAAAAAAAAAACGGAACACTAAAAAGACATTTCGTTGTCTGACCAATTTTCGTTGTCCGACTAAATCAAAAACCAGGAACTCAGGAATGGCTTGAGGTATAAAGTTCTAATAAATCAAAACACTAAATGTCTGTCCTCCTGGTCATTTAATGCCAATTCAAACTAGCTCAGTATAAAAAACCATTTCAAAAAAAGGAATAATTAAAAAAAGGCTTTTTCTAAATTTTTATTATTTTTATCGTGTTTCGTACGATTCGTCTTCATTCAAAATATTAAAAAAACGGAACTTCGTTGTCTAACTATCTGTACATCAAAAACCAGGAACTCAGGAATGGCTTGAAGTATAAAGTTCTAATTAACCTCAACAGACATTTATACGTCTGTCCTCCTGGTCATTTAATACCAATTCAAACTAGCATAAAAAATGGCTTTCAGCTTAACTAAAAATTTAACTAGGCTTTTAAATAACTTATTTTGCTATGATTCTGTACTTCAAAATGAAAAAAAAAATAATAATAAAAACGAAGCCCTAAAAGGTTGATTTCGTTGTCGAACTATCTCTGCATCAAAAACCAGGACCTCAGGAATGGCTTGAGGCATAAAGTTCTAATTAATCAAAACACTAAGTCTCTGTGCTCCTGGTTATTTAATACCAGTTCAAACTAGCTCAATGTATTAAAAACAAGGCTTTCAAAAAAAGTCTAACTAAAAACTTAATTAGGCTTTTTCTAAATAAAGTATGTTGTTACGATCCTGTACTTCAAAATTTTTTTTTATTTATTTATTTATTGAATTTATTAAAATGAAAAAAATTAATAAAAATAAAAAACCTTGAAGCCCTAAAAGGTTGATTTCATTGTCGGATCTGTACATCAAAAACCAGGAACTCAGAAATGGCTTGAGGTATGAAGTTCTAATTAATCAAAACACTAAGTTTCTGTCCTCCTGGTCATTTAATACTAATTCAAATTATTTCAAAAGATACTTACTGGGCTTACTAAAAAATAATTACTTGTTCAAAATAAAAAAAAAAACGGAACCCTAAAAGATTTTCGTTGCCTATCTGTACATCAAAGACCAGGAACTCAGGAATGGCTTGAGGTATAAAGTTCTAATTAATCAAAACAATAAATGTCTGTCCTCCTGTCCTGTCCTGTCCTCCAATCAATACCAATTATATAATTATAGGCTTTCAAAATAAAGCAATATATATTCATATTGCCACCTTGTACTAGGAGAACAACAAGCACGTGGAGATTATGTCAAGTAGGTCACAATGGAAGTATATTATTTGACGTTAATAAATTATGTGGGTCCCAGTCACAGACAATTTTGTCTGTGGTCCAGCGCGACAATGGCGCGATTCCGTGCGTAGTGGTATTATAAGCGCAGTAAGTACCAGGATCGCATAAATTAGAGGTAGTTCGGTCGACGTGCATGAAGTGACGTAATCACTCTTAACGATTTATGCACTCCTATTTTCTTGCACTGATTATGAGCGTGAGGTTTTTTTCGTTACGGAATTTTTGAATTCGGTCCCCGCGCTCAAAGGCCCGCGATAGAAGCTATGCAATAGCTTAAAAATTTTGTAAAAATTCCATAGAAAATGACAGATAGCATTTAGCCAATAAGCGAAAGCTATATGCATTTTCTCTTTGTGGTGTTATTGTAAAATATAATTTAAAAAAAAAAACATTTTATGATGGAAACTACATTGTATTACTAAGTACTATAAATTTACGCTTTCCTTTGCAGAGCTTATTCTCTTCACACTCGATACCAAAAGGCAAAGGATCATTGTAATAAAAATTATCTCTAGCTATCAGTGCACTCATGTTATTACTTTTCGGATTAGCCAGAGAGGATCGAGCGCCTTCTAAATAACTATCAAAATAAAAATGAAATATATTGAAATATGTTCTTAAATTACTTACTTACTTAAATTAATGGTTAAGATTCGATTAACGTCGCGCTGGTTTTTTTTTAATATTGTATGGTGGTACGGAACCCTTCGTGTGCGAGTCATATTCGCACTTGGCCGGGTTTTATTATGGGGGGTCATCCATCGCTTGACTGATTATGAACACTTTTCACAGGGCAAGGGCACGCCGAGTGCGAAAACAATTTTTATACCTTCGTATAATACGCTATTTTACTATTTTTTTTAAATTATTTTATACGAAAGAGTTATTTAAATATAATCATTACAAAAAAGAAAAAAAAACATTATTTACTTAATGTTTAAAATGACTGTTAGACAGAATGGCCTTACCCCACGGTGGTGTACCTATGTGACGTCACACCATTTAGAATAATGTCTTTCGTTTTGCAAGAAAGAGACAGAGATAAAATTTTAATACCTTTTTATTTTCATATTCTTCAACCGAATATAATTTTGTTCACAAATTCTCTTAGCCTTTATAGTCCATTTTTGAATTTTCTTGATAAATATAATAATATTGGTCAAATTCCGCATTATTCCAGAGAGTTATAGGTGAAAGTAATTTCACAAAATAAATATTTTCTTATTTACTCCGTTTTAAAACAGTTTCTTCGTCTATTTTAAATACAGTTCTAAGATCTTAATATCTCATCTCAGGAATAGTCAGCAATTCACGAAACACACGACATACAATAATTTTAAATATCAACTCTAATGGTAATTTGTCGAATGGTTAGAGACCCTAACTGTAGAACCAAAGATCGCAGGTTCGATTCCCGCCCGAGACAAATATTTGTTCATGAACATATAAATTTGTTCCGTGTCTAGGAGTAAAATATCTATATGTATTTAAAAATACTTATCTATACTAATATTATAAAGCTGAAGAGTTTGTTTGTTTGTTTGTTTGTTTGAACGCGCAAATCTCAGGAACTACTGTTTCGAATTGAAAAATAATTTTTTTGTTGGATAGTCCATTTATCGAGGAAGGCTATAGGCTATACTACATCACGCTACGACCAATAGGAGTGGAGCATAAATTAAAAATGTTGCAAAAACGGGAAAAAATATTCCTTTTGAGAGCTTCTGTCGCGCGCGCTGCGTAAACGGTTGATGTTAAGCAAAAATCATGTATTACGGAATTGTACCCCTTTAAAAGTTCTAACCAAAAGTCCGCAACAGCATATGTGTATCTTTTAAGGTTAACTTACTATAACCTTTTTTATGACAATCAAATTTGTTCAACATAATGTACTATTTGCGAAGATGTTTTTTAAACGTGATATTAATCCTTATCAAATTAAATACGTTATTTGTCTTAAGCATTTCATGCATATTATAATTGCCGTTTACATCATACAATTTAAATTAATATCTTAACAGTTTTTATTGAAATTTAAAAACTATAGCGGGAGAAAATAAATTCGCTGTCTGCCTCTGTTCGTTAACTTTTTACTTCCAAACCAATAGACTTTAATACGGTTTTTAGTAATATCTTATTTTCTTATTATCTTATAATCTATTAATCTATATAATAGAAATACTTATTATAAAGCTGAAGAGTTTGTTTGTTTGTTTGATAGATTGATTGACTGATTGATTGTTTGATTGATTGATTGATTGATTGACTGATTGATTGTTTGATTGATCGATTGTTTGTTTGTTTGTTTGTTTGTTTGTTTGTTTGTTTGTTTGTTGGTTGGTTGGTTGGTTCGTTCGTTTGTTCGTTCGTTCGTTTGTTTGTTTAAACGCGCAAATCTGAGGAAGTACTGGTTCAAATTGAAAAATTATCTTTGTGTTGGATAGTCCATTTATCGAGGAAGGCTATAGGCTATACTACATCACGCTACGACCAATAGGAGTGGAGCATCAATGAAAAATGTTGCAAAACGGGAAAAATTATTCCTTTTGAGAGCTTCCGTCGCGTGCGCTGATTGATTTGATGATTGATTGAATGATTGATTGATTGATTGATTGATTGATTGTTTGTTTGTTTGTTGGTTGGTTGGTTGGTTGATTGGTTGGTTGGTTGGTTCGTTCGTTCGTTTGTTTGTTTGTTTGAATTTGTTAATCTCTGAAACTACCAGTTGGATTTGAAAAATTCTTTTTGCCTTTGATAGCCTGATTCTAGCGGAGAGTTGTAGGCTATATACATGAAAACGAACTGTCTGTCTATTCGAGCAAATCGGCTTCGGCCAAAACGGCTTAACCGATTTTGATGAAACTTTACACATATAACATGATGTAATCTTTTGACTACACCCTTTTCATATGTGACATACAGAACTTTTTGTATGTCTGTCTGTACGTCCATATGTCTAAACCTATTTAAATGAAACATCAATGAATATGAAAAGAAGGTCGTTAAAACTAACAAAGTTGCTTTTTGTCCGTCTGTCTGTCTGTACGTGTATCTGTCTATTTGAGCTAATCTCCAAAACGGCTAAACAGATTTTAAGGAAACTTTGCAGACGGGAAAGAAGGTTGTCAAGATATTTGACATTAGCTACCTACTTTTTGTCCGTCTGTTTGTCTGTACGTCTATTCAATTCAATTTTATCTATTCGAGCTAATTTCCAATACGGCTGAACAGATTTTAATGAAACTTTGCAGACGTGAAAGAATATTGTCAAGAGTGTCATAAGCTACTTTTTGTGTTTGTCTGTCTGTCTATCTGTCTGTCGTTTGTCCTCACTGATCTAGCAACGTACAGCCGAAAGTACTAAGTCTAGGAAGCTTAAATTTGGAACATAAGTTTATTTTATAACGTGAGCATTATAAAGTTAAGAAAGGTTTTTTTAGAAATTTCAAACTTAAGGATAGAAATGGAGGGACTTAAATAATGACGTGTTTCAGTGTTTTTAGATTTTCACATTTTAAGAGTGGGAAACGGGAGATGAAAAATTGTATCGGTTTTTTAAAGGGTGGAAGGGGAATGAAAATTGAAAGTTTGAATGGGTGTGACCAAAATTGGTTCCAGCAAAAAGTACGTATAAACCATCTCGAACGTTAATAGTACCTATAACAGGAATTTGTAGTCTACGCAAGCGAAGCTGCGGGCGGTCGCTAGTATATACATATAGGTATATGTATATATAACAGTTGTCTAGTACCCTTAATACAGGCTTTGTCTAGTTTGGGACTAGATGGCAGTGTATGAGAATATGAGATGTCACATTACTTAAATTCGAGCTTTCCCGAACTGTCTTAAAAACCGTAGTAGGTACTTCTATATGGATTTTGCATTTAAGTCAGGCTTTATGTTCATATAGCTAATCATTATATAGTGGATAAAGTGTGCATCAAGACAAATAAAACGCAACGAAACTGGTACCGGTCTATTTAAAATTTAACGGAATCTATTCGCAAGTATCGCACTTGTATAAATAATTATAATCGTGCCTTACCACGAAATGCCTGTCTCACAACCTGAAAGGACACTAGTGTACGTGAGTTTGAATAACACTCTCCAGAGACAATATCGATACAATACGTCTCTGTGAGTGTCGTAGCTGTGTTTCGACAGTAGCAAAGCCGCTAAACTAGTTGCAGCAATAATAGTCCGGGGGCCAGTGTCCAAAAATGGTCACGGCTTAAAAAAAATCTTTTTGCTGATTTTATTTGCAGAGCTCATTAATAATAATACAATAATAAGTTTAATAAAACAAGCGAAATCTTATTTAGAAGTACATATTATTTATATTTTACATCCTGTTGCGTATCCTGTTTGTACAGGTGCCGAAGAAAGCTTGTAGACGATTTAAAACATGGCCAGTTCTCTGATAGAAACTGATCGCTTATTAATTGGTTTTTCCTTTCCAATGGTGGTATGTGTTCTCTCTTTCCGTGTGTATCAGTATTGTTCATCTGATTGAATTGTCCAGAAATTTTATACTTACGCCTCCCCAGCTACCTCAAGACTCCTGGGCCTGCACACTTCATGAGAGCATATCAATGTGTAGACAGCTGCACCACGCCATAATCTAGGACTGGTAAACGGCACGCTTATATTACCAGTTGTTTCACCTCTACCTCAACCTTCGAGTGTCATTCTATTGGAGGTCTGAGCATGTATCGAACTATGCACTTTGAGGCGCAGTGCGCTTACAATACAGTGTGAATTTGAAATCAGATATTTATTCGAGATAATAATGCAGTGAAGCAAAATAAGTATAATGGAAAAAATCAATCAATTCACAATCAAATAATCAAACTATTAACGATTTTTTTATTTAGTAATTACTGATGTGACATAATTTTATGTTATGCTTCAGTGGTTCGTATATTCATAAATTGTTTTATTGCGTGTTTACGATAAAATGCAGTCAAACACTAAAGCTACACCGTGCTATTAGAAATAAAAGTATATTATGAAATGTATTATGAAATACATTTTCTTAATCTGCTTAAAACTGATTTTATTGATATTCAGACGTGGTATCTCTGGCATGTTTTAAAAAAATATATATAATTGTTTGGACTGCTATTTTTAGAAAACCGTTACAAGTCCTGTTTTTTATTACATACTTTTAAACACTAATATATATTTGACTGACTGTTACTACACTCTTTATTTATATCTAAACTAGTACACTTACAAAAAGAAATATATATTTATTTTAATTTCTACGTATATAATGGTATGTCTGTAGCCTAACACATCAATTACCTAGCTGTGATCCAACCCGTACACATGGCGAAAATTCAATTTTTATAAATTGTGACGATTTTCGGCCCCGGGCCCCCAGACTATAATACGCTTTTCACTGAACCCGTTTTGTTCGCAACGAGCGTTATGAATGATCATTTAAAACCAGACATGCCGTCTGACAACTCAATGACCTTTGAATGTCTTTGTTAAATTTTTTGAACGTTGCCAATGGGTACTAGATTTTAAGTACCTAGCCTTCTTGTAACTCGCTGTTCCCTCTTACCAATAAACCACCAAGAAACGAACTACGTTCTGTTTTAGTTGATGTGTAAAATAACAGATTGTCATACGCATAGGAGGTCAATTCACATTTAATTCGCATATTGGCGACTGTCGCATATTTTACTTACCGATTGGCCGAGCGGTTAAAAACCCTAACTGTGTAGCCAAGGGTCGCAGGTTCGGGGTATGATTACCATTCCATTCTACCAGTCCATTTATGCCCCACTGCAGGGGCTTAGGCCTCTCCTCAGGGTAAGGGGGCTTGGAGCTTAATCCACTGCGCTGCTCCAGTGCGGGTTGGTGGATTTTAACGACTGTCATTTGTGGCAGATGACTGTCAGATGGCAACCGGGACCGAAAGCTTAACGTGCTCTCCGAGGCACGGAGTCAGTGATAGTTATATGTGCTTAATTCAGAAAAATACTCATTGGTACACGTCCGGCTTTCTAAATTCCAAACAGGTTCGCTGCGCTCGGGCTATCACCGATTCCCGCATGGTACAAATATTTGTGAGCATGAATTTGTTCTGTGTCTGGATGTAAAATATTTGTATATATTATAATTAATATTTATGTAGGTATGTATATATCAGTTGAATAGTATCCGTAATACAAGCTTTGCTTAGTTTGGGACTAGAAGGCGCTGCATGGGATGTCCCAAGTATTAGGTATTATAATTTTTCGTAATAATAATACTGGTTTGTAATAAATAATATTAATAGTTGGTCGTTAATAATAATTAACGTATACATGACAACAACGTCTAGGCCCCAAAGTTGTGTTTTGGAGGCCAAGCGAAGACACCACATACATATAACAACCAATACCCGATACCATTATCAATATTCATCACATAAATACTGACCCGACCTGGGATTCGAACCCGGTACCCCCAGCTTCGTAGGCAGGGTCGCTACCCTTTGGGCCAAGCGGTCGTCAATAATATAAACGGTAGTCATTATAATAGATATTTGCGTTTTCATTCGCTGATAAGACGACTGTGGTTCATTTACGAGTGAAGAATGTTAGCGAGCGCAACGTGAATCGACCTCCAGGCAGTTATGTGGGAAAGTCGGGTCACAAACCTGAATACCTCGGGCGACGATGATTCAACGCCTTGAATGCAAACAAACCACTCGATATAACAATAGTTTAGGTTGTATATGTACGGTACGTTTGCGTACAGCGTGACCAATGATAATATTAGTGCAGGTGCTAATAAATTTTTCGTTTACAAAATGTGTGTAACGCATTTTGACTTTTAAATAAGTTTAGCATTACTTCTAGTATTTAAAAATTAAAAACGCATAAACTTTTAAACATGCTGGCCGTTCATATTTTATAATACACACAATTGTATAATTGTATACGAAGGTGTAGAGCTTACCGAACTAAACAAATGATTTTAAACAAAACTTTTTCTCGGTAATCGTTATTTCGCGCCATCAGCTAACTTGAAACTTTTTCTTTAGTTTGGTAAGCTTTGAATGCACTAAAATTTTGGACAACGTTCAGCTGAATACTGTATATGTGGAAGAAGGTGCTGATAAATATGTTATTTGCTAAAGTTAAAAAAGAATTTTATTATTTAAACTATTACTTATTAATACAACTATCTATGTCTATCTATCATCTATATGTAAAAGTCATGTAAAAGTTCTGTCATTCGAATCAAAGCTAGTATTGGCAAATCCAACCAATGGATGCCAGGTTAAGTCAATTTATAGTATATTATACCTACCTACCAACGTCAATTTCGCTTGACTAATTTCGAAGTCTAAGCTTTAAAAAATTCTCTAATGAATTCAGTTTTTGTGTCTCATTCTTATTTTTAAAGCAATGACATAAAACATATGATCTATAGGTAAAAATTTTCCTTGTAGTTTTATACTGGTGCGAATACTGGTATATTTTGTAAACGAAAATCCTCTCCACACTTGTCTACATTTATTTAGCGAATAATTAAAGATATATCACCCATTCTAGTTAAAATAATGCTAGGAATAATATTTTCGTTGTCCATAAAATTACTGAATCAAATGCGATTCGCACTCGCGCCCCTAGTTAGAACAGTTATTTACATAAAACTTTGTAATAATAATATTATTTTAGTAATATCTGAGACATCCCACACAGCGCCATCTGTAAAAAAAATTTGTACGATCGAACTTCGTGATTAATTGCAATAGTAATTGCTTGCTTTATGCCTTATATTGGGCGACCACTACTAGTATAAAATGATGTAGTAGATATTTATAGTCCTCATCATTACGCACAAAATGATCCGCAAGGCTATATATTGACGACCGCTTACCCTAGTGGACCGCTTACCTAATAATAGGTACCTATTTAATCAGAAAAATAAAACAGTTAAACCGTTATACCATTATTCTTACTTTTATTCAATATGACTAGAAATTCAAGAAGTTATAGTTAGTTACATTTAGCTAATAAATAAATGGTTTTTATTTATTTAAAAAAAGACACTTCCACAACATACTTAAACATACTTTACATTAAAATTAAAGAATAATATTAGCCAGACTACATTACATTTTTATGCTCTTCTTTTCTATTTCGGGAGGTAGGTATGTGTTTATTATCAATCTAAAAATATGAGGGCTGTGATACACAAAGAGATTTATATGGCGAAAATATTTTCGTCTTAAATACATACCATATCAGGCCATTTTTCTCTACTCTACTAAGGGCGTAGGTCTCCCTACGGAATGACCTTCTAAACAAGGAGCGGGTTTGCTACCACTCGACTATCACGACACTGTTCGCTTTATATGAGGGTTCCAAATTGGCTACGCAACCCTAAAAGTGTTTATAGAAAATAAAAGTTATTTATGCACTAGTAACATAATCTCATATTTTTAAATCGGGTTGCAATTTTTTTGTGAAATATTTGGTGCCAAATATTTAATTACTTACTAATTAAGTATTTAATTACCGAGTCCTTAAAATTTTGCGGGTTCCCACGCCGCCGTACCTCATTGGTAAAGAGGCTTGGGTCCAAACTTGCTCGCTGAAAGTTATGTTATTAATGACCACAATTTGGAATTTTAAAGCTTTGTCAATGGTAACATCTAATTTAGAAATTTCCATATGAGGCAACAGCGAAGTAGGTAGGTAAATTTAGGATAAAATATATTTAAAAAAAAACACAAAAAAAATCGCTGCTCATTTTAATTTTAATATGTTTTTATAAGTTACACCTGTATTGTGTATTTGTATGTAATGGAATCTTTAAACGCGATTACCACCCACTTCTACTGAAGATATTGGGCTGAAATTCAAAATACGTATGTAGGTAACTTCGATGACAATATACTAAAATGGATAAACATAACCTGATGCTGCAGCTAGGATTGTTTCCTCACGAGGATACTCCTCAACGATTAATAGCACGAATACAAACTTTGTATATAGGTTGGATTCTAATAGTCAACCATGACTTTCACCATGAACTGATTACCAGGATGCACAGGACAGTTTGTTTACGAGGAAACTCGTCAGTTGTTAGGTTCGCACCGACATGAAGCTTATTGTATCGGTTTGTATCATTTCATCGTTTTATGTGATTCATTGTGAGTTCCACTTTTATGTTTGTAAATTTTGATGGAATGTAGTTTAAAAAATATTAAGACTAAAAAAAATTAATAAATTACACTTTGATAGACAATCGAATTATAAAGAAGAAAATAACTTTTAGCATAAGAATAAAGAACAATAAATAAATAAAGTGTGTGAAAAATCGTGGAGTTCAATGAAATATTTAAAACAACTGATATCGGGCACCCCACGCTTTTTTACATTATTTTTCCTCATTAAACACTTTATTCTTATTCTAAAAGTTATTTTCTTCTTTATAGATCGATTTCGTATTAAAGCGCAAGTTTTTTAGTTTTTTTAAACTATAATGTTTTTAGAAGGCGGTCTGAATGATCGTTAATTTTGAAGGGCAAGTTAGTCAAAACAGGGGTGTTCGTGCGGTTTTTCTATATATAGAAATAAATAATGGTGGGAGCTAAGGGCGCGAGCGGGTTGCTTTTCGCGGTGTACGCATGCGTTGCAAACATAATGCTCGTTTGTGATTGGTGTAAAGTAAAAAGATTTAGTACTGTAAAATACAACATAACGGTACAAGTTTCGATGTCATAAAGACTGTATTAATAGCAACTGTATTGAAAAAAGTATTAATCGTTGTTGTGATAACGCATACAGACTTTTTTTTTGTAATTTGGACCAAATAATCATAAAATTTCAATCTATACGAAACAGACTTTATTTTAGTAGTGTTAGGCCCAGCAAGAAAAAAATTCAAAATGGCAGACACTTCTTTCAGTTTTGACCGCAGATTTGTGAAGGGAGACCACGTGGACCCATATATACCATATATACCTATTGATTTTGAAAGCAAGCAGTTCAAAAACAAAAACAGATTCAAAGGCAGTAATTTTTTTTAGTTCTGACTACAGATTCGTGATCGTAGACCATGCAGACTCTTAGAAATTGATTTTGAAAACAATCGGTCCAGAATCAAAAATAGTAGAATTTGACGAAATGGGAAATGAAAAGGTCACCTCATTCAATAGGAACTCGGCTTTGCCATCGCCACGTATCACAAACAAAATGCACTCGTATTGCAAAACGTCTTATACGATAACTGTGGCACAGTATAGTATTGTCTAATAATTTTTTTTTATGAAACTTTAAAACACATCTTAACCCACACCCATAACACAAGCTTTGCTTAGTTTGGAACTAGATAGCGCTGTGTGGGATGTCCCAGGTATTATTATTATCAATACATATTATAAAATAAAGTCCCCCGCCGCGTCTGTCTGTCTGTCTGAACGCGATAAACTCAAAAACTACCAAATGGGTTGGCATATTATTGACATCCATGGACAGAGTGATTCAAGAGGAAATTTGTTGAAATATGACGATTATTGTTGAAGAAGTCGGAAAAAAATCAAGCTGGTTGAGAGCTTTCATCGAAAATGCTGCCTAATCCTTTTGAGATTTAACAAAATAATGTGTGGAGGAATTGTGTCTCTTTTATAGGACTAAAGAAAAGTCCGCGATGGCATATATCTATCTTTTATGGATAGTTTACTATTCTATTTTCATGGTGTAATATGATGAGGTAATTGGAAAGCAATTTATACGAATACGGTATTAATCCTTATCAAATTAAACACGATATTTACCTTCAGCATTTCATGCACATTATGATTGCCCTGTATACTATACAATTTAAATCAATCTCTTAAGAGCCATACCGGACGACGCGACACGCGTGGTTGTTGTTTGTTTTTATGTATTTATTCCTTACTTTTTCAAATATTTAGAGAATTGAAAATAAAATACATTAAAAATAATCCAAGTAAGACGAACTTGCCTTACATTTAAATCTAATTAAATCCAGTCCACATGTTTGACACAATAAGTTGATACGACACTACGACAGTAAAAACATTATAGCTCTGCTACCCGTGCGAAACCGGGGCGGGTCGCTAGTTATTATCTAAAATAAAGTAACATTAAAAACCTGACATAAATAAAACTAATTCTTAAATAAATAAAAATAATAATGATCAAGACTAATTAGTTCTGGTAATAGCGCAAGTATGTGTTGCCTGGTGCAGATGCGCGTGTAGTAGTAAGCAAGCTGTAAAATAAATCTATTTTCGAGCTGTCACTTCTTATGTAATTGCGTCCTTAAATTTTATTTTTAATTTATACTGAACATGATAGATGGTCAGAGTCGAGTACGAATACTTCTTTTCCCATCGTTCAAAAATTTTTTGCTTAGGTGTTTCGACCATAAGCCCACCGTTTAAAAATTTAACTTAATGTGAAATATAACATTTTGGTATCTTAAACGTCCTGTGATGTATTATGACACAGCTGCCATCTAGTGCATATTTACAAGACTTTAAGAATTAAAAAAATATCTTCATTTGGAGTGTTGCCTTTTTATACTTATAATATATTGTTTTTAATTTCTTGTTTGATTATATTCTGGCTATTAAAACGTAACGATTTACAAAAAAATAATAAGCTGGTGACCCTTTGTAAACAACATGTAAACAATGATTGATTGGACCTTAAAATGATATTATTATTATGCTAGGTTTCTATGGTTAGGATACTTTGATGCGTTTACGGTTTACAAACGGTTTACGTATATTATTTTTGTAGATATTCTATTCATACATATATTCCTAATTTAAAATGATTAGAAATTCTTTAATTCACAGCCAATCATAGCGGTGAAACTGCAACAAAAACATTATCAGAATCTTGTTTTCCCAGAAAAACCATAAAAAATATTTTCCTTAAAGGCTATCCCACACATGTGGACAAACCTTTGGCCTTAAAATCAACAAATGTTTTCTATGTAAATAATTGATAAATGTATGTCGAAATTGAATTTCCCACACTACTTGGCAAATGTTTCTTTTCAATACGGCCACTTTAAACTAAGCATGTCTGTCGCACAAGGCATTACCGAATACGAAACGAATGGCCTCTATTCCCACACATGCGTGAATGGTCAATGTTTGGCATGTTTGCCACATGTGTAGGACCATTATTCTGATTTTAGGACCGAGGACCGATCACCAGGTAAATGTCGGAATTGTCATCAATTGTCATTCCGAACAATCCGAAAATCCGAATCCATGTTCCGATTCTAGCAAAAGACAGGGAACCTAGTTTCGTTCGACCATTTTCCACATCTTTTCCATATCATTTTCCGATCGATTGTTCTGCAAGTAATCTATCTATGCCTGTCTATGCTACCTATGTTGTGCCTCTATCCTGTCCTGTGGTTATTCCAAGGCTCAGAATTCCAAAAATCCAAAGACTGCTGATTCCAAAAATGGTCCATCAAAATTACTTTCAGGCATGACAATCTTACAAATAGCATTACGGTGCATTGCGGTAATTAGTTTCCAATAAGTATGCAAACTTAAGAAGACATCGAGATATTTTAAATTGCTTATAATCAAGTTTCTTTTTAATTTAATAGCATCATAAATTTATTCTAAAACCCCAATACAGATGCCAGCACTAGACATCATAGTTTTTCTATCTTAGTATAGATGACGCTACACTCACAAGAAAATTATTTTAGAGTGACCAGCTTAAGTATTTTTGAACTGGTTTAGTTGATTTCCATTACTCACAATCCTCTGTGAGTAATGGCTATACAATAATTATTGAACGAATTCTCTAGCGTCTTCAAATGTCATTAATATACAAGTGCGTGTCGGGCCACTCGCAGCGTAGGGTTCCGTAGTTGCCTATCACAATATGCAGATCTAGATACACTATCTAGAAGGGGCTGTTTGTTGGCTATTGTGAACATACAAATTTTATAATTTCTTCGATTATTACCTACTCGTTAAAGCTTACTTAGCTGTGATATTGTTTCTATTACCTTTGTTATACACGAGGTGTTTTTTAACAACCATTAAAATTTTAAAATTATATTCCTTGGTAAAAAATCGATGACCGTATTGTTTCCTTTTAGTATCGTTTAATAGGAAAATATTGAGATAAAAACCATGATATGTAGACACTATTCACGGCTGCCGCAAGCTAGTATAGCAGGTTGCATCATTTCGGTCTCAAGATATCGTGTCGTGTCGTCACAAAGAAGGCAACCAAAGTTATAAATAACACTATATACAATAAAATTACTCGTATATTAGTTCAAATGAAATACATAACAAATCAGAGTATCGTCACAAACGTGGGAAAATTCAACGTTCTACAGTCTATACGAAGTTATTCCAAAATTATCTATAATTAGACAATTTGTTTAAGCATTAAGTTGGTGCTTTCCAAACACTTTAATTTTAAAAATAGGTGAAGAAATTTCATATCACAATATTTTTCCTGAAAGAAATATCGATGCAGCGAGGTTTTTGAGTCGGCAATAAACACTAAACAAACGATGCGACCGTGAATGTAACGAAGAGGGGTACCCACCATAATTCGATTTGATATTTTTGATGAAACACAAACATATTAAACAAAGTGAAAATTTAATAACCATCCAAATTTTTTTTAATTTTTCCATTCCATCAGCCCTTTTGATACCCCACTGCAGGGACTTGAACCTCCCCTTAAGTCGAGGGGGCTTGAAACTTAATTCCACCATGCTGCTCCAATGCAAGTTGGCGGATTGTAACGACCGCCATCTATTGACAGCGACCGGATCAGACTGCTTAACGTGCTCTCCGAGGCACGAAGTCAGTGATAGCTCATGTACTTAAGTCAGGAAAAACTCAGTGATATATGTCCTGATTTCGGAGATTATTTTTAGATGTTGTGTATTACTAATAGATGTCATTACGTAAATAAAAAATATAGGTTAAATTTTCATAATAAACTATTTTATCAACAGTGTTATTTTATAACGTTTGGTTGCCTTCTTTGTGACGACATGCCGTGTGTGAGACCTTGAGATCGAGATGACACAAACTTCAAAACTAAGGGCCAGCGCGCTTTAGTGAATTTGTAATTGGCTGATGGTTTGATCGTTCAGGAAATCAGTATGGAGATATTATATGGCAGTGCACGCATTGGCCTTAAAATACACAGTGTATTTTGAGCCATTGTCGATCCCCCGCGCGGTTGGCCCGGGGGCGGGCGCGCGGTAATGCGTGCGGTGCGAACGTCGATATCAGTTGTGGCGAGCAGTGGACCAAAATTCGTTCGTTTTGTGTCGACTCGGTTTGTGAACCAAAAGCGGCGCCAGTGAATTTCATAACTTCGCTATAAAAATAAAACTTAATCGGTGCAACACACAAGGAATGTGACTCACATTCGCTCAGAACATTAAAAACAACCTTTAAGCAGTGCAAAGTAGTGCAAACACGATGTAACTTCCAATACGTTAAAATACCTACGTGGCGCGACCCGGGGCGGTGGGGAGAATTATACCTACAATACGCATCATGGTTGTAAACCGGTAGGTTGTACTGTACACAGTCGCACGATCGGAGGCGAGTTCTAAATTCAAAATTGCTGGAGGCAGCGGCATGCGGATAAAAGAGAAGTGTAAATAATGAATGTAGAAAATAATGAAATTTTTGGTCAGTTTTTATGTTTTTCATTAACATGCAATTAGTACTTACTTCTATATCAAATGCAGCCATTTTGGCTATCGTTTTTTTTTGGTCACGATAATCACTTTTTCAAGCGCCATATAAACTTATTGCAACCATTCTGCGCAGACAGACCAACATATTATGCATCAGAGAGTTGCTCTTTATCATGTCAACCTAGAGTAGGCCACTTTGGAGATCGTGACCAAATTTGTCGTGACCTCCTGGAATAAAAGTTGGTATCATTGATTTGCATGGTGTATGGTGTTTGCAGGTAATGAAAGTTTTTCTTCGAATTAGCATTACATAGCATTGTTTTAAAGTCTGTTCATAAATGGCAATATTTAACTTATTATTTTTACTGGTTCACGTTAGTTGGCGTTGTATTTAGTTCCAAAACTCGCGTACTTAGGCGCTATTTTCGCATTTCGTTTTTTTACGGCAGAGTCTCTATGGGCGGAGTTATATCTCTATTAAAACTTTTATACCACAGAACAGAATTAAAACTAAAAACTACACAGAAGTACGAAGTACTCTGTTGTGTACTCTGTCTGTGATTACTTTGAAAGAAAATAGTTTGTGGAAAGAAAGCTAGTTTGAAATGGTTTGAAACTTTTTTGGACAATGTAAAATGCTAAAATGGTGTGATACTTAAAAGTGTTAATATGATTACTATTTATACTAACTTAAAATTTCTAAATTGTGTTTTGTAATTAAAGTACGTAACTTGAAAGTTTAAATCGTTTATTCTGATAATTTGTGTTTTCAACAGTTTTCGAGTAGGTGGCTAACATACAAACTATTGTTGATTGTTATGCGAATGTGAAAGTGTATTTTCGCATAAAATTTATCTCCCATTGTATTCGTGTTTGCTGGTAACTTAGAGAAAAACTGTTTGTAATATTGCAATTAATATAAAGTGTAATCAGATCACCGTGTTATGACTTTCATCTATAACATGTTACTACTGTTATTCGTGAAAATATAGGTAAGTGTTGTACTTCTATTTGTGGGTATTAAAATGAGATAAAAGACAATTCGTTAAATAGATAACTGTATTTTCCATCTACCTCTATGATTATGAAACTAAATCACTGAAATGAAATTTATATTTGAAATAGTTTATTTATGGCAGTTATCATATATAATCATAATAATATTGATAAAATGTAATATATATAGTTCTATCGTACATTACCAAACTAAAGCTGAAAATGTTAAAAAATATACCTGGGTAAGGCCGTTTAAAATTGTACATTTCAAATTTTTTTCATGTCCGAGTAAAGTAATTGATCATAACTTTTTATTTTACTATATAATACTATAGAATGATATTAAAAATTTATTTAGTAGAATCATAATTTAAAAGTTACCATCATCAATCTGATCAGGCTTTGCTATTTTTCAAAATATTTATAGATTTTTAAAAATAAAATTGTCCATCCCATACAAAAATTGCTTGTCCGAAATCCACCTTGAGAGTTTCAAATCCAAAAATAAAATAAAAATAATTTTTCTTACATGAATGGAGTGTTTCTAATGGGTTTATTATTAATTTACCATGTAATAATTGTATTTTATTATATTATATCACGTTATCTGGAATTAATACAAAGGCGATAACATTTGTCCGAAATTTTATGTCACGAGAGTTACCGCTCGAGCGTTACCAAAAACGTGCTCTCTAGTT
The DNA here is from genome assembly GCA_949709985.1 of Luffia ferchaultella. Taxonomy (NCBI): domain Eukaryota; kingdom Metazoa; phylum Arthropoda; class Insecta; order Lepidoptera; family Psychidae; genus Luffia; species Luffia ferchaultella. The sequence continues at coordinate 4,512,642 of OX453264.1, read as the reverse complement.
CGTGTATTCCAAGCCTTGAATCCATATATAACTTGGCGACACTGTTACGTAGCCTGTAAAAGAAAGTTAGCAGTTGTCTGTTGTCATTTGTCATCGTGAGCGGTAATTTTCTGTGTGCCATTCACGTGTCCCCTAATATTTTATTAAATTCAAACATCAATTTCGAGGTAAATATATGTTTAAATTTACTCTCTGACTGTGGCGCTCATAGCTACATTTATAATCTAATGAATTATGCTTGAATTATAATGTTAGAACAAGTATTTAAAGAGGTATCACATTTTTAGTTTAGGATACCGGCGATTTTTAGTCACGAGAGTTACCAAACGTTACTACGAGCGTTACGTAACTCTCGTGACACAAGTTTAAGCTGAGTTTACATAACGTCATTCGGATAATACCATGATCGCATGAGAGGTTTCAAAGTTGGCTGCGCATACAAAAGTCAGATTTAAATTGTTATTTTAATAAAAATATTTATATTTTAACTAATTTTAAAAATATTGGTCAATTTATTTTTTATTTTGTACTGGAAGAGTTTTTTTTTTTTTGTTTTTTGTAATTCAATTTTTGCATGAGAGGTTTCAAAGTTGGCTGTGCATACAAAACCCAGATTTTAATTATTATTTTAATAAAAATATTTATATTTTTACTAAATTTAAAAATATTGGTTAATTTATTTTTTATTTTGTACTTGAAGAGTTTTTTTTTTGTTTTTTGTAATTCAATTTTTGCATGAGAGGTTTCAAAGTTGGCTGTGCATACAAAAGCCAGATTTTAATTATTATTTTAATTTTAATAAAAATATAATTCACAAGCACATTAATGTTTTGTTTAATTTTACAAAAATCTTCTTTTTGCCAGATCACACTAAGGGGAATCTGTAGTCCCTGCCTACCCCAATGGTTGTGAGGGGAGGGAGGGGAGAGGGTAGGGACAGGAGAGATTGGGAGGTTGAAAAGGGAATGTGAAGGATGTGTATTGACCAAAAGGTAGAAAATTAAATTTTTAACTAAAAAAATATTTTTTAAAAACAAGCTTTTATTTAAGAAAACTAAATAAAGTAAAACAACGAAAGCTAATTACAAGTTTCTTTACTTTAGAAGATTCTATTCTTACATAAAATACAAAACATAAAACCTTGAGGCGTTGTTTTTCCTTTACTTTCGTTGCATACAAAGTAATATTACACGCCTCAAGGTTGTACGTTTTCTATTTAATTTTTATGTAAGAATAGAATCTTGTAAAGCGAAGAAACTTGTAATTAGCTTTCGTTTTTTTACCTTTTTTAGTTTTTTTTTAATAAAAGCTTGTTCTAAAAAACATTTTTTATTCATGTAAACGTATTTTTAGAACGGTCACGGATGTTACTATCAGTCACGTACGTTACGATGCGTTACCGAGCCCTCGTGTCACAAGCGTTATTATTGTACAATTTTAGACGGCCTTACCCACCTACTTACGTTGTAAACATTCGTTATAAGTCAATTTGTTTTAAGTAGGAGGTTATCAAACATGCTGTTGCAAGCCATCTGACTTTGTACCCATAAAAAACTTTTGTTGCAACCTTGGGGTTGAAGGCAGAAGAGCGAATATAGATACACCATTCCAAAACTACAAAAAGTAAAAAAGAATGAAGGGTAGCGCTTTCCAATGTTGCCTGCTGAAAAGTTACAAAATATTTAATCAGGCTTATAGGGGAGGGGTGTGATAACCTCATGCAGTAAATTTTTTTAAAGTGGAAGCCAAAAAAATATAAAGCTAGGAGGCTTGTCGCTTGGCTCCGCTTCGCTCCTCACATTGTCATGAGCAAACCGTAACCTAAACTATTTTTTTTAATGATGGATCATCGACCTATCTTGGCCGGATTTCAAATCAATCATTGTTATGAACACAGTTCTCATCAAGCAGCATTGGAAAGCCAACCTGAATGAGGACACGAAACCAACTTTCACAATTTGTAGAAGTGTAGAAATGTGAAGGAAACCAAAGATGTAAAATACCTATATAATGGTTACAAAGACATTCGCTCCTCGCATTGATATAATTGAACCCAACCTAACCTATTGATTGAGAAATGGGGCGGCTTTACAAATAGGGAATAAGACTTCAACATTATGGTAAACTGAAAATAGTAAAATATGCTAAAAGACACTGTTTAACAAAAAAATTACCATGAGAATATAATGATACACTGTCGAATAGCAAAAGAAAATCGAATCATTAGATATTTAAAATCAATTTTAAACACAAACAATAACTTACAAAGTCACCAATACATAAAAAGAACAGTATAATAAAAAGATAACACTATCACTACAAAAAACAAAATATTGAAAACACTGTTTACATCCCGGAATTCAAATTAAAAGAAATTATGAATTCCTTGACCTAACTTTGGTAATAGGCGAATATTAGATTTGCATGATTTTTATGTTCCTAATGGGTTCAAACAGTAATCGGAGTGCACATATATTCGGTTTTTATTGTATTTTTTTTATTTCACTCTTGTTTTAAGGATTATCTTAAGTATAATTTTTTTAAATTGCTTTAAAAATATATCTTCCCCTCAAAAAAATATTATTAAATGGATATAAATCCACTCAAGACTTACAATACAGTCGTGATTTATTAAACAGGAATGTTATTCCCTCCATATAAAGCTGAACCGAGAAATAGTGTATAATCTACCTATCTTGACCGAATATTAAAATATAGAAAAGCTTCTTAGTGGTTAGTCGCTCCACTCCACTTTGCTCTTCACATTAATATATGCTATCCTTATTTTTCCATTCCATCAACTCTTTATACCCCACGGCAGGGGCATAGGCCTCCCCCAGGGTGAGGGGGCTTGGAGCGTAAATCTACCACGCTGCTCCAGTGCGGGTTAGTGGATTGTAATGACCGCCATCTATTGACAGCAACCGGGAACAACTGCTTAACATGCTCTCCGAGATAGTTATGTACTTAAGTCAGAAAAACTCATTAATACATGCGTGGATTCGAACCACATCCACACAGCCTTAATTTGAAACAGGTTCGCTGCGCTATGCTATCCAAACCTAATCTATTGATTGAGAAATGGTGGACAATCAATCTACCTTGACCAAATTTCTTTAAAGAAATTAAAACAGATATATCTGAGCTTGAATTTCTTTTAAACATTTTAATTTCCAAACCTAAATGGTTGAGAGTTAATAGAAGAGTGGCTCGCCATTTAGTGCTACAAGTGTTTTGAGTTTAAGGGCTATCAGAAATGTCTTTGTATGAGATATGTATTATTCATGTATTAAAAAATTGGTTTAATCTCTTCACTGTGCCCCCTCTACCTTATTAATATTCTTAGGGTGGTAGTTTTGGAAGGCCAACGCTAATAGAGCAACACTATATTTCATTCATCTGAAAAAGTGTAAAAAAAATAAGCAGGGAAGATCAAAAGGGTGTAGAAATATTTCTCTGTGAATATTTTAGTTTTGAAACATGAAAAAAAATCATAAAAATATATACTTAAATAGCCATGCTGTAATTTCTAATTTTTTTTAATTGTTCACAAATAAAAGTCCACATGCATAGTGGCAACAAAATATATATCACTCTCCGGGGTAACTGATTCGATATTCACTCAATGGAAACGGCAACTGCCCAGACCACAGTTTTCATACGACTCCAAAATTTCTTTTTCCAAATGGTAGACAATCTATCTGCCTCAGGAGTCTTTTTTAATTTTATCAATATGGCTTTCTTTTTCGAAATAATTAAATTATTGTCCAAAAAACTTGGAAACATCATCTTTTATTCACCATATTCGATTTTAATAAAATATTACGGACTGATTTTAGAAAATTTGGTATCATACAATGCCCCACAAGTCCCTGCTTCTATTGACACTAATGCCTTTCGTCTACCATCGTACATTTCAGAAATATAGCTGAATTACACTCCCACATGAAAACGATCTGAAAAACATTTTCAATTTTAAAAGTATTAAAAGGAAAAACCATGCTATAACTATAACTCAATGATTTTCTGAGTTTTTTTTTTACCTACTTGCTTTGCTTTGAGATCTTCCTTCTTGCCAAATTTCATAGTTCTAGGTCAACAAGAAGTACCTAGTTTTGATTTACCATATAAATGGCCATATTTTTTATTTTTTAAATCGCATTGAAGCTTGATTTTTTTTACAGCTTCAAAAGACTGTAGACTTAAAGTGTTTGATATCCATTTCAACTTAATACTTCCATGCTTTCCTGATATAAAGGATCATGACAGACAGATGGACAACCAAGTTATCCTAATATGGGTTCTTTTTGAGGTATGGAATCTTAAACACCAACAAAAGTGTTGTTTACAAAATGTTACATAAGGTAGCTGAGATGAGGGATCAAAAATTGACAAAATCACTCCACCATTTATAGAGATTACTCAGTTAGAGCAATTTTATAATATATGTATATACTTAGGTATATTTAGGTAGTAAATTTAAACAGTTAAATTAAGGCCTAGGGGCCGTGGTTTTAATCCGGGCGCATACATACCAAAGACTTTTTCTGACTTAAGTACTTAACTATCACTGACTCCGTGCCTCGGAGAGCACGTTAAGTGATCAGTCCCGGCTGCTGTCAATAAATGGCGCTGGTTACAATCCACCAACCCACACTGAAGCAGTGTGGTGGATTTAAGCTCCAAGCTTCCTCACCCTGGGGGGACGTCTAAGCCCCTGCAGTGGGGTAAAATGTGCTGATGGAATGGAAAAAATTTAAACACCAAGTTTGCACAATTTGTTACAGGAAAGTGAAATGATGAAGGTGCCATCACAAGAAAATATCTGCCTTTTATCATCAGGTAATTGATTTTCATTTACTATTAACACATTTCATTATGAGAAAACTTTCTTGGTCTTGGTAATATAATAGCTGAAATTTAGATCAAAACTTATGAATTAGTGAGAAGAAATTGGAAAGCCATCAAGTAAATAACAGAGAAAGAATTTTGTAATTAGTTTATTCTAGTGCTCACTAAATCGCATACAGAGCCATGTCTAGTAATAGAACATGAGCCACAATGCACACTGGAACGACAGATGATGTCACATCACTGTCACATAGAATGCACTGCATCGATTGAAATTATGTCTGTAAAGCCCGGCTTTAAGGTTTTATAACTTTATACATTTTTAAGATTCACGCTTTGTATACTTAATTATCTTTTTCAATACATTTGCTATTAATACGGTTTTATGACATCAAAACTTGTACCGTAATGTTGTATTTTGCAGTAAAAGGCATTTTCACTTTACACCAATCACAACGAGCATTCTGTACGTAACGCATGCGTAAACCGCGAAAAGCAGCCAATCCCACCCTTAGTTCCCACCATTATTACATTTGAAGTACCTACCTAATTTTAATCTTAAATGTATTGAAAAGCGTTATATGATGCTTGTACTCAGTAAGCTGACTATTACAGTCATCGGTTTACTATAAGCACTCGACTTTGTCTCGTGCCTATAAACACCTCGACTATAATATGCAGCTTACCGTACTTGCATCATAATGTACTATTAATTATAATTTATTATTAAAATTGTAAACAATTATTTATATTTGAAACATACATTTATACAGATACATTGATACAGAACAATTAACATACATATTGTTGATATTAATATTAGGTCTTAACCTATAAAGTTGCCGTTCTTCAGTACTGGCCATTTCAAATTAAAAAAATTTTTATTGGCTGTGAATTTTAAATACAAATTAATTTTGTTTTATAAACATGACATTGTTTTTACAAAGTCAGTCTTTTGTTTATTTATAAGCGTTGTGTTTTCATTACATTACACTTTCCATGATCCAACTTGGTTTTTTTTGACCTTTTTCAGTCTTTTTTGTAAAACTTGTTTTTCTTGGTCTTTTTGGTTCCTTTTCGATGCTCTTTGTTTCCTTTCAGTCCAACTCGATGCTTTTCGGTCCAAATAAGGCAACTCAGTCCAATTTAATCCAATTCGGGCTAACTCCATAGTTTTCGGTCTTGTTAGAACCTTTTCGGTCCAACACGATAATTTATAGTTTATTTTGCATTAACTCAGTTTTCTGTCTATTTTTCCCGTTCGTTTCAGTCTTTCTTATAATTTTCTTCCTTTTTGGTTCTTTTTCAATTTTTCGATCTTCTCCAGTTTAACTTTATCTTTATCAGTCCCTTCGGTTTCTTTTGGCTTTTTTTGGTCTTTTTCTGTCCAACCCGGTCTTATCTAATGCTATCAATCCTGTGTGCTCCTACTCCTTCATTTTCGATACTTTTTAATATTTTTCGTTAAAATTTGCTTTTTTTTAAACTTCTTTACGTATTCTTCGATTTTTTGTTGGTCTAGAGAGTGACGTTTTGCACTATAAATTTGTATTTTTCGTATACTTGATGACGTAGAACAATCAGCGCTATCGGACGGTATATAATAGAGTTGCACCGAAATTCGGTTACTATTTGGTCTCCGGGCGAATTTCGGTTAGACATGCCAGGATATACCGAATGTCGGCCAAACTTCGGTAACTCCAAATATCAGCATAACTACATTTAAATACTCAGTTCTCTTTGTTTGATTACCATTTTACTAATATGTAATATTGTATTTTGAAGGCAAAAAGAATAAAAACAATCAATTTGTACGCTTTATTTAAAAAATGGGATTATCAAAAATATTTTCATTTAAAATTTGTGATAACCAAACGTCAAATGAGAAGCGGCAGGGTGATCGCAAGTGACGGGCGGGACGCGCGCGACGACCACGCACGAACAACACGCACGAACCGACAAGATCGGATAAAAGCCCGCCAATTGAAATCGAAGTTCGGCCGAACTTCTGCAAAACCCACATTCGGTGCATCTCTAGTATCCAAAGACAATTAACACAAATGTATTTATTTATTTGAAATAAATAAAGGACGTGCTTGGAAGACACAAGCTGATTTTGCATTAAAAATATGTAAAGTTTACTATTTGTGTACTATTACATCCTAACAGAACATTTATAATCAAAAAGTAATCAAGTAATCAGGTATTAATTTCAAACTGAATTTTTATAACATTAAAATTATAAAAGTAAAAATTATTAATAATGTTCATGAAGTGACAACCCTTAGCTTATGCGCCATGTCTAGACGGCCGGCGTCGGCTTGGCCAGCGATATCAAAGCGATTAAACCACCAGTATGCCTTATTTACATTATAGTATCGTCGTGTTTTCTTGAATTTACGAATGAACCTAATTTAATAAAAATTTATTACATTCATATTATATTTCTGTATTAGGATTTGTATTGGTTGCTATAAAAAAAATAATAAAACAAGTGATAAAAAACTGAAACTTTAAACATGTTTTTCTCGATAACCGTTAGTTTACGCCATCTGCTTACTTGAAACTTTTTGTGACACAGGTCTCTCCGCTGAGCGGCTCCTCACGCACGGATTTCATTCGGCATTACTTTAAATACTAGAAAAATATATGTTCCATATACTTAAAAATGACAATTTTTATGGGGCAAATATAAAGGAAACTAAAGTAGTATGATTGTGATGATTTTTAAAACAAACAAAATTTTCCCAGAAGTACAGCAGCAGAAAAGCTTGAAAAACTATTTTCTATTTGTCACACTTAGAGTGCTAAATCAATAGTGTATTTTTGTCAAATATCTAATCCTGTCCTCAATTTACAAAAATACACATTTTTCCCCAATGCAGCAATTACAAAAAAAAAAAAACACTAAAATATATTTTTTTTCTAACACTGTTGCGTTGGTCAGATTAAAATAAATAAAATGTAAAAATGTAGATTAAGGTGTAATTAAACGTATCAAAAATTACGCTGAGTACATCTGTATTCCCTGGTTAGTTATGAATAAATAAATAGTTTTTACCCATTTTCACCCCCTTCCGTAGGGGTGCTAAATGCATGTTGTTTTTTATACTCGATTTTTCACTCATACAAAGCCATCACAAAGGTTTTTACCTCTCCGGAGAATTATTCCATTCTTTATGAAAAATGACTTAATTCGACTGTACTAACAAACGATATGTTACTTGCGTATTTTATTTCGTCCCAATGGTGATGACATGAACGCATAGCTTTTAGCTACCTACCTAGCTGACATGTGGTGAGGATTGAGGATAGTGCTGGTGGTGCTCTCTTTCGACTGAGGGACGTGTTCTTTATTACTTTGTCTAGGTACCTATTGCCTGTATTTATTAAGTAGTCAGAGAGACATGAAATTTTTTTACAGTTGCATAACTTTTCATTTTGTACATTTAATTACATCATAAAATGTAAAAATGTAGAATACGTTTTATTAAATTTTTTTATACAACGTCTCAATGTTGCCTCACCACAAAATACCTTCCAAAGCAGACACTGATAGTAACAAAAAAGTGTCGTGATAGCCTTGTGGTGGCGAGCCCGCTTCTTATTTAGAAGGTTGTGGCTCGAATCCCCGGGTATGAACCAATGAGTTTTTCTGACTTAATTACATAACTATCACTGACTCTGTGCTTCGGAGAACACGTTAAGCCGTCGATCCCGGTCACCGCCTTCAGATTGCAGTCGTTAAAATCCACCAACCCGAACTGGAGCAGCGCGGTAGATTAAGCTCCAAGCACCCTCATCCAAAGGGGAGGCCTAAGCCCCTGCAGTGGCCATAATAAGCTGATATGGAAACAAAAACTAATATTTTGTAAATAGTTCATTTATTGTTTAGATACTGATAATTTCTCTTTGTTAACGTCGCGTATTGTTCGACGCATCACTTCCACGTTTTAGCACAATAGTCATGCCAAACTGATATATATGTTACATTTTGAGAATTACTTTATATGGAATGCGACAAAGCGATAAATTTATTTGTATTACAGTGTAATAATATATTTATATTATCTTTTGGCTGTGACTTTGCCCGCATATTACTGGACTCTACATTTTTTATAGATATAGGTGAATAAAAATCTTTACTTTATGTACCGGGTCATTTTCCCATCCATCATCTAAAGATTCCATTTTTGTAAATAAAAAAAATTGGTAGATCAAACGTCTTTAAAATATTTGCTCTAAAAGAATTTTTGATACAGGCGGTTACTAAATCAAACATAAATACTACGCATAAGAAAGGTACGACCGCGAGTTTAGCGGAGAGGGGTATCCCGTTGGCGGCCGCCGTCCGACGCAATTGTCGACGAAACTAATTGCATTCTCACAACATGTGACATATAAAAAAAACGAGAAAAAAACTCGCACATTTAAGTTTTTTTTTCTTACGATGTACTTATCCAAATAATTTAAACAAATGTGAACCATCAGGGGGCGCCCAGCAGATGTGAAACATCGAGTTTGTACAAGTAATATAAAAGACAAGATTACGGCAGGAACTAAATAGGGCATAATAAAAAATTAAATATTATGAATTTTTTTACAGAAATTGATGACTATTTATTTAATAAACAGTTATTTTCATTAAATTACGACATTACATTACATTAAATACAAAAATTAAAAAATCCAAAAATTATTTCAAGTTGCGACAACTCAATTCTCTTAATCTGTTACTTCAGTAATAGTAATATATATGGTGCGCGGGGTAAGAGGGGCATATGCTAAAATTTACTGGCCGGCATTCGGTCAGTTGATTCGATATTAATGCAAATTAAAAAAATAAAACAAAACGTAATATTATAATATTAATAATTTATTTAATATAAAATACTTAAATAAATAAACAATATTAATAAAAGGAACATAGGAATTGATACCCCACTCTAAAGAGATAAGGTTCTTTTTCTTCTAAATATATAGCGTGGCGACAAATCGCCACGGCATGCGTCGCCAGGCCAACAATCAGTTTTATAGCCTCGCCAATATATGTTTCACATCAAAAATGAAACGGTTGAACCTAGTTTCTGTTTTTCTGAATCTATTCTTCTATCTTGACATTATAAAGAGGAAAGATTTGTATTTTTAAATATTTTTTCACCATTAGAATGCTACATTATCCTTGAGTAACTTGGGATATATTTTATTTTGAAACTAGCTTTCCGCCCTCGGCTCTGCTCGCGTGGACTACACAGTTGTACCGGGACCGCCATGATTTTTTACATGGATAAGTTTATAAGCTAAAGAGTGCCATAGGCTACTTTTTATCCCGGAAAAAAACGGTCTCGGTACAACTATGTAGTCCACGCGAACGCAGCCGCGGACGGAAAGCTAGTACCGTATGATTTTTTTGCGCCAATCGGTTAAGGTTTAATGGGATGCAACCGTTAACGCCGTTTGTTTGGAGCCACTACACACTCCTCTTATGATATATTTCAAACTAGTACACATTATTAAACTTACAGCTCAGTAATAATTATATCTATTATCAAAGTAATTTAAGATTCGGTGGTGGGAAGGAAGGAAGCGGTGCGGTGTGGTGGGGCAGAGGACGCTTCTCGACGATTACTACCACGAGCGTCGGAAGAGCGGACAAAGTTACCACTAGGGGTAGCACATCATGCGGCTCACGCGCCTCCGCAGTGCAGTAGAGAGGTATTTGTTCATAGCTATGCGATGTCGACATCTACACACACGTCTCGTAAAATTTAAGTGAAGCGCTAGTAAGGAACATGTCTTACTTACTCGGGGCCGCGCGCTGCAAGTACTTTGCCATTATAATAAATCACAAAGTCAATAATGTATAGCAGTTAGGATTTTTTTGTAGAAAAAGCTTGTCCCGAGTTAACCCGAGCTACCGAAAGAATTCTCGCGTGCGGTAACATGTGTGCCACAAGTATAAACAGACCGCCTATATATAAATAAAACATCAAATTTGAAAACCTGATGTCAGTTTTGAATCAGGCACCGGCACCGGTGATTTTGGGCGTGTCCGACTCGACAATGCGTATACGAATATGTTTGAGATAGAAAGGGTACGGAAACGGCTCATCATAGAGTATTACCTACTTGCGATATAGATATGATATAGGTCCGTATACAATGCACCTACCTACCAGCGGCAAGTCCTCATTTTCATCAAATACTTCATTTAAAATTTCTAAATATTTGACAGTGTTCAGTGCCGCTGTAAATTTTTACAAAAAAACAAATAAATTATTTTATCTAGGATTCCACGCACAGAAGAAAATCGAATTTGGTGTTATCCTTCATGTACCCTTTAGGGATTTTCCCTTGACCAATAATGCATATTTTTACGGTTAGGTATACATTCCGTCGATGGAATAATTTGTTTCACGTGAGAATAAAATGTTAAATATAAAGTATGTATCCGTCTATTCTATCAATCAATGGACTTGGACCAAAATATTTAATTCACAGTTTTTATATTTTTTCCCAAAATATAGACTAATTTATACCTTCCTCCAAATTTAGTTTTTCATTTATTATTTTTTACCAAAAATTCACTATTAAACTATCCCTGTGACGTCAACTGGGCACATCTTACTAATTGTATTATCTTAAACTAAATAAAGTCATAATATTTTTATTCATTTATGAAGATTATAACTTATTTGACATAGTGACTTTACCTCAATATTTTTTATTCAGTTTTAGCTTTGGTTTTTTACGGTGGAAAGCAGCGCTATAAACTCAACGCCCAGATGACGCAACAGGGAGAATTTCATGGTCAGATTAATTTTCATAAATACCTGAAAAAGTTGTAAATAGAAAAAATTGATATTTTGAGAGATTATTATAGAACCTTATTCCTTTCAATTTAAATAACCATTAGTGTGGTACAAGCCCATTGCAAAACGCCAGTCGTCTTACATTATCACGTGGAAGTAAAGCCTGTACTGTTCGTCTATGGCTAGTAAAGCTTTTGTAGCCATATTTTTTTAGTGCGCACTTTACGATTTGTTTTCTGTGCAACTTGAATATGTAGTGGGATATTATTTAAAAAAAATGTCTGATTCTAAATTTTCGTCGCAATTACGTGGACTTCTTCTCGATATTTTCTTATAACTTCCTCCCATTTTGAGATTATTAGCCATCCAAACGTGCATATTATATTTGTTACATTCATTCTCGGAAACAAAAACAAAACATTTGACTGACCCATTGGCCGAGTGGCTAAAGACCCTAACTGCGCAGCCAAGGGTAGCGGTTTCGATTCCCGCCCGGGACAAATATTTGTGTGCATGAACATGTCTATTTGTTCCGTGTCTGGGCGTGTAATATCTATATATGTATATATATATATATATTGTAAAGAATGTTTAAGTATGTATATCAGTTGTCTGGTACCCATAATACAAGCTTTACTTGTTTGGGACTATATGGCGCTGTGTGGGATGTCTCAGGTATTATTATTACTATACGAATCAGTTAGGGCGTTACACACGTTTTACTACGTATCAGATACTTTAAATAGGAAAATATACACTGTCTTGTTATTGAAATGAAAATACTACGATTAACCGGCAAAAACGAACAAAAACTAAAATTTTTAAAAAATACTATAATTCTTAAAAATGGTGATCAAACGTTTTACTTATAATTCGATCTTGTTTTAAATTCACAGCGATTTGTTTCCCTTATTTCTTAATTGGCCAGTCAATAAAAAGATGAATGATTACTGTATATCTACCAAAAAGTATCCATATATCAAATGCTTGGTTGGTGGTTAAGAAATGTGAGGTTCTTTTAATTTAGCCCTTAGGTTTCGAAATATTCAGCTCTAAAACACCCTTTTCCGTGTGTAGTCCCCCCCTGCGGGCATTTAAAGACCTGAATAAAACCCTGTAAGTAGATATTTGAATCAAAATTGTTTCCTAGGTTACTTTAATGTGCATATTAGTTTTGGAATAATCGAGATAAAACCTAGGTTTCCTAGTCCAGGAGATAAGATGTTCTTCGGGCGTTGCGGGAGGGGGGGGGATTTTGTTGGATTTTACCATTTTCCAAAAAAATGTCAGGGAATGATTGCATCTCACTCTGTATCCCCGCTTGTCCTAGTCAGCGTTCTGTAATACGACTTATGCATTTAGCCGTGCTACAATAAAACATTTTTTTATACAGAATTCTGTACTGAGTGCTATAGGCGATCTAAAAATAAATGAACTAAAGCTTTCAAACTTAAAATAAAAGTGTCTCAATAATAATAGACTATAATAAAAATAGAAATAAATAATTTAGAAGACTGTGAACCCTTCCAGTGACTGGGTCCGCAAGACATGTGGGTAGACGTGCCGACCCACACTACTGGGGTGCTATTCTCAACTCTCAATGTACAATTACGAAATGTATTAAAACATCGTCATCCTTGTTGTCATATGTTGATACAGCTTACAGAAATTTTGTGGTCGAAGTATAAAAATCAGTAATTAATGCTGATATGATAAATACGAGTGTGTCTATATGTTATCTTTTCAGGTCTGAACCGCTTGACCAATTTTGGTGAAATTTGATTTAGAGATATAATGGACCTTGGGGAAGGACATAGGTTACCTATTGTCCCAAATATAAGGGGGTGAAATAGGGAATGAAAGTTTGTATAGGGAACCTATCATTTCTCAAGTTAGGAATATGAAAAATCATATTTATGCGCTAGGTGAAATATGAAGTGTGTTTTAGCGTTTTTGGAAAATACGCGGGAATCCCTCAAAATCCCTCAAAGCGGTAAAATAGCAGATGATTCTAAAAAAATTTTTAGTTATATTTATTTTTATAAAAAGCAAGAACTGCCGAGCATTGACTATAAAAGGTGTCGCACTTAACAACCAGGGTTTTATTAAAAAAATGAAAAAAACAAGACATTGATTTACCAACACTGAAAAATGAATGGCTTTATTTGTTGTATTATTCTAACTAACATCCTAAATGCGCAAGTGAATTGGTTTGTTTGTCACGCTTTCACGCCTTAGTACTCAACCCATCATAAAATTTTGCATCACGTTGCCAGGGGTACTGAAAAGGATATAGGGTACCTTTCATCCAGAAAAAAATTATTCCCGAGAGATAGAAAAATAACTTTTAGACGGTCGTCCGGCGGAACAACTTGGCCTACTAATGGGAGGAGCGTCGCGGGAGGAAAGAGATAGGGCCTGTGCGGGATAGGAAAGAGATAGGGCCTGTGCGAAACCGGGGCGGGACGCTATAGGATATGTATGTGAAATGTTTATGCGAGTGGGAATGAGAGCGGGAAAGAATCAGTTCAATCAGTCAAAAGAATCGGTCAAAACCAGAATCAGTACCTACATATTATAACAGAGAGAGGAAGCAGGAGTTAGAGGAGAGTTAAAATGTGAGAAGGAATGAGAACAGTGAGAGGAGCGTAACATCTGTCCGCGCGGGCGAAGCTGCGGGCGGAAGCTACTAAGCAGTATGATCAAGTGAAGTCTGTTTTTTGAGTTCTGCTGACCAGTCGCGGAACCTGGCAAGTCCTAACAGTACAAACATAATTGTGTTCGACATTTTACGACCCCAACATATGTCACGATACTAATCGATCCCTTTAGAAGGTATCAACCCCTGTACAAATGGATCGATGTCGCGCATGCGTGTTACCGCTCGCCCCGTACAAAGCGAGCCCGCAAACATGTCAAAATAAAATAATAGGAATTCGCGATTATTGCTAGACTACACTCTAGCGCGCGTTAAAAAAAAAACTAAAATAGAAATTATAACTAAAATGAATTCAAAAAACCGTTCATTAAATAATAATAATATAATTACGCAGTGAAAATATTAGATGTGTTGCAATAATATTTTTTTTCTAAATTATGTCATGAATAGTTGTTTTTGTGTATGTTAAACCTTCATACAAATAATTGGATTGGTTAAGTGTGAAAAATGTAGCGGCCGAAAAATATTTGTAAGTATGTATGGTACTTGTGGATTTACTTGTTGCTCTTGTTACGTAATGATGGGACATTTTGATGTTATGTACCAGTACTTAAGTTTTGATTTGATTTTGAAAATATTATTATTGTTTGTCAAACGACCTTAGAATCAAAACTAGTTTTATTGAAGCACGCTTGTTCTAGACTTGAGAAGATGAACCCTCATGTTGCCATTTTTTTTTTAATTAAAAAACTGTATTTCGCACTGCTCCAACCTGGGACAATATTCTCTACAATATTGACAATGTTCTCAAACAATCTCTTGAATCTATAATTAAAATACAATTTAATTCTAACAAGTTCACACAGGTTTCCCTTCCAGTTTGTCTCGGTGGTCTGGAAGTGAGAAAAACTTTAGATTTAGCAATCCCTGCATATCTTAGTTTCTTGAGTATCACAAAACCTTTATGCAACGCTTTACTATCAAGATTTCTCTCTATTTCTCATTTTAATAGGGAACTAGAGGGTTTAACTCTCTGGAAATCCGCTTCTTCAGTTGATTATCCTCTTTCTCTGTGTACTCAAAAGGGTGTACCCCACCCTACAGCAAAAAATATCTTCGACGCACTACCACAATCATCAATCACTGATGAAGCGCGTCTCCTGGCGTCATGCGAAAGTAAGTCCGGCGTCTGGCTGCGAGCTATTCCCTCTCCTAATTTGGGCTCGTTGCTTCCTCCCCGGCCCTGGACTCGGTCTCCGCATCGCCGTCTCTTTGAGACAGGTCTCAATATTTACCGATCTTATCGTTGTGTCGGTGGGAAAATGCAGATACTTATGGTCTCCAAGGGCTCTCTTGCATAAAGATGATATTAGTTTTCCAGGCATTATCGTCTCAACCACATTATAAAGGATACGTCCTTTGCGCGCGAAGACAGTGCGCTGTCTTCTATACAAATACCTTCCTGTCTTGAGCATCCAGGTATTTTCCGGGGTGATGTCAAGAGACCCGATGGCGTAACCATGATTCCATACAAAAGTGGTAGAGCTCTTGTTTGGGATGTAATTTGCGTGGATACTTTGTGCCAAAGTTATAGTTAAAATAAGTTAAAATAAAAATCTGTGAGGAGCTGTAATTGATCGTTCGCAAATTGTTTAACCAAAGTCCGTTATATTTTAATTCGAAAGAATAAACAATTAAAAAAAACAAGTTTGGATTTTTTTTTTAGATCGGTATTTATGTAGTAGATATGTTATATCAAAATTCTTAAAGCGTGATGTTACCGGGTGGAATTATAAGTTTAGCATTGCCGTTGCATATTTATAAAAACAATGTCAGTCTCAGAATTGTCAATAGTTATAATATAAGAATTTTCAATATACGTCTACGTAACACCCATTTTAAAAAAAATTCAAATTAATTTCTTAAAATTGTCTATTCTTTCGAAAAAAATTATTAACGGGCTTTAGTTAAAAAGATTGGGAATGGTCAATTTGCTTCGCCGAGATCATTTTTTAAATCATGTACATTAAATTAAGCTGTTGTTCCTCCATGAAAGTAAAAATAAAAAATAATGAGTTTATCGGTGTAAAATATATTAGAGTTCAGTAGTCCAAATCCATATTGGTTCCTTATGTCCGTTCGTCTGTTTGTATGTCACAGTCAATGTATTGCGACGATAGTATTAATTTAGGATTAAATTTCGGTACACATTAAAAATAAGTATTTTATTATATGCAGAGTAAAAAATAATGCTTATTAATTTTTGTTTTCTGAAACGTAGCGTGGCTACTACTAATATTTGCATATTATACACTACCAAAAAAATTATTTGATATCTACTTTTGCCGGAATCTCCGAAAATGAATATATTTCGGAACAAAGTAAACCATCATCACAAGGTTATTGAAATTTAAAAAAAAACTTTAAGAGTTGCTAATACTCCATTATTTCATACTGCAAAAGGAAATTTTGATAATTAACGAAAAAGTGATAAAAAAAGAATTATGAAAAATATGCAATTTTACTAAAATTTCGCCATACTAATTTGTATGAGCTGATGAGTTTTAAGCAAGCGCATTAGCGCACATTGCCTTTTAATCCGCTTCGAGTAGCGCTAGCGAGAGGTTGGGTGTATCTCTGCTTTTTTTTCCTGCCAAGTAACTACTGTATTGAACTCAACCAATCATGAGACGTGGCCGTAAGTAACTTTATAATATTATTATGAACTGATTTAGTTTGAATTATTTTTGTTACTAGGAAAATAGATTTGACATCAGTAATAAAAATTAAAAATACCTAGTGATTGCCAGTTTTATGTTTTTGTCACTAGGCCGATCATTTCCAAAATCGATATCTGAGACCAATGTGGTCTCTCAATAAGATTCCATGGTGAAAATTAAAGAAGTGGCCGCCATTTTGATCTTGTTTGTTATTGGGCCGATTGCATACTCAATCAATATATTTTATGACTTAACTATAATATAATAGTTATTTCCTACACGCACTTGGCCGATTTTTAAAGTACCAGCAACACTTCAAACAAAACTCGGTTGTCTGTGATGCGTCACGTCTCCATGTAGCGAAATAGACGCAACCCGACCTCGTGCAGTCAGTTTAATAATGTTCTACTACAACTTTCGTATTCGCTGTACTTGAATGAGAATATTCTCATCTCTACTAATATTATAAAGAGAAAAGTATTGATTGTGTTGTATGTTTGTTTATTACGTATAAATACAATCTACTTAACTCATTTAAAAAAAAAATATTTCCCTACATGAAACTACATTCTCAGCGAGTAATATAGGCTGTATTGTATTTCCAAAAAAAAAATAAAATAAAATTAGAGAAGCGTACGAAAACTACAATAATGTCACCCGAGATGTCAAAAATTTGCCTATAAAAGTCACTGCGTGCACTGCAAAAACTATTGATACATAAAATGATGAACTACACGTTTATAATACTCATCACCACAAAAAAATCCGCGGTGCTATATGTCTAACTATTATAGTTAAATCACAATAACCTTTTTTTGTTCAAATTCAAATCAAAACACGGGTAGAATCGAAAGATGACATTCATATCATAATAATAATTCTTATCTAACTAGTTTAATAATAAAGGTTGATTTTGTTTGACGGTAAATTCCTTTTTCGTATAGAATTTACGGCGGGTATGAAAATACTAAAAGTAAGAAAAATGCCACGGTGTGAACAAACAGATTAACACTTAATCTATTAGTTACCTACACATTTTATTTATCTTATATTTGTCCATATTAAGCACTATTTTAATATTAGTACTAATTTATCATTTTGTGTATTTACCCGTGCGAAGCCGGGGTGGATCGCTAGTACAGTATAAATCTAATTATTGTAATTTAAATTTCGTAGGCAAATGTTTACGAATAAGTCCTATAGACTTGTTGCACAGATTACAGAAACCGCGTCGAGCAAATCTTACGCAATTATTTCGTTAGTAATTTTCGCTGAAGTCGTAAATAATAACTAAAATTGCCGTTTCGCTGAAAGCCTTTAGGGATACAAACGATCGGACGCAAAATCGTATAGCGACATTCAACATAGTGTGCTGGCAATTTGCACTCTTGTGTGCTGTTAATTTGCAAGTGTTTGGTCTCAGGCCGATTTTTGTGATTTATTTCAACTACAAAATATGAACACGATTGAACACGATGTTCTGATGGCCCCTGTGGTTGACTACACTCTATCCACGGAGACAAGTTAATAGGGAAAACGTAGGTTCATTTGTAATTGGTCAGCGATAAGCGTTAACGCAGTGTACAGAGTACGTGTATATTTTAGTTAGTTCGTGCTATACATACTGTGCTGACGCGCTTATTTATCTGTGTCTATCGTTATTGTTTTTTCACCTTAATTTTTTTTAATTTAGTGTTTTAGGAACTTCTACTACCATACCATACTTCTCAGGTTCAGACTCTTAAAAGTTAATAATTCTTTGACGGGAAATTGTATCCGTTTTCATAATGAAATTCCTAAAGACATGTTGAATTTGAATTCAAATAAATTTATAAAGCGAGTTAAAGTTCAACTCATGAAAAAAGCTTACTATTGTCTTACCGAGTATTCAAATGATAAATGCGCATGGACATCATTGTAATAGTTGTAAGCATTTTAAATTAAAAAAAAATTAAGAGAAACACATACTTATTTAAATAAAATAAACAGGGAGGAGTTTCTTGCCGGTTCTTCTCTTTCTAGTTTTTGAACCGGTACCTAATCAATTCATTTTCACTTTCAATAAGTGTGTATTTAAAACATATATTGAATAAAAATTTTTTATCTTCCCGCTATCCAAGGGAGTTATTGATTTGGGTCCGATTTTCGAAAATCGAGTTTTCATCAGATCTCTGCGTTTTGAGGTCCTGGGAAGCCATTCTGACCATTTTCGGCTGGACGTCCGTATGTATGTATGTGTGTGTAACTTTTTTTTGTACGATATCTTGAGAACAGACTGACCGATTAAGATCCGCGATACAGCGTTTGAAAGGGTTCATGGAGACTTAGATCCGATTAGATTTTGAAGTCAATCGGTCGAGCTGTTTCAAAAATATTCAAAAAAAAAAAAACGTTTTGTTAAATAACTTTTCCAACCGATCTAAGTAAAATCTTAAATACGTTTTTTGTATATAAAAAACTGCGTCGAGTGCCGCAAAAGATATCAAAATCGAACGACGCGTTCAAAAGATATCGCAGTTCACAAATTTCCGCAAACGTGTTTATAACTTTGAGATTTTAAAATCAATCGACTTTTGGTTTTACACAAAAATTTTGTGCTTACAAAATTACATTTAATGCCGTAAATTATATTAAAATCAAACGAAGCGTTCAAAAAATATCGCAGTCTACAAATTTCCGAAAAAGTGTTTCTTTCAGATTTTACGACCAATTTACGACAATAGATTTTTGACTTTACACAAAAGTGTTGTGCTTACAAAATTGCACAGAATGCCGTAAACTGCATTAAAATCAAACGAAGCGTTTAAAAGATATCGCAGTTCAAATATTTCCAAAATAACATTTTCTTTGATGTGTCCCAAGTTTCTGAGCTTGAAGAATTCTAAATGTATAGAAATTTTGTTTTTGGGCTTGGAGAGCTCGGAAAATAAATATTATGAGTTCAAAGAGCTCAAAAACCACGAAAATCAATATTTTGAGTTCGAAGAGCTAAATAGCTTTAAAATTTTCGAGCGCCTTGAACTCGAAAATAGCGGGAAGTTTTAGAGATGGCCTGCAGGGTCAACCGATTTTTTAAATTTGAATTTGAATATAATTTTTCACTTCGTAGACAGGCAAATGTAGTCGTGTCAAAATCAGCAAAAACTATTTTAAACCGTTTTTATTTTAAATTGTTTTGATACATTGAAACAAAAAATAAACTTGTTTTATTTTCTCATGTTGTGAAAAAGCATTTAGTTTCATGATGGTCATTTGAAAATAAAAAAAAATCGATAAAAAACACATTTTTCAGATTTTATCTTTCAATGTATCAAAAAATAAAAAAAAATAAAAACGGTTGAACCTAATTTTTGCTGATCTGAATACCATTTTGTTACAGCAATCGATTAAGGTTTAATGGGTTGCAACCGTTAACTGTTGTGTGAAAATTTGCAAATACACGATCCTCTTTAAAACGCCCATCTATTCAAGCCCTAAACAAATCCCCTAAACTAGTTCAAGCGAGTATAGCTTATTAGCGCCGTTGACTTTCTATGTTATTCGCATTGTCTCGTTTTACGAGATGACCCTCTACGATATTGTATGAATAACTTCGTTGATTGGATTTCGTCGACGCATAAATACGATTTGACGATCTGGTAATAAACTAGAATATTGCGGATTTGACCTTGGTTGAGTTACGCTCCGATTTTGTTTATGATGCATGATGACCTGAATAAAGTCTAGACTACGCGAAAAGTTGTCACCAGTTTGAATGGAGACAAAAGGCATCACAACTACCTTGGTGTTTTGTATACGTGTACGTACTCTTGTATCATTTATCGAAAATGTAAGCTCTGAGTTTGAACAAATCTATGTAACGTATACGAATAAAATGTAAAATGATTATCTAACTTTGTATCACTATGACCATTACTAAAACCTACAATTATCCTCTTCCCGAAATTTTACATTCGTCTCATTATCTTGAAACCAAAATTTTTGAAGGTTTCACTTGTACCACGTGTGAATTGTTTTTTATAAAAGAGACGACAAAGCGCCACTGCCTAGTGAAAAGACGAGCGATTACATAGACCTATCCACTTCCAAAATTGCTTACGGCTGTGTCAAGGATGTTTAAATAAAGAAATAAAATTAATGTGTCTAAAACAACTAAATACTGTCCATCCCCAGGTAAATCTTAACAACTACGTACCATCAATGTCGGAATCAAAGTAGGATTCTGTAGCTATTTTAGAGTCGAAATCAATTTAGATCGTGCTTATATCAATATTTAAACAAACCTAGGATGATATTCGATGTACGCTGCGAAGTACATCGCTGCGCTGCGAAGTTCCAATCGCACATATTTAAGCGGCCGCCATTGCAGTGCTTTATTGTTTGTCCAGTGACAGGGAGTTTAGAGTTTTTATTACGTCCGTGTATTTAAATCGTATTATTTTTCATTGAAAGTACATTGTGATGTCAGAAATATGTTAGTACTGACTGTAATCTGTTATTTGTGAATGTAATAAATAGCGTTATTAGGCGCGTATAAAACAAATTAGGTGATTTTTAAATTACCTGTATACTTGAACGCATCCGAATCTAACCTCAGCATTGACCCGTGCATCAAAAAGGAGTCGACCGCTCGCATGCCATTTCTCTCCTTGAACATGGACATTCGGTGAAAATCATGCCTCGGTATCTCTGTAATCGGAAGTAACATATGTGACGTCACATCGCTGCACTGCCCTTGACCTGGCTCAAACTGGAGCGGATCCCAATGCGAGCGTACCCTGTGATTTTTTTATGGCGTACCCACATTATATAATACTAGCGAGCCACCCCGACTTCGCATGGGTAGATAGATAAAAAGATAAATTAGTATTTTAAATTACTACTTTATTTAAACAAATAGAAGATATCAACAATTTACCATTGCCAAATTTTTGAACTAAAGTCCGTTATATTTTTAAACGACTTCAAAAAAGGAGGTTTCTCAATTCAGTCAGTCTCAGAACTGTTAATAGTAATAGCGTCATTGTTTTTATAAATATGTAACGGCAATGGTTAAACTTATAATTCCACCCAGTGGCGTCATGCCATAAGAATTTCCAATATAATATATCTTTGGAAATGCCGATCCAAAAACAAAAGAATAATATAATATAATAGTAATATATACATCACAATAACATCTAGGCCCCAAACTAAGCATTAGCTTGTGTTCTGGGTACCAAGCGAAGACACCACATATACATATAACAGCCGTGACCCGGTACCAGTATCAATATTCATCATATAAATACTGACCGGACCTGGAATTCGAACCCTGGCCCCCAGCTTCGTATGCAGGGTCTCTATACCCACTAGGCCAAGCGGTCGTCGAAAATGAAATTAGTTTCTTAAAATTGCCTATTCTTTCGAAATAAAATATAACGGACTGCTGAAACATTTGGGAATGGTCAATTACTTACTAAGGAATTCGATTTTTTGTACCCGTCGTAACTTTTAAACGAAAGGGCTGATTCGAATAATTTACATGTAGGTACATAATCAACCTTGATTATAAAACTATTTAGTTGGATAAGGATTAATATGATACGAATGTCGTCGTCTTTCGATTCTCCCCGTGTTTTGATTGACAAATTTGAATGAAAAATGGTTATTGCTATTTAAACTATAATAGTTAGATATATTGCCTCGGGGATTATTTTGTGGGTAATGGTGAGTACTATAAATATGTAGTACATCATTTTAAACTAGTGGTCGTCCAGCGGTCGAAGTTCGATCGTAAAATTTATTTTTTTAAATATTCAATAATAAATTAGGCGAGAGTAAGTCAATTCAAATGGCAACAAACGACGTAGTATTAGGCTGCATTCAAAATATTTTTTTTGGCGCTGTGACAAAAATGGAATAGTTTATATATAGAAAAATGGATTATATATAGATTTTGGCTTTTTTTTTCTGGAACATCCCACACGGCACCATCTAGTCCCAAAATAAGCAAGTATTGTGCTTGTATTATGGAGTACTAGACAAATGATATATATACTTAAATATTCTTTTTTTTTTGTAATGTTTACGTCTATAGATACTTTTACACCCATGCTTTCTATACTCCTTCTCTATACAGACTTTAACTATACCAAATCCCATAGCGTAAATAAATTTGTCAGCATCTTTTGTTTTTAATATAGTCACAAATATCACTTCACAGTATCGAAAATATCAAACGCAATTTCGCGGGGGGGTGAAGACCGGCTCGCGGGGATTTCTCGGGGGTGAAGACTGGCGCGCAAGGACCTCGCGGACTGAAACTCGCTGTGTTGCATCAACTAGCTTGAGTATGAGTGCTTAGATGATAAACGCAAAAGAGCCCTTTTAGTCGATTCATACTTTTATACAAATCTCACTCTTCCGTGCGCGCAATATGCTTAGCAATTACAAAGCTTTTTCTTCCCGCATTATAATCATCAATATTTTTCGCACCGCACGCCAAATAATGACTCATCATCATCATCATCAGCCCATTTTTACCCCACTACAGGGGCTTAGGCCTCCCCCAGGGTGAGGAGGGGGGCTTGGAGCTTAAGTCCACCACGCTGCTCCACTGCGGGTTGGGAACTGTAACGACCGCCATCTATTGACAGCGTCCGGGACCGACTGCTTAACGTGCCCTCCGACGCACGGTGTCAGTTATATTGTGCACTTAAGTCAGAAAACTCATTGGTACACGCCCGGATTCGAACCATGGCCCTGAGGGGCCTTATAAATTTGAGACAGGTTCGTTGCGCTCTGGGCAAATAATGACTATTAAAGGCATTTTGATACCTTGGGTTATAATTATTATAATTCTCATAGGGATATCTAATTTAAAAAAAATAGTATACAGCCCATGTTAGTCGCTAATAAATGTAACTTTCTAGGGGTGAAATAATTTTTAAAATCAGTTAAGTAGTTTTCAAGTTTAGCCATTATAAACAAACATACAAAAAATCGAATATTTTTTCTTTATATTAAAAAATAAATAAGTGGTTTATTGTAAAAAACACATTACAATACAACAGAGTTGGCCCAGGCCCTTACACTAGGATTCCCTGTGTTGTGGGGTCCAGTCTCTTTCATCCTATTTAGCCGCAAAAAGTAACAAAAAGAAAAGAAAATCAATTTGGGATAAAATATTAATAATGATAAAGAATTAATATTAGTTCATATAAATAAAAAGTATTTCAATCTTCACGCCGCCGTTTGTGCCATCAATGGGGTAGTCATAATCACTTATGATTAAAAATGTAGCGACATTTAAAATATTTTTATTTCAGATTGTTTTACTGTGTCCATTGGATGTTTGATCTTTTTTGATCTAACTATTAAAAGACATGAATTTATGTAGTAAAACTACTTAGCAGTCCTCAACGTTTTTAAGGATTAAACATCATTGGAAAATTGATTAAACCCGTATTATTTCAGACCGATTAAATGTTACTTTTTTGTGACGGGAATTTCTTGAATTTAAATAATTTTTTTTTGCACCGCCTTGTACCATGCATGTTGCGATAAATATGGTGATTTTCATGACGATTCAGACTTAGATAAACTAATTAAAATTATCTGAAATGACAATATACCTGTGAAGTATTATGCATCGAGATTTTATAATTTCGCTCCAAAAATATTTTTTTTTTAAATATATTTTCACTGCATAAATAGGCATTTACCGCCAAAATGTTAGAGGTCATTCCTGTTAATATACGAACGGCATGCATTTTTATGTGTCCTTGCGGTATGATGTAATCCTTGAAAAACTTTATAATTTTTATATATTTATTTCAGTAAAAGAACACTAATTTATAACACAATGCACTGCCTAAATACAAAGCACGTTGTTGGCAGATATATTAGTCTTGAATTGCAATATATTTTACATACTAATTACGTACAAAAAAAATTTACATGAGTTTCAATCAACCCCATCTATAAACCCTTATGGTTCATAACATTGGAGCTTAGAAACTACAACAACTAAAACAACTAGTGGGTGTGATTTCCGCACTTAGTCCCTGATGTGGACTATAGTACGTGAGCTTAGAAACTATTCACAACGATTCTATAAGAAATATTTTCTTACACACTTTTTAAAATGATACTCTAGTATTCTTTCCGAAAACAAGTTCACTGATAAGGTATTACATATTTTTGACACTAAATAGTTTAAAGTCCGTTATACCGCAGTAATTTATAATTTTTTGTGAAGAATTTTTGTTTCAGTCTTGTACATATTGCGTCTTCACTGACACTACACACATGTATTATAGTAGTTTTATCAGTAGAAAGAGAAGTTCTTCGTTAATTCTATGGATTTTAATTAAGAATTAGTAGAATGTATTAGTATTTATTGTGTTATATAATGTGCTATAAGATTGTTACCTTGTCTAACGATCCTTGAAAACCTTTCTTCATATTCGCTACCTTGAAAGATGTCTCATTGTTCTATAGATTTTATTAGAATTATCTTCTTTGAAGGAATATTGAACAAGGACATTTGAACGGTTTCTCTTTATTCAATCGTCCCTTTCGTTTTACCCCCGACGGAGCTAACCGGAAGGAATAGAAATGTGCTAATTTGTTTATAATAATGAAAATTGTAAGTGGGTGTACTTGTGTAGGTACAGTCGGCTCCATTCAGAGAGCTCTACACTTTAGACTTTGATCTCCGTAAAAATCTCAATGGAGAGAGATAACTAGTTGTTAAACGGTTCGGCTTTTGCCGATCCCAAGGGGCGGGCATCCAAGGCTGTCCAGGGCGAGGGACAAAGTGGGAGGAGGGCAAATAGCACGTATTGCAATTTATTATATTATGATTTCGTGTACACGCGTTAGAAGTTATCTTTTTTAGCGTGATTGATTGATTGATGATTTATTATGTAAGTTTAGAAACCTTTGCTTATTTCAATATTTTTTAACTTAAGCAGTAACTGCACCGAACTCTTTTTTAGCTACACGATCCTTCTGAAAATTCATTTTTTTTTTCGATATAAAACTGTCGTACTGTCGATCGCAGAGCCGGAATCGGTGGTGGTATCCGGTCCTCTTTCACTCGTAGAAGTAATTTCCGGTCTTCCGGACCCGATTGTCGATGTCGTCTATAGCCGACGTTGGAAGGGTCTGGGTCTTTTGTAAAACTCACTATGCAAAAAAAAAAAATTGTGTGTACCGAGAAGCGAATAAAATTTATAATAAACCTTCACAATATAAAATGATATTATGGTATATTTATTTCGAGTTTCACTAAGTGTGTTTATCGTTCATATATTTTTGCTTGAAATTTGAACTTATAATCGAAAGTGGTCGCCTATTTAGAGCCCGCAGTTCAATGGCGGTTTTGACAAGTATTTTTTTTTTGAGAGAGATAAAAAAGAAAATTTAATATTTAATGATCTGCGACAGTAAAGTGATATCATTTAATCACAGATTTTACCTTATAATGGATCTATTAAAATATTACAATGTTAACCGTCGTAAATGGCTGCGATAGGGTTACAATACACATA
The DNA here is from genome assembly GCA_949709985.1 of Luffia ferchaultella. Classification (NCBI taxonomy): domain Eukaryota; kingdom Metazoa; phylum Arthropoda; class Insecta; order Lepidoptera; family Psychidae; genus Luffia; species Luffia ferchaultella. The sequence goes on along the minus strand of OX453264.1, from coordinate 4,486,061 downwards.
CAGTTATTTATTTTACTTTTTTTGAAGTACCACTATTAGGTTATTTATGATCGGTAAAATGGGTTGGGGTTAATTTAAGAAAAGGAGACGTGGACGGTATACTCGACAAAGGTATACTATTCGATAAATTTTTCGATTTTTGACTTACTGAATGAAAGTATAAACTCACCGCTTTTGCAGATTCCTCCTTAGGCTGGCTTCGATGTCATGGCTAGGCTTCAGCATTCGTTAGTTCGTCGACTTACCTTCGCAATACCTTTACCCTTTCATGCACCTTGACCAGCGATATTTTGCGAAGTATGAAATCCGCCTTTATCGAGTCACACACTCATTCGTAACACAATTCAAAATTTTCGGGTTTTTAATTACGTTGCGACAATAATTCCAATAGTTATTTAGCAACAAAGAAATAGACCTTGTCGCTAAATATTATATTTTATAAATTTTCTTAGTTGTAATCACCACCTTCTATAAAGCCACCATATTATAAAGCTGAAGAGTTTGTTTGTTTGATTGTTTGTTGTTTTTTTTTTGTTTGTTTGTTTGAACGCGCAAATCTCAGGAACTACTGGTTCGAATTGAAAAATTCTTTTTGTGTTGGATAGTTTATTTATTGAGGAAGGCTATAGGCTATAGGCTATATGTATAAAATAATACTATCTGTCTGTCTGTCTATTCGAGCAAATCTCCAAAACGGCTAAACTGATTTTGATGAAACTTCACAGATGTGGAAAGGAAATGTTCAAAAGTGACATACACTACTTTTTGTATGTCTGTATGTACGTCAATCTGTCTATTCGAGCTAACCTCCAAAACGGCTTAACCGATATTAATGAAACTAGCGACTGCCCGCAACTTCGCTTGCGTAGACTACACATTCCTGTTTTAGGTAGTTTTAACTTTCGAAATGGTTTATACATACTTTTTGCTGAAACTAATATTGGGTACACCCATTCAAACTTTCAATCTTCATTCTCCCCACTCCTTTAAGAAAACCGATACTCCCATACTTTTCACCTCCCGTTTCCCACCTTTAAAATGTGGTAATCCAAAAACCCTGAAACACGTCATTATATATTTATGTTAAAATTTTTATGTTTCCAACTTTAAAGAACAAAGACTCATACAAAGCCCTTCCGTCCCACCCTCCTTAAATTTAAAATTTCCAGATATTCCTTTCATAAAAAATTGATACGTTATAAAATAAACCACTGTTCCAAGTTTCGGCTTCCTAGACTTAGTAGTTTCGGCTTTATCTACGTTGATAAATTTGAGACAGGTTCGTTGCGCTCTGGGCTATCACGACATATACGACGAATATACGACATAGCTATAACGACCGAGCCACCCTCCTCACCTTGGGGGAGGCCTAAGCCCCTGCAGTGGGGTAAAAATGGGCTGATGATGATGATGATGATCTACGTTGATAGATCAGTGAAGACAAACGACAGACAGACACAAAAAGTAGCTGATGTCACTCTTGACAACCTTCTTTCACGTCAGCAAACTTTTATTAAAATCTGTTGAGCCGTTTTGAAGATAAGCTTGAATAGACACATAGACGTACAGACAAACAGACGGACAAAAAGTAGCTTATGTCACTTTTGACCACCTCCTTCTCATACTCGTAAAATTTCATTAAAGTCGGTTTTACCGTTTTGGAGATTACCTCGAATAGACAGATGGATGTACATACAGACATACAAAAAGTAGTGTATGTCACTTTTGACCACTTCCTTTCCATATCTGTGAAGTTTCATCAAAATCAGTTTATCCGTTTTGGAGATTTGATCAAATGGACAGACAGACAGATAGTATTCTTTTATACATATAGCCTATAGCCTTCCTCAATAAATAGACTATCCAAACACAAAAAGAATTTTTCAATTCGAACCAGTAGTTCCTGAGATTTGCGCGTTCAAACAAACAAACAAACAAACTCTTCAGCTTTATAATATTAGTATAGATTTCACGGGTATGAAAAGGAGGTGTTTAAAAGTGACATACGCTACTTTTTGTTCGTCTGTCTGTCTGTACGTCTATGTGTCTATTCGAACTAATCTCCAAAACGGCTGAACAGATTTTAATGAAACTTTGCAGACGTGAAAGAAGGTTGTCAAGAGTGACATCAGCAACTTTTTGTGGCTGTCTGTCGTTTGTCCTCACTGATCTATCGGCGTAGATAAAGCCGAAACTACTAAGTCTAGGAAGCCAAAATTTGAAACAGTGGTTTATTTTATAAAGTGAGTATTAATTTTTAAGAAAGGAATATTTGGAAATTTCAAATTTAAGGAGGGAGGGATGGAGGGGCTTTGTATGAGAGTCTTTGTTCTTTAAAGTTGGAAACATAAAAATTTTAACATAAATATATAATGACGTGTTTCAGGGTTTTTGGATTACCACATTTTAAAGGTGGGAAACGGGAGGTGAAAAGTATGGGAGTATCGGTTTTCTTAAAGGAGTGGGGAGAGTGAAGAATGAAAGTTTGAATGGTTGTACCCAATATTAGTTTCAGCAAAAAGTACGTATAAACTATTTCGAATGTTAATACTACCTAAAACAGGAATGTGTAGTCTACGCATGCGAAGCTGCGGGCGGTCGCTAGTAAATTATAAAACTTTTAATGTTTTTATTTAGCCGCGAAATATTTGAATTTAAAACTGAACAACCACCTTGTTATCTTGTCAACACTAAACTGTTATTTTTCGTCAAAGAGAAATTCAAAATTTCAAAATTCAAAAAGTTTTTATTCAATATGAGATGTTTGCACACACTTATTGAAAGTCGTAAAAATTAATTAGGTACCGGTTCAAAAACTAGGAGGAGAAGAACCGGCAAGAAACTCCTCTCTGTTTATTTTATTTAAATATATGTCTTTCTTAATTGTTTTTTTTTAATTTAAAGTCTTACAACTATTACAATGATGTCCATGCGCACTTATCATTTAAATACTCGCTAATACAATAGTAAGCTTTTTTCATGAGTTGGACTTTAACTCGCTTTATAAATTGATTAGAATTCAAGTCTAACATTTCTTTTCGAATTTTATTATAAAAACGGATACAATTTCCCATGAAAGAATTATTAACCTTTGAGAGCCTGAACCTGGGAATTGATAACAAATGCTTATGTCTTGTATTTAAGTTGTGGCCATCACCCACCCTAGAGAAAGCATTTATGTTTTTATGTACATAAATTATATCTTCATAAATATACTGACAAGGGAATGTCAAAATATTACCTTCTCTAAAATAAGCCTTTACACTATCTCTAGATTTTAATTTATATATAGCTCGAATAGCCCTTTTCTGCAGAACAAATATTGTTTGAATGTCAGCGGCCTTTCCCCATAGCAGAATGCCATATGACATTATGCTATGAAAGTAGCTAAAATAAACCAGCCTCGCTGTAGGCACATCGGTTAGTTTTCTTATTTGCCTAATTGCAAAAACAGCAGAGCTCAGTTTACCAGCCACCCTCATAATATTAGGACCCCATTGTAAATTTGCGTCGATAGTAATGCCCAAAAACACAGTTTCATTAACCAAACTTAATGAATCTCCTCCAAGTCTCAAATTGACATCAACTTGTCTAACATTGGGCAATGTAAATTTTAAACATTTTGTTTTATTTGCGTTTAATAATAGGTTATTAGCGTTGAACCAATTTAAGACCTGCAAAAGTGAAGAGTTTACTGTTGAGAATTCCTCTTCATTTCTATTAATTTTAAATACGAGAGAAGTGTCATCAGCAAACAACACTATCTCGGCAGATTTTTCTACCAAGTAAGGTAAGTCATTAATATACACTAAAAACAGAAAGGGACCTAATATAGATCCCTGAGGAACTCCCATTTTCACAATAGAACCCTTCGACTTAACTCTATTAATATCAACTTTTTGAATTCTATTACAGAGGTATGATTCTATTAGATTGTTAGCACAATTATTTATACCATAATGTTTTAATTTAAGCAACAATGTCCGATGATCAACACAATCAAATGCCTTCGATAAATCACAGAAGACCCCTATAGCATTTTTGGAATTTTCCCATGCATCAAAAACATGTTTTAAAAGTAAAATGCCAGCGTCTGTTGTGGATCTTCCTTTCGTAAAACCGAATTGTCTAGAATGAAGTAAATTGTGGGACATAAAATAAGAAAGCATTTGATCGAGCATGATTTTTTCGAAAACTTTGCTTAATGTGGGCAACACTGCTATTGGTCTATAATTAGTGGGGTCCTTTTTATCACCAGATTTAAACAGAGGTATTATTCTGCTATACTTCATTAAATTAGGAAATATGCCCGCTTTAATACATTCGTTAAATATACTCGACAAGTATGGTGCTATAATGTGAACAACAGAACCTATAACTTTCACCGACAGCCCCCATAAATCCTCGGTCTATTTAATTTTTAAAGACTGAAAAGTTTTAATAATATTAAAAGAATTTATTTTTTTAAACCGGAACTCGACCCCTGAGTCGGTACATTTTCCTTTAACAAAGTTATAGCACGGTCAGGAGATGAACCCAAATGTTCCGTGATTTTAATGCTTAAAGAGAGAAGATCCCAGCTATTAAATTAAAGCTTTTACGTTTCATAGATACCTATTCTCTAGAAAAGATATGTCAGTAAACAGATCAAAATTGAAAAGTCGAAAAAATACTTAGATAAACAAGTCCTCACCACAACTATCTTTAAATCAAACGAACGATCTAATTAATTCAGAATAATTAGATACACTGAAAATGGATAAAGAAATCACAAAGTATGGCGTTCGAGGAAATGTTATTTTGTGGACGCACAACTTCAAATATCCTCTGATTTACTTAGCGCCTTGAAATTAATTTAATAATAAAATGGACCTTTTCGATTTGCTCATCAAGCGGAAAGGTGACCAAAAATCCCGGGAAAACATTATGTCAAATTGACAGCTTCAATCATCAAACGGAGACCCGGTATATACTATATTGCGTAAGCAGGCCGTACACTAGAGGCTACAGTATATCGTGTCCGATCCTATATACGTAAAATTTAAATCTTTTTTTGCAATTCAAAATAATTACGCTATCAAGTTTGTATAAAAAATCACACCTGGCCATTCTTATGTATAACGTGGTATACGTTTATTTTCCAGACGAGGGCGGCGGTAGCTCAGAGTCGCGCACGGACAGCAGCGAGGACGAGGTGACAGAGCACGCGCCGCCCGAACCTATACCGCCTGTCGTACGAAACATGGCGGCCGCGAGGGCTCAGGTACCAATTGACAAGCAATATCCATATGCAATTTGCTCAAGTTATTATTACGTGACTGTAAGTTGCCTTAAATTCATACATACTATGTTATTCAAAAGTTAGTTATTTTTTTAAATTGTTAAAATGTTAGCAGACTGTGATACTTTCAAGGAAGCAGCGTTTTTGAGATATATATTAAAAAATACACATATAGCGCCACCTTTATATGTTACACAGTTACATTTGAATGTTTTTAATTTAAGCAACACGTATTTTTCGGAAATTACGTATACGTTAAAATTAAATAATTAAGGTTTATTCAAGACAGCTCCAATGATAGCGGTATCTGTTATAAAGAAAAATAACTAGTTAAATAGCGCCATCTATAGTAAAGTATGGCAACTAAATAGATTTCAGTTTATTTCACTGCGTCTATTGGATGTTTGATCTTATACACGCAATTGCACAATTCCACTACTTTTTTTTGAGAGTTTATTAAACTCCATTTAATAGAAAGTTACAAAATTGGAATCAAAGGTATTTTCGCGTAACTTTATTTTTGATGTTGGTTTTCTTAAATGGCACTGTTCATTTTTAAGTAAATAGTATGCGCCAATATTGAACTTTATTCTTTGAACTATATCTTAACACATTATTTGCCAACAGCATTTTTTTGTTAACGAACTTTAAAAGCGGTATAACAAGTGTATTAATATGGAAAGAGATTTTGTTGAAAAATAAAATATCACTCATTATAATTTCCGTGTTTTTATTTATACCATTACCGAGAACTATTTGATAGGCTCTCGTGCTACCTAGAATAAAAAGTGTCAATATGACTCCATCTAAATGTGTTTATATTCGCAGGTGCCAACCATAAGTGTGACGCCGCACAGCCCTGGCGTGCTTGATGACAGCTTACAACAGTTACGTCGGCTACACGCCGCAGTACAACATATGCGGGCCGCCCCGTTACCTTTACTGGTATCATTTTTTTTTAATTCATGATGGATAGGTATTGACTCAATTAATAAAAAAAATTCTGATGTAAAGAAGTAGTATACAAGTGTATTTTTATTTAATTTTTTGATGACAAGCATTGGAATTCAAGTGTCGAGATAGCCCAAAGCGAAACGAACCTGTTTCAAATTTATAAGTTCGAATCCGGGCGTGTACCAATGAGTGCTTCGGAGAGCACGTTAAGCAGTCGATCCCGGGTACTGTCACTAGATGGCGGTCGTTACAGTCTCCAACCCGCAGTGGAGTAGCGTGATGGATTTAAGCTCCAAGGCCCCCCTCACCTTGGGTAGGCCTAAGCCACTACAGTGGGGTAATAATGGGCTGATGAAGTGAAGTGAAGAAGCATTGAAAAATTTCGATCGAGGAAAAGAATATTCAAGCCAATTCGGTTTTAATTTTTCGTTACAATCCTATATTTTTTTCCCTAATTCCACCACCACCTTACCTATGAAGGTGAAACTGAAAAATTAACTAATTGTAAAAATATTTTTGCACTATAAACAAATTATAATTCTCTATCCAGCTGATGAAGTACATCTCCATAGGTTACCTAATCTTTTAGATGTCGAAGACAAGTTACAAGGATGAGGATGGGACACAACAATTTCGTGAAGGTTCCATCTTTCCTTTTGAAGTGTGAAACTTGGCATCAAATCCAAATAATAAATACGGAATGTCTTGTAAATAGTGCATTATCCACTACACTTTGGTAGGGGACCACTAGGGAATCCTAAGCAAAAATGTGAATACAATCCCTCCTCCTGACCTGCCTAGTAAATATTATTACAAAAATACAGCCCCTCTAATTAATGTACGTAAAGACTGTTTACTGATTTCATAGCGGCTACTGACAACCGTACATGGTAAGCGGACGCCATTTTTTTTTATTCCAGACGGCATTTTTGAGATGTTATTTCCTAAGGCTGCGGCTACGTTAACTCAGTCAGAGGCTTACGAGAAACCACAGCAATTCATAACCATGGCAATTAGACAGCCGGTTTGATTGACTATCTACGTGGCTCAACTGATTGAAAGGCCGCCGTTGTGAGCTAATGTGGCCGTAGACTAAATCTTCGTAAAGCGATACTTCTGAAAAACGACCTCGGCCGACGACGGTCTAACTAAAACCGATCAAGAATCTAAATTTCTAATCGTGACGTATATTAGTAATGCGGTTTGAATTAAAGAAGTGATACGTCTGCGGCAGGGTTCCCAACTTAGGGGTTTTCCCCCCAGATTTAGGGGGTAAATAAGTGAGATGGGATTTTTTTAGGGGTATTTTCAGCGATTTTTGACTCTTTAATATTCTTAAATTGATAATATTAATATTTATTTTTTGACCTAGCGACTTATAACGACATCTAGTACGTAATTCTACAACCACTCTGTGGTGACTGGCGGCAGTACTGGAGCCACTGGCGGCCATTTTATTGTCTGTGCATATGGTGGTCTGTGTAAATAACTTATAATAAAAAGACTTTTGAAACATATTACAGCATATTATTTCTAAATCATTATGAATTTATATTTATATACTTTTTAGGGGGACAACTCAATAATTAAGGCGATTTTAGTGGTTTTTGACACAAACTTTAGGTATAAATATTTTTGAGAGTTGGTAACACTGGTCTGCGGGAACCGAAATGTGGGACATTAAAGCTAGTGTGTAATGAAGTTATAAATCAAATGGTTTCTTTGTATCATCAGTCAAGTTCGGCGCGGCTCAGCACTAGTTGTCCGTCACTCAAAGATGGCGCCAACGAGCCAGAATGCTCATCGCCAACGAACCTCGAATTCTATCCACAAAGCAGAAAGGGTAGCGGTAAGTTTTTTTTCCCTTAATGTATATATGTACGTACATACATAAACGCACGACTGTTACACAGAAGATATCGCCTAAATGTGATGCAACAAAAGTGTCATGAGAGAAGCAGCAGCGGAAACCGATGTCAATAGCAATTTTTTTCGCAGGAACGTGGAAGCGTATATGTATGTATAAATACTATAAGAAAATAAAAAAAAATGATTATTGTTTTTGTTAAAAGACTATTTAGAATTTAACAAAGGCAAGTTGTTTTTAGTGAACAGTACTGTAAAGTACAGAGTAACAGTAAAAAAAATCGCGACATGCACCCGCGAGACGCCCTACCTTATCCGTGCCATCCGCGTATTCGGCCAATGAGCGCATTTATCACCAATATCGCCATTTCTTGAAAGTTTCGATTAGCTTTAGGTTTGAATGTGAAAAATTGTACGAAATTTTGTTGCAGAGAAACAGCTCTTTTGCAACACTTGTACCTATCTCCACTTGGTACGGTCTGTACATATACATATATATGTTATTCTACACGCCCATAGGTTGCTATGCTCAAAATTTGGTACAACCGGGGTCGCATAAACAAGTCGTCGATTTCCTTTCTATACTTGAATTCTATACTTGAAGGTGAATTAATAAAATTTAGTAAATATGAGTCGTTATAAGACACTTTGAATGAAAACTTTAACTAACACTTCACATATTTCTTTTGGTTTTGATATTGGAAATGTTCGATCGGACAGACTGCCGAAAAACCGCCACAAAAATGACGTCATGCAAATGGGATCAGATGTGAATCGTTTCAAAATATAAAACTTTAAAAGTGTTGGTGACAGTGTTTGTTCAGAACGTTAAATGAGAGGTGAAGCGTCAATTGAGATTATACAACATGTTATTGATTGATTTTAATACAGTAGATTTACAATGTTCCCGAGTATACGTAAAATGAGCGAATCATATAAATGTTCGAAATGGATTGTATTGGATTTCTCATGCTTAAAGTAATTGTGTTTGGACCAGCAGGCGATTCCCGACACTGGAGTTTGTGGGAAGGTCGTGATGACGGGAGACGTAGCTCGTGGGCAGCCCTGGAGCCAGTCGCGCGTATTACCGAGACGAGGCGACAACGAAGGTATGTGGTCTTGGTGTATAAATGGTGCTGGTCCCAGTGTTAATAATGAAATTTGTCAGAGACAATATCAGACTGTTACACAATTTAAAAAAAAATGTCTATAGGCTAGTAAGTATACAATTTTAAATACTATCGAAATGACAAAAACTTACACAATAAAATAAATGACAAAAACCAATAAAAAGTGTACACTTCGAGCCGTGTTATATCAAGGTTTGAACTCGATCACCTATAATAATAGCTGGGATCTCTCACACATTGCCATCTAGTCCCAAACTAGGTGAAGTCTGTCTGTATTATGGGTACATACTAGACTCCTGATATACACATTTAGATATTTTTTCGTAATAGACACGCATATAAAAAACATATTTTACACCCAGACATGGAATTGAACCCGCGGCCTTTGATATTCCAATTGGAGTTTCTAACTACTCTACTAATCGGTTAGTCGGTTACAGGGCTGATGGTGTTGGTACTATCTCATTGATTTGCTAAAAAGACTGAGAACATGTAGATTTAATTCTATTTCACGCTCGCCTGATTCAGTGGAGACGGCCGCGGGCATACTTTCCGCGTCGAGTGAATCTGGCTATTGGCTGGAATTTGCCGAAATTCTCAGTCCTATTAATTAGGGATTCGTTCGTGTAATACTGGCGCGCACTTTGCATCTTACTTTCGAATGGTCACGTGGAACCCGTCCACACCCGCATCCACGGACATAGCTGACGAACTATACATACGCGGCAGCCTTAACAGCACCCTGCTGGGTTATATTGTGTCATCGCTTGATTGGGGCAGTCGTTCGAACTAAAGTACTGTCGATTATGGATGGACCCATATTGACTTGATAAAGGATCACAGATACTAGGCGTCTACATAATTTAGTCGGTTATACTTATGCTAGGCGATTAAAAATATAAACGACCAAATTGTATAGGTGCCTAGTACTCTGATCCTTTACTAAGTTAACAAGTCTATGTCATTTGATAGTGTTATTTATGATTCGAACGATCGCATCCACCCCGCTGAATGCATTGTATTCGGCATATAGCTATGACATATTATGTACTAAAATAGGATGCAAGTGCGGGTTTTCTATGTTTGATTTTTGTATACACGCATGCATATAAAAACTTGTAAAAAAGTCCCGGGTTCTGTATGACGTACTTAGTAAAAGGTACACCGACTTCTTTATACTTTATTTTCTTTAAATAGCAGTACTGTGAGCTGAGGGGTATCTACAAGGATGTTGACTAACATACATGGCTCCACAGAGGATCTTCTATGTATTAAACTGGTATTTAATATTACGCAGCGCTCTTAACGGACATAGTGCGTCGCTGTCGTCGATGGAATCCGAAGGCGAGGCGCCGAGACCTGTGCGCCACTCTACGCACTCGCTGAACGACAATGATCTCGCCGTAAGTAATCAAATATTGTGACATATAATAGTATCTCGTTCGCGCAAACCATCGTGTGCACCACGAGCATGTCGGGTAATGCCGACATTCGCGAGCGCATCGAACGTCCGAATAGAGTGGTAGTGGCACTCCAAAGCCAGTCCGTGAATGGAAATATCGTCGGCCGGGGCCGTACTGACCAGTGGTGGATAATATAGCATAAAGCATTATTTAAAACGCGTTATTTAAGCCCAACGGATTGAGCATATTATATTGGTTGACTCTTGGTACTATTAAATAGCACGACACGATCCCGCAGTTCTGCCTTACCGATAAAGCGATGCGATCAGCACAACGAAACACCTCCTACAACGAACGAGATTGCGCGCTGACTGATTAGCAAATTTAGCAATTTAGCATTAGCATGGCATTAGCGCAGCTGTCGGTCAAAAGCATGTGACCGCCGCCTAACGCAACGAACGATTCTCGCGCTAAGCATTCTTGGGTATTATGCTAAAGCATAGCATATTAATAAACATGCTAAAATAATATAGTTCATAGTCTAAAGCATGTTTTTAAAATGTAGCAGATTTTTACACCACTACTGGTACTGACCTGTCCACACCAATATTTCTTTGTGAATATGGAAATCGTGTTCCAAATATTTGTTACTTTTGCCAGTCGCTCGTGCGTTCTCGAACGGAGGGGACGCGTAACCATGTTATAATTATGCATCTTCGTCCGTTGGTTCTACAGTCAACTCGTTGAGTAGATGGATGTGGGTCTAATTATTACGTTTTTGCAACCAGTCCTTAGTTTTCGTACTCGTGGGTTTCCTTTTTTAGGGTTCAGTACCCGTAGAGTACCAATAGAACCTTATTACTAAGGCTCCGTTGTCCGTCCGTTTGTTTGTCACAGGACTATATCGTCTGAATTGTAGATACTTGAAATTTTCACAGAGTATGTATTACTATGCCACTATAACAAAAAATAATATAAAACATTAAAGGGGACCCCCATACAAGAAACGTCTTTATATTATAAGATGGTACGGAACCCTTCGTGTGAGAGTCCGTCTTGCACGTGTTTAATACAAATATAGGAAGCTGCTGCTGCAAATAAAAATTGGTTCACCCTGCAGGCCATCCCTGAAACTTCCCGCTATTTTCGAGATCAAAGCGCTGGAAAATATCCCTATTAGAAAGCTATTGAGCTTGAAAGCTATTGCTCAAGCTCAAAATATCGATGTTCATGGTTTTTAGAGCGCTTCGAGCATACAATATTTATTTTCTGAGCTCTCCAAGCTCAAAAATAGAATTTCTATAAATTTTTAGTTCTTCAAGCTCAAAAACTTGGGACATATTCGAAGAAAACGTTATTTTGGAAATTTTCGAACTGCGATATCTTTTGAACGTTTCGTTTGATTTCTATGCAATTTACGGCAGTCTATGCAATTTTATAAGCATAAATTTTTTGTATGCAGTCAAAAATCGATTGGTCGTAAAATCTCAAGTTTATGTTAAAAAACCATTTGTTCCGAAATATATAAACTGCCATTTTTTTTTAACGCGTCGTTCGATTTTCATTTTTTTGACGGCTTTCAACGCAGTTTTTAATGCACAAAAAACGTATAGAAAATTATTTCAAGTAGATCGGTTGGAAAATCGCAGTTACCTAAAAAAAACGTTAAATTTTTTTTTTAGATTTTTATATTATGAATAATTTTGAAACAGCACGACCGATTGACTTCAGAATCTAATCAGATATAAGTCTCGATGAACCCTTTCGAACGCCGTATCGTGGGTCTTAATCGGTTGATCCGTTTTCAAGATATCGTACGACAAAAAAGTTGCATACACACACACACGCACGCGCACACGCATACGGACGCACGGACGGGATTACCTGTTGAAAACTCGATTTTCGAAAATCTAATCCAAATCAATAACTTCCTTTGGATAGCGGGAATATTTTTTATCGATTATATAAATATATATTACATTACTAAATATTACATTATTTTATTTTATATACTTTTTATTTTTTTATATTTCATTCACTGCCATGTAACTAGCTGTGACGGGTCATACGCAAAGACACACAACACAACATTTAGGTAACCAATCGCGTGGGCCATACGCACGTCCTGCTTGTCTCCTTACCTTATTCTGTGGTTCGAATGTGATAACTTCGGTTCTCGAATTAAACGGCCAGCATTACTCCTCTATTGAACTAATTCGAAGTTTGGTGGGTGGGCTATAAAAATGAAAAACAGTCTAAATGCGATATGCCACTGGAAAAGAGTATTATCAACAAAAACTATACAGAATTTGAGCTACGGGTACCAGACAACTGATTTGGGTACATTTGTAAATATCTTTATAAAATATAGATATTTTATAACCCATACAAGGAACAAATGGATATGATATCTACAAATATTTGCCCCAAGCAGGATTCGAACCCGCGCTCTTTGGTTTTGCAGTCGGGGTCTCTGGCCACCAGACCAGTATAAAATAATTACGTCAATGTCAATGGCAACGACGCTTAGCCTAGTGGGTAGCGACCTTACGCTTCGCTTCATTTTCGCTTGGTACCCAAAACACAAGCTAATGCTTAGTCTTGGGCCTAGACGTTGTTGTGATGTATACGTTATTGCTATTATTATATCAAATAATGTAATAATTATATTATAACATTACAGAAAGACTTCGAGAAAGTTACGGCGGCTTTGAGAGCCGGCTGTCTCGGCTCCGGGCTGGACGCTGGCGCGACGCCCCCTGAACCTGAGAGTTTGAGGCTTCAACCACGTCTGCCGTTGCAAAAATCGGTATCGACACCGAGCATCGTGGCGGCGATACAACCTATGTTACAACCAGCTCAACAGAACATGTCAGTGGTTAAATATACTAATAAAAAACAAGATACATTTTTGCTAGAAACTTCCCAGTCAAAAATGTCCGTCTATTAACTAATAATAAAGTAAGGGAGAAAGTATTCTCGTATTTTGAATGTACGATTTGTATTCAATTTTTTTTTGCGTGTACTGTTTGTACCTTGCTGGTTTTAATAACGGACTCAATTCGAAAGTTTGGCCCAGAGGCAAAATAATTCTGAGATAATTTTCTGTAATTAAATCCAAAAAGATTAGCAAATGCATGATTTAGGATTCACAATATATTTTCTATTTATGCAAAACTGATTAGACGAAGGAACAATTAGCATTTGCATGAACGTTAATTGTGGCGCACAATGTTTTATTTGTTATTTTCAATTATGAATATGTGAAAAGCTGTATGTTTTATGCACAATATTTTGGTGAAACATTCATGTTTTTTCGTAATTCGTTATATAAAAAAAAAACATTTGGGATATACTTACTAACATGAATGTTACACAATGGCCGACACGTTTTGCTGTCACTGTTTAGAGCAAGAAATATTTTTAATATATATTTTTTATTGTTTTTTTTTTCAAATTTTTTATCTGCGTAATTATATTATAGCATTTTAGCCAAAAATGTCGTAATTTTTTATCGATCAATACACTAATAATGAAAGAGGCACAAGCATGTAAGAGGTAGACCGATTATACGTTCGCCCGCTAAGATTTCCCCTTCAACCATGTAGCGGTCATGTGACCTTTACCAACTATACAAGATTAGCCACGCCACGTTTGAACTGGGCCTCATAGTAAAGTTTGTATTATCGGTCTAACCTATAATAATGTCTTCGGATAGTGAGTGGTATCATGACGTGTTGAGCGAGGTCGTATAGGGGAGTTTGAACTTAGACTGAAGGCGGGTGCCGCTAGCGAGACGGAGAGCGACGACGAGCGTTCAGCGCCAGCAGGGAGCGGTAGCATAGGACCCGGGCACCACACGGGGCGTAGGAACAACACGCATCAGGAGCACCTCGGGCTCCGGCGACTGGCCTACCTTGAACAGTGAGTGGTATCTCTCGCTAAGGAATACGGTTGTCGGCAGAGTGAATAACTAAACTACGGCGACTATATAAATTGTTAGCGTATAGGTACGTAGATCCTAACACAGGGCGTAGGAGTAACATACCTCAGGAGCACCTCTAGCTCCGGTTACTTGCCTGCCTTGAACAGTAAGTGACATCTTTGGATGAGGTATTTGGTTGCCTGCAGATTAGAAAAGTAAGCATTCTCAATATATGTTGATAGTATATAAGCAAACAGATCTACTACAAGGCGTAGGAACTACACATATCAGGAGCACCTTGGATTCCGGCGACTGGCCTACCTTGAACAATGAGTGGTATCTCTCACTAAAGAATATCATGCCTGCAGAGTTAGCTTACTTGAAATACGTCGTCAGTGTGGAGGTAAGGTAGTCTTTCCATAGGGTGTAGGAACAATCCAAATCAGGAGCAACTTGGATTCTACCGATTGGCCTTCCTTGAATAGGGAATGACATGTCTTGTTAAGGACTACAGTTTCGTACATATTGAAAGAGTCAGCGTACTAAGTAAAATCAGATAGAGCATCTTTGTCTACACGGGAAAGGGCCAGCCTATATATTAATAACAGTGGGTGTTGTGTAAATAAGTCTGTTACACAGAATTCGGAATGACATAGCATGAGCACCTCGAAATCTGGCTACTGCGTTACCTCGAGCAGTAATTGGCATATTTCACTAACCTTCCTTGGTCAGTGAGTAGCATTTCTCATTAGTATTTGTTGGTGAGCGGCATTAGTTGGCTTACTTAATAATTTGGGCAATAAGTTCTGCCACACCAGTCCAGAAAATAGGACAATCATGGGCATGTTTGATTTAATCAACTAACTTTTCTTGAGTAGTAAGTTGCATCTCTCATTAAGGACTAGCTTTGCTAGCAGATTGGAAGCAGTCAGCCTACTCAACAAGAGTAGGTTGCTTGAAGGTAAGTATGGTCTACCACATGGGGCGTAGGTATAACAACACTTTGGACTCTAGCAGTTAATTTATCCTAACCAGTGACTGGCACTTCTTGCTAGTAAATAGGTGTGCTGACAAATTGGAGGCAATTACTTTACTTCAATCATAAATACACTGGACTCCAGCAGTTAAACTATCTTGAGCTATGGTTGACATCCATGGTCACAGAATAGCTTTGCCAGCAGATTGAAAGAGGTTGACTTATTCAATTAAAGTAGGTTGTTATTAGGTATAGTTCCAATCAACCTTTATGGCGGATGTGAACTAGGCACAAGTCGCGTCGCAGTAACCAGTTTTAGGTGTAGCGGGACGCAGTGGAGCGAGGGGCATATGACTGAACCTGCGCAAGCATGCTGATAGCGTTGTATTCCGATCCGCCATAAAGTTTGATTGGAACTATTAGTAGGGTCTACTACATGAGGCGTAGGTAAAATAAGAAACACCCTGGACTGGAAGAGCTAAGCTATCTTGAGTAGTGAGTAAATCATCTCATAGTACAAGTCACTTACAGTGACAAAAAAGATATAAATTCTCTTAAAATGCTTATTCAGTCTGGAACCTTTCGTGCCCTAGCAGCTGATCTACCTTCAACTGGCTATAGAACAGGGTCACTTATGATATGAAAGATGACGACAAAGATTTAGAAAAATGGTATCACAGAAGATCTTACGAGGGTTTTTTTCTGTTTATATTTTTATATTACACTTAAATGTGTTTTTTTTTTGTAATATAAACTTATTTATTGCCTTGGCATGGCTAGTTCGTCACGCTAAAAGCACATACGCTTTGCTTGGTGTTATTTGCAGAAATATAAGTCTTAAAGTTTTGCTCACGTGTTTGTCAAAATTTTGCTTCCATGCATGCAATCATTAATTATCAGTTAATATTTTAAAGTATGCTAAATTAATTTCTATTTATTTTTATTTTCTAGAGCGGCCTACGATCATCACGCGGAAAAAAGGCGGAAACGAGGGAGCTTATTTTTTAGAAAAAAGAAGGTAATCTTATCTTTACCATGCACTTGACAAAAAAAACTAAATATGCAAAAAAATGTCAAAACGAAGCTAAACTTTGTAAATATAGTTTTTTATTATCTCTTACGGTTTAATATATGCCCATGCTGTCTAATTTTGTGATAGCCGTGTGTTGGCGAGCCCGCTTCCTGTTCAGAAGGTCGTGGTTCGAATCCCAGAACATGTACCCAATGAGTGTTTTCGGACTTCAGTACATGTAATTATCACTGACTCTGTGCCTCGGAAAGCACGTTAAGCCGTTGGTCGCGGTTAAAATCTACCGACCCGCACATTAGCAGCGTGGTGGATTAAGCTCTAAGTACCCCACCCGAGAAGAGGCCTAAGCCCCTGCAGGGGAGCATAATGAGCTCCCATTTTAGAAAAACACTAGTGCCTATAATACAGGCTTTGTCTAGTTTGGGATACTCATGTGTTAAAACATCTTATATAACCCTTTGTTAAAACAACACGAATATAGAATAAAGAAAAAATGTTAAGGTATAAATGCTTTATACAAGTCCATAAATGAAAAATGTCCAAAGTATAAAATAAGTTTCTTTAAAACATCTTTGTTTTTCTATTACTATACTCGTAGTTATATACATTTTCTTATCTCCTATAAAATTAGATTTTTGCCAATTACGGGGTTTTACCAAGCATCACGAGAACTTTTGGTTTTTATTTTGTATGATGATGCATTAACATGCCTTTTTACGAACAGGACAAGTCTCGGAAAGCCGCGCATGCGTGGCAGGCTGCCGGAGCGAGCGGCGATTGTGATTGGTGCGGTCGCGTGCTTAGCGATAAGCCTTCGTTATATTGCGACAGTGAGTATAATTAGCGGTATTTTTTTATTTTTTTTTATGAAGGCCATTTTGATGCAAATGATGAGAATCGACAAATATATATATATATACATTTTTTTTAAATATATAAAGGGCAATGCCCATGGCGCCATATGTTATTGACCTAATTTATTATTACGTGATTTAAAGTAGCTACAAATCAAAACATGTGTCATTAAAAAGGTTTACTTTTCGAAAATTAATAGTAATATATGTTATCAAGAAAGCGGAGTTTTTGTTAAAAATTTAATAATATTGATTCAACACAATCTTGAAATAACGCCATCCGTTGTATAGAATAACCTAGTTAGTTTAGCACCATCTGTGATAAAGCAACTAATTCGATTTTAGATTATTTCGCTGCGACTTTTGGATGTTCGATATATTCCCTCGAAATTTCACAACCTTATGTTTATCAAATGCAGCTGAATAATAAAATCACAAAATCGAAACTAATAGTATTTTAATGTAAGTTGTTTTTGACACCGATATTCTTAAGACAGTCTTTATATTTTCATACAAATTATAGTGTGGGACAATACAGGTCTTTCTTTGTTCTTTAAAAAATCTGTTTTTTTTTTTCAAAATAACTTCTATTTATAATAATAATAATAAAATATTTTTGGTCTATGATAAAACAATAAATTTTAATATATAGGTTATAAACTACTTAAGTTTGGTTTTCCGTTTCCTATACAGCCACTAAATTACTTTTTCTACAATTAAGTAACATTGTAATTAAATATTGAACATACATGAATTGCTTAAAATTTACAACTTTTACTAGTTAATCAACAATTCGTTTGAAATGTCCGCAACTTAGTAATCCTTAGTTATATTTGGACTGAATGATTGTATTGGACAGACTGACCGATTGGCCGAGTGGTTAGAGACCCTAACTGCGGTGCCAAGGGTCGTGGGTTTGATTTCCGCCCGGGACAAATATTTGTGTGCATAAACATGTCTATTTGTTCCGTGTCTGGGTGTAAAGTATCTATATATGTATATATTATTAAAAATCTTTTAGTTATCCGGTACCCATAAAAGCTTTGCTTAGTTTGGGACTTGATGGTACTGTGTGAGATATCCCAGATATTATTATTATTTATTATGGATACACATAAATATATTAAATAAGATAATCTCTGCCTATGTAGTATTTCAGTACATAGATGTATTTTTTTTAATTACCTGTATACTTGATGGCCACTTAGCCTAGTGGGTAGCGACCCTACCTACAAAACTGGAGGTCCCGGGTTCGAATCCCAGGTCGGGTCAGTATTTGTATGACTAATATTGTTACTGGTACCGGGTCTTGGTTATGTATGTGGTGTCTTCGCAAAAATATTTATATATGTATATATTATAAAGAATATTTAAGTATGTATATCAGTTGTCTAGTAACCCATAATACAAGCATAATACTTGCTTACTTTGGGACTAGATGGCGCTGTGTGGGAAGTCCCATGTATTATTATTATTATTATCATCTAAGAAACCATAAATATTGATATACCATAATGTTGGGCCAAAAGAGATGTTAGGGGGTCAAATAAATCTTCCTTGATCCTCCACCTGTTTTAGAGCTAGACTTTTTGACGAACCTGTGTATTGTTTGATTTTTAGAGTAGAACGTGTACGATATGATAAAAATTTGAACATAAATATAAAAAGTTTCTATTATTGAAATGATTTTTTTTTAATTTCACATAAATTATAAACCATTTCTTATTACTATTTGTTAAGATTGTTTAATACCAAATCGGTTAATTGGTCATTAAAAGATATAACGATACGTGCGCGGACAGAATTTAGTATTGATTTTGATTATAATTGTATTTCAGCTCTCGTAAAAGGCAAATGACTGATTGATTATTCGAGTGGTTAGAAATTCTAACTACAGAACTAAAGATTGCAGGTTCGATTTCCGTCCATTACTACTATTTGTATGCTTTAATATGTCTATTTGTTCTGTGCCCGAATGTGAATTACCTATATATGTATTATTACTATACAAAATATATAAGTATGTATATCAGTTGTCCAGTAGCCATAATAAACGCCTTGCCTGGTTTTAATTAGATGGTCGTGTTTGAAATGACCCAGGTATTAATATAATTATCTTATATTTTCAGACTGCACTATGACGGTTCATCAAAATGGCTGCAAAGACCACATTGTCGAATGCAATAAACCTAAATCGTCGAAGGTAATTAACATTAATTATTATTTAATATTGAAAACAGTATTCATACCAATTGATCATTCCCAAATTTTTGAACAAAAGTCCGTTATTTTATTTTTCGAAAGAATAGGCAATTTTAAGAAACTAATTTGAATTTGTTTTAGATCGGTATTTACGTAGTTATTTCATTTTGAAAAATCTCATAGCGTGACGTCACAACGTGGAATTATAAGATCAGCCATTGCCGTTGCATATTTATATAAATAATGTAACGCTCAGTATTGCCTATCATGTGATCAACTGTCATCATTAGTTCCATGAAATGTCATGACAGCCAACACTCTGAGAGTGACGTTATTTTTATAAATATGCAACGGCAATGGCTGATCTTATAATTCCGATCTAAAACAAATTCAAATTGCCCATTCTTTCGAAAAATAAAATAACGGACTTTTGTTCAAAACTTGGGGAATGGTCAATTCTGGTTGAAAGTTTTTTTTTTAATATTGTACTAACTGAATTTTTTTCAGAATTGTCCACCCCATAGTTATAAAGAAAAAGCGGGGAAACACTTTTTAAGGCTTTAGGAGCATGTATCTCAACAGTTGATGGCTTACATAAAACCGTCATTTTGAAACCTCGATATAATTTTTAAAGACATATCTATATTGCTATTTATGCTATAAATTTATAAAGCAACAACTTTCCGCCTGTGGCTCCACGTGGACTACACGGTTGTAGCAGGACCCCTTCTTTCGTGATAAAAAGTAGCCTATGTCACTCTTCAGCTTATAAACTATATGTGAAAAATTAAAGCGGTCGCGGTCCAACTGTGTAGTCCACGCCAACGGATCCGCGGGCGGAAAACTTGGTTGAACATAAAATACGCCCATGTTACTTGCTGATTATGCAGCTTTCTATAGGTGAAAGAATTTTTTAAATTACTTAGGTGATTTTTGGGTTTATTCATATTAAAAAATCAAATCTTTCCTTTTTATAATATTAGTATAGATAGATTAAAATTGGGTCTATACAGTTCAAACAAAAAAAAATTACAAATTTAATTTGTACTTTATATTTTGATTGTGTTGTGGACGACCGCTTAGCCTAGTGGGTAGCTGGGGGTCTCCGGTTCGAATCCCAGGTCGGGTCAGTATTTGTATGATGAATATTGATACTGGCACCGGGTCTTCGTTGTTATATGTATGTAATGTCTTCGCTTGGTACCCAAAACACAAACTAATGCTTAGTTTGGGCCCTAAACGTTTTCGTGATGTATATATACCTCATTATTATTATTATTATGTTCTACTATATATTTCAGACTTCAGTCGGAAAATCTCTAAGCACCAGCAGCGGGAAAGGCAACAAAAGAAGTTCAGTTTCAAGTCAGTCACAAAACACAAATAGGTGGGTTATTTCATTGCTTTGCTAATTTTTTTGTAATTTTTTATACTGGAATTAATAGGAGGACACTAAGAAAATTTGTTTTACATTTCATTTAAGTGTAATAAAAATAAGAATATATATACATATTTACATATAGATTGAGCATCAATAAATATCACACGTTTTTTTTTAAATAGTTTTGCGCAACATGATTCTTTGCCGCTTTAATTTTTTAAATATATTCCACGAGGGCTGTCAAAACTGCAAAAAAGGAATGCATAGGAAAGCGCATCCGTTTGCTAATGTATTTTCGATTATTTTGCGTGCCATAATATGCAACAATTTTTATGTAATACTCGACCACGGTAATTAGACAACTGTTTAGCTGGAAAAATTAAATTAAAAAAAAATGACTTAGAAGCCTAGCAAAGGAGTCATATACACGCTCTGTTCATGAAGGACATTTATAAATTAAATGTTCTTTTCAAAAGTAACGACTATTTATGGTAAATATTGTTTAATTGCGGTGATGACTAACACAATGATCTAGGTGAAACGAGGCCAACAACCGCATCGATCTACTTTATTTTGCTATTTACCGCCACGCCGACTTCCGCCCGCCGAACAGAGACATTATTTACCGTAAATAGTCTTTATTTCGAAGAAAAATCATGTCGAGTGCTTTAAATTATTAAAATTAGTGTTTTACTGTTAGATGATGCTTTATCAACTCTAATATTACGATAAATAGTAGAGATATAGAAAGTGCTTTTGCACTTCATCTAGTTGTCCAATTAACGTGGTGATGCAGTAATTGCAATATGCATAATTTCGAATTAATTTGGGTAAAAAAATATTTTATAAATACGTGTTTTTCCCGAGCGAATTGCGCACATGATGAGTATGTTTTTTTTATTGATTTCGTATGTTATTTCTAAATATTGATTTAATATGGAATATTATGATATTTAATATAAGAAGATACACAAGTATGTGACATTGTGAATTTTAATGCAATTTAGAACTTTAAGAATGTATGTAAAATTGTATTTTTTTTTTCTTTTTATTCTGTGTGAACTTTTCTGTTTTGGTTTTTCGCTAAATCGCATAATCGTTTGCTACAGCTATTTCATTATGAAAATTTGCTTTAATTGTATTTCTATCTTTTTTTTTTTTTTTGAGATTTGGTTTGTTTCTTAATTCCATCTTTTTATGATAACATTTTAAGTATACATCGAGATTTTTTTTTGTAAGAATCTTGGTAATGGAGGACAATTGAGGTATCATATATTTTAGTTTTTTATTATAAGTAGGTACGTAATATAAAACCTACAGCTTTTCTCGTGCGCTATTAAGCAATCGGCGTCAAAAAAAAAAAAAAATTGGGTGCAACGGATGTTGCAAAATTATTAATTATATTTGAATATTTCATGTGCTACGCCTCGTCAAGCATATAATTCAGTGGATTTTCTTCAGTATCGAAAAACAAAAATCATGCCACAGAAGACTGTGAAAACTAGAAAACGTTTGACTGATTTTCGCTTATGTCTGTATGTAAATGGCGGTTCAATGTAGATACCTCGGTTTTCTCCATGTAGGCCGCATGGCCGCTACTCCATAACGTCAGGGTGTGTATGTGTGTGTGTTGTGTGTTGTTGTTGGTCTATCGTTGTCCGCGCACGCAGCAAGAAGACGGCCAGCGGTTGCTACTCGCCGTGGCGTCGCGTCGCCACCAAACTAGGCGTGCAGTAAGTCTACCATAGGGTCCATCGACACTATCACTAGTGACACGGTGTACCACGCAATATGTTCGGGTCTAGATTTAAAATCTTATAAAGATGTTTGGGATCTTATCCTAGTTACAGTGTAATATGCTTGTCTGCTCACTAGTAACCAATAAGTACAAGTGTTCGACAATTTTGTCTTTAGGTTGATCATTTCAAATAAAGGAAGGATTGAAAAATAGTACTTAATATATAAAACAACATTAATCAATCAAATTAGTCATATCGGAAACACATAGTATTGAATCCCTCTCGTGTACCAAAGCGTGTTCAAAACCTTCGTTGCATACAGTATATCCGCTCAAATGGTTTGCAATACACCCAAGGTAATTTGGAAACTAAAAATAAATACATCATTTAATCATTTAGTGCCAATTTTTTTTTTTATTTTTACATCTGCCCCTCAGTTTGATTTTCCATTGTTTCATTAGAGTACTTGTTGTAAAAACAAGAAAAAAATGACGTACTAAATGATGTATTTATTTTTGCATAGTTTCCAAAATACTCGGCGGGTGTACTGTAAACCATTTGAGCGGACGCACTGTGCATCTAACGCTGGTTCCAGTGAGCGACGGGCTTTGTAATTCTTTTAAAGTTTTTGACTGGTGTTTTTTTAATATTCCGATTGCTATTCGAAACGACTGTCTTTTGAACACATACCTAATGAAAAATACTATTATAAATATTAAAAGTTCTTAATTTATTTTAGAATAAGCCCTTTCGCGTAACTAAGATTCTTTAAATATGGATCCGGACATGTTGTTTTTAGCCTGAGGTTGTATAACGTTACATACAGTACTTCCGTTCGAAGTGGGGACACGTGGTTCACGCAAACTGCCATGGCGCTTACAGATTATTAATTTCGCGGCTTCTATGTCTTAATGGGCAACAATGGAGCTGTTGTCAGCCAATCGGCGCGTTTGAAGTTAATGCCGTTTTGCCGCTAACACCCCGCAACCTTTCTTGTGCCTACAACTACACAGAAGCAGCGAAACTGGATTTGTCGTACTACAGCTGCTGTGTTTGTAAAGTTACATATCCAGACACGCAGTGGTGGTAGATACAGTGGAGAGGAAAACTGCAAATCGTTCACGCTATATGGCGTTTCGTCGCTGGTACCTAAATTATCTGTCAGTGTCGTAGCTTTTTAAGGAGCCTATACTTAAATATACCGATGAAATAAAAAATTTCAATAGATTACCATAATAGAGGCTTATCCTAGGAGATGTGCAGGTATTTTTAAATAACATTTTTCCTCTAATATATTAAAGGAAGTTAAGGAATATATTTTAAAATAGTCCTTATTTAATTTATCAGGATCACAATAAATACACGATATGTTGGTATTGCATATCCACCAACCCGCACTGGAGCAGCGTGGTGGATTAAGCTCCATGCCCGCTCATCCGAGAGGAGGCCTCAACTCCTGTAGTGGGTCATTGATGGGCTGATGGTATGTCGTTATTGAGAATGACAATTTTCCAAAGTAATGACAAGGTACCAGCGATTACAGTGCCATCTGAAAAAGGCTTTGCCTTTTCCACCCCATTGAAAAACTTTGCATACTGAATGTCTCTAAGTTATCCGCTACGGGGTATGTAAGCGTCGCTTTTTGCGTGAGTCGTTTCTCAGTTTCATATATACTGTAATTTTATACAGGTATCATATTTGATACAGATGACGAAGAAAAAAATAAAAAATTAAATTGATTTATTTCTATCGGATCAACGACTGTTTATGGTTAGTATTGTCTATGTACGACGGGTGGCCGCAGACGCGGTGATCATCGTTACAATGATCTAGGCCGACGACGGTGTAGGTCTAGATTATTGTGCCAGTTACGGCAGATGGGCTATGACTATATTAATTGTATATACACTTTATTTAATAAAAAAATATTTTGATTTGTTTTTTTTATCTAAATAGCTAACCTAATTTTTCTGTATCAATATGATCCCTAATCAAAGTCAGTCGTGGTACTTGTAAACTAATTATACTTAGCTTGTGGTCCCTCTTGTTATATTCTTTCTGAACTATAAACGTGTTGTATCGGCTGTCTCGCTCGTGGCATATGTCATTTTGAAGTATACAGATAGCGCTGTCTCTCTTTAGCGATATGCCATTGTGGATAGATCAAATTGATTGATTGTATTTAGTTCATTGTCGTAAAACTGCCTGTATTTGGTTTGGAGTCGTTTTGCACTATGTATTTTTTTATGAACGGCCATATTGATATTGACGGTGGAGCGCTCGAGCGTCTACAAACGACTTCGTAAAGTTAAATAGACGTAATTTTCATTTGAATTAACCAATATTGAAGGTTCATAGTGTGTGTACGGCACGTTGTCACCGAAGCGGTAGTAATTGGCATAAGAATCTAGGCTGTTGACGAGGGTTGTTTACCTAGATTACTGTCCCTGTTGCCTCCGCGTCAGTGTCCATCCGTACGTAACTTATATTCACCATAAATACTCGTTACTTCAAAGAAAAATTAAATCAGACAAAACAAAAAAAAATGATTTTTTTTAATGCTCAATATGGCAGTATTTATATTTTAATAAATATTTTTTTTTAAATTAATGTATTTAAAACACGTTACACTTCCATATACAGGCATGTTCGTATTTCATTTTAAAGTTACGTAATATTGTTTTTTTTTTTTGTTATTTAAAATAATCTTTCATTCTTAATCAATTGATTGATATTTAGGAAATTATTGTAACAAATTGAAACTCATGCATATCTTTCTGTGACAATCTTCTTTACAATATAAGTGACTTGATAATAATTGGCGAAATGCCGCTTTTGCAGCTAAACGTGCCGCCTATATAGCCGTTGCTTGAAACTACGCGAGATTCCTAATGGCTTTTTTACCTACACGAGCGGCAATTCATCATTTTCTATTTATACACTCTGAATTCATTCTCCATTTTGTACTCATTACAAGCCATATTCATTTATCCTTTAAATTTTTATCGTCGCCGCAGTTAATTTTACATTTTTATTTTGTGTAGTAATAAATATAAAAGATACAAGCAGTTATCAAAAAAAAAAATACAAAAAAAAATTCTAAATGAATATGGTTTTATACACATTTATTGATGTATACCGATGTATGCTTAGGATTTTTCTATTCGACAAATACCTTTCGTATGGATACTTTTTCTCTTTAAAATTTTGTTTTGGAAGTAAAAAAAAATGATAATTCGTTTATCGCTTAGGTTTTCCTGACGTCGGCTTTACACACTCGCCGAGTGAAGACGAGAGCCAGAGACAGCGCTATACGGGTAAAAGAGAAAGCATTTCCTCCTTCTCTTTTATCCGTATAGCGCTGTCTCTGGCTCTCGCCTCCGCTCGGCGAGTGTGTACAGCTAGCTTAAAGAATATAAATGAAAGGCTTTATTCCTTATTTTTTTTTTCAAATATTTAAGTTTATTACTTTCGGAGATAAGGAGGGGAGAATGGGTTTTATGCCTATATTTTCTTTAGTGTCTTCTGACCAACCATTTGTATTTTTCATAATACGGACGTTCATTTCGTATGTTACACGAAGCTCTTTAGATTCCAAGCCAAAACAATTTGTTAAAAAAAATAATAAAATCGAATAGAAAATATCCTTTGTGTGATTCTGTCAAACATAGATGCA
The DNA here is from genome assembly GCA_949709985.1 of Luffia ferchaultella. Classification (NCBI taxonomy): domain Eukaryota; kingdom Metazoa; phylum Arthropoda; class Insecta; order Lepidoptera; family Psychidae; genus Luffia; species Luffia ferchaultella. Next base: position 4,459,644 of record OX453264.1, on the reverse strand, counting down.
AATGTTTCACGATACTATTCGGACATCTTGTGAAAATTTCCAGAAATATTCCGGATATATAGAAAATACGCGATTACCGATGCGAAAATCATGATTTCCAAAGATGTCTGTGCTTTTCCGATGGCAAAAGTTTTCGAGAAACATCTGTAAGTATAAGTCACCTCTTTCACTAAAATACGCCATACAGTTCTCTCTCTCTCTCTCTCTTTCTCTCTCAGTCTGCGTTCCATCAGTGGTGTGAACTTTCGTCGAGGCTCTGATCTCCTGGTATTTTTTAAATTTCTTTATCGAATCTTCGTACCAATTATCCTGTGATTATTTTTAATTAAATATGTGTATTTATTTATATCTTGTGTCTTGTTCAAACCAAATTATTGAAATGTAGTCGATGTGATAATTTTTATAATAATTAGTTTATTTATTGTGATCAATGGGTATTAGTTTGTAAAACGTTTAATTTTTTAAGATTTCATTACTATAGTTTTGTAATTACTTAATAATTTCTACTTTATGTAAAACAGGAGTGTAGAGCCAGAGATACTTGATAACTGGTGGATTAGTGTTTTTTTTTAAATATTCAAATAACAGTCAAGTTTGGATACATGTTTACAAGTTTTTAAGTATCTCAATTATTTGTTTAAGTAACATCAAAGTGTGGAAAGGATTTAACTGAACTTTCGATTTTGTTTACCACGTTCAACACCTAATCACCTATTGAAGTTCGTTGAAAAAGCTCTATTATGCCACATCGACAATATAATTAATTTTTTTTAAATATCTTGTGAAGACATTAATTACCACTTTAATGAATTGTATCTAGTAGCATTATATGTTATATAATTCTAACATAAAAACTAAATAATTTACAAATTAAAAATAAAAGCTTATACCAAATTAAACAAATACTTAAATAAATGAAAAATAAATACTTATTTAATAATTACTTATTAAATAATTCTGAGCTAATGAGGACAATTTTTTTGGTTTAAATACTTACGAGGAGTGATTAATAAAAAGTGTGAGTAACTCAGACGCGGTTATGTTTCAATATGCCTGAAATTCCTTAGCGAGTTTCCATATTCATATCAGCCGATTATGCTCCACTGCAGGGGCTTAGGCCTTCCCTCGGGATGAGGATGCTTGGAGCTTAATTCGTCACGCTGCTCCAGTGTGGGTTGATGGATCTTAACAACTGATATCTGATAATGACAAGCGGGACCGACGCTTAATGTACTCTCCGCGGCACGGAGTCAGAGATAGTTATGTACATAGGTCAGAAAAAACTCATTGGTACATGCCTGTTTCTGAGGTTCGAAGCACGACCTTCTAAAAAAGAAGCGGGCTCGCCACTACTAGGCTATCACGACACAGCATATCCCCACGCCGTTTCTCGCGTATTCTTTAATTTTTTAATTCATCCTGCACATAAAGTCCCAGTAATAGTGGCTCCACGGTCGAAATATTCGACACTAGTTACATTGAGTTTAAATCGGTATTTTTTTATTGTTATTTAATGAGAAACAGTCAAAACAAATTAAATATGTTAAAGATAATTAACATATATAAAGATAAAGACATTAAGTTTCCTAAATTAAAGCATTTAGCACTTTCTGTTTCCAAATGCGAAGTGCATAATTTTTACACCAGACGAAATTGGTATGTTAAATATTGAAATATATAACTGACACATAGCTTCATTTATTGTAGATTTAAATTTAGGCAGAGTAAAGCCAAACATTTCAACATTATAACAGTTTGTCCTTACATACGGATTCTAAACAATGTTATTTTCTCTTTCTCTTAAGTGAATATGTTAAAAGTTGTGTAATCGAAAACACAGTTCTGTTTAAGTCAGTTCAAACCGAATTCTTTTATTATAGTTAATTCGTATTTAGAAATATCAAAATTGTCCTTTTCACACTGTGATAGCATTATTGATACATTCAGCATCATTCTGTCGTTTTAAAATCTCCTCTTACGCCTCAAGAATGAAAATCATCCACGCGCCTTACTTGTGTATCTTTCTAGTAGTTTGAAAACTTGAAGTTTAACTTCTTTGTTTTTCCTAATTATTTTTATTCGTTATAAGATTTTCATCTTGTACTTTCCAAATTTTTATTATATCTCACTATATTGTAGTAGATATTTTTTTTTTAATATTCGTATTTCGGTTGATTTAATTGTCTTAAATAAAATGTATTCTAAATATAATTTTTTTTTAAATTATTGTCTTTTTACAAATGTATTGTTATTCGCATGGTATTTGTTAATTCTTTTGTATGTGTATAGGGAATAATGTATGCAAAAGGAGTGATGCCTCGTTTATTAATACTTTAAATTTTAGAGCTTTATTCTTATTATTTTAAGCTTTGCCGAATTTTCTATTTATTTGTTCAAAACTAACATGTACTCGTTTTCGAAAAATATCCAACTAAATCATATTGTGGATTTAATATTCAAAAAATTTCTTTTATTTTTATAACGAAATATGTATCAAAAGTTGAATTTCTTTGACATTGCAAGATATGTTCCTAAGTTCACTATTAAATAAATTCATAATCTCTTTAACATTTATTATTAAAATTTACAAAACAAAGTATTCACATCTTTCATTAGTGGAAATATTAATTTAAATGAAAAACACTAACAGAATTTCGTTACTATTTCAGTACAAGTCATATATGCAGCGAAGATAAAGATGGATCAGATCACAAACACGATCAAAGCAAGTTAGTATTTGCTAGTAATTATGAACCAGCATACATACAGGATGAAATTTTAACAACCATCCAAAAAAAATCTAGATGTTAGGTATCACCAATAGACCTCATTACGTAAATAAAAATATAGGTTACATTTTCATAACAAATTATATTATCCACAGTGTTATTTTATAACGTTTGGTTGCCTTCTTTGTGACGACGCGCCCGAGGCCTCTAGCGCGATACGGAGCGGGGCGTACAGTGCCCGTGAAGGGTGAGTAGAGTTATTGGTTTTTTCGGGAAAGGTTTGTGTGATCATATCTCAATAATTTTTTATTGAACGATACTAAAAGGAAATAAGATGACCATCGGTTTTTTACCGATGATCATTACATTAAAATTTGAATGGTTGTTAAAATTTTACCTTGTATAATAAAACTGTAATGAGACTATGTCTTCAATTAAAAAAAAAAACATAATACTATATATTTATTTTAAAATGTAATGGTAATGTATATACATTGGCTAATCATAATTTTTTGGAATTATTGTCTGTGTATTTGTGCACGCATCACGCAAAAACTACTGAACGGGTTTTTATGGAATTTGGTGTGGAAATAATTTAGTACCTGAGTCGACGTATAGAATACTTTTTACTGTGGGTAAATTTTTCATTCCTGCGGAAAAATACAAAAACTGGTTCTCAAATCAGTGTTTACCGTCTTATACTTCGACTATAGGATGGAAAATTCTGAGAAAATGTAAGTTAGTATAATGGGAAAAAAACTTTCAACGGAAATTGGTTTGATTGAAATATATTTAGTATTTTTTGAGATATTTATTTTTAAACGTGTTATTTGAATTTTCATCTCAACTACGAATCCTTTCATTGTGCGTGATCCGACTTGCTATTGTCCGATTTTTACTCAAAGTTTTGTATAGTGATATCCAATCTAGTGTTGCGTCAGTGTGTAGGGAAGACGATATTAAAGGATGAGAACCTGGCGAGAAACCATAGAGTGTGACGTACGTGGTTGAAAAATTTGAACAATCCGATATTTGAATATACATAAGGCATACACATTGGTGAGAAACCATTTGGTTATGTTACATTAGTGACGCAATACAGTTCGTTTCTCATCGAGGTAAAAATATAACATTATGATTTTTAGCGCATCAGACGACGCTGCCGTTACGGAATGGCCGGAAGCGCAATTGACAGCCGATCAGCTCGGTGACGAAGCGGTCGCGCTTGGTTTGGGCGCACCCGAACCGGACACATGGGCTGCCGGCGCGAACAAGGGGCTTGCTAAGTGAGTATTTATATACGGTTATTTCAACTTACGCTGATTCCACACCACTCGGTTTGCACCGGTCGGTTTTTGTCCGGCCAAAGTTTCGGTGTATGCGCATATATCGCTCCTTTCACACGCACCGGATGACGGTTGCATATAAAACGATCTGGCGGGAAAAATCTATCAATGGAAAATGGTGTGTTTGAAATTAGCGTTAGCTGTCTGTATTTTAAAAATAGCTAATCCTTGTAGAATCAGGGCGGGGAAGAAATCCATTAAAAAAGAGGGGTAGGGAGTGAAAGAAAATAATAAGAAATAATAAACGTTACTGAATTATGTGGTTTACTTTAATTTCAGATTGCTGGGAGATAGAGAAACCAAACGACAGGAACATATATATGAATTGATATTAACGGAGAAACACCATTGTTTGACTATACGACTCATGCAGAAGGTAAATAATTATATATCTATGTTATTATATTGGGTCTTAACCTAAAAAGTTGCCGTTCTTCAGTACTGGCCATTTCAAACAAAAAAAAAATTATTGGCTGTGAATTCTAAATTCAAATTAATTTTGTTTTAAAAACGTGACATTCTTTTTACAAAGTCAGTCTTTTATTTATTAATTAGCGTTGTGTTTTCATTACATTTGAACACTTTTCGTCATAATGGACACTTTAAAAATTCGTGTGATTATGGAATATGAGTTCCGTCGTGGCACCAATGCGGCACAAACGGCACGTAACATCAACAACGTTTACGGAGAGATCTCAACAAACGAACGCACAACCCGTTATTGGTTTGCCCACTTCCGTTCTGGAAATTATGACTTGAATAATGAACCTCGTGGTCGTCCGGACACTTTGGTCAACAATGATGAATTGAAGGCGATTGTGGAAGCTGATGATACTCAAAACTACAGGTGAACTAGCAGCAGCTTTTGATGTTAGCATCACAACAATATTGGACCATTTGCGACAAATTGGCAAAGTAAAAAAGCTCGACAGATGGGTACCCCACGAACTTAACGATCACTAGCGCAACGCGCGCGGCGTACGCATCGACGCCTGCCTTGCGTTGCTCAACGGGCACAGAAATGAAGGAATTTGGAACCGGATTGTTACCTGTGATGAAAAATGGATTCTGTTCGACAATCGAAAGCGCTCAGCAAGTTGGTTAGATCCTGGTTCAGCACCAAAGCAATGAGTTAAACGAAAAATGACCCCTAAAAAGGTGATGGTCACTGTTTGTTGGTCTAGTGCCGGTGTCATTCATCACAGATTTTTACAAAATGGCATGGGCATTACTGCAGATGTGTAGTGTGAAGAACTGAAGACAATAAAGGAGAAACTCGCACGTCTGCGACCAGCTTTGATGAATCGGTCGTCCCCGTTGCTCCTTCACTACATCGCGCGAACCCATACCGCACAACAAACACTCTCCAAGCTGCTAGAGTTGTGGTTGGAAGTTCTCCCTCATCCGCCATACTCACCAGACCTTGCACTTACCGACAACTTTTTAACGGGAAAAAAATCAATTCTCGAGAGGCAGTACAAAATGCCTTTGAAGAGTTTGTTGCCTCCCGTCCAGTTGATTTTTACAAGAAGGGCATCAATAAACTGCCACTGCGTTAGCAAAGATGCATCGATTGCACGGGTGATTACTTTACAACAGAGGTGAACAACAGAAATAAAGATCTTTGAAAAAAAACTTTAATTTATTGTATACAAAACGGCAACTTCATAGGTTAAGACCTAATATGAACTTGTTTATATTTGTGTGTAGATATGTAAGTTTGTGACGGTTTAACTACAAAACTGTCGAATGGATTTTACTGAATCTTTTTTCGGACTTATTTCAATGATTCTACAACTATAGACTATGTCGTACAGCTATAAGCCACCAAAAGGCGCTGCAGTGCAGTCGATTTTATACATTACATAGGTACAGAAGACTAATTCCGTAAAAACGTCGAAATGGCTGTATACACGAAGAACTCAAAATTACAATTACAGTGAAAGTTACACTTTACCTGTGAAGCCTATGTTACAGGTTTTGCCCAGTTTTGATATGGGCCTTAAGTAAAGCTAGTTACAATGTTATTATTTAGTAACGCTATGGTGATATATATACTACTATTTACTATTAAAATATCGCAAATTATCATCTTATACCAAAGCTAAAGACGGTGTTAATAACAGCTCTATAGAATTCCGTGACAAGAAGTGCACGTGTTCAGTTAGCATCGCGGTCGCCAAAAACAATTGCCTCCTATGCACCTACCCTATCATAAAATGACCTTGAATTTTAAATTCTTTACTATAAGGTTTAAAATGCGAGTCTTGTGTTTAGGGCCATTACGTTTTGTGATTCGTTTTTTTTTTAATCAGAAATACGAAATCTGACGAAGATTTCTATGCGCATTATAACTTTAGCCGTACTTTCCTTATTTCTACACTTACATTTGCTAATATTACTTGTTTTTTATTAAAATAGGTTTCACTTTACAATACGGTACAGTTCCAATCAAACTTTATGGCGGATGTGAACATAGGCACAAGTCGCGTCGCAGTAACCAGTTTTAGTTGTAGCGGGACGCAGTGGAGCGAGGGGTACCTGCGCAAGCATGCTTATATAGCGTTGTATTCCGATCCGTCATAAAGTTTGAGGCGAACTATACTTGCGTTCGCATGAAGCGTTTGTTGTTTTCAAATGCGGCAAATCAAATATCTTTCTGTCAAATAACACTGTCATACCTAGTGGTGTTGCGCCGAGTGCTTGGAGTGAGAGTACGGTCATCCTATTCTTCAAAAAAGGAGACAAAACGCTTCTTAAGAATTATAGACCGATCTCACTCCTCAGCCACGTGTACAAGCTGTTTTCGAGAGTCGTCACGAATCGCCTCGCCCAAAGATTTGACGAATTTCAGCCCCCTGAGCAGGCCGGGTTTCGAAAAGGCTACAGCACCGTAGACCGCATACATACGCTGAGGCAGATTATACAGAAAACAGAAGAGTATAATCAACCTCTGTGCCTAGCCTTTGTGCACTACGAGAAAGCCTTCGACTCCGTCGAGACTTGGGCTGTTCTGGAATCCTTGCAGCGATGCCGAATTGACTGTCGTTACATTGAGGTGTTGAGGTGTCTATACGAAGCCCCGACAATGACTGTCTGGGTCCAGGACCGGCGAACGGAACCTATCCAATTGCGAAGAGGAGTACGACAGGGGGATGTTATATCCCCGAAACTGTTCACCAACGCTTTGGAAGATGTTTTCAAGACGCTGGACTGGAAATGTTGTGGCATTAATGTCAACGGCGAATACATCTCTCACCTCCGTTTTGCTGACGACATAGTCATCATGGCAGAGTCGCTGGAGGAGCTCAGCGGAATGGTTAACGGCCTCAATGTCGCCTCTCGGCGGGTGGGGCTCGGGATGAACTTGGACAAGACGAAAGTCATGTTCAACGAACATATTCTCCCGAGACCGGTAACCGTAGAGGGTGCGACTCTAGAAGTTGTACAAGACTATATCTATTTAGGACAGACTGTCCAGTTAAGCAAACACAACTTCAACAAAGAGGCCGACCGAAGAATTCAGCTGGGCTGGGCTGCTTTCGGGAAGCTTCGTCATCTGTTCTCGGCGCCACTACCACAATGTCTGAAGACCAAGGTCTTCAACCAATGCGTCTTACCTACAATGACGTACGGTGCCGAAACGTGGACTCTTACGGCAGGACTGATCCATAAATTCAAAGTCGCTCAGCGTGCTATGGAGCGGGCTGTTTCTTTGATGGATAAAATCAGAAACACTGAAATCCGTCAAAGAACTAAAGTTATCGACATAGCCGAAGCGATCAGCAAGCTGAAATGGCAATGGGCCTGTCATATTTGCAGTAGAACGGATAACCGATGGGGTAGACGAGTTCTCGAAAGGAGGCCACGTACCGGAAAGCGAAGCGTTAGACGCCCCCCGGCCAGGTGGACAGATGACCTGAAGCGCCATACCGGGGGTAGTTGGATGCGAAAGGCGGAGGACCGTGTGTGGTGGCGAGCCTTGGGAGAGGCCTATATCCTGCAGTGGAGAGACACGGGCTCATGATGATGATGATGATGAAATATCTTTATTTCTAGTTATGTAACATAATCTTGAAATAGTTCACAAGAATGAATTTCATTACTTAGTGGAAGAACGTCACCAGGCGCATTCACAAAGTGCTGGTTCCTCTCAGAAGAATACGCAAGAAACTGACGAACGTCTTTTTTAAACAAAATTACTAACAATTTTTTAACAATATGTGCTTCAAGATTAATATTATTGAAACAAACTGGCAGTCTAATCAACTGCTGCAATTCTGTTACAGATGTTCGCGGAAGGCATGATGCGTGCCGGCGGAGTGACGTCATCGCAAATAGGTCGCATGTTCCCGTGCCTCGGTGACCTTTGGACTTTACACGCATCGTTGCTATCGAGACTCCGGACTAGACAACGCCTAGCGCCGACTGTGGTCACAATTGCGGATATACTAGCGGACGTGTTCACTGCTGTGCACGGAGACAAACTGAAAGCGGCCTATGGTGAGTCAAGCGAACGTAGATTGTGGATATTGTATGTGCAAATGTGATACCTTTTATTGATTGTAATCATAGAAATGCTTATCTCACAAGAAAAACTGTATGAGGGACGAAGTTTTTAAATATCAAGTTCACACGTTTATTTTGACTGACCGGTTGGCCGAGTGGTTAGAGAGGTCGCAGATTCGACTCCCGTCCTGGACAAATCTTTGTATACATGAACATGTCTATTTCGTGTCCGGGTATGAAATACCTATATATGTATATATTATAAAAAATATTTAAGTGTGTATAACAATTGTCTAGTACCCATATTACAAGCATAATATATGCTTACTTTGGGGCTAGATAGCGCTGTATGAGATGTCCAAGATATTATTATTTATATACTGAAAGTTAAAATTTATTTTGAATACAAGAAGGAAGTCGGCAAGATTTTCAAGAATTAAACTTTAACACACTTTTTAACACCGGAGGCCACGTACCGGAAAGCGAAGCGTTGGACGCCCCCCGGCCAGGTGGACAGATGACCTGAAGCACCATACCGGGGATAGTTGGATGCGAAAGGCGGAGGACCGTGTGTGGTGGCGAGCCTTGGGAGAGGCCTATATCCTGCAGTGGAGAGACACGGGCTGATGATGACACTTTTTACTTTAAGTTGTTTACAACGAGTATAATACTTAGAATTTTTTAAATAATATAGATTATTTAGACGCAGACAAATAGACATGTTCAAGCACACAAATACATAGCTTCCGGTATGCTGTCTCGAAGTGCTGGAACAACCTCCCGCCACCAGTTAGAAATTCAAAGTCTATTTACTCCTTTAAAAATTTACCTATCGGTTTGTTTCAATAATATTATTCTTTAAGCACTTATTGTTAAAAAATTTTTTAATATAATTTTGTTAAAAAGAGCGTCCCTCAGTTTCTTGCGCATTCTTCTGAGATGAACCAGCATTTTGAATGCGCCTTTGTGGTCACGTTCTTCCACAAAGTAATAAAATTCACTCTTATGACGTATTTCAAGATTATGTTACATAACTACGAAATAAAGATATTTTGATTTGATTTGAAAAAGAAACTTAAGAAACATCTACTAGAAAGACAGATTTCAACTACTTGAATAGCCGTGCTGTGTACATACCTACCTTTTTCGGACATTTGTTGTGCCCACGTGTATCATAGTGTATATACGTTTTTGCCCTTCATGTTCCTCACATCTATACAACATAAATTTTACAACATTTATTTACAACACATCTCGCACTAATATACAGCTATCACTAATGACACTTTATTTACTATATAGGTATCCCTTATTTACTTTTTAACATTTTCAATTTGAATGGGCAAACTGTATGCTATACAGAGCCATGAATAATATTTATAAAATACGAGCCATTGCCCACTCTTTGGTTCTACAGGAAACCAGCGTCTTGGCATTCAAATGCCCTGACATACAGCTGAGTGAAAACCATTTTGGTCACTTACTATTTGTTATTGTTTTAGTTTATTTGATGATGATGATGATATATGATGAATATCGATACTGGTACAGGGTCTTGGTTGTTACATGTATGTGGTGACTTCGCTTAGTACCCAAAACACAAGCTAATGCTTAGTTTGGGAACTAGACATTGTTGTCATGTGTACGTTATTATTATTATTATTTAGACTCCCAACTGTTTTCTTTTTAAATTTTTTAATTATTTACTTTATTTTTATGTATTACCATGTTATATTTTAAAACATTATTGTTAGTGTTATTGTAAGTGTGCCAAATAAATATTTTTTCTTTCTATCTTTCTTTCAAATATTAGTCCCAGGTGGGCATCGAACCCGCGAACTTTGGTCCTTAAGTTTGAGTTCTAATCACTTGACCAATCGGTTACATAGTGGTGGCTCAGTGTTGAATATTCTGTATGCCGACCAGACAGCGCGTGCTTCAGGCTGTGTGTATGACCCTAATCCAAATATATGTTTCATTACATGAGCGACACGATTTTGAAAAAATAAAAATGGCGGATCGGGATTATTTCAAGAGTTTTCAAAGTCCGATTAAATCATGTTGTAAAACATTTGATTTATGCCCATTATTTAAGTTATAATTGAAAATATAACACGTATTAGAAATAGTTAATTAAAATGGGTTTAGGCGTGGACGTTTAAAAGCCGTTATCGCGCGCCCTATGAAGCAATCATAAAAAATATACATCAAAGCCCGTCTTGGCAATGTTCAGGATATGTATGCATTCAAGTATGTTTTAGGGTACGACAAAACGAGACTACTGATATAATAATAATAATACATGGGACATCCCACACAGCGCCATCTAGTCCCAAAGTAAGCAAGTATTATGCTTGTATTATGGGTTAGTAGACAACGGATATACATACTTAAATATTATTTATAGTAAATACATATATAAATATTTTAACCTATACACAGACTCGGAACGAAATCAACATGCTCATGCACACAAATATTTGTCTAGGGCGGGATTCGAACCCGCGAACTTCGGCTTCGCAGTTAAGATATCTAACCACTCAGCCATTCATTCAGTCAGTAATATATGAATAGCTGTCAAAAATTTAAAAAGAATTGTTATTGAATGTTGTTTTAAATACCTTTGAAAATATTCACAGGCGAATTCTGCAGTCGACATCGCGACGCGGTCGAAGTATTCAAAGAGTGTTGTACGCGGGAGCCGCGACTCGCGCGTTTTATTCGCAAGTGTCAGCAGAACCCGTTACTAAGAAAGAAGGTACGCTTTTGTCACAATAGTGGGTAATAACTATGCAGAGGCAACACTTACGTCACATAATCGAACTCGGTTGCGTATGCCAACATGTTTAGTAAATAACAACGGCGAGTCCCCATACATGTGGTGTACCTGAATTTATTTCAAGTTGTGAAATTATAACAAAAATTTCTTTGTGTTAAAGACACTAGTTAAAGAACATATAGCTTACTAATTTCCCTGTACAACTTGACCCTGATTAGATAATTACTAAAATGTTCGAGGAGAAGTTCATTATCCGCAACACTGTAAACTTCATATTATCTGTCAAATACCACCCTAGATTCTACTGTTGTTGTGTTAATGCAGTAAAACACTTGAACATGATTTAATATTTTTCAATGCCACATCTAGGAATTTTCGAAATCAAACAATCAAACGTCTAACTATTGGTAAAGGTTTCATAATTTCACAATCCAAGGTACGAACTTGCCATCCATCTTTGTGGTGCATCGAACAAAAGCGATAAACCTGAACGCTGGTTAAACTAAAAACGAAACACAATCGGTGGAGTTTGTCTGTGGGACGGTAAATTTTGCATGGCATGCACATTGTACTTTTGAAGTTATTTATTTTAAGCCTTTTAAAGTAAAATGTTAATATGTAACTAAAGATCCGATCAACCATATAGAATAAAAACGATACCATGAAGTTAGCTACAAGTTACTAGTGTGAAGTCTTTCAAAATCGTTTAATTTAAAATTTAACTTACCAACCAGACTTAATTTGTATTATAAAATTTAAATCAAAACAATTATTAAAATTTTTATTCCTATTACTCATAAAAAAATTACTTTACTAAAATATGGTAACATTGAGTTTAAATTGTTTAAATTAATCAAATTTTTATCTTTTTATTTTTAATTATCAGAATAGTTTTAAACTTATAAGGTTTAATATATATCGAATTTGCCCCTTCATCCTCTCATCGAATTAACATGTATACAGAAGTACACACATATGTAATTTATACCAATGCAACAATAACACTTTTCTTATTAAAAACATAGATTCTGTCATCCACAGGGTGTCCCGGAGTGCGTGTTGTTTGTTGCACAACGACTGACAAAGTATCCATTGCTACTAGAACCATTACTAAAGACGGCAGGAGATGATAACAATGAAAAACAGATGCTCCAGAAAGCTTTGCATGGCGTTAAGGTATGATATTATCTGTTCAATATAATGATAGGGGAAATGAAAATAATACTATGGGGCAATACGAGGTATCTAAAGAACTTTTCCTAGCGACTTTTGATATTAAAATAAAAATCTCAATTAAAATAATTACTGTCATATTTCAAAGAGGATGTTGAGTACAGAGCCAGCGCAGTGGAAAGCGTGCTGGAAAAGGGTGATATGCAAAAGGTTGTGTCCAGTTACAGTAGTGATGTAGGGCAACTTACGTCAGTCATATTCAACTTGTATGTAGACTTCTCGCGTCCACGCAGGCCAGCTCAAGGCTAAGCCAGGTCCTGGATATGCCGCGGCTGTCCGTTTCACCAGCATCACCAGAATATAACCAAACGATGGTACGCAAGATATGTCTTTGTCCACCAAATACAAACTTTCACACCGTGGCCAAGTCGTTTTAAGGCACCGAGACGAATGGGATTAGGTACCGAATCAATATTAATATTATATAGATCGAAACAAACAAGAGATCTTTCCAAAAATTAGTTAGCGTGTCTCGCTCGGACACACAGTTCAACGAGAGGTCGCGAAGTGTCAAACCACAGAGTAGTGTTGCCACAGACAAACGCGCCATAACACAGAACACGCGTTTTATATCCAACAGAGGAATTGACAAACAGTAAATAACATTTGACATTATTTGTTCCTAACGGTCAAAGGAACTTGTATGTAACTTGATCGAATAAATTAGGCATACCTTAAGTATTCTATTTTAAAGTGTTATTTTAGGCTACGGTATTGTTTTAAATCGCTCGATTACTTTTTAAATATTGTGGTAGATCATAGAAAGTTGTGTGGACCGGCGCGCCCGCTACATTGGTCGTTCGAACAATAATAATAATAATGTACACATCACAACAACGCCTAGGCCCAAACTAAGTATTAGCTTGTGTTTTGGGTACCAAGCGAAGACACCTATAACATACATATAACAACCAAGGGATTCGAACCCGGGACCCCCAGCTTCGTAGGCAGGGTCGCTACCCACTAGGCTAAGCGGTCGTCAATGAACGTGTCTCTTACGCACATCAACGCGTGATTAATACTAGCTCCTAGATTGCCGCGATCCGAATACAAACACAAACCAACCAGGACTCTTGGCGATTTGTCTCAAAACAATAAACGAGTCGCATTTACTGTTTTAGTACGCCGCGTTTAGTGGTGGGGAGCTCTTTCGGGGCAGATGGATGGGTTGTATGTGGATGTAGATTGTTATTGATTATTTTTAATATTTCAGGAAATATTGGTAGACGTGGACAACCAAGTGGCGGCTAAGGAGCGCGAAGACAGAAAACTAGAAATATACCATCGTATAGATGCGAAGTCTTTCGCTAACTTCCGTGGCCGAAAATTCAAAAAATCCGACATTCTGCAAGGCAACAGGAGTCTCAAGTTAGTAAAATGGCTTTTTGTTAGATTATTATATCTATCTCGCCTCGACGACAGCTGGGCAGCGACAAACTGTGGAATACAATTTTCATACGTAGATACGCCGCCCACGCCCGATGGCTGTTGTGACCATAGAGCATTGGAGTAAGTTAGAGTGGCATGTAGGCTGATACGTTGTCCCCTTCAAGTATGCAGTATGTTATATACTTGGACAGATTACTAATAACCTAAAGTCTAAAATGCGACACCAAATCATACCAAAGATGTTAGTGAAAAGGATGGACGACTTCTAAAATGATATAAATTTGAGACACCACGTGTCTCCATAAAACTACGTGCCTGATATATTTTTACATATATTGTGCGATTAATTATCTTTGGTACACGTGTCTCTGAATAAATACAGTCACATGGCATATCTAACCTACTCAATTCTCTGTGGTCGTGACTTATTTTGTCTTATGCAGAGGATTAAGCATTTCGAAAATATTTTGTAGCACGTGTTTTACCCTCACCATATACGGTGTACATTGATAATAATGATATATATATATATATATATATATATATATATATATATATATGTCGTAGGATGATTTGATAATTCGAATTTTTGCGAAAACCCTAGGTATATTGCGAAAACACGGATAATTAGATAGTGGCGAAAACATTTGTAGATCTTAGTCAGAGTTAAGGATATTCAATAAAGCATTGAATATCCTTAACTCTGATTGGCTAGATTTTTGCTTACTGACCAAATTTATTCTGATTGGTTCCTAGTTTTACCCTGTGAGCTTTGAAGTATTAGAACATTGAGTTATAAAGGGTTAGAAATAACAATATCGATTTATGAAAATTTTTGCACACTTTTAACCACATTTAAAACAAAAGACTGCTGAGTTGCTCTCAAAAACATGAACAAAACAACGTGCGTGAATGATTGCCATTTATAACGTCAACCAATCAAAGGAGGTCTCGATTTGGGCGCTCCGACCGGCCAATCAGCGTTCTTATTTCATAATAGCTAACGTTTCGTTTCGCAATATTACTATAGCGACTAGTGTTTTTGTAAAAACCCTGACGTTTTCCAGTTAAATAGAAATATGTTTTCACCGTTGTCTAATTATCCGTATTTTTGTAAAATCCCTAGGGTTTTCGCGAAAATTCGAATTATTAAATCATCCTGCGACATATATATGACTGGCTCAAATTCTGTAACTCGACATCAATTTTCACCTATGACCTAAACCTTTATCTATTTGCTTAAGGCTTTTAGCAGCTACCTCGATCAGCGGCATAATAGTAAACGATAACCACGCAGAGACGACGCAAACGTC
This sequence comes from Luffia ferchaultella, assembly GCA_949709985.1. Classification (NCBI taxonomy): domain Eukaryota; kingdom Metazoa; phylum Arthropoda; class Insecta; order Lepidoptera; family Psychidae; genus Luffia; species Luffia ferchaultella. Next base: position 4,444,346 of record OX453264.1, on the reverse strand, counting down.
ACAAATCCGCCTTCGCTCAGTCGCGCACGCTATCACCTTTGAAATAATCTGATGCGCTGTGGCGATGACGTGCGCGACCAAGCAAACGGTACAACAATGTATTTCCTAGTATAGCCAATTGCGAAATACAATCGGACTCTTGGTGTATGTCACGTTAGTGTTTCCCCTACGCAGTCATTATCTACTCCTGTGTTTCAGCTCATTTACTACGACAGTTTTCGGGATTCCGTACGTACCTAAAAAACCGGCCAAGTGCGAATCGGACTCGCACACGAAGGGTTCCGTACCACCGTACGGTATTTTAAAAAAACTTTTTATTGTATAAGAACCTTCTTTAATTTTTAACTTTATTTTTATTATTTGTTGTCGCGATCATAGTACGCGATAACGATATGAACTTATAACGCGATATGAAATCTGTGAATATTCCAATTGTCAGCCTATTACGGTTCAGATGATACAGCCCTGTGATAGACGGTTCGACGACCAGCGGAGCTTTAGTGATAGGGTTCCCGTTGGTACCATTTGGATACGGACCCTTAAAAACGGAACCCATATATGATTAGAATAATATCAAATCAATATTAAAGACGGACGAAATTCAAGTTTCGAAGTCTATGCCACAAATAGATGGGCTTAAAAATCTGTATTTTATGATTAAAACTTTTCAGATGCTTTTCGTTGATTTAGAGTTTTGAAATTTGGCGTAGAGGAAGGTCTAATAATACGAATAAAAAAGAAATTTGGCTTAGAGGAAAGTCTAGTAATATGCGTAAAGAAAAACAATCTGAAAGTTACTGATTTTCAGTGAATTTTTTAATATTTTCAAATTGATACTGACCATATTGTATAACTTAGTGGGTAGCGACCATGCCTACGAAGCTGGAGGTCCCGAGTTTGAATCCCAAGTCGGGTCAGTATTTATATGATGAATATTGATACTGGTACCGGGTCTTGGATGTTATATGGATGTGGTGTGTACGCTTGGTACCCAAATCACAAGCTAATGCTTAGTTTGGGGCCTAGACGTTGTTGTGATGTATACGTTATTATTATTAGGTATTTCGTGTCATCTGACGGTGAGTAGCTATAGATACGTTAAAAACCGTTACATGGCAGTACAGCAACTCTTAGAACGCGAGTGCGTTTCCCGATATTTTTTTTAAATTTATTTAATATTGTTGTTTACAGTTGCAGATTAAATTAGCCGATTTTCTTTTTATTTAAATATTTAATATTTTTTTCAGGCAAATCAATCATAAGTGCAATTAGTCTAATATTTTATTAAAAATAACACCATTTCACAAAATTTGGACTTACTACAAGAATTTACGAAATTTCGCTATACTAGTTATAAAAAGATTTCTCTTTTGTGTTAGTTTGCTTTTTACAAGAAATACAATTACATAGGTAAACTTAAAAAGCCTAACCTTATCTAAATATTAAATTCGATCCTAATCGTTAGAGACGTTTCCGAGATATGCAAAATAAATAAATTTATACGTGTACAAAAATTATTTGGTTAGTAGTATAATATTTATAAACATGAATGACTGAATATTTATTTATTGTGTGATTCCAGATTCGAAGGCGTGGCAACCCTAATGCAGGGCCGTAGTAAAATGCAAACGTTGCTCGTGATCGTATTGACAGATGTACTGTTCTTCTTACACGACAACAACAACAAGTATACGTTTTTTACACCTGACAATAAGGTTAATATTATTTTGGTTTTATAATGGTTCATATGATATACAAAATTACCTGCGCATTTTATATTAGGGTAATAAAAATACACACAATAGGTAAACTTTATCATTACTAGCTTATAATATACTGGGTCGTTATCTGTTTTCATTTATTTACTTACTATAGCTTAAAAAGCTGTGTTTTGTGTATAATTAACTATGTCTTGTGTCATCATCACCATCATCAGCCCATTTTTACCCCACTGCAGGGGCTTAGGCCTCCCCCAGGGTGAGGAGGGGGGCTTGGAGCTTAAGTCCACCACGCTGCTCCACTGCGGGTTAGGAACTTCTTGTGTATATTTAACTAAAATTAAGAAATAACTCGATGGAATACGATTATAGTAAGTATAACAGTACAGATAAGTCTCCAATCGTCACTTTTAATCCAACCAGCATACAGTTGTAAAAGTATTGCACAGCTCTTAAATGTTTCTACAACCTTCACAGTGGAAACCCTAACTGCGGAGCCAAGGGTCGCGGGTTCGATTCTCGCCCGGGACAAATATTTGTGTGCATGGTCATGTCTATTTTGTTCCGTGTACGGGTGTAAAAAGTATACATATATAAAAAGAATATTTAAGTATGTTTACCAATTGTCTAGCACCCATAATACGAGCATAATACTTGCTTACTTTGGGAATAGATGGCGTTGTATGTGATGTCCTAGATATTATTTATATATTATATATACTAGCTGTAGTTGGTATCGTTCATGGTTGGTTCATGAAATTTTTAAATTTTCCGTTGTAAAATACAAGTAGATTGAGTAATCTATTTTCAATTGTTTTTTTCTGTTTTATTGAAACTAGACCGGCGTGGTATCACTGGTGAAATTGCTGGTACGCGAGAAAGCTGGCGCGGAAGGGCGTGGCTTGTATCTGATTTGCAGCGGACCCGCTGAACCCGAAATGTTTGAGTTGCGAGTACACCGGCCGAAAGACATCGCGGCATGGATCACTGCCATAAGGTAAGGTTTGATGATTTAAAAAATATTCTTACATAAATTGGAATTTATGTAAAAAACGCTTTGCAGTATTTTCTTATACACTTTTCGAATAGACTATCAGATCCGCGGACAGCTATTAACGATTTGAAATTATGTACACAGTACCCAGCCGTAAGTTAATGCATACGAGTTCTAGAAAGAGTCCAAGTAAAAATAAGTTTGAAAATAAAACAGGTTAACGAATGTTTATTAGAACTAACAAATGTTCGGAACCGTTTTAAATCGAGTTCCATAAAAATGATGCTCGGAAACAGTAATAAGTAAAAAATTCTAAAATCAAAATAAACCGGTTTGATTCGCGCTGCGGTCGTTTCGTGCGGTGAGCCGAGCGCATGCACAACCCTTTTGGTGTAATATTCTTACTCATTAAAATGGTTCCGTGCCAGCGTCCTATTTCTGTACTGTCGACGAGAGACTGACGCAAAATGATTCGCTTAGATTGTTAAGGGCATAAACCGACTGATAAACAATAATTTCTGAATCGTTTTATGTTCAAGGATGGCTAACTAATCGATATAAAATTTTCACCGGAATCCAAACTTTGTTCTTTTTCCGACTCATCAGCGCCCGCGCATACTATATTCCCTTAAATGATGTTCTACGATGTAATTCTATTTCGTACAGGGCGGCGGTCCAGCAATGTCCAGAAGAAGTTGAAGAAACTGAGGCGAACGCCCAAGCCGTTTCCGCTGAGGAAAGACAGCGGCAGCTTGAAGCAAGACACGAGAATATAAGACTGATAACGGGTAAGTGATTACAGGAGCTAACATTGTATCTTGTCCATTAGTTATTGCCTTGTTTGTTAGTTGGTTAGGATGGGATTTTATAATCTATTAGAGGTTCATCCAAACTGACGTCGGGCTTCTATTATACCTCGCCCATCGTAAACGTGGTACTCGTGATTTCATACTGCGATGCGGGAGAGTGTACGTCGCACACGTTCTGCTTTGAAATAACTCCCGATATCGTTTCTTGGACTATATATATATATTTTACGGCTAAAGATAGATGTGAAAACAAACCTAAATTTAGGTACCTATTCTTAAATTTATTTTCTAGGAGAGGCTCATGTTAAGTTCTTTCATCTTAAACTGGCTAAACTTAAGTATAGCCACAACCCCGTGGTTAAAAATGAAGAAGCAAATGAAAAAGGAAAGCTGAATAAAGATATATCTATTTTCATAATGAAACCTTTTTTATTAACCAAATATTATTTTTGGTAGTTATCATCCTCTTGGCACTTTCATTACAGTGTCAGTCAATCTCATTACAAAACTTAAGTATGTACTTTTGGAACTAAATGATTAAAAAAATAAAAATTAGTACACGATATACTAATTAAACTATTCAATATTGCATCTATTTTCGTAATAAAAACCTTTTTAATTAAACAATTGAAGACATGAGTGGCCAAAGGTCATATCTGGAAAAAATAAAATACCTGTTTTTTCGGTGTAACAAAGGTTTTATGATGCGCTTAATCTATTCCCAATGCTATAAGAGCAGTTTTTTTTTATAATTTTTAATTAATTTTAAAGAACAAGTAGGAAATGCACAACAAGGTTTATGTTAAGAGAAATTTTAAACTCTGTTTTCTCAAAATGTCTCTTTTGTGAGTTACAACCTTTGGCCACTCATGTCTTCAATTAGTATGTCTTGGTAGATAGTAGTGATGTCCAAATTTTGACATATCTGAAGTGACAGCTTATGTTTTTATTTCAATCACGCTTTTTCTCTTCGCTCGCTCACTCTGTGAATTGGCAAAGGATTCGATTCATACAGCCAACATTATGATTGAAATTCGTAGGTTCATTGATATGTTTCTAAAATCCTAAAAAAACACTATTTACACAAGTATTATTATACACTTACAAGTACTATTAGTAGTTACTCTTTCCCCGCTCACAGCGTGTCCATTGAATACTTATTAGCCGTTACGTTTAGGCTGATGCACACTTTAGCCGGCTCAAGATGAAATCATGTATCACAAATGAACATTATGTCGAACATTAGCCTCTCTTAAAAAATAAACTTTAGTTTAGCTGGCTAATCTTAAGTTTATTTGCATCTTTAGCCGTAACATATACACGGACAGCTCGAGCTGTTAATTAATAAAATAGTACACGAATCGCTCGAATAGTTGCTTGACAATAGTTAAAAACACTTACTGGAATGAATGTCGACTGCTCGGGAAATTGCTACTGGTGACTGCAAACTTCCAGTTTGTAATAGGTTTTTAAGAAGCAGTGTTTCTTCTTATTTTGGTGCGAAGACATAGTGAATATTTTAGCATGAATGAACGTTATGGTACGCATTCAAGGGAGTAGACGAACAAAGCTGTATCGAGTCGACTACTCGAGCAGTTTTTTGCCGATTTTCTGCCCCGTGTTGACTGCCGACGCGCGTATCGACCGCTCGAGTATGTACACATTTTCTATTTTACTTCGAGCTGGAGTCACTGCTTGAGGCTGTTGATTTGAGCGGTCCGTGTATTCCTAGACTTAGATATACAGGATGTTTTTTTACCACTGCGCATAATTTTTTCATATGGTTCAGTAACGTAAATAGAACACATTACCTTAAAGAAAACGAACTTTTATTTTCAATATTTTTTCAATCTGTCCGATACAATTAATCTTAAAATGTGGACACACACCGTATAGGATGATTGCGGAGGATGGGCGCGCATGGGCACAGCGGCTGTCGGTAGTGCGGGTAGGGTGATACGACATTTTTATGGATACATTTAATGAATTTTAGTTTTTTAATTTTTGAATAAATAGATAAATTAATGAAATTATATTTTTTATTTTCACTAAAGTACGAAATAAATTTTTATGCGCAGTGATAAAAAAATTTCTATATAAATTATATTAGGCATTTCAAATATTTTATTTTTATTTCTAAGAAAAGCTTCATCTAATGGTTCGACTGGATATTTGCTAGGAGGTGATTCATCATATTGAACTTTTCACATGTTATGTTGATTATTTTTTTTCACATGTTTTTCTAGGCAAAAGAATTGTACAATCCCGGTTAGAGAATCGTCATATGCCCCCTATCTTTTAGTAGGCCTATGACCGGTAAACGTTCACCTTGCACAAAGAAACCGCAAAAAAATTGCGTTTTTTGTAAATTAAAAAAATAATAGTATATAAACACTTTTATTCCTTTTAATTTTTGTGACTGAGCGCAACTTTAAAATTTTGGTCCAAGCCCATTAGTGGATTTCCTTACAACAACACGCTATCAGATATTAAAGTAAGAACACATTGGCAACGATTACATAATATTTTTGTTGCCGACTCGGCGATTATCCATTGTACATTATTTGACCTCATGCGGTGGATAAATTGTTAATGTTTTATTATCAGTAATATGATTTGGATTTTTTTTAGAGTTTTTATGTGAATATCTGGTTGAGTGCTGCAAGAAAATTTGCAAATCAAAACCACACTGTACACAAAGTTATAGTGCGACGCTATTCAATAAAATAGCGGAACAGGGTTATGTCAGTCTCTGAACAAAAAGTCTCAGACCTTTTTATTGACTTATTGTGTTACTTGAGTCTAAAGTGCAAAACTTTAGTCAATTTCGTTCAGAGGAACTAACAAATAATCATACAAATCTTTGACTAGCTAGTATGGATTTGTGGAATTTATTAAAATGCTATATATATATATAGAGAATAAAATAATTTAAAAATATATAGAGAGAAAAATATAAGTAATTTTAATTAACAGATGAAACACCTTGGTGGCACATAGAAGGTGAGGTCCGAATATTGCTTAATGAATGGTTTTTTTTTCTTGTGTTAATGTTTATGTTTGCATGTGTATGCTTGTAACCAATTTTGTCATTTTGTATATACACATACCAAGGGTTTATTTAAGAGTTGTGATTAAAGTAAAATACTAATTTAAAATAACTATTTAATTTAAAAATACTTTTCTTTTTCTCCGCGTTTTTTTTATCGCTTTCTGACAAATAGCATGTTTTATCTTTTAATTTAGTTTTTTTTTAATGATATCTGTTATATTAAACGCAATGTCAAGTTGTCAGTCGTAAATTTTTCTTCTTCTTAATAATGATTAAGAAGAAGAAAAATTTACGACTGACAACTTGACATTATGTAACACACGTGTGAGAAGAGCGCCACATTATATCAATCGTAGACTTGGCCTTTAGGTATGTATTATTATGTGTAAATATAAGTAAAGAAGAGAACGGGAGATGGCCTGATCAATAAAGCGCCATCTGTCGAGACAAAAGTGCAGTGAGGATCCCCACTCCATAAGTTTAAGTAGTCTAAATAGTTTCCCCGTTTAACTAGTTTTTATAGAACTCGCGCTATATGAGCGACGAAACTATCAACATCTTAAATCCCATGCGTAATTTAACCACATTAAGGGCCGGTATTTCAGTTCTCACTTATCCTGGGAATAGCATTGAGGGAAACAAACATTTGTAAATTTGTATTGGATTTTCAAAATTAAGCTTCACTTAACACTATTCCTAGGATTAGTGAGAACTGAAATACTGGCCCTAAGTTATGTTGTATTCCTGTATTTTGTGTATGTTGTATATTTTTTCTTTATATTTATTTTAGAAATACGTGCCTCATAAACGATAACATATTCTAAATTTGAATGTCTGTAAATATATTATTAAGTATATTTAAAATGACTCTTAGAACGCTCTTGTACAAAATTCTTTGTACGGGAAAGAATAGGGTAGTAGACTATTTTTTTAAAATTGTTTTATATGAAAGATTTTTCTAAATAACAGTGAAATAATTTAATAAAATAAATAATTGATAAAGTTATGAATGATTTAAACGTTCTTTTAAACAAAGAGGGCAATACCGCATAGCGTACCCATGTGTGACGTCAGGCCATTTAAAATAATGTTAAATTATGATTTGCAAGAAAAAGAGATAAAATTGTAATAGTTTATAATATCCGTACTCTCCAACCAAATATATTTTGTTATAGCATATGTAAAGTCTATTTTTATATTTTTCTGATAGTTATAATTTTTTTCAAATTAGTGAAATACCCTATTGAATTTTGTACAAGATAATTAATGTTCAGTGTACATTATATAATTTTTTTTTACAGAGGCACTGAGAGCTAAAGACAGGGAACACGCGGCGATACTGGAAGAGAAAATGGCTTTACATATGAAAATGGTCGGTTATACAACTGGCACGTCAGCGCTCGATATTCCCCATACAGGTGATTTTGTTACAGTAATTGTGTTTTGGTATGAGTATGAACGATGAGTTGACTTGATTGACGAGACTGACCGATTGGCCCCAACTGCAGAACCAAAGGTCGCTGTTTCGATTCCCGCCCGGGATAAATATTTGTGTGCATGAACATGTTTATTTTGTTATTGTAAAATATTTATAAATGTACATATTATTAAAAAATAAGAACATTTAAGTATGTATATCAGTTGTCTAGTAACCCATAACACGAGCATAATACTTGCTTACTTTGGTACTAGAAGGCGCTGTGTGGGATGTCCCATATATTATTGTTATTATATTTTAAATATAGTTGTGTGTATGCACAGGTCTGTTTGTTCCGTGTCTGGGTGTGAAATATCTACAAATGTCTGCATTATAAGGAATATTTAAGTATTTAGTTATATCTGGGACATTCTTTGACTGCGTCTTGCCAAATTTCGTAACTCTAGATCATTGGTCTTCAACCCGCGGCCCTTCTCGTGTAATGTTGCGGCCCTAAATTGGTTCTAACCTTAAACTATTATAATAAACGTAGGTAATGACTCGTTTATGTATAAAGCTTTCTTCGTGGAAAAAGTATCGGCATAGAATATTTAAAATTCTGGAAAACGGTCCCAGGTAATTTGTAAACTATAAAAGATTGCTTTTTTATTTTGAGCTTTTTTGGTTCAACATATATCTGCGAGGCTTCATATTCAAAAATTAAATAGGTACGCAAAAAATAAATATCGGAACCGTCTCTCTGATTTCCACCTGTTCGCTTGTTCGAGAAAAGAGGTGAATATTAGTGAATTAGTGAAAACCTGGCAACATCAAAAATTACATTATCATCAACGCACATCAGCATCATAATTGTTATTATGCCGATAATATATAGTTAATAGTTATAGTTAAAGTTAAATAGTTATGTATATTTGTTGCCAACACCAATATCTTTGTTTGATTTTGATTAAATACATCTTTTTTGTTCTATGCAAATTTTTTTACTCAGTTCTCTGTACTTACGGTCCTCTGAAAAATTAAATATTTTTCATTTGGCTCTTACGAATGAAAGGTTAAAGATCGCTGCTTTAGATCAACAAAATGTACCTTAAAGGTTTTAATTTACTTGCGAATATCAAAATATGCGACATCAATGGCCGAGAATTTAGAGACTCTTACTGCGGAGCCCAGGGTTGCGGGTTCGATTCCCGCCCGGGACAAATGTTTGTGTGCCTGAACATATCTATTTTGTTCCATGTCTGAGTGTAAAAAATATATTAAGTATTATATATTATTAAAGAAAAAGAATATTTAAGTACGTATATCAGTTGTCTAGTACCCCATAATACAAGCATAATACTTGCTTACTTGACGCTGTGTGGGAATTTCCAGGTATTAATATTATTACTAGAATTAATTCTGCGTCTGCCTAATCGTGTTCGCCTGTATAAAACTCGTTTGAACCTGCTCGGGTTGCTGACCGGTGAGCCCCGCTAGATTTGAATTCAGTTAAACAAATAACATGAAATCACCTAAAATGGAAAATATTTAATTTCGTAAATACTTCTTTTTTTCAGGTGTAAACATGGTATTTCCTGGCGGACTGGTTTTTCCTGACTACGTGAGGTTGGCGATGCCTTCAGCAGACACTCACGCCCTCTGGCAGGAAGTCAACAAAGTTGTTAAGGTATGCGTTAAATACATTGTACTCAATATATTTGTAATCATATTATAGTTCGCTTCAAACTTTATGGCGGATCGGAATACAACGCTATAAGCGTGCTTGCGCAGGTACAGTCATATGCCCCTCGCTCCACTGCGTTTCGCTACACCTAAAATTGGTTACTGCGACGCGACTTGTGCCTATGTTCGGATCTGCCATAAAGTTTGATTGTAACTGTACCTGCAGTGATACAACAAGTCTCTTGAATATTGTACAAAGGATAGAATTTTTTATATTGAATTGTATATATTTGAAAAACCACAAACTTCCTTAACTATGAATTTAAACCCTTTTTCACCTGGTCACAAATAATTTACTCTGACAAGAGAGGTGAGCTTCCATCTTAGTGCATAGGTACGTAGGTTGTGCTAAATAAAACCAAATTAATTACTTTTTTTTTATTTTGTACATATATTATACAAGAAATCTGCCTGTGGTTGAATATTTCCTTTATATTTTATTTGACTCGAATACCACATAACATTGCTTCACTGAAAAAGAAATACTGTTTTCATTTTAACCTTAGTCCGTTTGGAAAATGGCAACATTTTTGTGATCGGGAACTAAAAACAGAAGCTAATTGCCTTATCTTTATGTGCTACCGTTTGTATGAATATATTTTTACTCTAATTCTAAATTAGATTTTATCATTTTAACCATCCTTTGTACTACCACAGAATATACAGGCTGAGGTTTTAATGACCAGCCAAATTTTAATATAATGATCTTTGGTAGAAAACGGATAGCCGTCTTGTTTCCTTTTAGTATCGTTCTATAGAAAAATATTGAGATATGACTACAAAAACCTTTTCCGAAAAAACCAATAACTCTAGTCACCATTCATGCCCGCCACCCCATTCCGTTTCAAGGCCTCGGGCGCGTACGTTTACTGTAGTGCTAAGAAGGCAACCAAACGTTATAAAATAACACAGTAGATAAAATAATTTATTATGAAAATGTAACCCATATTTTTTATTTACGCAACGAGGTCTATTGGTGATACCTAATATCTAGGAAAATATTGGCCGGTTACTAAAATCTTACCTTGTATAATAATACATATACAGAAGGTTATCTTCGCCAAAATGTTTAAATAAATGGCGCCTCTCGCTACGACATAATAAAGAGCAATTCAGCTACTAACAGCGCCACTTACTTAGTCACTGAATTGAATTTCAAATCATTATTTCTTTATGAGGTATACAAAAAGATTTATGTGTCAGTCGTAAACCCTGTAAAGGTACTGCAATCTACTAAAAATTAATTAAACTTAATATAACTTATGCACAACAATTTTCTAATTTACCACATTATTCAAATTACTTACAAATAAATTATTAACAAATTAGCACACATAATATGTACAGTTGATTTTAATTAGGAGTAGGGATATAGAGAAGACTAGATTCTTTGAGCTTCTTATAGATTAGGTTTTACGGCATTTAAAATTACTTTTTAAATGTAGGTGGTAGAATGTAATATTTTTACTCATTAAATTCAAAATATTTTCACCTACAAGTGCCTACAAGCCACTTTACTTTCTATCGTTTAACTCTTATTCTTAATGCACTACTAAATAGCCGACTTGCCCATGTACTTGTGAAAGGTGCAAAGTGCGCTAAGCTAGTTACTATATAACTCATTAATTTGTACGACTGTACTAAGATGTACATGAATAATTTTCAGGACGCGTTGGAAGCATCTAGCGCGGCGTGGGGCGCCGGCGGGGGCCTAGGTCGCAGTACGAGTTCCGCGGGCGAAAAACATTCCGTTGCTTACGAGAGTCCCGCGCTACCTAGACGGGCAGACACTTTCGCGGGTTTTGATAAGAATAGACATAAAGGTTGGTTTGAATATGTCATAATTAGTATAAAATTTAGAGAGTGATCTTCTTTATTTTTCTTGTCGGATAGGCAAAAGCCTAGGAACTATACAACCATTTTAAAATTTAATTAGATGCAGTAAAATGATAGCTTATTGGTTGCCAGTTTTTTACGTAATAAAATCGATCTAGGTCGAAAACAAAAAAAAATTGACAATCAACTCTTCTGTTACAATGAAAATGTCAAATTTTTCTTTGACATTAATGACGAGCGAAGCTTCAAGTTGTGAAATAGGAAGGTACTCATAATTACGATTAAAAGTCAAGAAGTATAACAGAAGTAGATCTACTTTGTAAGCAGCGAGGGGAGGGCATAGTTAAAGAGAAGTGTATTTTTTAGCTAGAGCTTGTAGATTGTCTTGTAACATGATATAAAATCTTTATTTTTGAATATTTACTTATAAAACTAGGCCGCGATTTCATACCTGTAAATCCGACGATAATATCTACATGAAAACGCTGTAGCTTTAAAATAGAATACTACTCGATTTTTCTTGCTTTATTGCTGTATTTATATGATGGCGTTTTATAGCACAGTATGCAAGCTTTTATAATTTATATGTTTGTATAGGCGTGACGCTCCGAAAACCTGATGATCAGGGCGAGGATGCCGATGTGGTCGGCGACTGTCCGACGGGAGGCGACGCGGCGTTGAAATTGCAGCATTCTGTCTATACTCTTACTTGTATCGTTTGGCAGCAACTTACGACCATACACAGGTATGAACATTTATGTTTGTATGTAGATAGATGTGTTTTTTTCACACTTGACTAATAAAGAAAATGAGTCAGACGTACACTTTAATTACTTTGTCCTATAAGAGACATTCTATGACTGTTATCGAATGAATGTATTCAACGTTTTGATTTATAATTTTATTGTGATTCGATCGTTTTCCTTACATTTGTTTCATTGGTAGTTCGTGCTGTGAATTGTAACGTAGCAGATGTTTTATGTCTTTTTTTTCCGCTAAGCCTGTCGACCGACGTACTGAGCTTATATAGATGAAACTCAAATACGCGTACTGTGGTAAAACGCTTCGAGTTTAAGGAAATATCTCCTGAACACATTTTTACTGGGAGTAACTGCTTTAAGAGACAATGCTGTATCCTATCCCACAGTCCAATATGGTCTGATTTAGAAAAAAAAGGGGGAGGGGATATTTATGTATACTTTGAACGAGAACCTTATTGCATATGGTTTGTAAGTTATCCATTCTTATGGACGAACTCAATTCTGGCGCCCAAATCGAATTTTTTTTCCACTAAAAATTTGTGCTGTTTGGATTTTCTTGTTTTTTGTACATGTAGGTATATGAGAAATAACGAAGCAGACGTTTTCATTGCATATTTTAAAAAAATTAACAAAAATTGGAGAATTTGACTAATTTTCGGTGATTTCAAACAGCTGCCAGATTGGTGCTTGACCACTTGTGTGTCTGCATGAAGTATTTTCTCATCCCTCTAGTAAGTTCAAACACAGCCAAGAAAGTTTTGAGCTGTTTCCGCATCAGTTACCTCACTCATGTGACTTGGGGCATCAAAAAAGATACTTTATGCCAAGCAGATGGTATCATCAGCAGTCAGTAAATAACATAGCTCTGTAATATAACGGCTTAGCCAAATACAAGCTCGCACCAAATTTCTTGTTCACTCTGGAGTCGAAGCAAATAGCGTCTCAGTAAAAAGATGGGTATTAGAAAATCGAGAGTGAGCCCCGTATCTGCTTAGAACGCAACCGCGTCAACTTCAGAGTGAACAAGTAGTTTGGCGCGAGCCGTACAAAGCCTAATCAGTCGTTCGGGTTATGTGACGTAAGCGACGTCTCTTCTTAATCATTACAAACTGGTATATGTACATTGATGGTGAGAAAATAAAAAGAATAAATTATGCTATTTCTACCAATTATTCTTATTTCCAGTCTCGAAGCACAAGTGTGCGCATGGCGGTCTTGCGGTGGCGCGCCCCCTACTCGCTGTCACGATACTCAGTTGGAAGAGCTACGAACTGCGCAGGCGCGACTGTGCGCCGAACGTGCCGCTTGGGAGACACAACGCGCTAACGACCAACAGGTTTTGGACCAAGGTATATGTTTTACCTCGTAAGTAGGGACAAGAAATCATTATTTATTTCGGTACCTCTGTTGGTATCGAAGAATTTTGGTATTGCTGCAATGAGCGGATCTCCTTCGACGAAATTATCATACGCTATTTCAAACGTTACAACATGACAAGTTGATCGCTGCACTTTTTGAATTTTTAATAAATATCGATTATACCGGAGATGTAACAAATAAAATTTGTGACCCACGTTAACCTGTAGTTATGTAACTGAATGACGTCATGACACGATTTACTTTGAAAATTTGTAGATATCAATAAAACGTTTGCACTAATTAGTTTTTTTTTCATATTTTTGTAAAAAAAAAACATAAATCACAAGACGCGCTCATTGCGGTTAACTGAGGTAACCGAGAAAAACAAATAATTTAACTGTCTCTATTCGGGTTCTCGATTTAATATCGCTAATTGTCAACATTTGAAATTTTTAACCCCAAATTTTATTGTTTATTTGAAACTGAAAAGAAAAATGAGGGACCCGTATTTTCGATTTCGATATTTTCGATTTTTTAAGCGAACTTAAAAATTTCTTATTCTAAAATCATATAACATAACACCTTTTAAATGACGTCATATTGACAGATCGATCAAAATTTCGAACGATCGAACGCGAGACAATTGCAGCGGTACAATGTCCCCGTTTATACCCGCTGACACCTAAAATGTTCGATCAAAATTTCGAACGATCGAACGCGAGACAATTGCAGCGGTGTAATATCCCCGCTCGAACCCGCTGACCCCTAAAATGTTCGGACCGACCATAAAGTTTTGCTTGATCTGTAAAAATGGCGTCATTTGATAGATATGACGCTACTCCTAGATTTGCTAAAACAAGATTCGCTAGACAAAATGTACGAACCATTAGATTAATACTTGAGGTTGATAACGAAATGTTTTTTTACACAGAACGGCGTCAGTTAGAGACGGCGCGGCAAGAACTAGCAGAACAACAAAAAGATGTAGAACAGCAGAGAGAGAGATTGTATAGAAGATTAGAAAGATTGCAACAACACGGTGAGGAGGAAACATTTTTTTTTTTCAAATACTTTGAAATCAAATGACATTTATACCATCATTGGATCTACTTTTTTATTCTGATGAACTTCTATGAGCATTTATCTTTTATGTAAGTAGAAATAAAATAAAGGGCCCGTGGTCCCACCGATTTGACCTGCTGGTAGGACCACGGTACGCAACTATGACCCATGATCCTACTGGACGTAAACTTGAGCATAAAATCATTTTGAATGTGTTAGACTTCACAGTCTCAATTTTATTTTAAATGATGAAAATGTTAGACTTTAAAGTGAATTTTATTTTAAATTATGAAAATGTTTTAGTTTTAGTTATTTATTTTGTAAAAGTACAGATAAATATCAATACTATTTAATTGTTCCTAGTCCAGTAGGACCACGGGTACATAGTGATATACCGTGGTCCTACCGGTAGGTCAAATCGGTGGGACCTCGAGCCCTTCACCAAATAAAACACTAAACTTCTATCATGGAAAATAATTTTAATCATGAATCATATTTTCGATTGAAAATATGAAAGCTGTACGTTACAAAAATAGTCTTACTTAAAGGTACATTTTTACATTTTTAACGCTCTTTGTCGTCAATTATTATCCGTTATTGTTCATCAGGAGGGTCACAAGAAGAAATAGCCAGCGTTGGCACCCTATCGCCTGATTCGAGCATCACCGACACCACGAGACGGAAAGAACCTAAATGGCGGAGTGAGTTTTGATTAGATCAACTGATTTGCTTTGCTTTTGTTTTGTTAACATATCCACGACTTCATAATACCCTGCCTTACAATCTGTCCATTGACATAGAGAGAAAAAAATATTTGAAACTGTATAAGGTGGATGGCAGAATGAGCGCGCCTTGTGATTTTTGTTTTTTTATATAAATATTAGCTTCCACCCACGGCTTCGCCTGCGTGGACAGGCATTACGCCCTTGGAGCCGTTTTCCGCTCTCACCACTGTCCTCATTCCCTCTCACACTTACTCTCTTCTAACTCCTGCTTCCGTCTTTTTGTTATAATATGTATTGATTTTTTCCTGCTCTCATGTCCACTCGCATTACCATTTCAGACATATTTCCTATAGCGTCCCGTCACGGTTTCACGAAAGCCCTATCCCTTACTTCCCCCACAGCACAGCGCAGCGAACCTGTTTCGAGTTTACAAGGCTGTGCGGCTGTGGTTCGAATTCGGGTGTGTACCAATGAGTTTTTTGACTAAAGTACATAACTATTACTGACTCCGTGCCTCGGAGAGCACGTTAACCTCTCGATCCCGGGTGCCAGTAACACATGGCAGTCATTAAAATCCACCAAGCCTCACTGGAGCAGCGTGGTGGATTAAGCTCCAAATCTCCCTCGGCCTGAGGGGAGGCTTAAGCCCCTGCAGTGAGGCATAATGGTCTGGTGGAATGGAATGGAAGTGTTGAGTCTACGTGGTTCTCATTTAGTCTTCTAACTGAACTCTTTGTTTAGGTAATCGCGGCTCCACGGGTTCAGAATCTTCTGTGCCGGGCAGCGGTGTAGGCAGCGCACGAGGCGCTTCCCTACCTCCGCCGCAGCTACTTTCCGCTCAAAACGAAAGCCGGGCAACGGTACGAGCGCCTGCTATCACGGTAATTTTTGTATTACTATGCACTACAATATATAACAAAGAGCCGTAAACCCTGACGAGGCAAGAGCTGTTTTAATAGCGATTTTTGTGATGGTGTGGCAGGCGGTTGCATGCGCGTCGGTAAACAGCACTATAATCTAGGTTAAAAGAAGTCAAGGTCCGTTGTTGATCTAAATTGTTGTGCACCGCACTGGCGCCAACAATCGTGCAGAGACCATAGAAATTATAAAATTAAATAGTCATAATTTATATTAAAATAACATATTGGTATAAATAAATGTATGCCTTTTAATTTTTTTTAATTATATCATTCAATGAACACGAGAGCTTTAAATAGGAGGATGGGGTTCGAATATCATCATGACCAAATGCCAAATTCTATTATAATAAATTACAAGCTGTCTTAATATAACTGGATATCCACATTTGGAATTTTACTAATACAAAATCAGTTCGTTTAGCAAAATGCTTTAAAATTATTTTAAATTTGCATTGTATTAGTAAAAACAACGTCAAAAAAAAATCTACAAACATTTGGCAGAAAGCAAGGCGAACCTGAAATATGTTCGAATTGAAAATTTCACTTCAACACTAGGGGAAATGTGGTAAATATAATTCTAAAAATCTCATGTGGTCAATGAACAACTTCTTAATCGATACTATGATTGGTTCCGATATGATCACTCAATAAAACTAAATTGTGTATAATATTAATGGAAGTAATATTAAAGTGTTGAATTTAATTCGTTTGCCCAATATAGCAAATGGTGAAGCAACAGTTACCGCTCAAATTGGCGAGCGGTAAAACCCAAGGCTGTTCGAGTGCGACCAACGCGGGAACCGCGGCGCCGCCTCCAGGCTACCACCGTCTACACGAGTCACCCAGCGAGGTGAATTTCCTTCACTGTTACATATAAACACATCAAATGGAACAGTTCAGTTGTTGTCTCGCGACGGTAACAATTCGGCTGCGGGATAGTTGCAAGTAGCTGATGATAAAAAGTTTGGACAAATCCAAATCAGACCTCTTCAGGTTAGAAAGCTGTATCGATCGCGGAACATAGCGAAGCGACCGTCACGGTTTTCGTAGACTTTTTTACAAAAAAAAAACAGGCGAACCTTTCGCGAGATAACGGTCAAATGTCATTTACGTAATCATTGAAATTTAGAAAAATCGTATTACAAAGACAACTAGCGACAAGAGAATTTGGTAACGAATTTTTAAGTCTGACATTATAAAGTAGTATGACATAATTATTCACATAGATTAAATGTTTACAATCTGTTCAAACAATCTGTAGCATAGTACTACGCACGGATCATTGCCGCTCTGAGTTGCATTCGAATGACTCAATGCGCGGGTACAGCCGCGCGGGCAGCGAGGCGTAGTGGTGGAAGGCGGACGCTTGGCGCGCGCGAGCTAGGTCGGATAGCTAGCTCCTCCGCGTTCTTCTTTCATGCTACTGCGTCGCTTTCTATAAATAACTTCACAGTGGAAAAGATCCGTGCGTTATGCTTTAGTAAATAGTAGTAGATTGACAATAGAGACGACAATTTTATTACGATATAGCTATGTTTTTGTCTCAAACGAATTGAGAAAAAATAAATGTCGAATGTAAAATCTTTTTTCGGTTTAATTTCATTTCACAATATGTTGGTTACCAAATGTTGTTTGATTGTAGCATCTTTTGACAATATAAATTACCTATTGCGTTTTAGAAGATATTTTTTTTTTTAATTAAAATTAAATGAAATTCATTTGAAAATAGAGGATTATGTGTGAAATTTAATTTCAGTCTAAGGTCCAGTGACTCACTGTTTTTTTTTCCTATATATGAAGAACATACAACACCTTTTTAGTTTGTTTGTTCAACTAGATTACTATAGAATATTTGAGAGTATCTAATAAATGAGAAATACCTATTTGAAATCTAAGCTAAAGAGATGAAATGGTTGATTTTTCCAGGACGTCGACTATCCAAATGTATTTTAGAAGAATTATTAAGTTATTGTGTAAGTACCAATTGGCCATGTGAAATTCTTGAAATTCGTTTTTATAAAAAAATTACGTTTTTCAGTTATTTTTTGTGTAATATTTTTAAAAATTATTTTTTGTTACTTATGTAACATTATTTTTTTTGTTCTTATTAGAAAAATGTGTATGTTTTTTTTAGTTCCAGTTTTAGAACATTTTTTTTTTTCAACCATTTTCTCTTTTTGGCGTTGGATGTTTTGATTCGTTGTTGCTTCATATCACATGCATGATCATAAAAAGGTATCAAAAATGTCAACAGAGCTAAAATTGTATTTACTAGTACAGCGAAGTTAATTAACTTAGAACCAACCGCGCTTTTTTATTATCTTATTTTTTTCACATTTATTCGCCTTAACGGAAATAAAACTTATTTATGTTGGCGAAAGTTTTGTTTGTTTGAGTATAAATGTAACAGTCTGAGATGTTATTTTTGTGTTTGTGATTTACCTCCACATGATTTTAAAGCACAATTCACCATTTTAGCTACTTAAATTAGATTAACTTGCATGTGCAGTTCCAATCAAACCTTATGGCGGATGTGAACATAGGCACAAGTCGCGTCGCAGTAACCAGTTTTAGGTGTAGCGGGACGCAGTGGAGCGAGGGGCATATGACTGAACCTGCGCAAGCACGCATATAGCGTTGTATTCCGATCCGCCATAAATTTAGATTTTTTAATTTACTCGAACAAATTTGGTAGAACGAATACATTGCTAGTTTAACTCTCTTGATATTTTTATACCACTATAATGTGTATTGGTATTGTATAAATTACCGAAAGTAAAAATCCGCTTATTCAGTGCATAGTAATATACATAAAAATTTATATACCTAGCATATTTTGAAATTAACCATTCTGGGTTCTTGAAAGTCTACCAATGCTTGATTTGCAAAGATTAATAAAGTAGTCATCAGTGTGTATACAATAGAGAGTGCAGTGTCTGTTTTACCTATGGAGGCTTGATCGACTTATATCTCCCGGGGCGCGGGGCGAGGATTGCGTCTCGCGAGAGTTATAAATAGCTACGAGGCTCTGGATTCAGAAATAGAAATTAAATATTTACTGCTTCGAGACGCTCCTGGCTGACATGCTGTCATGACATCTACCGCAACCGCTCGCGCCCGGTAAGAGTGGTAGGCACGAACAAGCGATATGATTTTATCAACGGGTTCGGTAATTGTATATGTTTTTTTTACAGCATAGTGGTCCGCCGCTGGTATCACACACGCGCACGGGCAGCTCGCCAGCGCCTTTGCAATCTACACCGACTACGCATCATCTCAATAACAAAGCCACCAGGTTAGACATTACATATTACTCATTTTTACCCATGACTTTTTACTTACCATATCTTGAAACCGGGCCCCAGCCTAAAGTTATTGGCAGGCTGTTGTAAAGTTTTCTAATAGAAGTCGATTCAAAGAGTACACGAGAGTATAAACAAGCTCGCTCACACGGCCATCGCGTGTCGAACGTAGGATTTTCACATTTACATTTTTGATTGTACCTACAATGTTAGACCCCAGCTACTCCCGGACCCCTGGACTAGAGCCCTACCAGCCCCCAACGTTGTGTGGGCTATGCTTTTACGCAATGTACGGGGCTGAGTGGGGGGAGGGGGGGGCAATGAGTACATGGCACTTGGACCAATTTAACAAACGAAAAATTTTGTTTACATTGTGTTTTGTTTACAAAATGTTTGTGTACATGGCACTTGGACCAATTTAACAAACGAAAAATTTTGTTTAGATCAAAATTTTACAAAAAATTCCGTATCCGTATCTGGTAGCCGTTTATAATCATAGATGGCATATGACGACTAGATAGTTGCCTCAGTAACGACGCTCGAGCCGTTTATCTCTTGGCGAGCCGAAAATTGCCGAACATACCTTACGCTGTGTGTGTCTGTGTAATTCCACCAAGCGAACATTAAGCGCACTTAGGCGCATTTAGTAGTAAAAAAAACGCATCGAAATCACTCCAGTCGTTTCGGAAAAAATACATCTACTGCAGCGTTCTCTGGTGGTCAATAATCATGAAACTTATTTAGGAACCTGTTTTGAGAGAATACTTGTATAAAATTTCATGCAAATTGTTAGAACCAATTGCAGAGATAGGTGAAATAAATTTATTTATGCAAATGAATATATTTAAAAAAATATTTATAAATATATATATATACAAAAACTGCTCATATTATAGTATAAAATTTAAGAAATGTGTAATTTTTGTATCAGCCACCTAACGTATTTATTATGGTATTTGATGAACGATATAGTTTGTCAACCAGCATATTATTATATGAATTGGTGGTCTACGCCTCAACGTCTCTATATAATCTATGACATAACTAACCCGTACTTTTCTTTCGTCCAGGACAAACACATATCCGAAACTACCCGACAAGTTTCGTGTACGCTCGCCCGAACCAACGCCATCTCCCGCGCACCCCCCGCACCAAGCGGAGGAGGAGGTTATCTACTTCTGAACGAAGGCCAAACTGCGGTGACGTCATTGCACCGATATACTATAAATGACACCTGGCTACATCGATGACGGTATCGTACATGAATGACGCCATCGTTTCGTCGAGCCTGAGAGTGTTACGTCACGGTCCGAATATAGTCACATACTAAGTAAAGATTCAAGTCAAACAATCGTCGTAATAGAAAACATAAAAACGATAGGTTACGACTATCGGAGGCACTTGCGGTAAACATACAACAATGCGCTTTTCGTTTGCCCCTATCGTAAGCGGGGCAGGCGGCCAAGTGATTTGATTTGACCGATCAGAGAAAGCAAATTGCAATTTACGACCAATAAACGGCGCGCGCGCAACACAAGTAAGATTGCCCTGATTGGCGAATTTGAAATGAGAGCGCGGTTCGTTCCGGCGCATGCGAATTGTTTGTTATATGGTGATACGAAAACGTGGAAAATACGGTTTGATAATTCTCCTTACTGAAATATCGAAATAGAAATCGATTCAGCACTAAAAGCGGCAAACAAATTTTCGTCAATAGCCAGCAAACGAAAGTTCGATGATAATGCATTCTAAAATGTCAAAATTAAAGTACCTATTTGTTCAAATGGCGGCGTTACCTATTTTGTTCATATTTAGTCGATGTCAGTATTGTGTTTATATCACAAGTATAAAATAAATACATTCCATTTTAATAATTGCAAAATATGAGGGATTTTCTGACATCTAATTAAAAAAAATCTAGCTCGATAGATGGCGCTGACGAGACATGCTACTATAGAACATTATTCAGTTAAACAGAAGACCCACTCCAAATAATTTTTTTTATTGAGATAGCGCTGTCTATGTTAGTTGTCTATCTTTTTCACACAAATGAAGTTAAATTCATATGTGAAATGTCTAGTAGTGTGTCCTATCAGCGCCATCTATCGAGCTATTTGGTACTTTTTTTTTTAAATTAGCTGTCGGGAAATCCCTCATTGGTTTGAAATCTACCAGTGTTCAGTGTTGTCAATGCGAAAAAATTAAAAACTAGTCAAAGTACAATTTTATGCTCACAATTTACATTTTTATTCGGGCGTATCGATTCAGATGATTCTCGAAAAACAATATAAACGGAATTGACTATGTTTTATTTTTATTTACGATTAATACCTCCTAATGATAGTTTAGTAAAAAAAAAACATTTTGTCTGTGATCATTGTCATAGATTTAATTTTTTTTCTAATCGAATTTAACATGCTGGTAAATAGTGTACCAAAATGTCAAGAGAGATATGTTTTATTTGCTGTTCGACCCCAATTGCAATGTTTATGTGCATTTTAAGGATTGCGTACATAAAAAGCAAAACGGAGCCCTATTGCTGTCTCCGTGTCTGTCTGTCCGTCTATCAGTATGTCATGGATCTCTAGTTCGTAAGGGAATGAGTTGCAGACGCAATTCAAAGATTTTGTGTAGAATGTTGTCCTAAAACCAAATATGGAATCACAAATTAAATCAAATTATTTTTCCACATGAAAAAAAGCCATTTTTTTTTTTGAGTATGGAGTGTCATTGCTTAGAGCTCATGGAATTGAGAGTTGAATAAAAAGATATTTTTTCAAATAAAGAATTGGGGGCTGTCAAATTTGACAGTTAGAGACCATTTTTGTTCCGGGATCTATCTCAAAAAAATAAACTAGTTAGAAATTTGAAATTTATGTATACTATGCACCGTGTACTGTGTTTAAACGAAAAATAATATAATCACTGATTCATAATTTAAGAAGTTACCAAAACTAACATTATTTTTATGTTTCACAAATTGTTGCGATGCCTAGCTAGAAAAACGCATTGTTTACCTAATTAGTTTTTTAAGTTTTGGTCATGTACAGGGAACCCTAAAGGACAAGCCCCGAATCGCATTTGGCCGGTTTTTTATTCTTATTTTAAATAAATTAAAAATAATGTGTAATTTTTTATTTTGTTTTTGGTACCTATCTATTTTTACAATAATTTACACAATTACCATTTTTACAGCTTTAATTGGATACAACAACCTGTTGGACATAATTTTTTTTTAATCAACTATGTGGAGCCGAATACGAAGCTAATCTACCTCTCTTGACATTTTACCCTATGTTTATTAAGTATTCCCTTAGGTGTTCAACTAGATGTGTCATTCCAAAAATGGAGTTTTATAAGATGGCGTTTGTGACCCATTTTCTGGCGTCACCTTGTTATACTTTTTGTAATTTCTTTTAAAGCGTTTTTCATATTTATTTCGTTCATATTTGGGTTGAAAATTTGTTTTAATTAACAAATAAAATAAAAAAAAAAAAACATTCCAAAAGTCTGTCAAATAATGAAGACATTAGAACCTTTACAATGTAACCTATATATGTGAGATTCGTGAGTTTTTAAATTAAATATTAGAATATTTAAATTTTCTAGAGAAGGGACTATGTTACTTGAAACGATGGAGAGTATTCCAAAAAAATCGAACTAATATTTGCGACTTTAAAAGAATCTGTTATCTGAATATAGTAGTGAAATGTTAAACTTAAATCGACGGCATTATGCAGTAGTGTACCAAACCAAAAAAAAATTGAAGAAATACTCCACAATGCCGTTTATAGGCTATTTGGCTTATGGAGTTGTTATAGGATTTTGAAATAAGACATTAAAAAAATTGTTGTTGATATTGATATGTGAAGTAGGTTTGAATGAAATAATCAAAACTATACTCCATTATGAATCGTTGTTGAACTGTTTTATAAATTCTACATTTACTATGAGCCGGTGTATTGATTGCTACTTATTTTGTACCCTTTATGTTAAAAAAAAAATTACTAAAATTGTATGTCATCGTAACTATTCGGGTATCTTCGAGAAATGCGATTTTCGCATCCGACATTGCACACTTTTCGGAAGTTGTGGTGATGAATTAGGAAAAAGTTTTTCCCGATTGACCACCAGTAGTCGGATGGGAAATTTTCCGTCTCGACTGACCACCGATGGTGAGAGATTTGGTGATGAGATGGTCCAGAGCGGTAAATGACAGCTCGTGATCTCACAATGAAGTATACATCAGTATTTTTGGAACTAATTATACTTTCAAAAATGTGGAATTTTCGTTGCGAAACTAATGTTTTTTTTTCCGATGGCAACTATTTTCGTGAACGATCTGTACGCATATAAGAGGGGTCTGAAGGTCTTGGAATAATTCGAGTTGGATTTTCGATGTATGTTCATATAGTTTTATTTATTAATTAATTTATTTTCACCTGTTATACAGTCTCTCAAAAATTAAAAAAAAAAAAAAAAACTTGTAAACCTTGTAGATGTTTTAAAATTTTATTTATAATAGTTTTTTTTTACATTCAACAATGCGAAAAAAGATGCGGCGTTTTAAGTATTATTAATAGAAAACTTTCTATTGTTGTCATTTTCTTTTTGTTCTATTTTCCATAAACAATTGGCACGATACTGACACATATATTTAATATCCGATCCTACATACGAGATATTATTTGAATCGTTTTAGCCAATTTCAAAGAAATACAATAAATACTATGTATCAAAATTCAGACCTTCTGGCCATTCTTAAGGTTGTACAGTAAAAGTGATTTAACATCGAGTTTGTTACATTTATAGCTAACAGATGGCGTTTATCACACTAACTCAACTATAAATGGAATCATCGACTCCAAAGACAGAGTTTAAGGAGGGCTAGCAGTTTAAGTAGCTATTTTTATACCGGCCCAATCGTTAAAATCATAGTTATAGTCATAGCACATCACCATTTGGTAAATATTAAATTAGATGCATAAAATATATAGATAGATGTAAACCGATTTTTCACAATAAAGCTCTGTCTATAACAAATCTATAACTGTTTACGATTTCTACATATAAAATTGTTGAATTGAAATTTTTAATGGATTTTTCTACTTGTACCGTTCAAATATATTAAAATTCAATTTAGTATTATATTGGATATGTTACTTGCATGTTATATTTGAATATGATCTAACTGTGGCAATTGAACGATGTCGACGGGATATAATCTATGATTGTTTATAGCGGAAAATCATGTAATAAAATGTCTATGGTTAAATTTAATGAAAACAGGAATGTATTTTAATTAAGAAATTAAAAAAAAAAAAATACGTCGTTCAATCGCCGATACGTAGATTGACCATAGACAACGGAAGTGATTTATAATTAAAAAAAAAAATCTTTTGTGGATAGTGGGATCAAAATTATTACAAATGAAATTGCTTCTGTGGATCAACCCGAACTATGATTTTGTACAAAAAATAATCATGTTTATGAATATTGTAGAGTTAAATATTGTTACATAATTATCTTATATAAAACTACGTGACTATTTTTCGTGCATTTACTGTAATCCTTTTTAATTAGAAGAAGTGATATTAAAAAAAAAAAAAAAAACTATTTTTCTCACACGAACACCTTTTTCATACTGTGTATATATCGAAGTTGATGTTTGAATAATTGTTAATATTTAAGAAGCATTTCTAAATTGTAGGTTTTCTTAAAATGTATTTCAATATATAGGTATAATGTTTAATTTTTTTGTAATGGACAATGTGCACCCTTTTTCGTTATGTGGCCTATCAAAGTTGTCATAATTTAATTTTGGTGTACAACAGTACTTACCGTATATGTATGCGGCCCTGAAGTCAGTCACAGAAAGGTCGCAGTTACATAATTTCATAGAAGCGTTGCGGCGCGGCGGACGGATTTGCGCAATAGGGCGTGTGAAGCGCACTTCAAAGCTTCACATATTAGTTTTTGATATGGGACTATATGGCTATATCTTAAATTTAGAGAAATAGCGAAAAGCGTTCAAAGAAGTCAAGAGGTCGATTTTTGAGAAAAATAAAACTATATATTTACATATTTGAAAAACATATTAACCGGGAATCAAATCACTTGATTTTGTAAAAACATACATCCTGCATTATTGCACCAATTCATATTGTTGCTGATAAGAATCAAGTCTTGTAAAGAAATGTCATATGTAAAATGAAGGGAAATAATTTTTATTACAATTTTTTTCAATTACGTTCAATGGCTATACAATCCCATCTCAAAAACTCATTAGTATAATATAGCAATTACTTTACAATGTATTTCTTATCAATGATTAAAATTTTCGGTATTGTCAACCCTTATAACTTTACCTGAATGCGACAAAGGCATTTTTAGATTTGTAGGATTCTTGTAAAAAAATTGCCATTTTAGGCAAAAAACAGCCTATTGGTAAAATTTTGAAGCACATTCCGCAAAATTTAATATTTTCTCAGTTAGGCTAAGTTATCAGGGTTGGCGGTATTGAATTTCTGTAAAATATTTATAGGAATAATTTTGTGGATTAATTCAAGAGTGATCATAATCGAATAGGCAACTTTTTAAATTCAATTCTTTCAGTGTTTTTAAAGTTATATCCTAATGTTATATATTATGGCTACAGTATTTATGATGACTTTGAAATTAATGTGAAACTATCAAAAAGTGATTTAATTATTCTTTGTGCTCGGATTTATCATCTTTTGCTTTAAGATGAGTAAGTTTGTATGCATGAAAATGATTAAGACATAAACCTTACATGGAGTTTATAGGGTTTGTCTCAAATGAATTGTAGCACTGATTGTGTTTTGTCTATTTTTTATTCTGTAATCTATAAAATAATAATTCTGTATTCTGTAATACATATAATATACTGTAGACAAAACACAATCGGTGCCACGATTCATTGGACAAATTCTAAAATTCTTCAGTCTTCGAAATTTAAAGCAATTGTTTTTAAATTTATTGTAAATAATTTATATAGCAAATTGAAAATCGGAAAACAAAATTTATATCGTAACGACTTTGATTAGGCCAGACATCGCCCGTTCTTTGTAATATAGGTTTTAGTGTTCACTTAGGCTATGCTTCCACTACAGACAAAACAGTCTAAGAGAAAGTGTAATATTGTCCACACTCCCAGCGCAACTTTCCTGTAATGAGACGATTGTATAGTTTGATTACCGACTCCTTAGTCTATAATGTGCGCATAGCTTTATAAATATAATTTTTAGTAATTCGTGAAGTGTCTATACTTCAAAATCATCATGACAATAAATACAATAATGATTTATTTTTTTTAAATTAGGAAATATTAAGAGCAGCGTGCACTAACCCGAATTCGCGAACTTTTGTTGTACTACAGTTTACCGTCAGTCGTCTGATGCGAAATTTTTCTGTTTACATAAGCCTGCTAAAGTAGCATCAGAATAACGCTCTGTAGTTGTACCATAAAATAAAAACGATATCGATTTCTGTGACTACACTGTCGTAGCGTATTCAATGGGTTGGATAAAGCGAACGTAGTAAAATCGGTTAGTGCGCGTATGGCCAAATAGCGATTCCGTGATTTCGTTTCTTGTGCGTTCTTAGAGTCACTCAGTATTTAAAATAGGTTTAATATGTATAACTGCTGTGTGTACATGTTTCCCAGTTGTAGTGACGTTACACTAAATTTGGTATTGTAAGAAATGAAGCCTAATTTTTTTCAGTGTATATATTGTACATGATAACGCAACAATAACACTAATTACGGACTTTTAAACGCATACATGATCTCACGTCTATTTGCCAGTTAAATGAGTTAGCGAGATCCTTACTAATATTATAAACGTGAAAGTTTGTATGAATGTTTGTTTGTTACTCATTCACGCAAAAACTACTGAACGGATTTTAATGAAACTTTACAATAATATAGCTTATACATTAGAATAACACATAGGCTATAATTTATAAAGATACTAGCTTTCCGCCCGCGACTCCACTTGTACACAGATTTTAAAAATTCTTTCACCTATAGAAAGCTACTTTATCAGTGAGTAACATGGGCTATATTTTATTTTCAAACTAGCTTTTCGCGCGCGCCTACGTTCGCGTGAACTACGGTCCTTACTAGCTCTTTCACTTTATCGACATGATCAATCGTTTCATACGCCAGTGGCAGCTTTGGTAGATATTTTGTGGTGAGGCAACATTGAGCGGTGATGGTAATTTTGTAAATGCCTGATGCACTGCAAAAGCGGAGGCGCCCCAACCGAGCCCTAAAGATGTAATTGTATTGAGCTTTTAAGAGCGGGCTGTACGTGTAAACCCCCATACAAACTTTTTTAAACTATCACGACCGTAATACGCATTTTAATCTTGGTTTGTATTGAATTACTGTAATTTGAGTTAGAACTTTTGTTTTTTTTTTTATAACGTTTACATGACAACAACGTCTAGGCCCCAAACTAAGCATTAGCTTGTGTTTTGGGTACCAAGCGAAGACACCACATACATATAACAACCATGACCCGGTACCAGTATCAATATTCATCATATAAATACTGACCCGACCTGGGACTCGAACCCGGGACCTCCAGCTTCGCAGGCAGGGTCGCTACCCACTAGGCTAAGCGGTCGTCAACTAGATGTGTATAGAGTCAAAACTTCAAATTTTCTATATACATCCTACTCAGTGATAGAAATTTCGTAATAGTTATTCATATAGTTATTTGTCCTTGAGACGTTAAGCATTCTATTGTGACTGTTATAAACTTCAAACGTTTATCGTCTCACAACAGTTCGGCGGTGTCGATATGTATTTGGCACTTAACATGTTACTGATCGTTTGGTCTAGTCAAAAGAACCGGCAGCAGACTCAAACTTGGCAGGTTTGATTCCCGACTGAGACAAATATTTGTGTGCATGAACATTTCCATCCGATTGATGACTGATAGAGATGGCCGGGTGATTAGAGCCCCTAACTGCGGAGCCAAGGGTCGCCTGTTCGATTCCCACCCGGGACAAATATTTGTGTGCATGCACATGTATATTTATTCCGTGTGTGGGTGTAAAAAATATCTATATATGTATAATATATATTATAAAGAATATTTAAGTATGTATATCAGTTGTCTGGTACCCATAATACAAACTTTGCTTAGTTTGGGACTAGATGGTGCTAGGTGGGATGTTAAAAAATATATATTTGTTCTGTGTCTCGGTGTAAAATATTTATATATGTATATATTATAATAAAATATTTAAGTATATACTACCCGGTTACGTTGCTATTAAGATTGGACGTTTGGTAACTGAGCTGCATCGTGTGATGATTTTCAGTAGAATTTTACTTTTTAATAGTTTTAAGGCTTCAGATAAAAATTATCGATAACATAAAAGTTTTCAAAAATCAAATAGTAATTTCGTTTACTAAAGAATATAATTTTGTTAAATGTATCGCAACATTATTTTTAATATAATTCATCTTATTTATTTCTATCTTCGTCTGTACTGATTTGTAACAATAATATTCTAGTATTTTTTTGCGATTAGACAATGGCAACTCTCTGTTCGCTCTACTATCATCTTTTAAAAATGCTTTTTTTTTCATATATAAAGTGTCGTTTTAATTCTATAATTTTACAAAGATAACACTGCCAATTCTGTCATTATTGCTCAGATCCAAAACGTCTAATCTTAATGGCATCGTAATAGGATAATATATAAGTTGTCTATTACTCATAATACAGACGCTGCTTAGTTTGGGACTAAATAATCATGTGTGAGATGTCTCACTTATTATAAACAACACCGGCAAAGCCACCGTCTTGCACAACTTAAACTATATTCATCTGAACAAGCAATAGTCCTTTTCACTATTATTTTGCCTCTTATACCAGTTCCAAATCAATTTAATAATTTTAGAAGAACGTCTTTAAAAAGAATTCGTCACGTTAAAAACACGTACATTACAAGTAGTTAATACGTAAAGTGAGCAAACACGGACAGAGCGCCCATCTAGTCGAAGATGATTTGTAAATGAAATTCACATTCGTTCACCATCGTCACTAACACGAACCTCGTTCGGGTCCGCTTGAGGTCGTTGACATCTGTATATGTATGTACTTATATGTATTTTTGGTATACCCGTCTTCGTTGTGTTATCATGTACATTTCTTTTTTTTTAATCAAAATTGATTTACAACAAAACGGCCAGATGCAATGCATTTATGTAATGTGATCGTTCCTCGTAGGATAGTGAGACTTTTATCGTTCAAATAAATAATTTGGAATTTTTCTGTCGCTAGTGTAAGACTTATCTAACGTTTACTGCCTTTTTGCTAGTCTACGTCGTCCAACACTTAATACGTGTTTCAGATTAAACTTATATATATATATAATTATACGTACATTCATAATTATACGTACATTCGCGTATACTCAGAAAACCTTGGAAGTATATTAAATTTCAATTCGTGTTTACGTTCCATTTCGCGTGTTCAATAACTGACGTAGTAAATTTTCAACAAGTATTTTACAACAAGGTTTTTCGTTATGTTTATGTGTAGTTAGAAATACGTGGATACATAAATAAATACACGTGAGCGATTCAAAGTAGAACTTTATTAAGTTTTTTTTTTTAAACTCTTATTGACCATCTTCTCCATAAAAATAACTTTGAAGAATTGTTGTTTGTCACGTAAACGTCAACATAATTTGAAAAACATTTTAGTTCGTTTGAAATAGAAAGCTTCTATATGTTCTTTATAGATTAACAAATACCTGAGTTGCCAGTGGCGCCACCATCGGAAGCCAATTTGGTAGTCCTTGTTGTTAAATTCTACTGTACCTAATTAATTTCATTTCCTTAAGTTTTATAATAACGGATGGACTTGCTTTGATTAATTTTTTGTATGCCAAGACAGCTATGTAATTTCACGCTACTCAATGATCGCACTCCAATTGAGTGATTTCACTTAACCGTGTTTACTCAAGTGCACTCTCACGTCGCAGTGAATAATGATATAAGTTTAGTGTCGTTTTTTCCATTTTATATTAAATCGTAACTACTCTGCTATACTTTGTGATAAACTCTCTTATGTTTGAAATGCGTATTAAATATGTCGGTAGGATCTAGATCTTCGTTGCCAAAACATGTAAAAAAAAGCCGGGTGTTGGTCTGAACGTATAGTCCAAACTTATAGTGGGTAGAGATTACCGAACTAATCAAATAGTCTCAAAAAAATAAATAAATGATAAAAAAAGTAAAACTTTAGACATGTTTTTCTCGGTAACCGTTAGTTTGCGCCATCTACTCACTTGAAATTTTTGTTTAGTTTGATAAGCTCTACACGCTCTATAAGTTTGGACTACATTGTATAGGCAGCTGTGAGAAAAACAATAAAATAGGCAGCTACTTTAAATTCCATTAGTTTGAATTATTACCTATCTAGTACATACTCGGGGGTCGATCCAAGTGCAGGTCGACCCCCCGAGTGTTCTATCCTAAGAATAATGAATTGTTAAAATTTAACTATGTAAAGGCTGCTAGATACAATTTGGTGGCAGTTTTATAAACGTGCAGTGCAGCCACAGACCAGTCAACGACGCTTTAATAAACGTCAATATGAAAACGAAATCGCCAAAAAGTGGCGGGGTGCGGGAAGAAGTTCGGCTAGTTTTCATTGGCTCGTTCAAAATTGACAATTTAATGGCTTCCGACGTGCTTAGTGTCACTACATAGCCTTGGCGAATGCTACTCCCTGTCAAAGCGTGGTCTATAGGTTGAGTGGTCTGTGAGTGCAGCAAACTAATTTATACTTCAGACATAAAATTATAATGTTATATACATACATATGTGATGAGTGAGAAGTCACTTAATTGTTTATATATTGGACCATGTCATGCAATAATTCAAAATAGCTATGAATATACATATTTCGATATTTCTCTATAGACTCATAGAAAATCTTCAAAGAAGCTTCTCTCAACGCAATAATATGTGAAAATTGTACAAAATAGTTCTGAAAGTATATGTTTAAATAGATATCATTTTCTATATATTTAACTGTGGTTTGGTGTTCGATTGGAATATGAAATTGTTGAAATGAAACTTCTTAAGTTTCCGAACATGTACACATTTTATAGTTTGATATGTTATTGCATTACATTTTTCGATTACATTGAAAATTGTTGTATATTAGTTTATCTTTCGTTGCTAAAACCGTGCATTCCAAAAAAAAAAAACTAGCCAATTTGGATGTTTTCTTTATTTCATAATTTTGTTAATGTCATCAATTTTCTATTTTAATATGAATAAGAATAAAATATTAAAAAAATATTTTTATTAGGTTGAAACTATAAAAAGTGTATTACTTAGGTAATCGAAAGACGCGCAAATTGGCGCCCCCTTCCACTTAATATACTGTGTTCGAACGAAGCGTCTCTCGGAATTGTCTACGGCAACAATTCACCGAACATACTGATGGGCTTAGTGCTTGTGTGCACGTCACCGGAATACGGGAGTATGTGATAGCTGTGCTCGTGCGCTAGTAGACGTAAACGAGACGCGCTCCTTGCTCGAACACAGTATATCTAGTAGACGGTAGTCTTTCGATGATCTGCGTGTTATCACCGTAGGATTTCATATATGGCCATAAACAAGCAGCAAGTTGTACCAATTGACACAAAATTAATAGATTGGCTGATGAAATAACTACAAAAGTTTTTTTTTACAACCCTTGTGAGTTTTATATGAGAAAAGAATGGAAAGAAAGAATGAAAAGAATCATCACAGAGCATTGGAGTAGGGTTGGCATGTAGACGGTTACGCTATCCCCTTCAAGTATGAAGTATGTAGCATACTTAAGACAGATCTCATAATTTAAACTTTGAAATGCGACATCAAATCATACCAAATATGTAAGGAAAAGGGATGAACGTCTTAACCGCTTTCTAAAATGATATAAATCTGAGACAAAATTATTAACGTGTGCGTAATATTTTTATCTATATTCCTTGTGTGTTGACGACCGCTTAGCCTAGTGGGCAGCGACCCTGCCTGCGAAGCTGGAGGTCCCGGGTTCGAATCCCAGGTCGGGTCAGTATTTATATGATGAATATTAATACTGGCACCGGTTCTTGGTTGTTATATGTATGTTTTGTCTTCGCTTGGTACCCGAAATACAAGCTCTAATGCTTAGTTTGGGACCTAAACGTTGTTGTGATTGTGTGTGCTATTATATTAATAATTTTTGGGACGCGTGTCTCTGAACAAATACCGTCACACAACACCTCTAACTTACTCCATTCTCTGTGGTTATAAAATTAAAAAGGTTTGTAACATTCATACAGATGATAGCATGTTGTGTTTCTTTTATGTACAGAAGTTACTCAAATCGAAGGAGTTTAAAACTGTATACTTTCTATTGTTATTTTATAATGTGAGTTGAAAAATGAGAAATGAATTTTATCGAATGAGGTATTTGTACTATAGTAGGTACAGTGCCGTCAGTGGATGGCAATCGTTACAATCCACCAACCCGCATTGAAGCAGCATGGTCGATTATGCTCCAGGCCCACTCATGCTGAAGGGAGGCCTAAGCTCCTGCAGTGGGGCATTAATGGGCTGAAGGTACTACCTCAATGACTCCTCGATATAGAGTCGAATACTTGTATTGATTATATAAATTATCGGTACAGCGTAGTTACAAAGCCTAGTGTTAAATATTTAGATGTTGATCACAAATCGCTTACGTTGACGACCGCTTAGCCTAGTGGGTAGCGACCCTGCCTGCAAAGCTAGAGGTCCCGGGTTCGAATCCCAGGTCGGGTCAGTATTAATATGATGAATATTGATACTGGTACCGGGTCTTGGTTGTTATATATATTAAAAAAATATTTATATATGTATATATGTATAATAAAGAATATTTAAGTATGTATATCAGTTGTCTAGTAACCCATAACACAAGCATAATACTTGCTTACTTTGGGACTAGATGGCTCTGTGTGGGAAGTCCCATGTATTATCAAATCACAATTTAAATAAATATATGCAAAACACATTACCTTCCTTTTGACTTCGCCGTAGTCGGATAAAATGCTAAATCTGTTGAGATAGTACATAAAACCTCAATCGATAAATTGCAGTTTCTTTTCACAGATCTGTAAACAAACATTTTATAAGTTTTTTAGTTGGCACGACTTACTGCTTTAGATATACCACTTGAAACCGCTCTGGTACAACATTGATGTATTGTGTAGGTATTTATAACACTCATGCCTAATGTATCAACTCGAAACAAGTTTCAATTTGATTTCGTATTAATGAAAAATGGCTTTCAGTACTTAAAATAATTGTAATAAATTTATAAATGTAAGTCGTTTCGTGGCAATATTTAAACAACAAGCTTTAATTGCTATTAAATGTATTTTTTTATTTTCCAAAATAATAAATAAATATATATACCTATTTTTATTATCTATTATGTTTTTATTTATATTCTAGGTAGTTTGGTGTGATGTCACTGTGTAATGTGAGAAATGAAAACGTTTGGTTACTGGTTCGAAAAGTTTACATGATTTTCTTAATATTTGATAAAATCCAGGTAATCGAACGAAATGCTTTTGTGATACACCCATGTCACAATAAGCTTTTTTTAATTTAATTATTTATATTATAGATCGAATTACACCAATTATTTTATTTTCCATTATAGTATTAAGAGCTTTGAATTCTTTATATTCTTTATTTATATTATCAAATGCATAATAGAAACAAATATTTTGTAACTCGCATCACATTATTGGCATTTTCATAACTTTGAATTAGGATTTTTTGTACCGATGACAACACATTGTATTATTGCTCAATGTTGCTCATTTTGATTCTGTGCGTTTGTATTTTGGTGGTTTACATATAATGTTCTTGATATTATTTGTTTAGTGTTTGATATATGAAAGTGCGGGCTCCGCTCGCTTTTTATTTAGCCTAGATGAATGAAATAAATATTTACTTAGAATTATGTCGTATTTTTATTGCTTACTACTTTGATTACTCCTTGGCCTACAGAAGACTAGATAAACAGATTGATTTGAATTTCCATTGACCAATCCTAGCGGTCAAATTCAGGAATACTGAAATCCGTCGAAGAACTAAAGTTGTCGACATAGCCGAAGTGATTAGCAAGCTGAAGTGGCAATGGGCCGGTCACATTTGCCGTAGAACCGACAACCGATGGGGTAGACGGGTTCTCGAGTGTAGGCCACGTATTGGGAAGCGAAGCGTTGGACGCCCCCCGGCCAGGTGGACTGATGACCTGAAGCACCATGCCGGGGGTAATTTGATGCGGAAGGCGGAGGACCGTGTGTGGTGGCGAGCCCTTGGGAGAGGCCTATATCCTGCAGTGGAGAGACACGGGCTGATGATGATGAATCCTAGCAGTCGTTAATAATTTTGGGAATATTTTACCAAAATGTTTCCATTGACTATCACCACTCGTGGCCGCCACTGAGGAGTATTTAAATCAAAAACTGTCCACCATAATTTTCTGCCTGTACCCACCAAATACCTGGTGGTATGTATGGTGGGTTTAAAAGGATACCACTCAAAAGAGATGAGAGACACACAAAACCTGCATTATACCACAGACTAGAAATCGAAATGAGAAAGTAATAATAATAATACATGGGACTTCCCACACAGCGCCATCTAGTCCCAAAGTAAGCAAGTATTATGCTTGTGTTATGGGTTACTAGACAACTGATATATATACTTAAATATTCTTTATAATATATATATATATATATATATATATATATATATATAACAACCAAGACCCGGTACCAGTATCAATATTCATCATATAAATACTGACCCGACCTGGGATTCGAACCCGGGACCTCTAGCTTCGTAGGCAGGGTCGCTACCCACTAGGCTAAGCGGTCGTCAGAAAGTAGGTATATATTGTAACGTTGCACTATATTCAGCAAATTAATCACATTAAAAACATCTATTAACTGCAAAAAAAAATTCATACAGAACCCACAAATTCTGGCGTGTAGGGTACAAGACTCGCATAGACCCAATCGTTCTTACGATCAACAGCGACCGGTTTTCACCGACCAAAACGGTCACAGAGGCGCGCGGCCGTTCGTTCGTCGGGTGATTGAATTTTTCAAATTCGTATTAACGGTGCAGTGTGATATTGCCTACACCCAAGCAAAAATTTAAAATACAAAAAATGAAATAAGTTACTTATGTAGTTCTACCTATTATATAAGCTGTGTGCGTTCCCCGTCTAGGGAGAAACGCAGTGCGACGAACCGGGAGCTGAGCCAAGCAGCCGCTACGGATAGCTAAGGCCGGTACCCTGAGCCGAAGAGAGATATTCCAGGTCTTCCTAAGCATCCATGCCCTTTTTGCTAATAAATCCTATAACTTTACTATTTTCATTCTCTACCCTCGGTGCAGCCGCAGTCGTTAGCCCTACGCTCACGTCTACAGGTTGCACCGGTGCCTAACTGTTTTGTCATGAATACCTACCCCTTTATTCAGTGCAAAGCACTTCTTGGTTTAGTTCTAGCAGCTTTAGTGATGTGTGTGTGTAGTTAGGCGATTTCGCAGTAACTATTTGGCCCTTTGTAACAAAATTTTTTGTTTGCATATCTATATTTTTTAATATATTTTATCGCCTTTCTTTTAAGTTTGTAAATAGTGAAGTAATATTATCCATACAGATAATGCTTGAAGTTACCATTTGAGAATTACCTACTGTTATTTTAAACTCTTGCTTTGTGAACTGGCTATAGTTTATTTTACTACCCTCAAATTTTTTAATATTTTTACTGGTTGATTTTGGTGTTTAAAATCTGTTATTTTACTGCATTATTAGTTTAAAACATATTTTTAGTGTGTTGTAGACCTTGACAACTGCTTGTTAGCCTTTTTGTACAGCTGATGAAAAAAAGTGTAAATTATTTGTATTTCTGTAACTGGAATACAAAGCGTACCCAGGCCGAAAATGACACACAGTATTAAATACCTTTTGCTACCAAAAACCGAGTTAACATACGAGGTTGCAATTCGCGGTGAATTACAGTTCCAATCAAACTTTATGGCGGATGTGAACATAGGCACAAGTCGCGTCGCAGTAACCAGTTTTAGGTGCAGCGGGACGCAGTGGAGCGAGGGGTATATGACTGTACCTGCGCAAGCACGCTTATAACGTTGTATTCCGATTCTGACTCGTGGCAGGGAGAAGGGTATTTAAGCTATGATCAGTAGTCGAACGAGACAATTTTTGGAGAATAAGGCAAGTGCGATTAGTTGCGAAGTGCGGAATGATATAACGGTATAATTTGTATTCGATATTGATTGTTCTTAATTTTCTTTGTGATTTTGTTTTATAATAAAATAAAGATAAATAAATTAGTGTTTTAGTGCATCCCAAAAAAATCCGAACTAGCAGCCCGTAACAGTATGTATATCAGTTGTATAGTACTCCATAATACAAGCATAAGTTGCTAATTTGGGGACTAGATGGCGCTGTGTGGGATAGGTATCCCAGATATTATTAACTAAGTGTGGCTCAGTATTTATATGAGACGTCTCTACGCATATTATAATCTTTTCCTTCCGGATACCAATAACTATACTTTTACTATAGCAAACTCGTGAACCTGAATTGCAGCCATACTAAGTAGTGTGACGTTTTATAGCACTGAACCTTCTACACGAGTTCGACTCAGAATTTACCGATATTTTTTCTATCGTAAGAAATGAGCGTAAATGCGTTTTAAAAATAGCCGACGGATAAAAAGGTCTAAACTTAATTTCCCATACCAGGGATCGGCAACCTTTTGGCATGGAAAAGCCAAGAGTTACAATTTAGAAAATTTCCAAGTTTTTAAAGAGCTACTAAAATTGTTCATTTCTAGAGCATTTGCTTGTAATATTATATATTTGATTTTCGATTTAAAATAAACTACGTTAAATATGAAATAGTGTTAATTCATACAAACGTTTTTAGTTTAAAGTATTTTAGCCAGAATTAATAAAATAATTAATCCAATAATACAACCACATTGATACAGAGATAGTCCCATCAATAGGAGCATTAGTTTTGCATATATTCTATATAACTTGTAGTTTTAAATTTCAAGCATGATACTTCACAAATTTTCATTTGTTAGTTAGCTTTTTATAGTTCCAATCAAACTTTATGGCGGATCGGAATACAACGCTTTATGTATGCTTGCGCAGGTTCAGTCATATACCCCTCGCTTCACTGTGTCCCGCTACACCTAAAACTGGTTACTGCGGCGCAATTTGTGCCTATGTTCACATCGGCCATAAAGGTTGATTGGAACTATACTTTACTTTTTATTGTATTCATGCAATAACGCTTGAGTGGCTGAGAGATAGACATGGTACTCGCTAATGGATCGATTGCACGATTTTTAATGGTTCTGATAAAAAAAAAAATTAGTATGGAACTGCAGAGCCGCAATTATATACTGAAAGAGCCGCGGGTTGGCGACCCCTGCCCTAAACGCATGCTATTCTTGAAGTAATATTTTTTTTAAGAATATTGCATTTATCAGCCATTTGGAGTGTTTCACATAGGCGCCGCAAGTTTATGGTTCTGTTGTCCTTGTTGACTTACTAGGCAAAACTCCATTCAGACAAAAAAAGTGGTGATTTTTGAACAACCACAAAAGTACTGGCCTAATGTATAGGTACATATATTTCTGCCAAATTAAATAGATTTTAATGAAAACTGTACATCGACCACATTCATACATAAAACGATAAAGTTTCTAAAGAACATCCCACATGATGAAAATTAAAAATTACTACAAACGGCGAGTTACAAGGCTTATGAATAATAGGTATTTACTAAGTAGGTAATAAAACAAAAAAGTTAACAATATGAAATTTTATTTTGTGAATTAATACACGTTTTTACTTAAATTAGGTTATTAAATTTTATCATAATTAAATCAAATTATTTTCAGTATTAAAAAAAACAACTAGTATTCCTCACAAGCATATTTCTATATATAATACCTATATATAATCATAAATAATATTTTAATAACAATAAATGATAAGCAATTCTAGGAGTATTTTCTGTTTTATTCATTGATCATTTTAAAATATATTTATTTTAATCAGCTATGTGAATTTTAAAATACATAATCCAAAATGTAACGTGTAGATGTCAGGAGTTATTGCCTGTTATTCTTTACATCTTACAATCAAAATTATGAGTTCAATAGGCTATTATGCATAGGATTATGAAGCAGCGTCCGCCCCCTAGGTACTATTATGCCGTATCAGCCCATTATACTCCACTGCAAGGGCTTAGGCTTCCCCTCAGAATGAGGCTGCTTGGAGCTTAATCCACCACGCTGCTCCAGTGAGGGTTGGTGGATTTTAACAACTGCCATCTTGTGATTGCAACTGAAACCGTCTTATCATGCTCTCCGAAGCACGGAGGCACTGATAATTATATGCACTTAAGTCAGAAAAGACTCATTGGTATATATGCCGGGGTTTCTGGGATTCAATTTGATTTTTGAATTGAATTTGTAATGACCTACATAAGCTCGCTCACTTATAATAAGGCACGTTCGCCACGGGACATACCGTTCCCAACGGCCGGCACGCGTGACGCGGCGCTGCATTGTGCTGTGAGGTTTTTAACTAAACTTCAAAATTTTATATCTTTTCACTCTATGCGTCTATTTTGATACAATAAATACAAAATTTTCTTTAAAATTAAGTTTTTATGGAAAAAAATTACTAAGAACATAATTGACACTTTTTTTATTGTATGGAGTAAGTTTTAATTTGTGTTATATTTTCGGATAAAATTATGTGTTAAAAAAATTGGTCCAAGCCCATTCTATGTATGGGTAAGTATAGTGAATAACTTGACAAATATGTATATAGAATGAGATCAATACAAAAATGAATAATTACCTATTACAATAAAAATTATTTTAGATGCACGAGTTCAACCCAAAAACTATTTTAGATTAAGCATTGTTTGTAAATTCTAGTCTTGTTATAGGAAGCCTTACATATAAATATTTCAATTGACAAAATCTATGAGCGCATATCATATATTATATACAGGTTGAGTAAATGAACAGGTGCCTCTATGACAGCTACCCTAACCGTTGGAGATGGGAAGTTTTGTTCTTAGAAATCCATCTTAAATTTTTGGACTGTATTAAAATGGCAATCAAGGATTTTATGAAAAACTCATTTTTTCGAAGATATTCACTATTTGCTCAAATAATTTTTTTTGCAGAAATGAAGCCACCTGTATATAGCGAACAAAGAGTTGTATGACACATTTTTTTTATGTTACTGGAAACAGACGAAACTCGATTTATGTTCCTTAGATTATTGACTTATTTTCCTCTGAATGACCTGAGAATGATGCCTAAGAATGTCCCATTTGAAAATGGAAAAGTTAGAGCAGTTGCTGTTCTGTTTTATTTTAGAGAAAAATTAATTACTACACACGACGCGATAAAATGGCCGGCTAGGTCACCCGACTTGAATCCAATGGATTACTTTATTTGGGGATATGTAAAAAATAACATTTATAAAAGACAATTTGATAATGTCCACGAACTACAAGAGACTGTGTGACAAACTATTTATAATATTCCCCCCAGACCATGCGCAAGGCAACACGTGCGGTCTTGGGTAGATGTAGAAAATGTATAAACCAAAATGGACTACATTTTGAACATTTAGATTAAATATCATAATATGTACTTATTATTTTTATGAATTTCTTAAATATTTTTTATAAATTTCACATACTGTTTCAATTAATTGATTGTTTATTTTTAATTTCATTCAAAGAATAAAAATCATACAGTTATGCTAAGCTTGAATAGGTGAAGTTAAATCGTTTCTATTATTTCCTGGGCATTACTGATAAAATTTATAATTTGAAACCATCTATCTACCTTTAAATACAATGCATTTTTTTTTAAATAAGCAAATCTGGATATGTGCGTGTGAAATTATACAGAGCAAATAACTTGTGTTTCAACACAAACATAAATCGTCGAATTTCGTCTGTTTCCCGTAACATAAAAAAATACGTCATACAACTTAATGTTCGCTATACACAGTGGATTAAATTCTGCAAAAAAAAATATTTTAACAAAATAGTGAATATCTTCGAAAAAATGAGTTTTTCAAAAAATTCTTGACTACCATTTTAATACAGTCCAAAGACTTAAGAGGGATTTCTAAGAATAAAACTTCCCATCTCCAACGGTTAGGGTAGCTGTTATAGAGGCCACTGTTCATTTACTCAACCTGTATACAAGGAAAAATTCAGTTAATACAATATTATTGTGCAGTATACACTTTTAAAAGTAGAAATAAAACAATATTATCAGTTCTTTACATAGACTTAAATATGTACTTACTGTGTACAATTGGACATTTGACTATTACCAAATAATATATTTATATCAAAAAAATATAAGGTGAATCGGGGTAAGTGTAGATATGGGGGAAGCGTAACTAGGCCCAAATGTATGATTTTTATTTATTTTAGGTAAGCTCCATCTATGAAATGTGAAAGCAAACAAAGTTCGCCTTTTCTTCCTCAGAGATGGCGTATCTACAATATTTTGTTAGGTTGGTAGGCTTGTTTTCGAAAACTGTCATTTTTAATATCGCAACAAGAGGTTACATACGGTGAGTTCAATCTTTTTTAATTAATATTTAGAGATGTTATATTTAAGTAATGTTCAACAGAATCACCTCTTGGAATGTTATTTAGTATATATTTCACACAGATTTTTATGTTTCTATTCATATTAAGTATCTTTTATTTACAGCCACACTTCCCCCATATTTTACTAACAGTGGGTAAAGTGTGTCTATTGAGGTATGCTACACTTTCCCCATATAACTTGTATGGGAATGCAAAAACAACGAATGCGCTAGTGATGTCCTTTTCTATGTTTATCGATTTTGTGATGATTCTGTTGTGTCTAAAATTTATGCTTGTTATGTTTATGAGAAATCTTTTTGCTGCAATAGTATAGGTCTGTTTAATGTTATCTGTTTGAACTCAGAATAGTATATATATAAAATTATGCCTATATATTTGTCACCATTTTTCTCAATAAATACGGGGCTATTTTGATGTCATTAATTGCGTTAAGGCAAAGTGATTCGGAGAAGAGAATGAAGATGAACATCCATAAGTAGTTACGTAGTTACAGTCAGACAAACACCAATATCATAAAGCTCCTCTTAGTGTCTAAACTTAGTAACTATGTTGTACTTTAAAATTCTTTGTGAAATTATGATAGGTTCAGTTTCTAAAATTAAAAACGAATTTGTGACTTTGAAAACCACCCTTCGTGACAGGCAGACTGCTAAATTAGCTGTAGTTACCGTCATAACTGTGCAAGACTGATAATCAATATCTTAAATTTGTTTATTACTGGGAATTGTATTATAGTGTCACAGAGGGTTCTAAGAAATAAATTCAGTAATTTAATTATTTCACTACAGATTTTTGTTATTCTTAGATACAAACTATGCCGCGAAATTACACACGTAAAACCACAACCCCTAATTACACCAAAGACGAATTGGATCGGGCAGTTCAAGCTGTAAAAGATGGAATGTCCAGTTATCAAGCAGCAAACACATTTAAAATACCCAGGTCAACGATTGTAGCCCACTTAACAGGTACACGAGGATTAAAGTCGCAAAGCTTGGGACGGTGCACAGTACTAAACCCTGAGACTGAACAAAAATTAGCCGAATACATTCACTACATGGAGAAGCATGGCTTTGGTTTGAGTAAAAAAGAAGTACTTGAAGTAGTTGGAGAGTATATAAATAAAAACAAAATAAAGACGCCTTTTAAGGATGGTGTACCCGGCCATGACTGGTTTATTGGTTTTTCTAAAAGACACAAATTATCCATCAAAAAACCCCAAGGGATTGAATATGCGCGCAAAAAAGTCTGTGATCCATTTATAATAAACGATTATTATGATCTACTGTATGCCACAATAAAGAACTTACGTTTAGAAAAAAAACCGGAGTGTATATGGAATGTTGACGAGACGTCATTCTCTAGAGACCCATCAAAGACAAAAGTGGTAGGACGCAAAGGTTTTCTTAGCACAAGGACTATCAGTACACCTGGGCGAGACAACACCTCGGTATTATTAGGTTGTAATGCAGCGGGAACAAAATTACCGCTTTTAATCATCTTCAAAGGAAAAGATATATGGGATGCTTGGATTCATAGTGACGCTAATTGTAAGACAACTTATGCAGCAACTAAACGAGGGTGGATGGAAAGTGAAGTTTTCGAGAATTACTTCCGAAAAACATTCTTAACTGAAATAGGTTCTTCAAGGCCACAGTTGCTTTTGTATGATGGACATTCAACTCACATTAGCATTGATATAATTGAATTGGCTAGAAAAGAAAATGTGACTATTCTGAAACTTCCACCACACTCATCGCATTTATTGCAACCCTTAGATTTAAGTGTGATGAAATCGCTCAAAAATGATTGGGACCAAAAACTTGTGAAGTGGCAAAGGTTACATGTAGGATTTAAATTGCCTAAAAATGATTTTTCGCGATTGCTTATAGAGACATGGGACAATATAGATCCTGCTATAATTATAAAAGGGTTCGAAAAAGGCGGCATTATGCCTTTTAACCGCAACAGTATACCTCAAGAAAAGTACGATTCGACAGCATGGGATAGGTGGCAACAACATTTAAAACAACTTATGAAAAAGCATCAGCCGCCTCCAGTAGAAGAATGCACCTTAGAAAGCCCCAATAAAATGATTTATTTAAGTCCTCAAAAATTTTTACCTACTTCCTCTACAAACGTAACACATAGAAAAGTAATGATTCGTGAGCATTTAATAATTCCACCCGGAGTAATTAATAATATCCCAACTATAAAACATTTTTATAAAAATAAAGAAATTATTAATATTAATGATGTAAAAAAAACTGACAATTATAAAATTATAAAAACTATGCATGATTTTGATATATCAAACAAAATTTCAGAAGATAATGACAAAGATGACTTGAGAACAGATGCAATTCTTAAAGAAATGACATATCCAAATAAATATAATAACATTGACACTGTTGACGCTATAAAAATTTTTGACCAACAAACGGGAACGGAAAATGTTCAAATGATTGATCAACAGGGCTACAAAAACAATAATATAATAGGTTCGATTGATGAACCCATAGCAATGGCGAAAGAAAGAGTTAATAAAAAGAAACACGATGTTTATTCTACACTGTCCACGTCCAAAGATATCCAAAATATTGAGGAAAATGCGTTGACAGCAACTGCGATTCTTAAAGAAATAACCAACACAACTTTATGTAATAACGCTGACACTATTCAAATTGTTGATATACGGAAGACAGCGGAAAACGCGCAGATAATTGAAGAAAAAGCTAATAAAGAAATTAATAAAAAGAAACAATATAGTTGTTGTATGCCATCAACATCTAAAGATTTCCAAACATTTGAAGATAATAACTTTAAAATAGATACAAAACCTATAAATCAGAATTTCACTTTCTCAGAATTAATATTGAACAGGCTTGCCA
Organism: Luffia ferchaultella; assembly: GCA_949709985.1. Classification (NCBI taxonomy): domain Eukaryota; kingdom Metazoa; phylum Arthropoda; class Insecta; order Lepidoptera; family Psychidae; genus Luffia; species Luffia ferchaultella. Next base: position 4,399,957 of record OX453264.1, on the reverse strand, counting down.
GGGAAGAACCACCAAAGTTGAAAAGAAAAAAAGTAGCAGAAGGCTCTGAAGTCATAACATCTGATATTGTTCTAAAACGCATGAAAGATGATCTCGAGAAAAAGGAACGTGAATTAGCCGAAAAACAACTTAAGAAAACGCGAAGAGATGAAATCAATAAGCAAAAACAAATAATCAAAGATTCTAAAAGTATTCCAAAAAAAAGAAGTAACATAAATAATCTTATAAACACAAGAAAACGTAAGAAAAACAGCCCAAATACATCAACAGATGAAAGTGAAACAGGTGACTGGTTCTCGGATAGTTCCATATCAGACTTTGAATCCTTTTATAAAAATTTGATTGATGAAGAAGAAAATTTGATTGACGAAGAGAATAATGTTAAAGAAGAAGGAGACATTAATGACATAAATCATACAGAATTAATAATTATGGAAGGCAAGTGGATTCTCGTTAAATTTGTAGCTAAGAAAAGTTTGAAACACTATGTTGGAAAAATAATTAATTTAAACCAAGACAATACTATAAAAACTAAGTTTCTCCGTGCAAAAAGGTCAGCAAGGGATAAAAGTACTACATTTTCATACCCTGTCTTAGAAGACATATATGATGTTTGTAAAACAGACATAATATGCACTTTACCTGAACCCGATGAAGGTCGAAGAGGAACCATGCGTTACAAGTTCAATTTTAATAAATACAATATACAATAAATTAATCGTTTTATTTTGAACATCACTAGCTCCCATATACGATATGACACACTTACCCCAAGAAAGTAAAAATGTTGTTTGTTTCTTCATCAGAAGCTTGTATTATGTAAAATAAGGTTCTTAACATAAAATACTCATGGTTAAACACAGTAATCAATTTCTTAATAGCTATTTAGATTACACACACAAGAAAAAAATATCTGTCTACACTTACCCCGAATTTGGGGGAACTGTAACTGTTAGGACTTTCTTATTTCACTTGTAATTTTTATATTGAAACATTTAAAGAGACTGCGGTTTGACTAAATGTACAAAATTATAATAAAGTTAGACAGTATATAATATATAATTTTTGTTATTTCATGGCCAGTAATTGGTTTAAATCGAAAAAAAACTTTACCTTTAACATTTATATGTCACACTTACCCCGATTCACTTTAACATAGATTTTATACGATAACAAAATTTATAAACAAAATCATATTTGGTTGAAGAATATGGAAATTATAAGCCATTAAAATTTTATCTCTGTCTCTTTCTTGCAAAACGATATTTAACATTATTTAAATGGTTTGACGTCACACATAGGTACGCCATGCAGTATAGCCCTCTCTGTTTAACAGGACATTTTAAAGATTCACAACTTTGTTATTAATTATTTATTTGTTAAAGTTCTTTCACTGTTATGATATATTTAGTAAACTCTTTGATATAAAAAAAAAGTCAGCTAACCTATTGTACATGTCATGTATTGTGTGTGTTGTAATGCATGCCCATTTTGACCACAATTTTATCTACAAAAGTCTTAGCTTAATTTTAATATTGTATAAAAAAAAACTATTATTTATAGGTGTCAGTTCAAGAATTTTATATTCGCATCCACATGTGATAAGCAGCTAGTAAACAATCATTGTAATTGAATGAAAAACTTCTGAAGTCATTAAAAATAAACATTTGAGTCTTAGACTATAATTATATCTTTTTTTTTTAAATACTCAAATCCAAAAAATAACATTATTTTTGCAAACACTAATTTTATGCGAATTTATATTTTTCACAAAAACAAACTAAATACTGAATATGAAATTAAAAATAAATATCTTACAACATATCCCTGATGTTTTCGACATTTTTCTCCCATATCTTACCAGTTCTATACAACCTATATATTTTATTATTCATAAGGCTTTGTCTAAACTTCAACATGGCACCTTCGAATTTATGAGGAAACATTTGCAATTGCGTTTCATTGAAACCAAACGGACTGTAATTTTTTAAATCTCTACATTCTGTGTACTTTTGTACGGCAAGTGTGTCTAACGATATAGTTTTATTTTTTGTATTCAATTTTGTAATTTCTTCAAAAGTCAGCATAGCATCTAAATTTCTAACGTTTATAGTTTTAACTTCTTGTGAAATTGTGTAATAATGAGTCTTTTTTGCTATTTCGGGGTACCCTACTTCTGAATTGTCATCATCATTTTGATTCAAGCAGAATAATAGAACATCTACCGATATAGCGTTTAGATTTCTCGTCGGATCGAAATCATCCAACACCGCTTTTAAATTATTATGGTATCTTGGTACCATGAATTCATCCCAAGATAATACGGTGACATGGCTAGCACTGTTATCATCCTCCTTATCAATTTTGAAATGTCTAAAAAGACAATCTAACTCTATCGCACTTCTTAAAATATTATACGATTTTGCAAAAATAAATGGATAATTCAATGGGAAGAATTGAATCTCCCACTGAGTTATATCTGATGGTAGTAGATTCAATCTTCTGATAATATCCTCGGATATAGTACTATCGTATATGGTAAAATGGTCGACTCCCATCATGTGGTGGAATACTAAAAACTCTATAAATGCATCCCTACTTACAAAAGGTACGTTATTCGGTATGACACAAATTGCAGGTTTTATGCTATTTATAAATCTTATACTACTATTCTTCTTTGCTTTCCTTTTAGTATTGATTTCGATTACTTTATTTATTGGTGCGTATATTGGATTAATGTTGTAGTCGTTCAAGTAAAAACTTATAGCTCTTGGTTTCCCCAAGTCTTTTACAATACCACAAGTAAATATATAAAGTCTATAGTCATTTATGCTTACGTGACGCAGAGTTTTGAATGAAAATCTACCAGGTTTAGGTCTTGATGCATTTTCAAGCCAAATGTAGCATCTGAAGTTAGGTTTCACGCTCGCTTTTCCGACGACTATTGTGTCGATCTCATGCGCGTAAGAAGGAGTTAGCTGCTCGTATTTCCGATACGATCTCAAGAAAGAAGAGTAAGTATAAAAATTTTCATCGATTTGCTGGAACATGGGGGGTGTTTCTCGTACCTCCATCGAACTATTTCTCAAGATCTCGGACAGCATAGTAGCGTTGAAACCAGGACCGCAGAACTCGATCTCTGATAAGCCCGGTTTCCCAAAGAAATTGAGAACTTCGAGTACATAACGTAATCTATAGTATTCGTGTCTGTAAATCAGTAAAGTTATAATGCTTAAACAACACACTATAACGAGTGTGAGCTGGTAATACTTCCTCATGATTCCTGTTGACGATTTGCGGGAGTTCTTCATTTAATTACCGATTCCTGTAAATAACCGAGTGTTATTCCCGTCCATTGAAAATACAATTAAATTATTGAAATATAAAATATGTATGTATTTACCTTATTATACATTGATAGATTAATGAAATACCAAAGTGTTCAGTTTAAAATCATTTTTGCACTACTAAAGTAAATTGATTGCAAACAACAAAAAAAAACAACCACAGAATTTTAACATGATAAAAACAACCACCACAACCACAAAACTAGAGATTAGATTACACCATTGACCATACACAAAACAACTACCACCACACACCACACCACACAGTCGTACGTCGTACCTACTATGTAGATTCAGGACTGTGCACTCATGAACCTGTGTAATACAAAAATGAAACCTTTGCGTTATGCATAAGGTTTACTTTAAATTGTAATTTGGTAAAAAGGCAAAATGAGTTTATATAATTTTTTGTTTAGCTACATATATTTAGAAAAATGAGTTTGTAGTAAATAGCTACTGGTGAGTCTCTTTGTCTCTTTCTAACACTCGCCATTAGAAAAAAAATTTCATCTAGTAGGTTCTTTATCAATTGTTATCAATTTTTATATATACGAATACTCGTATAATATCTATTTCCTGTGACTTCTGGTTTTTTACATATCTCTTGGTATTTGGATGATAATAGTATTTTAGCAACTTATTATGTTACATTTTACAAATTATTTAAAATTTTCTATAATTTTTTTATTTTAATTATATATTATATTTTAATTATTTATAATAACATTTTCAGTATTGACGATGCATAAAACGGAAATAGGAAAAGTCGATGATCTCTGTACAGAGTCTGATACATACGTAAATTGTTCTTAGAATAGGATATTAGATTGAAAATAAAATCGAAACAGTCAAACAGATGTTAAGTTTCCTCGGAATTTCCACATTTCACATATATTTTGTTTCTTATAAGTAGGTACCTATATAAAATTACTTGTTTTGTTAATAATAAATATCAATTGATTTGGATCACTGGTGTATGTTTTTCACTCGATAACTATACAGATGTACGTATATTTGTAGGATTATATATTGAAAACTGTTAAACCAATTTTTAAGAATGTTTCAAATATGGGTTTTAATTTACTAAATTATGACTTAAGTTATTGAAACGGACATACAAAAATCTTTATACTCATATAAAAAAAAGTTTACATCAGTGTCACAGGCACATGATAGACTTAGAGAATTTTGTTCGATCATAGTCGAAAATCAAAAAGTCCTGTTATGGTCCTCTTTATCCTACGTAACTGTGTCACCCTAATCAGAAAGAGATAGTATGGTATCCACTAACGTCCTGGTTTCTTTTCTCTTTATAAGTCATTTTCAAAGTCAAATATATAGATCCTCAAAATTCCTATGTAAAGCTCATTCCAGTTGTACGTAGTACTTATTAGTTTCATGAACAACATAAATATATAACGTTGCTAACAAAATAAGGCGCCTGTTCATTATGGTTATATTAGTTACTTTATTATATATATTATTGTATAGTTCACAGAAATTCGATGAATACTACAGAGCAATATATCACCCGTCCGTATTTATTTCGTTGTTTTACTCACAAACTAGTTTTACTTTATTCCTTGTGGTTATCCAGTCGACATTATTTACTATAACAACACAACGAACAAAATGTCAATAGCCTTCAGTGTGACCGTTTTTAGCATTTTTATGCCTAGTTCAGCATTTTTTTGCCTCTTTGGAATATTTTTAGCACACTAATTAAAAGCATATTTTGGCACAATTGCAATAAATGAATTGGTTCACTCACTATTATATATTAAGTAGGTATGGCAAAACCTTTATGATTTTTATGACAACGCTCTGGATATCGTTTTGTATATGTTCCCTAATATTAAATAAACTTGGAATCTCAGAAACAACGAATCGACGTGTTATGTCGTCAATTAAGAATTAACACTTAAGAAATCTAGTGCTACAGTAATGAGGGATTTTCTGACATCTAATTTAAAAAGAAAATACTTGATAGATGGCGCTGACGAGACACCCTACTATAGAACAATATTCAATTTTACAGAAAACCTACTTCAAATATTTTCTTTGTCGAGATAGTGCTGCCTATGTTAGTTGTCTATCTTTTTTACACAATTGTGCTTCTGTGCTCCTGTGCTCTTAATCAAGTGGTGTGTTCAATCAGCACCATCTGTCGAGCTATTTGGAACTATTTTAAAATGTAAAACAAAAACACTTCCAATAATGAGTACGGTGGGGATGAGGAATCAGAATAAAACATATACTTAATTAAAACATATAAATTGTTTTATTTCATAGCATATTTTTGGCTTTAATATCTACATGTTTTAGCATTTTTTAGCACAGGTCACCTTTGTTTTAGCACATGTCTTGATTAAAAAACGGTCACACTAATAGCCATCAAAAACTGTCATTCAATTCAATTCAATTCCATTCCAAAAGCAAGTCATCGGCATTTTAACGTATTGTTGATTTTGTATTAAGATTTTATAAAATTGCAATAAACGTATATTTCGTTGTAAAATGTCTTCCGATCGCGAGGATACTTTGCGGCAGTTTTGTGATGTCACAGGTGCAAACGAGGCTCGTAGTAGGTTTTTCTTGGAATCTTCTAATTGGCAACTTGAAGTAAGTCATTGTTGGTCGCTTAAATAACATTGTTTTATTTGAAAAAATGAAACAACAGGGTTTAAATGCAGTAACGAGGAAAATAATTACTATTCTTTTTTCATTTTAATTAAAACTATTATTTTTGTGGTGAGTCATTTACCTTGATTTTGTTTTCATTAAATGTGTTTTTGATAATTCTTATTACCTAGTTTATACTTGTTAATAGATAATCTACAGTCTAATTGAAATATTTCTTGATGCCTCATAAGTAATTATGGAATTTTACCAAAATACTGTTAGACCTATATAGTATAGTAAATTAGTAAGTTTACTATACTAAACCAATCTAGAAATACGGTAAAAGCATATGGGGTAGCGCTTTTTGAAACGGCCACTCGAGACGCATGAATAATAATATGAGGAGGGCGGAATGAAGAGGCAGCATTTTCAAATTTGTTTATTGCAAAAACAAAACCAAAGTAATATAAACTGGCTAAGTGTGTCTCCTAAAATAAAAATAAAACATGTGTGCAATTCACATGTGGTAGAAGTGAAACCTTCAAAAATTTTGGTTTCAAGATAATGAGACGAATGTAAATTTTTTTTTATTGTGATGGTTTCATTGGATGTCGTAATAAAAATTACATATGACACACACCCCTCCAATGCTTTTTTTTTCGATAATCGCGACAATATTTTGCATACGTTTTCGGCATATTTGAAGGTTTTTATTATGAATTATACGTACACATATACAAAACACCACGGTTGCTGTGATGCCTTTTCTCAAGCTTGTAATTCAAACTCCCGCTATGCCTTGATAAACACGAGTGGAGGGGGTACGAAACAGAGCACTAAGAGAATCACGAACATGAGAAACACTATAATGCTTCATATCTCATGTTCTCCCACGTTAAATCTTATGAATTTATGTGTCTGTCTCTTTTTTTACTGTTGCTTTTTGGTTTCACCAACTTTCAAATCAACGATACTAATGAAGTTTTCATTTCAAAAAATAAAACTAAAATACTCCACATTGCCTATATTTTCATAAAAAGTACTCAAATGTAATGTGAAAATTTTCAGGCAATTGCCCAAAACATTATTTTCATCATTGAAAAAATTGCACTCTATATATGCTACTGAAAGCGTACACATTTGCTGCTTTTTTTTAACATCAAAAATGTAGGATTGCTTTTCCAAAACTACCACCCTAAGAGGATTAATATTAAGAAAAAGAGGGGCGAGCTGAAGAGATTAAACCAAATTTCTGAATTTTAGAAATGCAGAAATAAGAAAAAAATGAAATTAAAAATGAGTAATACGGTATGTATTACTCATTTTTAATTTCATTTTACGAAGAGATTTTTGATGACACTCAAACTCAAAACACTTGAAACTAACACTAAATGACGAGCCACTCTTCTAATGAGTCGCAACTATTTAGATTTGGTACATAAAAAAACGTTTAAAAGAAATTCGTTCAAGGTAGGTTGCTTTCTCGCCATTTCTCAATTATAGGTAGGTTAGGTTAGTTTAAAAAATATACCTACGATAAAATTGAATATATGGGCACTCCGACTACTGTTCCAACCCACTAGGAACATAAAAATCGCAAATCGAATTTTCAGTTGTTACTAAAGTTAGGAAATTCTTAACATATTTACTGTTTTCAATTTATTTTAATGTTGAAGTCTATTCACTCCTTCCATAGTTGACTCTTTGATTATGTCAATGCAAAGAGCGAATTCACGTCGGTGGTAATAGGTATGCATTTTTCATTTTTGTTTTTTTTTGCATTTCCACATTTCTAAAAATTCTGAAAGCTGGTTTGTGTCCTCGTCCTACCATCCTCTAAATTAATATTAATACTTCCAGGGCAGTAGTTTTGGAAAGCCGTACCGAAATGTATGTGGATTCATTTAGAGAGAAAAAAACTTGGTGAAGCCTTTCACATTTTTAATAATGTATACATAGTCATTTCATTTTCACTGAAATCAACATGGGTGCGAGTTTACGTAGTTGCAAGGTCCTTGCACTGCTGATACCCATTCTAGAACTACTGTGATGCTACTTGCGTCGACTTCAGAATCATGGAAACCGACTGACCGACTGACCGGTTCACCGAGTAGTTAGAGACCCTAACTGCAAAGCCGAGGGTCGCGGGTTCGATTCCCGCCTGGGACAAATATTTGTGTGCATGAACATGTCTACTTGTTCCGTGTCTGGGTGTAAAAGTATCTATTTATGTATATATTATATAAAAAAAAAAGAAATTCAAGTATATATTAGAGTTGCACTGAAATTCGGTTCACCTTCAGCACTGCCGAAGTTTAGCAGGTTTTACCAAACTTTGTCTCCGGCCGAATTTCGGTTGGATATGCCAGGATATACCAAATGTTGGCCAAACTTCGGTAACTCCAATTATCAGCATAACTACATTTAAATACTCAATTCTATTTGTTTGAGTACCATTTTACTAATGTAGTATTGTATTTTGAACGTAAAAAGAATAAAAGCAATCAATTTCTACGCTTTATTTAAAAATTGAGATTGACCAAATGTAAGTTTGTTGTGTATATTTATGATTATTACTCTTTCTAGGTAGCATTATCAAGCTTCTACGAACATGGTGGTAATGTAGACGATTTACCAACAAACACATTACCAACCGAGCCTCAACCTGTCATACTGTCTGACAGCGACATGGAGTCTCCACCAACTTCACCGGTCAAGTCAAAAAAAGATAAAAAACCTAAAAGGGATCCTAATTCTAGATTTGCAACTTTGAGCTCCTTGCAACAAGATAGCTCTAGTGATGAAGAAGAAGGTAAATATAATGTATTGTTTATTGATTTACTACCAAGTAGAATTGATCATATAATTTTAAATATAAAATACAATAAAATATTATTGAATTATGATCTAGCATCACTTATTACAATTCAATTATTCACTTTTATTTTTGTAAACATAAATATGACATTTTATAAAAAAATATAAATTTGTATGTTAGTAATAAATAAAATTTATGAACAAATAAATCAATGGACATCCTTCAAAACTTTCCAATATGGTGCAAATTTTTTGGATTTATTCACAAAAGAAAATATGATTTTTTTAAGGTGTAATAACAGAGACATAAAAAGAAAATATGAAACATTAATGTTACGTCACTAATACATGTAGCATTAGATGATGTGCAATACGTAGAACATCGTAGCTATGAGTATTATTGCCTATGAAGCTGGAGGTCCCGGGTTCGAATCCCAGGTCAGGTCAGTATTTATATGATGAATATCAATACTGGTACCGGGTCTTGGTTGTTACTTGGTTGTTGTCTTCGCTTGGTACCCAAAACACAAGCTAATGCGTAGTTTGTGGCTTAGACGTTGTTGCGGTAGACATTATTATTATTATTATTAATAGTAGTCACGACATAAGCTATTAATTTCTAACAATCTATCATTACTTGAAAATCTATAAATATTAGGTCGGGGAAAAAGTCTTTTTGCATGTAGTTTGTATATACTTTTAAGAAAATCTCTTTGGCTGTACTAGTTGTATTTGGCTGATTGTAATACCATTAAAAAGGTTACATTTAAAAAAAAAATTTAGTAAAATATTGTTTCCCGCCGGTTTTTATTTGTTTTTCTTTCTGTCAAAATGAGTGAATCTAATGAAGAAATTCGATACATTTTAAAATTTTATTATAAAAAAGGAATAATTCAACGCAAGCTGCGAAATTTTTTTGTGACGTGTATGACCCTAATGCGGTGTCAGTAAGAGTAGCACAAAGTTAGCTTAAACGTTTTCAACTCGAGAATTTTGATGTCAAAAGTGCACATCGCTGTGGTCGCCCTGTCACGGCGATTAAAATAGACGCCATTTTTTTAAAAGTAGAGCCTGAAGATCTGGGAATTGACCACAAACAGTTTTGACCCATTTGAAAAAGCTGGGTATACAAAAAAGCTCAATATTTGGGTGCCACATGAGCTCATTGAAAGAAAACTAATGAACCGTGTATTCATTTGCGATTCTTTATTAAGACATAATGAAACGGAACCGTTTTTGAAGAGATTGTTAACTGGTGATGAAAAGTGGATTAAGTACGATAAGAACGGGTGAAAAAGGTTGCTGCAGTTTCTTGTTTTACCGATATCTCAGTTTTTATTCAGCATTAATCAAAGATGGAATTAATTTTTAAATGTTGTTCGCAGGTCAGGCTTTCTATGCTGGAGGTTCGGAACGCTCTGGACAGCAAATTTTAGATCCCGGGAAGGGTCGAAAAGACATTGTCACCGAAATGTTCAAGAGTGTTAGAGAGTGAGTTTCGTTCAACATACTTAAACTAACTTCTCTCAGCTTGTGTGGACATATATCACATCTCTATAGCGTTTTCCTGTTATCACAGCTATATACATTCAAAATCACAACTCAAACCTTTGGTCATACGCCATTTCATATCTTGATTAGTTTGGTATCAAACTTTTGACCTGATCAGCAGTAGTCTATTCTTTATTTCTTCAACTCATTTTAATACCTAGTTCATGATTGACTGAGCAAAAGATAGTGGGTAGGTAAGGAGTTTGATTCCCGCCTGTCACAAATATTTATGTGCATGAACATGTTGATGTGTTTCTTGCCTGAGTGTAAAAGTAGGTATCAGTTGTCTAGTACCTATAGTACAAGCTCAGCCTTGTTTAGGACTAAATGACCATTGTGTGAGATATCACAGGTATTAAGATTTATTTTCAAACATTTACGTCTGTTGTACAAAAATGCACATATTTAAACTCGTTTAGAAACGTTTGACGGCCAGCCTCGCCAAATGGCACGCGCTATTTGATCTGGGTTGTGGTTTCAGGAGCAGGTGCGTTTAGTCCGCCTCCGTTTATGTAGAGAAGGTTATACAGTAGACGAAGGCGCCTTGATCAATTTAAGATTTGACCAAGATAAGTTAATGAGTGGTCCACCATTTCAAAAGTAGGCTAAAATACCAAATTATAAAATTGGGGCTTATATCCAGAATTTAAGGTGTAGGGGCTGGGACGACACTAGAATAAAATCTATGAAGGAAAATAATTCCATAAAAAAATCTTACCTGAAATTATGTCCCAACAAATATGTTTTTAGGCGTGGCGCAGTGGCATTTGAAGATGAACCGAGTACGGCAGGTAGAAGGGGGCAAGGCGCTTTTGCTGGAGTTGGATATAGACTAGGTGAGGGTGAACATTTATAATAAGATATGTAAATAAATAGTGAACATTTATAATAAAAAATGATCACTATTTATTTATTTATTTACGCCAATCGGCATTATACATACTTATTAAATAAGTTAATGAGTGAACACAATCAAAGGAATTACAAAAGATAATACATGTGAATATTTTTTTGCAAACTTAACACATAGCAATTTTTTAACATCACCTGAGAACGACGAAATGCATCCTCCAAAGAAGCTGAGATCAGCAGAGTATCGGTTCACCAACCTAGCAATCCTTCTTCTGGGTCCATGATAGACATAGTTTTTGCGTGACCTTTCGACTGATAGCAGCCTTCTAGTTCTAAGCTCAGTTCGTGTTCAATAAATCAGCTCATTCGGGCCGTGACATGTCCATGAGAGATGCACCACTTTCATTCCTCAGTTACTACATTTTTACTACTGCAGCTAAGACAAATATACTTTTTAAATCGACATTAATATTTTATTGGAGTAATTGAGTAATTTTTAATAAGTTTTATGTAAATTCATTAAGCAGTCTGCAAAATGTACCATTGTCAGAGATAAAGTTTGTGTTTGTTTCCGGCGCATGTACTAGCGATTTACTGTATAAACCGCAACCGCGCCCGAACCCGCCGGTTCACCGTGAACAAGCCCTTATGACCTATGACCACAAACTATATTAACAATAATCAATGGCTTGGTAGTCATTGATTATTGTTAATATAGTTTGTGGTCATAGGTGTAGCGGTAACCGGCACAATGATCTAGGTCAAACGAGGCCTACTATTGTTTTATATCTTTGTGCTAGTAAAGAAAACCATTTTTTCAGATTTTTAAAAAATTTTTTTATAATTATGTTTTCGTAAATACTCTTATAGTTTCAATTAAGAAGGCGGTGTGCTACTAAAAAACAATAATAATAATAAATTGTCTGTACTGTTTATAATAATTTTGTAAATTATGTGGAATGATTTTTTCAGGTCAAACAGCCGATGATCATGAACAAGTGACTCCTTCAAATGCTCAAGATCAGGTGAGACTGTCTATGGCCTTAGGTCAAGTTCACTTGGTTGGGGGTCATAAAATTTAGATATTGACACTTTTTAACTATTATATTAAAACTAGATTCTCATTTTACCTCTATCGTGGTGCGAGCGCTAATACTTAAAGTGCGTTTAGACTACACAATCCTTGCATGCGAAATTAAATTGACAGCGATTTGACTGTTTAGTCGTTCTGCAAGCTAAATTCACTCAATACCAACTACCCAGCCATGCACTGTGCAGAAAAAAAAACAATGGGTTATAACGAAGGGATCACATATCGGCGAAAAGTCTGCATTGACTTAATGTGGTTCCTTTATCAAACTTGAGTTAGAAGGGTGCCATAATATTCAGGCTCCATTTTGGTACGAGGTTGTTGACGGACGTGTGATTTAATTGACCATTCCCAAATTCTTTAACTAAAGTCTGTTATAATTTATTTCGAAAGAATAGGCAATTTTAAGACTAAATTGTTAAAAAATTTTTTTTGGATTTTTATTTATGTAGATATATTTTATTGAAAATTCTTATAACGTGACGTCACAGGGTTGAATTATAAGTTTAGCCATTGCCGTTGCATATTTATAAAATCAATGACACTGTCACTTTTGACAGTTCTGAGACTGACATTGTATGATTGATGATGATTATGATTTATTTTGTTTGTCTGATCTGTTCATACATGTTTTGATGACACGAGACGCCATTTTCAAATTTAAACTTAATATAATTCTGCTCCGCGTCCTATCACTCCGAGCGTGATTCATCGATTGCGACCGGGGCCGCTATAGTTAAACCACCGTGGCTTACCTGACGAAATACCTGTTTTGCTTACACTTCACTTCTTCACTTCGCTTCATCAGCCTAGTTTTTGCCTTAATGCAGGGGCTTAGGCCTCCACCAGGGTACGGGGGGCTTGGAGCTTACACTTACTTTTTCATATGTCAACGATAATTAAAACAAAGGCGCATACACGGACAGACCGTGACCTGTTGCTACCAAGTCAACATCTAGTTCATGATTGACTGAGCAAACGGTAACGGGTAGGTTGCGGGTTCGATTCCCGCCCGTGACAAATATTTTTATGTGCATGAACATGTATATGTGTTTCTTGTCTGGGTGTAAAAAATTTACATATAAAAATATTTAAGTATGTATCAGTTGTCTAGTGCCTATATAGTATAAACTCTGCCTTGTTTGGGACTAAATGACCATTGTGTGAGATGTCACATATATTAAGATTTATTTTCAAACATTTACCTCTGTCGTACAAATTTGCAAATAGTTGAACTCGTTTGGAAACGTTTGACGGCCAGCCGCGTCAAATGGTACGCGCTATCTGATCTTGCTTGTGGTTTCAGGAGCAGGTCCGTTCAGTTCGTCTCCGTTTGTATAGAGAAGGTTATACAGTGGATGATGGCGCAATACGGCTCTACACTGATCCCAATAACGCTGAGTTCCTGGCTTGTATAAGACGCGGGTATGTTTTATTTGATTGATTGATTGATTGAGGTTATTTGATTGTTATTCTTAAATTGTTCTAAAATGTCTAATACTGTATAGACCACAAAAATATTTTTTTTTTCCGTTTAAAAGAAATAGTATAAAATAGTATTTAAAATGTAAACTCTTGACATTAACAAAACACGAGCCGCCTTGGCAATTTGTCTTGTGCCGTCAATGATGTTGCAAATAAACAAGCGCAAGGAGATAGCGTCAAACATCTTGATCGCTCTGGACTTAAAGTGGGCGCGGCTTTACGCAGCTACTGCTTCACAGTATGTAATTACACCTCAAAAGCGATATTTACGTTCCTTTATTTGATAGTATTCATCATATGAAACGCAAGAGTAAAACTCCTGTATGCCAATTATGCTTAAAACTGGAAAAAAATGTTTTTTTTTTTGAAGATAAATAGGTGGTATTACATTGAAATTGAATTTATTATAACGTATGTACAAAATACTGTATATTTTTATCCAAATTAGATTAAACATTATATTAACTATAAATTCTTGCCAAAGTCCTTTGCAATACACTACAATTACACCATCATTTGATACAAGACTGTTCATCATGGAGTTTGAAGGGTGAACCTTATATCCAGCACTGGGCATTTATTGGCTGAGCCACTGCCTTCTATAGTTACAAGCCGTGCTATTAGATTTGGCAACGCCACATTATCTGTCACATGTAGTCCGATTTACTTCGTCAGCTGACAAGATGTCATGATTTAACAATTGAAAATATGGGATTTAAATAACTAAATATGCATATGATAGTATTTAGTAGAAAATAGAAATAAGAGTACCTATTATATGATACTAGCACCTGCCCTTGGCTTTGTTTGCGTGTTATAAATGGATTTTATCAATAGAATAGAATAAATGTTTATTATATCTCATTTCGATTAGTGTTATTATGGTTTTGTGGATTTATCACAGGCTACCTATATCTTACAAGCTAATTTTATTTTATAATGTTCTACGACGAAGTACCGTTCCCTTGCAGTTTCTTCCTCTCCCTGGGTCCTACATAATCAATCTCGCCTGACCTGCTGGTGGCTAACATGCGGTTTAAGTGACCATGACAGGTATAAGTATAGTTCCCTGGGATCCTCCAGACTCCATATCCTCGAACCTACTCCAGAAATGATAAAAGTTTACTGTAATTTCCACCCAAACGTGTCAAGATTGTGACGTGAAACGAAAAAAGATTATGGTGAAACTATCAACTTACCTTGCTAATTATGAATAAACACGATGCAACAAGTAGTTTTTACCCCTGACTTAGTATTTTCAATGAAAAACTCTATTTACATAATGTTTAAATGGAAGATAATGTCAACTAATAGCCTGACTGACACCAAGGCTCGGATTACACGCAACGTTGCCAAACAATAGCACGGCTTGTAACTATAGAAGGTAGTGGCTGAGCCGAAAATAAATACATAAATAGTAATAAATGAATAGACGTTTCATTTCTTTAGTGAGATCCCACCGGAGTTGTCGAGCGGAGTGAACGCTGGTGCGGAGGTGCGTGTGAGTTTGGAAGACCGTCGTCATGAAGAGTGCCCGCGGCAAGCTTCCAAGCAGCGTACTTTTACAGGCAAAGGGCATTTACTTGGAAGGTGAGTTGTGAAGGCCTTCAACACCATGTTATATCTGAAATGAAATTCTTTATTTGGTATATACATAAACATAGGCCCAAAATTTATACTTATAATCTCCAAAATCTGCCGATGCTTAGGAAAATTGACACTGTTAACAACCAGCGCCAAAAAACTAAAGTTTCGTTTTATAATTAAATATATTTATACGATAAAATTAGCGGTGGCGGGCATGATCACGAAATATCAAGCCTTTGGTAAAAGAAAGTGGAGAGAGAAACTTGGTGTTTATATCTTAGTTGCGAGTGTGGTGGAAATCGCGACCGAATGTATCACGCAAAACTTTTGTAGATGGCGCTCTCGGCGAAGGTAAATTCGTTACATATTGTGACATATTTTGTGAATATATTTTTATGTATGTATAAGTATATTAAAATTCCAAGTTTGGTATGAAACTGACAGTCGATTTAGTACCGTAGCTCATGCGCCAACTGGCGAGCGAAAAGGGCAGTGATACAAATCATTGATAAGATTTCAGGTTTTCTGATAGAAAAAAAAAATCGGGCATTTTTGAAAGTGACCAGTAATATGTTGTATAATTTTCAATAGTGTATGACAAGAAAGCAATATTCATAAATAAGGGTAATGACGTCATTGTAATCTATCCAAGCTGAGCGCTTAAAAGTAGTGACTTAGGTTTTATAATATAAAAGTTTTATAGTGTAAACCAAACTTCGACTATTAACACTTTCGTGGGCGGTATCTGCTATAACAGTGGACGTGTGCGCACCAAAATGCCAGTACGGTTCTCGCGGTTTCCACTAGCGGATGTTTCTGAGTCGGCACGGTTATAACAGTATACATATAAGGGTATACATGGAAGTATACATGGAGTATACATGGGTATACAGAATATACATGGAAAAGTAGTCTAGTATTTTCACTGTCGTCTCATACTGAGAGAATGTTGTGTTACTGCAATTACAAAAGGGTTCCAAAGAGTTTTTTGTTCAACAGTACGGCTATGACCGTAGTTTATGATTGTATGAAGATTTTTAGTGCGTTAAATCGAACTCGAAGTTTCCGGCTACGAAAGTGTTAAAACAAAAAATACATATATATTTTGATGTAGCAAAGGTAGACACAAATTATGTAATTTTTCTGATATGACCAAAAGGTCATATAATATTTCCTAATATATAAAATATTATTATATGCAAAAAAAGACAAAATACGGGTCCCTTAATTTTCTTTCTAGTTTCAATTAAATCAATAAAAACTAAATAAATTTTTATGATTATCACTTGGCGGACAGACTGACTGTATAGAATTTTTTTAGAACTAGCTTATTTAATCTAGATTCTTTCTACAAGCTCATGAGTAAGCACTAGAAAATAAGATATGATTTTCAAAAAAGTTCCAAGTACTGACTAGAGTCAAGTTTAGTTATCCATTTGGTCATGAGCCTGTCCATGATTATTATAACGTACAGTTACAATCAAACTTTATGGCGGATGTGAACATAGATAGGCACAAGTCGCGTCGCAGTAACCAGTTTTAAGTGTAGCGGGACGCAGTGGAGCGAGGGGTTCATGACTGTACCTGCACAAGCACGCTTATAGCGTTGTACTCCGATCCGCCAAGTTTGAGGCGAACTATATCATTGGTTTTTGGGACAGTTTGTCTTAAATCTTCTATAATAAAAATATAACTTATTAAACGTTTACAGTCCGACGCCGCCGACAGTGGGTGCGACAGCGCCTATCGCGAGTGACGTCAGCGACCGCGCAGCCAATGAGCGTGCCGCACAAGCTGCGATGTCGCTTGACGAGACCCAGCCTATCACAACCATACAGGTGTGTGAAATGACCTCCGCTATACTAATGATAAATAATAAAAAACCAGCAAAGTGCGAGTCTGATTCGTTCACAAAAGGTTCTGTACCACCGTACAATATTAAATAACATGTTTCACGCACGGTGACCTCACTTAATTTTTAACTTTATTTTATTTTTATTCTTTGTTAGTAGTACACACTTTATGAAAATTTCAAGTGCAACCAATTATCTCACAACCACCAATCACCAAAAAAGTTAAAAAAAAAGATGTTTCTTGTATAGGGACCGCTTTTAGTTTTTAACTTTATTTTATTATTTATTATACAGGATGAGATTTTAGTCACCAGCCATAATTTTTCTAGATGTTAGGTATCACCGATAGACCTCATTACGTAATTAAAAATATATGTCAAATATTCATAATCAATACTTATATCCTAAATAATTTTTAACAAAATTTGGCTACATTCTACTTACATACGAAAGGGCGGGGCATGGGGGCGGGACGCGTGCACGTACACTGGCGCCCTCGTGAACGGTGACTAGTAATATTGGTAGTTTTGGGAATGGTTTACGCAGTCTTAACTGAATATTTTCCTATTGAATGATACTAAAAAGAAACAAGACGGCCAACGGAATTTTATCAAAGTTCATTATATTAAAATTTGGCTGGTCGTTAAAACCTCAACCTGTATAGCAGCGATAGTAAACACATTTTGTGATAATTTCAAGTGTCTACCATATTCGGTTCAGAGGATACAGCCCTGTGATAGACGGACGGACGGACAGCGGAGGATTAGTAATATGGTTCCCGTTGGTACCTTTTGGGTTCGGACCCTTAATAATATTTGTTAAGATCCAGTGAAAAATTCCAACCAATGTAGTCTCGCCGATAAGTCAAGACAAAAGACCCGACTGTGGTGAAAAATGTAAAAACCAAAATTTAGGATATAATATAACATGTCTTTAGAAATACTTTTATTTTCTCTTAGAAAAGTTAAATCTAATCTCTAAAAGTTAAAGTAAAATTCCACATTATTGTTTATTAAAAAAGTTAATAAACAATAATGTGGAAGCTCCGACTCCGGTTTAAGTTTTATAAAAAAAAAACGTATTTCTAAAAACATATCCTGAATCCTTTATTGTTTTTAACCCTTTTAGAATAAAGGAATAAAACAGGAGCATACGATTTAGAGTGTACATTCCTAGTTTGAATCGTGTATTTTATTCATCCGGCTGCTGGACGACCGGATGAATAATCTGGCTACTGGACGAATGATGTGGCTTTAAGACGATTGGACGAATAACCTGGCTACTGGATGACCGGCTGAATAATATAGACTAACAAATTTGATATTTGGCCAAGATAGATTGATGGTATACCATTGAAAAATAATAGGTTAGGTTTTGCTTGAGTCAATATATGCCAGGAGCGACAACTTACCAAAAAGAAAAGCCTTTTGATCCAAATCATTTTAGGCAAATAAGTAAAAATGTAGCATTCGTCCAGTTACTAAACACATAGATTCAGCTGTATTGGTTTAACCATAAACAAAATACGATCAGGCGTTCGGCTATGTGATTTCAGTGTCGCCTCTTCGTTGTTATTTACGCTTGAGGTGAAAGCATACTCAGTAAAAATACACTTGTCAATTTCAGTTTCGGCTGGCAGACGGTAGTCGACTCACAGGTCGCTTCAACCACACCCATACGGTCGGTCACTTAAGACGGTACATCGTCACGGCAGCACCGGTTTACCAACTCCAAGAGTTCGTCCTGATGACCACCTTCCCTAGCGTGGAACTGAGCAACGATGGCGTCACGTTAGACGAGGCTAAACTGTTGAATTCAGTTGTGGTCCAGCGTGTCAAGTAACGGGAAATATGAGACTGCGAAAAATTGAATAGACTGTTGAATGAATATTGAGTGGAATATGAGCGATGGTTGTTTATATTGAATTTAAAAGTCCGTGTAAATTGTATTCGCCAAATTAAAAAAAAACATTACACTTGTATGCAGTAAAATATATTTCCATTTCCATCAGCCCTTTTTATACTCCACTGCAGGGGCTTAGGCCTCCCTCAAGATGAGGGGGTTTGGAGCTTAAATCTACCACATTGCGCCAATGCGGGTTGGCGGATTGTAACGCCCGCCATCTATTGACAGCACCCGGGACCGACTGCTAAACGTGCTCTCCGAGGCACAGAGTCAGTGACAGTTAATGTACTGTCATTGGTACACGTCCGGATTCGAACCACGGCCACATAACCTTATAGATCTGAAACATGTTCGCTGCGCTCGGGCTGTAACGACACAAAATATATTTGACTATCTTTAATATTGACTTAACTGTTCCTTAAAATATTCTATTTAGTTCCAACGAACCCGTCGACAGGTTATGAGGTCATGGCCTAGTAGGGCAATTTCAAATACAAGTAAAACCTTTGGATAATTTCAGTTCCTTATTTTTTTTGGATTTTTCGGATTTAGGTCTTGTTATAGTACCAAATCTATTTTTATATATTGTAAAGTAATATATTTCAAATATCAGTGTACAATTCTATGATTTTGATGTCACTTCAGGAATATCCGGCATTTTACGAAGACATTCAACACAATTTAAAATATCAACATTAATTGTGTACATCTTAAAATCTATAATCCAATTTACTATAAGTTGTTCAAAAGTATCAATTATACCGCATCGTTCCTACTTCTTCGACAACAAACTTACCTATTAACTACGTAATTCCGAAATTAGGTCAAAGTCTTTACCCTGGTTCCACATACCTACCTATTTGTAAGTCCAAGCTTTCCCGAACAGTCGTATTAAGAATCATTTAAAACAGACAATAACTGATTTGACAGTTTTCACACAATATTCGATATTTGAATCTTACTGGTCCACGTACAATACGCGCCACCGGCTGTACACATTCGGCGATCGGAGACGAGTTCAAAATTCAAAATTGCCAGAGGCAGCACTATGCAGGGAAAAAAGAAGTGTACAACCGGCAGCGTTTTACATCGGTGGCGCGTATTGTACTCTGCGACGAAACATTTTGCGACGCGATAATGTTATCCACGACACAGAGCCGCGCGACTGCAATGCGCGATAGTACTCCACGTTATCGCACTATCGTGTCGCTCGTTGCAACTGAACCCGTGACGTCAGAAGAATTCCGAATTTCAGTCGTTCG
This sequence comes from Luffia ferchaultella, assembly GCA_949709985.1. Classification (NCBI taxonomy): domain Eukaryota; kingdom Metazoa; phylum Arthropoda; class Insecta; order Lepidoptera; family Psychidae; genus Luffia; species Luffia ferchaultella. The sequence goes on along the minus strand of OX453264.1, from coordinate 4,379,586 downwards.
TTCCATCGCGTGGTCAATCTTCTCGAACAAATCCTGTTGCGATCGCCGTCGCCGTCTTAATGTTAACCTATGAAAATTATAGAGTAAATAAATTTGACAGCGGTGTTTGGTTTTAATAGAGTCAGGAATGTCACTTCACAGTATCGAAACTGTTAAACGCAATTTCACGGGGGTGAAGACTGGCGCGCAGGGACCTCGCGAACTGAAGCTCGCCATCTTACACCAGCTAGCTAGAGTATGAGTGGTTAGACGGTAAATGTAAAAGAGGGCTTTTAGTCAATTCGTACTTTTATGAAATAATTACTAAGCAAGAAAGTGTCCAATGCATACGGAGAATTGCATTAGTTTTTTGGCATATTGACCAAAAAATGCGAAAGATAATGCGACAGCCATTCGTGAACTTTGATTATATCGACGCAATTGGTCCACGTGGACTAACGCACACATATTGAGTTGTCTTGTATATATACAAATGCAATCCATTAAACTGTAAAGACTGCTATAGGTTTGTAATTTGACGAATACACTTTACATTTGAATAAAAGTGATTCAAATAAAAATTTGTCGTTCATGTGATTAGAAAAAAAATTGTCGGCCGAGCCGTTTACAGTTTTCAGTGTAACTTGGCGTATAAACCCCTAATGTGTATTTTTCACTATAATTTTAGTGCTTTCTTAATCGCGGAATCGTTTGCCCAAATCAAGAAAGTAGTGGCGGCAAAAAAATAAGCGTATGAATACCTTATATGGACTTATTTCTGCCTTGACAAGGGGTAATCCGTTAAGTATGTCGCATATAGAGAGGGGGAGGGGTACAAAGTGTGACGAGCGAGATATACAAGAAGATTTTTTCGTCATTTTCCAAAGAATACCCGCCAAAACTGCCAAAAAATCAAGTGTAAACGGGATACTCACGGCGATGCTTAATTTTCGGTAAATGAGTTATATACATGGTAACAAATAATACAATTACAGTTTCGATTTCTACAATGGGGTTTCTTTCATCAACCGTGAATTTCTTGTTTTTTTTTTTTAAATATCTATAAAACCCCACATTATATACAGGGTGAGATTTTTATGACCAGCCAAATTTTAATATAATGATCTTTGGTAGAAAACCTATAGCCGTCTTGTTTTCTTTTAGTATCGTTCTATAGAAAAATATTGAGATATGACTACATAAATCTTTCCCGAAAAAACCAAAAACTCTAGTTACCATTCTTGCCCGCCGCATCATTCCGTTTCAAAGGCCTCGGGCGCGTACGTTTACTATAGCGTTAAGAAGGCAACCAAACGTTATAAAATAAACTGTAGATAAAATAATTTATTTTGAAAATGTAACCCATATTTTTTATTTACGCAATGATGTCTATTGGTGATACCTAACACCTAGATAAATTTTGGCCGGTTAATAAAATCTCACCTTGTATTGTTATTATAATTAGATTATTTCTTTATAAGAACCAGGTGTTTCATACGCATCAGTTGGTCCATCGCCCTCACTAACCATTGAACCCATCATTGAGCTATATTGATAAGGCAAAAGTAGTATAGAAAGTGGCTCTCATTTTTTTTATCTCACTTAAAACGTTTCGATGGGATATCGCGACGTGCCATTCGGCCATCTTCGCGCCTTGTCGGTTATTTCCGACTTTTATCTTACACCCATTGTATATTTATCATTTATTCTCAATCATGTTTTCTCTCTTTTCCGCAATACGTCAGGGAATCAAATAAATTATTTTAACTTATAAAAAATACTACAACTAAAATCTTTTAAAGCGACATGTTACTCTGCGATATAAAATGATAACTATTAATAATTATCAATTAAATCTGCAAAAGTCAAAATATAATATAATTTTTTCATGTAAAAACATTTCAATAAAAAATATTAATAAATTTGTTTGTCAGGCATCCCATGATGGTTCACACATTTTTTTTTCTAGGCATTAAGTAAACTAAACTCTCTGCTACTAAAAACTAAAGACTCTGATTTTGAGAAAAAAGTAGGTCTTGTCACTTAAAATTTTTTTCCCCCAAAAAATTTATTAAATCAAATCAAATCAAAATATCTTTATTTCGTAGTTATGTAACATAATCTTGAAATACGTCATAAGAGTGAATTTTATTACTTTGTGGAAGAATGTCATCACAAAGGTGCATTAAAAAATGCTGGTTCATCTCAGAAAAATACGCAAGAAACTGAGGGACGCTCTTTTCAACAAAATTATAAAAAAATTGAAACAAACTGATAAGCGAGCCGCTTACACCAATGGATTTACATCATCTAAGTAGTCTGCTACTTTATAATAAGCTTTTGCATAAAGCTTTCGTTTTATTGTAGTTTTAAACTTGTAAAGGGGCAGATCTTGTATGTCAGTTGGGATCTTATTGTAAAAGCGTACACATTGCCCTTTAAAAGATTTCGTGATTTTATTGAGGCGGCTGACATGATTAGCAAGTTTATCTTTGTTTCTTGTATTAACATTATGCCAATCACAATTTTTTTTTAAATAATACAATATTTTTTTTATGTACATTATGTTTTCAAATATATATAATTATATATATATTAATTAGTAGACATGTGTCAATCGTTCATTTATGATGATTCTATCATTTATGTATTGGTTGGCAAAATGATTCGCTTATTCGATTCGATCACACAATCGTTCGTCCATCCTCTCCAAACTCAATCATGTCCATTCAATCAATTCTGATTGTGATTGGATGATTGACTTGAACTGAACATTGATTTGGTATTATGATCGTTATCGATCGAACTAAAATGAACGATTGAATTGTAAGATTTTCATTGCAATCACCAATATATTTAAGTGATTCAGTCAAAATGATTCGATCATTCATGAGACCGACACATGACTATTAAGTATTAACCTATTAACTTATCATCAATCATTATCAATCAATTGGCTCTGTCATTCAAATGCTCGTGACCTCGCACCTAACCCAAATGGGTTAATGTGTAGTGCCTGGGTCAATTAGTGTTATGCGCATACCTACGACAATACGACAACTTTGTGGCGCCTTATCTTAATATCTTAGTTCTGATACTGAAATAAAAAAAACCTGTTTATTGTCACCGATATTTGTAAGGTGAAGAAAAAAATAAATTGTCTGCAAGTATAGTTCTAAAATATAACAAATAAAGGTATGAGGCGGACTGTATATGTATTATTTTAAATCCAATTTAATCTTTACAAATCAGCCAAAGACAATGTAGAATAAATTATTGTCTTGAATTCGAATAGCTTTTGACGGATCCCGTATATTGAAGTGGCAACCAAAAAGCTCACCAGTAGTCTTAATTTTAAACCAATTTTTAATGAAATAAAATCCATTGAAAAGTTGCGACGCGGGGGACCATTTTTTCTTAGATCGGGTAAACAAATATATAAATAATATCCATTTTTGACTGGCGTTTTGAAGTGGCGACGACTCTTGAAATATATTGTTAATAAAATACATGATCACGAGGCATTTTGTTTTGTACAACAAACGTGCCTTCATTTTGTACTGTATTGGAAAACAATTGATACAATTTACGAATTAATTATTGATAACAAAAAAAATATTATTTTCTTCACCTTTGGTTCTTTGTAGAGCAAAGTTTGAGTAGAGAGAATCGTTCTACATAACAATATGGCGACATTATTATGATGGAAAATGTAATAAATTTGAAAATTTACAAATATTGTTTTATTGAAATTAAATCTAAATATTTTTTATTCGGTGAGGGTTATTTTTAACCCCAGACGAAAAAAGAGGGGTGTTATAAGTTGGACGTGTGTGTGTATCTGTATATCTGTGTATCTGTCCGTGGCATCGTAGCTCCCAAACGGATGAACCGATTTGGATGCAGATTTTTTTATATGAAAGGTGAATTAGTCGGGAGTGTTCTTAGCTATGTTTGATATAAATCAGTCCAAGATGGCCGCCGCCATAAAATGGCAGATATATTTTTTCACTACGCCATCAATATGGGTATCAAATGAAAGGGCTTGACTAGTAGAATACTATACACTATGTCTAATTTCAAATCCAAGATGGCCGCCACCACAAAATGGCGAATTACATATTTCTTTCACCACTCCATCAATATAGGTATCAAATGAAAGGACTTGACTAGTAGAATACTATACACTATGACTAATTTCAAATCCAAGATGGCCGCCAGCACAAAATGGCGAGTTACATTTTTTTTAATAATATGTGAGGCCACTTGCCTTAGTATATGCATCTTTCATAATGATTATTATTTTATATTAAGGGGTTCTAGAAAACTGAAATACATACATAGATATTCTTTATAATAAATACATATATAGATACTTTTATACACCCAGACACGGAACAGATAGGTCCGGGTGGGAATCGAACCCGCGACTTTTAACTCCGCTGTTAGGGTCGCCAACCATTTGACCAATCGATTAGTCAAAATAACTTGCAAAGCCTATAAGCCTATTTGTATAATTTTGATAGATACCTCAGTTACGAATCAATCATTTCATAGATAACTTTGTTAAAGACAGCTAGGTCAGCCATTTGTTTGCGACCTATTGGGCTACAAATCTTAAATACTAATAATAAATATCACTGATTTTGTTTTCATACTCTGAGACCATAAACCGTAAGCATTTACAGAATTTTCGTTGATTTTTTTCTTTCGTTGAAAAAATCAATTATGTAACACTGAAGTACGCACAGATCTTTGCCGCTGTGAAGTTATTTACAGAAAGCTTCGCAGTAGCATAAAATAGAAATGAAGGAGACGTCGGATAGTTCGCGCTACTCGTACGCGAACCTATAAGACCTAGTCCGACCCCCTCCCTTCCCAAATCGTCTTACGTAATTAATGAGCTGCCCTTAACCGCTGGGAAAAAAGTTTTCAAGTTGCGACTTTAGATAATATATAGAGTGTCTTACACTTCAAAACCATCGAAAACATGAGCACAACGATAGACTCAAATTAGACAGACCAAACATTATTTTAAACAAATACTTTGTTAAATTACATATGCCATGTAATTTCAGAATCTTTATTTTCATTACCAATACGAATTTTACATGTGGATCCACAAAATTCCACTTTACAGCAAATATTTTTGGTGTATTTCTGCAAATTTTTGTTGTTACAACGCGGTATTTCTATGAACATACATGGTTGAAACTGAGAACCGGATATTGCAGCCTGGAAATGCCATAGCGACGACTTAGAAAAGGTCACGGGCTGACATCGGTTGTGGGTGGTCCGAGACAATTCGTTTACCAGTTAAGACAACCATGACGACACGACTTCTATGTAAGAATTGCTTAGAGCGTCAGAATGTCGATCAAACCAGGGTATTATCAAAATTAGTTAACAAACGCAACATAAAATAAAGCAGAAGTAGTCATTCTTGAGGTCAAGATGTCTGGACTGCATCTGTTTTACGTAGGTGAGTTTTAACAACTTCATCTTTTCGCGGAGATTTAGTCTCCAATTCCTATCTATACATACCTATATTTTTCAGATTTATCATATACCTATTACCAAAAAAAAGTTCAACCGAAATATATTTTTGTACAAGTACTTAGAATGTTCAAAAATCTTTTGTATGGCTAGTCGATGTCATTTTGAAGTGAAACAATAGGGTGTTTGACTAGTAATGAAAACATTGTCAATAAAATGTAAAAGTTGACTTCACATTATAACAAAATTATATTCAGCTAAGTATAGAACCTCAAAACTTTTAAGCTGTTAAAAGTTCATCTCTGTCCCTTTCTTGAAAAAAGAAGTTGAACATTATTTTAAATGGCCTGACGTCACAGGCCAGTTCACCGTGCGGTATTGTCCTCTGTATTATTTTTTTATTTTTGGAATCTATTACTGTTATTTCTCTGCACATCAAGCAACAACTGTAGGGCCTTTAAACAAGGTCCAGCTTGTTCTGAATTTTCTTCACATATTTGAGAACAAATCGATAATGCAACTTCTACAATTCTACTCATTGAATTAATAGTAATAAATAATACATGGGACATCCCACACAGTGCCATCTAGTTCCAAAGTAAGCAAGCATTATGCTTGTATTATGGGATACTAGATAATATGGTATACATAAATATTTTTTGTAATATATACATATATAGATACTTTTAGACTCAGACACGGAACAGACATGTTCATTTACTCAAATACTTGTCCCAGGCGGGAATCGAACAGTTAGGGTCTCTAACCACTAGGCCAACTGGTCAGTCAAATTCTACTTTAAACATGTTTTATTATAAATGAAACTGGAATAAATATAAGTGGAAAAGAACTACTTCCCAGAATAGTGGATGTAACGATAGCAGGAATGAGTAAAAGTTTTATTGAGGCAGGTAACCCAGGGAAGCTGAAAGTAAGGCTACTATTAAGTTCATCTTAAAAATCAACTCAACTAAAGAAATAAATACTTTTAGCTTGGCCCCAAATTGGTATAGACATTATAGAAGTGTATTTATTTATTCGTGACAATTACACCGTTATTGTTGATAATTAATATATGAAGACATGAGTGGCAAAAGGTCATATCTGCAAAAAAAATAAAAAACCTGTTTTTTTCGGTGTAACAAAGGTTCTATGGTGCGCTTAATCTATTCTCCATGCTATAAGAGCGTTTTCTTTTATATTTTTCAATCAATTTTAAAGAACAAGTAGGAAACGCACTACAATGTTCATATTAAGAGAAACTTTAAACTCTGTTTTCTGAAAATGTCTATTTTGTAAGTTAAGACCTTTGGCCACTCATGTCTTCATATGTTGTTCATAAGAACCTATTTTTTTTACGTAAAGATAGGTTCTTTTGTGAGTTGCAAATTAACTGAAATATATTCTGTCGAAATCGAAAAAAAACCACAGTTAAAATTTTATTTATATGCTAAATGCATACAATTAAATATTCACCATTAATGGACTTTGTAAACTGACAAGTTGACTTTGTAAAATGAATTGGCAGCATAAGTAACAACACAATTGGAATGTTTCATCATTTCAACCAACGAACGTTCACTGCTAAGTTTAGACCTCCAACCTAAATTCCACAGTGAAGTCTTCGGCCACCTGAGACCTGCGACATTTTACAAATCGTCAGTCCACCTAATTGTAGGTCGTCCCTCGCTGCGACGGCCGGTTCGGTTCGTGATCGCCACTCAAAAATCTTTTCCAGTAGACTACAGACAGAGACTTGCTGGGAAGGTTTGTAACAAACTAAACATATGGAAGTAAGATATCGGCTAATGTTGATTTTTCACTCGACGAGCTATGGAGAAAGCTATAGGTAGGTACTTGGAGTTTCTATGCAGGATAAGATTCGCAGCAAAGAAATTAGCATACATCGCTCGCAGAACCGATAAGGGAACCCTTTAAACGCGAGTCCAACTCGCACTTGACCGGTTTTTACAAGACATTATATAATACAGAATATAAATACAAATCGTCTGATAATAACACATAACAGCAAATAGGGACACTTGGAACAATTATATCCAACCCAATCATAACTTCATTGCCTTTGCTGTGGAGACGACGGGCTGTAGCAGCCAGCAGAGGCTAAAATGTGTTTTATATATATATGTCTATGGTTTTATATGGCTTCTGTGATTCAATTTATACGCAACTGTCAAATTTGTAATTGTCAAAAATTAAATAAGTAAAAACTAAATGAATAAAATATTATGAAGTTAAGAAGAAAAGCGCCGCACGGTCTTTTTCTCAGATATTTTTCCAAAATACAAAATTATTTCAATCGGCTACACTGACAGATGATCCAAGCAAAGCAAATATTTCAAGATTAGTCCCCGCACCGCGATGGGACTAACTTTCATGCGGAGTTTCAGTACCTAAAGTCGGTGAGGTATAGACTTTTGTTTTTAGTTTTAGTTTATTATAATAGTTTGTCATGTCTGTAATTTTTACACAGGTGTAAATTTACGAATGAAATAGAAATCATAACGTATGTAAAACAATTTATTACAAAACCACTCACCGTTTACCTAACTCACTCATTATTCTGTAAAACACTACAAATTACGTATACAAAATATATTCTACTTATTTCATCGCATTCCGAATGCCACCATGATACATTCAATTGTCACAATGTAATCAAAATATAGAAAAAAATAATCACATATATCAAACACATCAAGTATAAAACTGTAAATTTTAAATAAAAACCAAACTAAATTGACAGAAACAAAAAAAGAATCAACACAAGACAAAATTTACACGACTTTTTAATCATCATCCAAATTTTATATTGCGGTCCGAGCCAAGAACTCAGCCAAAATATGGAGATAGTCTAAGAGCACACTCCTTAAAATACCTAACATTCTTACGTTGCCTTGTCAGTACATTTTTTACTGTAGGTATAATGTATTACATAAAACATACTTTCTCTAGAGTAGGAGAAGGGTAGAAGACCACGATATTAATACCAAAGGTAAGCACAAACTTGCAATTCTTAGAATCACACTTCAATGCCAAATAATTATTTCGTGGGCAACTGTATTCCTTTTTATTATAGACTTCCAAAGAAAGTAGGTATCTACCCGTATAATAATATAATGTGTTTTTTCTTTATTATTACTAAGTAGTAAACTATTGAGATATGGCGCCACAAAGTAATCGTGCATCGTGACGCCAGGGCGTCTGGGTAATTGGCAGCCGTCGGCGGGATGCCTTTCTGCGCAACACCCGCGGTCGCCATTTACTCCTTCGTACAATATTTACGATTTACTTAGTAATCACGCTATACTGATAATTCTTTTAGAAAAATGATTATAATGAGATAATTCGACCTAAGTAGTACCTACCTATTATATTTTTCCAAATCTAATACATAGAAAAAAATTGAGGGCTGATTAAAAAGTCTACCTACTGTATATAAATGGAAGTGAGAAAAGTTTTTGGAATATACTTTTTATGATTATTTTTCTTTCTGTTGTTAGGTATATCCAAAAACTTCTCACGTAAATACGTCCGTCTGTCACTGTTTTTGAATTCCTGTAAACAATAACCATCAGAAAATACTAAATATTTTTTTTTACAGTTTTTAAAAGTAACTGCCAAGTTAGTTCGGTGAATATTATTTAAAAAAAAGATCACGTCTCAATTACTTTGTCTATTTAGCGTTTAACATAACGCACGCCAAAGCGACATTACAAAAATGTTGCCAACTCGAAATTTAGACATCCAAAATGGAGCATTTTTCTTTCACGCGCAACATTCCGCCTTCGGGTATCTGCACGCGCAGGACTCCGTGGGCGTGGTCGTGGTTGGAGTAACTTCGAAGGGACAGTTGCATGCTGAAAAAATAAAATAATTTTCACTGCTATCCCAACCATTGCTTCTGTCTATTTTGTGGTGTGTGCCGCCGTATAGGAACATATTTACATGCTCAATGTATAAAATAGGCAAAATAAAAATTAGGAATAGATAGAAAAAGTCATGATAGCTCGAACGCAACGAACCTGTTTCAAATCTATAAGGCCACGTGGTCATGGTTCTAATCCGAACGTGTCCCAATGAGTTTTTTCTGACTTAAATACATTAACTATCACTGACTCCGTGCCTCGGAGAGCACGTTGAGCAGTCGGTCCCGGCTGCTGTCAATAGATGGCGGTCGTTACAATTCGCCAACACGCATTGGAGCAGCGTGGTGGAATAAAGCTCCAAGCCCCTCATCTTGAGGGAAGCCTAAGCTCCTGCAGTGGGGTACAAAAAAGGCTGATGGATGGAAAATTAGAAATATCTCTTTTGTTAGAGGTATTTTTCATGTTTTGTAGCTAGCATAAACTTTTGTCGAAGAATTTCAATAATTTCGTATTTGTAGACTTAGAATGTTTTATATTGTTTATGCGCCTTTTGTATATATTGTGACGTCTATGTATAGAAGCACGTCGTCGATGTATTATAAAATGTACTCGAAAAGTTTACACAGTTCTTCATAAATACAGAAATATCGAGATAAAAAAATAAATTCCACTAATTAATAAATCATTTTGGAGGCGGCTTTGACAAAGCGAATAACGCGCTCGATTATTCGAATATTGAGGCGCATTTTGTCAAAGTAGCGCCTTGGCTGGCGCTAGAACATTCCCACGCTATAGTAGGATTTTCATCTTTAAATAGAATATTGGCGGATGGAACGTTCGCGATACCTGTTGGTGGGAGGATTCTGAGGGTGTAAAAAGGACGACGACGCGATGTCAGACAATCAGTTAATAATGAGTCAAGTGCGACTACCTGCGAAGTATAAAGTGCGACAACAGTGTAATTTGTGATCTCTGTGAATTGTTATTAAACCAGTTTGTAATTTTGTTTTATAATAAAGTTCGATTAAATCAGTGTTTTAGTGCATCCCATATACAAGGTGAGATTTTAGTAACCGACCAAAATTTTTCTAGATGTTAGGTATCACCAATAGACCTCATTGCGTAAATAAAAAATATGGGTTAAATTTTCATGACAAAGTATTTTATCTACAGTGTTATTTTATAACGTTTGGTTGCCTTCCTAACGCTATAGTAAACGTACGCGCCCGGAATGGCCTGAAGGCCTTGAAACGGAATGGGGCGGCGGGCATGAATGGTGACTAGAGTTACTGGTTTTTGCGGGAAAGGTTTGTGTAGTCATATATCTCAATATTTTTCTATAGAGCGATACTAAAAGGAAACAAGACGGCTATCGGTTTTCTACCAAAGATCATTATATTGACATTTGGCTGGTCATTAAAACCTCAACCTGTATATGGACTGATAGCCCGTAGCAGTATACAGATACGATTATTTATCTATTAAGCCACAAAAATGTGTTGTCTCATTTTTAAGAAACTAAATAATCCTTTAAGTGTCATTGTTAAAATACCGTCGTTAATATGTTATCGACATCTGCTTATGGTGAGGGGTTAGTTTTATTATTACTGATGTCCTTAGTGTATGATATGCTATTTGAAACTCACGCATCCTGCATTCGCCGGTCGCGCAAGGGTCCAACGCCACGGAACAGTCTTCACCGGGCGGTAAGAACGACGACCGGTATATTGTTGTGCCTTCCAACTGGAATGTTTTCATTAGAAATTACAATATCTTGAACAGAAAAAGTGGCGGGCGGCGGTTCAAGACATAGATTTCGGGGTCCCAAGGTTCTTTGCGCATAAGTCTATCAGTAGCATGAAGAGGAGGTGTGGACAACGAAGCGCTCGCGGTTTCCGATTGCATATCAGCCGTGCTTTCGTTCACCAAATGTTCAGTTTAAAGTAGCATCGCCAGTTTACATTATAGTCCATTCTCGCTAAGAAAATAGTAACTTACCATGCTACTCAAAAGTAAAGGCGTACTCATACTGGGGTAAAAATTAAAACATACAAATCATACTCATTTATTTTCATCATAGGATCGTTGCGAACTCTTGACTCCGTCATAATTTTAAATTTTTTTTATGCAGATAATAATAACAATAAATTCACAATTAATAAAAAATTATATATGTATATATTATACAAAAAAAATTGAATATTCAAGTATGTATACCAGTTGTCTAGTAACCCATGACACAAGTATAATGCTTGCTTACTTTGGGACTAGATGGCACTGTGTGGAATGTCCTATCTATACTAATTCTATACTAATATTATAAAGCTGAAGAGTTTTTTTGTTTGAACGCGCAAATCCCAGGAACTACTATTTCGAATTGAGAAGTTCTTTTTGTGTTGGATAGTCCATTTATTGAGGAAAGCTATAGGCTATATTTTTTGTTTGTTTGAACGAGCTAATCTCAGGAACTACCCATTCGAATTGAAAAATTCTTTTTGTGGTAGATAGTCCATTTATCGAGGAAGGCTATAGGCTATTATTACATCACGCTACGACCAATAGGAGCGGAGCATCAATAAAAAATTTTGCAAAACCGGGAAAAATTATTCCTTTTGAGAGCTTCCGTTACGCGCGCTGCGTAAACGTTTTATGTTAAGCAAAAATCATGTATTACAGAATTATTCCCCTTTAAAAGTTCTAACCAAAAGCCCGCGACAGCATATGTGTATCTTTTAAGGTTGACTTACTATAATCTTTTTTATGGCAATCAAATTTGTTGCTGGACGCGCCACAGAATTTATTTGGATGATGACGATGATACCATAGTGTAATGATACTATATGGTTAAACTAGCGACCCACCCTGACTTCGAACGGGTGCAATGTACTAATGCGTGAAACGGGAAGAGGAACGTTTCCGGAGCCCACCCGGGCGAAGCCGGGTACGACCGCTAGTATTATTATATTATTATTACATTGACCGAAAGAATATAAACGAGCGTCGTATGTCCACCACTGTCACTCAGACACCAAGATCCGCGGCATAGAAAACCACAAAATCGTAATTAAAGGTATTTTTTATTTTATTTTTGACATTGATTTTCTTAAGGGGCAATCTTTTTATTTTTAAACAAATAATCAATAGTGTGAGTAAATATTGAACGTTGTTCTTTAAAATAGAAAGAAAAGAAAAGATGTAAAAAAACTTTGTAAAAATAGCAGATCGATAATTGAAAATAAAAGGAGAGAGGGTTCAAAAAACCTTTGCGACTTAATTAATTTTAATTATATTTTACAAGGTTCGCGAACTACGGTGAAACCGGATGAGAAATACACTCGGCATTATGTAAAAAAAATGTGTTTTATTTACCCTCTGGCATGGCTTCTGATACTGTCCCTTGAACGCCCAAGGAGGCCGTTCAGGCGTGGGCGTGCACACCGGCTGGTACGACAACTTCTGTGTCGTCGTGCACTCGAGTGGAGCTGCAGTACAAAAAAATTATCAACTGCACGTTTGAATGTTTTATCTGTCATACAAAGATTTTAGATTTACTGAAAAAAATCTGAACAATACAAAGTAATGAAGTATATAAACAGGTATAAATGTAAAAAAAACAATACAAATATCATGTATTGGAAGTATAAATACAATTAAACGTACTAGATTGTTAATCTAGACAGATATAACAATGTACAAAGTTGTTAGTCTAAAGAAATATGTCAATGTAAACAAAATGGAACCAAACTCAATTATAGCCTATTTAATAAGAAAAACAATGACTTGAATTCGTTCACATTTGGTGAAGATATCAAGTAACACATATAAATAAAGACGAATGGTGTGTACCACTGCCCTTTTTTCTTGCCAGGAGACGCATGAGCGACGGTACAATAGGTAGGTACGCGTTACCGATGTAAAAGGCCGCCGGCTGTACACTTCTCTGTTACCGGCATACTGCTGCCTCTGGCAATTTTGAGTTTTGGACCCGCCTCCGATCGGCGAGTGTGTGCAGCCGGCGGCCTTTTATATCCCTGGCGCGTCTCGTATTCGATCGACGGTCAGTTTAATAGTACACACCCCATTGACAAACTCATCCTTCTTAAAGTCCGTTAAAAAAAAAAACGTTACTGTACATGGGTACAAAAGTTAATATGAAGAAAATAAGATTCTAAATACAAAAGCAGGTTACAATGACATTATATTCAAGTCCCTGTTCTTCAGCGTCAATTTTCAAGATGTCGCCTCGTAACTACAAAGATGTGAAGAAAAAAAATACACCAAAGCGTTATGCTTTTTTCTCAACCAGTTGGTCATTGTAATGGTCTCTCTTATGCTATGTTATTGCTCAGAAATATTCTGAAGTATGAGAAACGGCATCTTGACAATTCTAATATCTATGACATAGACAAACTGTCAAATCGCCCGTCATGCAAGAAGGGCCTAAACAAACTTTAGGCATGCAAGGGCACTGCAAATTTTATTTGTATATTCTCAGTAAAAAACTACTTTGAACCAACCTGAGGCCCTTTCGTATGTGTAAACTGGCTTGCATGAAGCCGGAGGCGCCACGCAGCCGGGGTTCAAATACGACATACGGTTGACGGTGCGATCTGGAAAAAGTCAGTTAACAATGTATTTCTGTACCAATAGATTTTTTTTTTAATATCATTAATGGATAGAAAAGGCAAAAGAACCCATAGATATACATCACTACGCTTAAATAGGTTGTCATCGTAGCTAGCTAGGTATGCGCTAAACATTCAAACGAAAAATGGCTATGCAAAAGACTGCTAGAACTGTAGTTTTCGGTTGAACTTAGTCCAAACTTATAGAGCACGTATATACAGCTCACCGAAAACGGTTATCGAGAGAAAAATTTAGAATTACTTTGTCACTTTTTTGTAGCGACCAAAAAACACTAATACAGAATACAATATAAAAGTAATACATTTTTATTAAATCAGGTTTTCTTGCAAAGTTAATAAAACACCGCAAGGCTGTCTCGCGTATCGTGAAAGAGAAACAATACTCGTGAAACAGCTGGTAAGGTGAATGATCGAGTATTCTTTGAATTAAAATGTTAGTGGATTGTTTATGTAATAATAATAGTAACGTATACATTACAACATCTAGGCCCAAGCATTAGCTTGTGTTTTTGGTACCAAGCGAATACAACACATACATATAACAACCAAGACCCGGTACCAGTATCAATATTCATCATATAAATACTAACCCAACCTGGGATTCGAACCCGGAACCTCCAGCTTCGTAGGCAGGGTCGCTACCCACTAGGCTAAGCGGTCGTCGATATACATTATACATTGGCGATTGGTTGACAGTAGACCAGCTATCTCGGAACAGTATGAGTTATCTTAACAGTAGGGTGACCAAGCATTAGGGTTGTCCGTGCTGTGAATTTTTTCTCGGTGACCTTTAGTTTGCGCCATTTGCTTACTTGGAACTATTTCGCTTAGTTTGTTGAGTTGTACGCGTTTTTAAAGTTCTACTACGAACTACGTTCAGCCGAACATGGTGTAGGTATATGAAGTCAGGTGAAGATTCGTCACAAAAATTTGCAGACCTGTGCAACTACAACTTGTCTCTGAATATCTGCTTTAAAATAATAATAATAATACTTAGGACGTCCCATATAGCGCTATCTAGTCCATTTAAGTATATTAAAGATCTATAAGTTTATTATAGATATTTTATACTTTTAGATATGTATTTTACACCCAGACAAGGAACAAATAGACATGTTCACGCACTATAATCAATTCGACTTTCAATAAGTGTGTGTAAATATTTTATATTGATTTTTTTTTTAATTTTGATTTGATTTTGGACAAATATTTTTTCGGAGTAGGGACCTTTCATATAATATCTGTGTACTCACTTTCAAATGGCGTTTCGATACAGTGCGTTTTGACGGGCGGCTTGAACGACTCCCTGGGGTCAAAAGGTTTAGGTCCAAAATCATGTCGGTTAGTTGTCACCGCCTGCATGGGCCCTTTGCCCCACATGTCGTGGTTACGCGGCCTCGCCGGCTGTGCCACGCACACTGGGTTCGGCAGGAACGAGAGCTGTAGAATTCCAATCTGCTTTTTAACAGTGCCTACAATTCTATTCGTACACGAGTTCTTGTTCG
Organism: Luffia ferchaultella; assembly: GCA_949709985.1. Taxonomy (NCBI): domain Eukaryota; kingdom Metazoa; phylum Arthropoda; class Insecta; order Lepidoptera; family Psychidae; genus Luffia; species Luffia ferchaultella. Next base: position 4,364,073 of record OX453264.1, on the reverse strand, counting down.
AATAAATACTAAAAAAAAAATGCAAACGGCGAGCGCAAACAAGTTCTAAGTAGGATGGGAGATTCAACTAACAGCTCGAACCAGTCCAAACGAAGGCAGATTTGGAAAAAAATCTTGAACGAGTCGCCGACTAGATTGCCAGATTGTTACGTTTCGTCCGTATTTGCTGTCGCTGTTTAAATTATTGTCGATGGCCGACCGGCATAATTCAATTAGTAGCACCTTATGAACAGTATCGCCTTCCATTTGTGCAGTGGACACGCACAAACTCTCCACAGGACGAATTGGAGCTGGCACAACCGCGCATGCCGGCAGATAGCTAAAACAGAAGGTTACTGATATAAGCATACAACTTGTTTGTTACCTGGAAGGCGTCAATCACGTGAGCTGTTTTTTTAATTTCGTATCCTTGGTGAATGTTGAGATTTGGTAAGATGTAAACGGTCCCCTCTACCCTTCACGTGAGATTTCCCCCCTTTTTTCAACTAGACATATACGTTAGATACATACAATAATATGCGTTCTTAATTTCAAAATTGACGCGTGATTTGGTGGGGTTTTGACGAACCTCTCCCGCTACGTAATTATAATGGATGACCTCTGATACCCGTAAACAGTCGTTGTTTCGAAGAGAAATTGTGTCAATTGACCAAAAAAAAAAATTTTTTAATACTTAAAATTCAAACTTTCTCTATAATTATTTTTATAGCTAAGACATGGCGTCATATACATTGTCTATACAATTATAGATAACGAGTCTATATGAGAAGTATACTGCATACATTGAATACCGCATAGTTGGTCAATACGCGGTGACCACGGATTACGGAAATGATGATTCCACGCCAGTTATTGGTCACCCTACTATACGAGTATATTGGACTAATAAGTAGCACGGGGTTATCCTTTCCGCATCACGCAGCTACCGCAGGAAGGGCCAAAGTTACGCAGCATATCTTTAGTACGCTTAAAGGACTTTCACTTCGCGATCACACTGACCTGTTCTTATAAACGGTTCCAGTTTCGAACTGCCTCGAGCAAGTAACAGGGTTGTCTGTGGTGGGCGGACAAATCAGCTGTCTTCTGCAGTCGCTCTGTGCATCCAGGTAACTAGAAAAATGTTAAAACAAAATGTAGATAGATATTTTACACCCGGATACGGAACAAATAGACATCATCATACACGCAAATATTTGTCCCGAACGGAAATCGAACCCGCGACCTTTGGGTCTGAAGTCGGTGTCTCCGACCACTAGAACAGTCACTCAGTCAAACCATAGCTAGGTATAGACCTTTCATTTAAACATAAACAAACGAGATTAGTAGAATGTACAACTGTAGTAAATATGGTGATGCTACATTCATGTAGTAAATTATCATTGTTCGAAAAGTGACTAAGAAAACAGAGTATTAGGCACCAAACACAAAAAAAAGTAGGTATACCTACCTACTTTAATCTACGCTAATATTATAAAGAGGAAAAAGTTGTATCTGGACCGACTTCAAAAAAAAAAATCACCATTAGAATGATACATTATCCCTGAGTGATACAGGATAAATTTTATTTTCAAACTAGCTTTCCGCCCACGGCTACGCTCGCTTGGACTACACAGTTGTACCGATACCGCCAAGATTTTTTGCATAGATATAGTTTATAAGTTGAAGAGTGACATAGGCTACCTTTCATCCCGAAAAAAAGGGGTCCCGGTCACAGATAATCAAATAGGCTAGAGGTCCATATGATGGTATTTGTTCCGAAACATGTGCCATAAATAATTACTCGCACAACGAATATAAGTAAAAATGTTACGCACACGTATAGGTAATAAGTTTTGTCTGTAGATTTTTATCATTTTAGAAAGCGGTTAAGTCGTTTATCTCTTTCACTTACATCTTTAGTATGATTTGATGTCGCATTTTAGAGTTTAGGTTATGAGATTATTGCATACTTGAAGAAGACATGTATCCGCCCTACATATCAACTCTAACCTGCTCTAATGCTCTGCGATTCAGGTAAAATTGTGTAGTCCACGCGAGTGAAGCCGCGGGTGGAAAGTTAGTAATTAATATTATTAGTAATGATTACTTATTAATATTATTAATAAGAATTAATATAATGTTACGGCTAAAGATGGGTGTGAAAATAAACTTAAAATTGGCCGGCGAGTTTACTTATAACACAGACAAGTCAACCTTATAGACCACGCTTTGACAGGGAGTAGCATTCGCCAAGGCTATGTAGTGACACTACATAACTACGTCTCTTGTGAGCGGTCAGTTGGAAGCACGTCGGAAGCCATTAAATTGTCAATTTTGAACGAGCCAATGAAAACTAGCCGACCTCTCCCCGCACCCCGCCACTTTTTGGCGATTTCATTTTCGTACTGACGTTTATTAAAGCGTGGTCTATAGGTTGACTGGTCTGTGACTTATAAGGATTAGGCAGCGTTCGACATAATATTCATTTGTGATAAATGATTTCATCTTTAGTCAGCTAAATAACACATAACCCTAAACCCCAAGGCTATATACCTAATAACACTGCGATTGACACAGAGGGGGTGGGGAAAAAGAAACTACACTGAGATAAAAAAAAACGGCCCTCGACGGTGGATAATCACCGTCGAGTTCAAAGGGAAAATCCCGTCCGTAGATCTCTGCGCTTGGAGCGCTGAATAGGATTCGGCGGCTGGAACTGTCGAAGGAAATTCATCGATCTATTTAATTTAATCTAATCCATACAGACTTCGATCGAAAATCTACCGATTCGGTTATACGATCCTCTGCAATGGTCACACCAATGACAATCTAATCTAAAACTTGTCACAACTTGCGTCAGATAGCATATAGCCACAGAATAGTCATCACTCTGCACATTTAGCCACAGATTAGCATTTAGCGCCGGACTCGTCGGTGACTTTCTGCAGTGGTATTGCTGCCGAATAATCTGCGGTAAACGCATAGAACACGACGGTTATAGTCTACCGAATTATATGGTTAATTTACATTGAACCGGCCCATAGAGCTATTCGAAAGTTGTTCCGTAGAGTTCTATGACTAATATGCATAGAATTATTCGGTTTGACCGCCTAAAAACCGTTCTATGGTATTTTTTTTTAATAGGCGGTATTTTTTTTTCTCTGTGTACCAAATCTCTAGTTTAACCGGGTAGGTACTGATTTTTATTTCTTTAATAATTTAGTGCTAAAATTACTTATTTAAGTCTTGTAATAAGGCTGATAGATGCAATTGCAAAGAAGATTATAACTAAAAATACAAATCGTTCAATAAAAAAGTTTTTATCACGATAACAGATACTTTTGATTCTGCTATTCTTTTTGACTGACCGGTTGGGCGAGTGGTTAGAGACCCTAACTGCGGAGCCGAGGGTCGCGGGTTCGATTCCCGCCCGGGATAAATATTTGTGTGCATGAACATGTGTATTTGTTCCGTGTCTTGGTGTAAAGTATCTATATATGTATGTATTACATATAAAAAAAAAGAATATTTAAGTATGTATATCAGTTGTCTAGTACCCCATAATACAAGCATAATACTTGCTTACTTTGGGACTGGATGGCGCCATGTGTCCCGGATATTATTATTATTATTTTTCATTTGCTTCTTCATTTTTAAACAAGAGGTTGCGGCTCTATTTAAGTTTAGCCGGTTAGAGATGATAGGAATTGACTAAAATGTCAATTTATTAGTCAATTTTAATCAATGTTTAAAAAGTAAAAATTAAAAAAAGGTGTAAAAGAAGTATATATATCAGTTGTCTAGTACCCCATAATACAAGCATAATACTTGCTTACTTTGGGACTGGATGGCGCCATGTGTCGCGGATATTATTATTATTATTTTTCATTTGCTTCTTCATTTTCAAACAAGAGGTTGCGGCTCTACTTAAGTTTAGCCGGTTAGAGATGATAGGAATTGACTAAAATGTCAATTTATTAGTCAATTTTAATCAATGTTTAAAAAGTAAAAATTAAAAAAAGGTGTAAAAGAAGTATATATATCAGTTGTCTAGTACCCCATAATACAAGCATAATACTTGCTTACTTTGGGACTAAATGGCGCTATGTGGGATGTCCCAGATATATATATAAATAAAGTGACGCACCTCATCTTATATACCGTGCTACCGTCCATACGCTGACAAGGCTTTTGATAGTCGCCCACATGTGCCCAAGGCATCCGCTCCCTTGGCCGTACCTTGAAAATAGAAAAAAGAAAAGTTTTTATATCTTTCAGCTCGCCCGCTGTCACACTCCTGGTTGTGTTCCTGTTTTCCTTTTCAATGATTTAAAAAGTACGAGATACGAACTTAGATGTCATAATATTTAAGATGGAGCGTTTCATACTTGAAAATACCTCGGTAATGATCGAAAACGTAAACAAAATATCAGAACCCAGTGATTGGCGAGACCGTACGTCATTATTATTTTAAACAAACATTTTGGTATTATTACACATGAAACGTAATTTCAGAATTTTCGTTTTCTTTTTCAGAACGAATTTGGTTTAAACCATAAAAGTACTAGACTAGAAGTCCGCTTTTGCGTTTACCGTCTAACCACTCACACTAGCTAGCTCGTGTAAGATGGTGAGTTTTAGTCCGAGTTTCAGTGCGCAAGCTCCCCGCACGCCGCTCTTCATCATCATCAGCCCATTTTTACCCCACTGCAGGGGCTTAGGCCTCCCCCAAAGTGAGGAGGGGGCTTGGAGCTTAAGTCCACCACGCTGCTCCACTGCGGGTTGGGAACTGTAACGACCGCCATCTATTGACAGCGTCCGGGACCGACTGCTTAACGTGCCCTCCGAAGCACGGTGTCAGTGATATTGTGTACTTAAGTCAGAAAAACTCATTGGTACACGCCCGGATTCGAATCATGGCCCTATAGGGCCTTATAAATTTGAGACAGGTTCGTTGCGCTCTGGGCTATCACGACACGCCGCTCTTCACCCCCGAGAAAACCCCGCACGCCTGGTTTCAACGTCGCAAAATTGCATAATGTCACTTCGATACAGTGACTTGACATTTATGACTATTAAAAGCAAACGCAGCTGTCAAATTGATTTACTCTATGGTTTAAACGTATGCAAAAGCGGTTCGATCATCATGGCGAATATTTCGAAAAACAATAAAACGAGATTCAATGATATGCAATAGTAGCCCTCGTATTAGGATCACCATAATAAATTTATAAACACCAAAGTTTATAAACATCTTAGTTATTCTAATGCTATGTCATAATATTTACATAGACATTTAAATATATATGTCAGTTGTCATGAATCCGTCTATCTAGTTAGGGACTAGATGATAGTGTCCGATCGAATATCCGGTTTCAAGATTTCAAGATTTTCGGCCGAAAGAAAAATTTGTCTTACGGCTTAATTTCGATTTCGGCCAAAAGAAAAGGTAAGTTTCGGTGCAAAGCGAAATAAATGTTAACATGTCGCAATAAGCTTGCTGCCCGAGCAGGTCGGTGACGACGATGCCAGCCATGCCGCGCTTTTTATCGTACTTTTTGATTGATAATTGGATGTAGGATTGATAGGTGTCAAATAGCTTAAATGAGTGGTAGAAATTGTTTTGCTAGATCCTTGTGCTTCATTGAATATTCATAAGGCTGCGATATTTCGGCTTTCGGTTACGGCCGAAAGGAATTAAAAAGAAGTTTCGGTTTCGGCCGAAAGAAAATATTGGGTTTCGGTCGGACACTACTAGATGACCGTATATTAGACATCCCATCATCATCAGCCCATTTTCACCCCACTACAGGGGCTTAGGCCTCCCCCAGGGTGAGGAGGAGGGCTTGGAGCTTAAATCCACCACGCTGCTCCACTGTGGGTTCGGGACTGTAACGACGACCGCCATCTATTGACAGCGTCCGAGACCGACTGCTTAACGTGCTCTCCGCAGCACGAAGTCAGTGATAGTTATGTACTTAAGTCAGAAAAACTCATTGGTACACGGCCGGATTCGAACCATGGCCCTATGGGGCCTTATAAATTTGAGACAGGTTCGTTGCGCTTTGGGCTATCACGAGACATCCCATATCTATACTTATAATACCTATTATAAAGAGGAAAGATTTGATTATTCGTTTGTTACGGACAAACTCAAAAACTATTTAACTGATTTTAACAATTCTTTCATCAATAGAAAACTACGTTATTAGCAAGTAACTTGGGTTATATTTAATTTTCAAGCTAGCTCCCAACTTGCGGCTTCACTTGCGTAAACACATAGTTGTACCGGGAGCGCTATAATTTTTTACATATAGTTTATAATCTGATTAGTAAGTGACACATGCTACTGTTCATCCCGGAAAAGGGGTTCCGATACAACTGCTTAAGTAGTCCACGCGAGCGGAACCGCGGGCGGAAAGCTAGTTTTATTAATATTTATAATTTATTAGTCGACCTGGTTTGGCTGATAGCTCATCTTATGCGTGGTATTTGCTTCCATCCGCGCCGTGGGTTTTTCGTAGCAGCGAACTGGAGCATATGATTTTGGTATGGCCACGCACTCCGGAGGAGGATACGATAGCTTATTAATCGTGCGATCTGTAAAAAGAGGACGTGCTATTTATTATGCGAGATTCTACCACGGGGCCGCGGAGCGCTCGTTTACATCTGGGATGGACCGAGTTATGAAACAGTCGGTTGCCCAATGAAGCCTAAACGTTTACTGTAAAATCCTACTTTTTAAAATTCCTTACCTTAAAAGATAAACAATGGAACCTTATGACTTTATTTTCCGTTTGCATATATATCTGTTTGTCTGTCAGAAGTATCAAGTTGGAATAAGTGTCAAATGTAAAGGTCTGTGACCCCATATTCCTGTAAAAATTAATGTTTCTAAGTCAATACCATAAAAAATATTTTATAGATTTTATTTAAATTTTATAGAAAGCCATTATAGAGATAAGCTCGAATAGAGACAGGTGGACAGATAGACAAAAAGTAAAATATGTCACTCCTGACAACGTCCTCTTCGTGTTTGCAAAGTTTCATTAAAATTGGTCCAACAGTTTCGAGGATTAGCTAAAACAGACAGAAATTACGATTTTTATACATATTTATATATCCTCTTGTTAGTTCTAGAGATTAGCGCGTTCAAACTATTTATGTTTATTATATTAGTGTAAACTGGTTATTCGGTAAAAGTGGGCAAAAAATAATAGTCTTTGAAGCATGCATATTGTGCGCAATTTCGCTATAATTATACGAATAAGGATATAATTATCGCGAATCAAACTCGGAAGATTACATAAACCTTCAGGCCCCTCTCAAGACAAGCTGAAGAGGGTTTTCCGCCCGTTTGTTCTTTATGTCACACACTGCGTGTCGTAAAATATCACTCGCAGGCGTTGTGACATGAATATCTTGTGACATCACCCATATGGTCGTATTTGAGCGCCACGCGTGTTACGCCTACGTGACATTTCTAATTTATTGTAATTTCTTGGGATACCAATAAAGTAATGCCCCTCGAACACAGACCAGTCAACCTATAGACCACGCTTTAATAAACGTCAGTACGAAAACGAAATCGCCAAAAAGTGGCTGGGTGCGGGGAGAGGTCGGCTAGTTTTCATTGGCTCGTTCAAAATTGACAATTTAATGGCTTCCGACGTGCTTCCAACTGACCGCTCACAAGAGACGTAGTTATGTAGTGTCACTACATAGCCTTGGCGAATGCTACTCCCTGTCAAAGCGTTGTCTATAAGGTTGACTTGTCTGTGCCCTCGAAGTATGGAACACGGTATTTATGTTGCGTCAATTCCAAAGTTGTTTTAAGGGGATAGTCTTTCTCTCCGCGGCTCCGGATTGGCATCGTTATCTCCGTTTCAATACCTTTTCTCCGACCCATTCCTGAGTTACAGGGATGACAAGAACAAAATCCCAATAATACCTATAAAATACTCGTCGAAAACAGCTTGCGGGCCGTAACTGTTTTCACCCCTGAAATGTGTATGAATTGGAACCAAAATTTGCAGGATTGTTAAGAAAGGAAGTCTCTTGGGCGGTAAGTTTTGTATTCTTTTTTTTTCACATTGCTTTGATATCGATTAATCGAACGGAAATCATGTTTTTCAGGAATTTATTCTAAAACAACTTAAGATATTCAAAAAAAGACATACTTGTGACAATATTTCTCCCATTATATATATTTTTTTCTGTAAATATTGATACACAGATACAGCGAGGATGAGAACACGGACCGAACCCTCTTTTTTGTATGAGAAGCCTACCCCCTTAAACGTTGTACAGAACAACTTACTATCATCATTAGTATTTTATTATTATTATATAATTAATGTGCAAAGACGAAACCGACAGTTAGCTATACCCATAGCATTACTATATTTTGATTTTAAAATATTATGCTATTATAGTTAAGTTTATTCGGAAAAATTTGATCCCAAAAGGTATAATAAAATATATCTTATTACTATAGACATGAGCAATTCTGTTAATGTATTTCAACTGAATTGAACAACTGAACTAGTGAAAACAGATGCAAATCATAAGGCACGTCATGTCGAACGACAGAATCCAATACTCACTTTCAAAGGGCGTTTCGATACAGTGCGTTTTGACGGGCGGCTTGAAGGACTCCCTAGGGTCAAAGGGCTTGGGTCCGTAATCGTGTCGATTCGTCGTCACCACCTGCATGGGCCCCTTGCCCCACATGTCGTGGTTACGCGGCCTCGCCGGCTGAGCCACGCACACTGGGTTCGGCAGGAACGAGAGCTGAAAACAAGTAGGCATTTCGTAGATAGTAAATTTCAGATTGGCAATAATTTCTATCATTTGGGATCCCTAGACGACGATAACCTCATAGCACGACGCTATGCTGCCGCCCCGCAACGCTGCGCACGAGTGTCCAGTGTTGCAGTGGTTGCGGGGCGTTGGGTCGCGGGGACAAAGCCACGTTCCATTTTACAACTTAATATAACTATAATAATAACGTATACATCACAACAACGTCTAGGCCCCAAACTAAGAATTAGCTTGTGTTTTGGGTACCAAGCAAAAACACTACATACATATAACAACCAAGATCCGGTACCAGTATTAATATTCATCATATAAATACAGACCCGACCTGGGATTCGAACCCGGGACTCCCAGCTTCTTAGGCAGGACCGCTAGCCACAAATCTTAGTCCACGTGGACGAATTCGCAGACACAGCTATCTATTACAAATAGAACGTGAAAAGTGCATGAGCGACAGAACGAGTACCTAATTAAAAATTACCGGAATTTTCTACGTATTCATATTTAGGGGTACTGGAATACAACGCTATAAGCGTGCTTGCGCAAGTACAGTCATACACCCTTCGCTACACCTAAAACTGGTTACTGCGACGCGACTTGTGCTTATGTTCGGATCCGCCATAAAGTTTAATTGTAACCGTATCATGCGTTTAAAGTGGTTTAACGTCTCGATACTCGATAGCGACTCGAAAAACATTTGTATGTAAACAGATCTTCTCGGTACCGCTCTAGAGGCACTGTCTGGCGCTGTATATACAAATCTTGTAAGTTGTCGCTACTGAGTAATAATAATAATAATATCTGGGACATCCCACACAGCGCCAACTAGTTATAAAGTAAGCAAGTATTATGCTTGTCTTATGGGGTACTAGACAACTGATATACATACGTAAATATTATATTTAGATACTTTTACACCCGGACACGGAACAAATAGACATGTTCATGCGCACAAATATTTGTCCCGGGCGGGAATTGAACCTGCGGTCCTTGGCTCCGCAGTTAGGGTCTCTAACCACTCGGCCAACCGGTCAGTCAAATAAGTGTCGACACGTTAAACCACTTCAGTGTCTCAGGCTACCACTTTTAGAGTACACTTCTTGATGATAATGATCATAAGCTCAGTGAAGATACCTTACCTGGTGTACAGTAGAATCCTGCATCGGTTCGCAGCTCAAGACCAGGCTCTCTTGGGGCCTGATCGGGGGACTTCTCGTGTCCTTGCATTCGACCGGTAGATACGACAGTTTGTATGTAGTATAGCTTTCTAAGGCTGCGCTCGGCTTGACATAGCCACGAGAGGGCGCGAATGACGCTGGAACTTTCGGTTGCTTGTAGCACTGTGCGGATTAAAATTAAATAATTAAACTCCATATTTATTACTAAAATTTCATTTCTGTTAGGTTCACATCCTCAACGCGGTTTATTTTTATTCCAGAAAGTTTGGTCGTAACAAACAACGACCTGTCGACTACGTTGGGTTTTATGGAAAGCGTTAGAACGTTTGAACCCTAACATGTCGGCTAACGCTCGAAGCGTCTATAAATAGTTGTCTGGTGTACCTATATTAGGTTGTTTCATCACATAGACCATCAGAAACCGACTCAGCATATACATTCTGAAATTTCCTATTTAGTTCATACTCATCTGTGATATCATACTTACTCTACCAATTGTATTTTTTTTTTGTTTCACAAATACAAGCCAATTAAAGAGCATATGTATCTAATACTAACATGTTAACGTCCACAATGTTTTGTTTACATTGGCACGTGACAACAGAGGCATCAATCAATCATAGCATAGATCACGGAAAGTCTGCTTGAATAGACCAGACACATGGACATACATTTTACCTCAGACTAAAAAAAAGGAATACAGAGCCGTAAACACGAATAATAAAACACCATAACACGGAATCGCCTGTACCTACCGAAGACCTGTAGACCGAAACGAGAGCCATGTACAAACCCCTGCTTTCATTTCTTAACACCTTCCAAGACGGTCGATGGATTAACAACGAGGTGTATTACAAATTTACCATTCTCGTCCAGCATGCTAGTTGCAGCGATAGCCAGGGTCCCCCCACTTTACCGTAGGAGCCCACATGTGCGGCATATGTCTTTTTTCACGACTTTAGCTGCTATTTCAAAGTAATTTTAATACAATTTGTTCAGATTTAAGCACAGGTGTCTGTACATACACTGAAACGTTGTCCCTCCAGAAACACAGACAAGTCAACCTTATAGACAACGCTTTGACAGGAAGTAGCATTCGCCAAGGTTATGTAGGTTGACTGGTCTGTGCCCCAGAAACCATTGACGTGAAACACTGTCATCGCAGACAGTGACATACTATAAGCACGTATAAGTAAATACAGTATACTATTTTACAAATCCGTTTTGAATTACTTTTCACAAAGAAGTAACTTAGTTCGTTGTTTCGCGGTGCTTGGTTTATTACTTTTTAGCCAGAGCTTTTCACTTTTTGGTTTGTATTTGTTTGAAGTATAAAATGGAAGCCGGTATAATCTATAGATTAACGTGTTTAAATTTATTTCAATTATATTCTTTATTCTCAGGTTTTTCTCTTTTTAACTTCTAGAAGCATCAGCAGCATCAGCCAGCTGAAGTGGCAATGGGTCGGTCACATTTGCCGTAGAACCGATAACCGATGGGGTAGGCGAGTTTTCGAGTGGAGGCTAAGTACCGGGAAGCGAAGCGTTGGACGCCCCCCGGCCAGGTGGACAGATGACCTGAAGCACCAGGACGGGGGGTATTTGGATGCAAAAGGAGAAACGTGTTGTGGCAAGCCGTGGGAGAGGCCCATACCCTGCAGCGGAGAGACACGAGATGATGATGTTGATAAACTTCCAGAAGTTAAAAAGTGTGTTTTGAGTTTGAGGCTTTTGACTCTGTCTATGGCATAGTAGCTCCTAAGCATATAGACTAATAAAGATGGTTCTCACCGTTCTCGGTTACATTCTATCGGTCTGTCCGTCTGTGTGTTTGTCTGTGGTATCGTAAACAGATGCAGTTTTTTTAATTGAAAGTTAATCGGGAAGTTGCTTAGGTAATTTTTCTTATTAGAGTTTTTAAAAGTTGTTAATAATAAAATAATTCCAATCACAAACGAGCATTCTGTTTGTGACGCATGCGTAAGGCGCGGAAAGCAACCCGTTCGCGCCCTTAGTTTCCGCCATTATTACATTCAAGTATTATTTTAATAATTTTAATCGTAAATGTATTGAAAAACGTCGTATGATGCTCGTACTCAGTAAGCTGGCTATTATAGTCATCGGTTTGATATAAGCACTCGGCTTCGTCTTGTGGCTATAAACACATCGACTATAATATGCAGCTTACCGTACTTGCATCATAATGTACTATTATCGCTTCATATATGACATACCGGCGTGACGATAGGCGGTTTCGCACATCTGCAGCACGTACAGGGCTCGCATCTGAAATAAAAATTTGACAGAATAATTAAACATTAATATCTTCAGGCTTCAAAGGTTATATTATAAAAGTTCAAATTGAATACAATGTAAGGATGTCGGGAAATGTATTAAAGAGGACCATAATGATAGAGTAACTGCGTTTGGTTTTAATAGTCATGTCACTTCACAATATCGAAAATGTCAAACTTAATTTCGTAGGGATGAAGATCGGCGCGCGGGGACCTCGCGGACTGAGCACCAGCTAGATAGAGTATGAGTGGTTAGACGATAAACGCAGAAGAGGGCTTCTTGTCAATTCGTACTTTTATATAGGGGACGTTTGAGAATTGTAAAAAGAATGTTTTGTTCAGAGGATCAGCCTAGGTATTCAGCGCGGGAATGCTGCTAGCGTTTATAAATTCTTCATAAGTAGAATAATTCAATCTTTTATTGAACATTTGTTTTATACGTTGGCCGTCGAGAGTTAGCGTTCCTGACACATGAGATTTATAGCTAATAACATTTGTTGTGAGATAATATAATAATATAATTTTTAATTTAATTTTGTGTCATTCGTGCATGTAAACGATAATATTTGAAAACGGGAATCGTCCGACGGTACAAATTCACATCAAACATGCGATTACTATGCCGATTACGACCTATCAGGAATGCAAGCTCTGAATGGCCGATGTATACCATACCCATAACATCAGGCCATTAATGCGCCACTGCAGGGAGTTAGGTCTAAACTCGAAATGAAGGGGCTTGGAGCTTAGGAGTTTGCTCTCAAGACCATTTCAAGTCTTCTAATTAATATGTATAATACGTAACTTGTGTAAACGATCGAGTTTTCCACCTTTTCCTTTGCTGCGATACGACTTGAAGAAAGGACAAACGACAAACACATTTCACATTTATTATACGAGTTAACATATAAAATCGCCGTTCTAGCTATTGGGTAATTTTAATGAAAATAAAACCAAAGTGTCAAAGTTTTAATGTAGAGTTTTCTTACTTTTGACTACAGGTTCCAAGATCGATATCATGAGCACCGCTCAGCCCATACTGTCCTCAACACATGCATAGTTGATCATCATCATCATCAGCCTATTTTTACCCCACTGCAGGGGCTTAGGCCTTCCCCAGGGTGAAGAGGGGGGCTTGGAGCTTAAGTCCACCACGCTGCTCCACTGCGGGTTGGGAACTGTAACGACCGCCATCTATTGACAGCGTCCGGGACCGACTGCTTAACGTACCCTCCGAAGCACGGTGTCAGTGATATTGTGTACTTAAGTCAGAAAAACTCATTGGTACACGCCCGGATTCGAACCATGGCCTTATAAATTTGAGACAGGTTCGTTGCGCTCTGGGCTATCACGACCATGTATATCATGTATAGTTGATATTGTGTACAATTTATTAATATCTACAGGCCATAGATATAGAAAATATCTGAAATACTCACTCTGGCATGATTCACTTGTGATCCTTAAAATACCTATTTTATATACCAAGAAAGAAACTAAAATTGTCGAAAATATATATAGGTACTAATGTAATTATAAATAAACTAAACTATGAAGAAAAACTGATATGAAATTTTATAAAATCATTTCGATCGAAAAATTATTCCTGTAAATGTGACAGACAGACACTAAAAACTAATCGTTTGTTTTTTTATTTTTTTTTTCGTTGTTTATTTGACATTTTTAGCTTTTCGATTGTTCGTAATTTGAACGTGTAGAGAAATATCAGCAATATACTAACTATGATTGTATTTACCCTGAGTATTTACCCCAAGTTTGTCTATGGTTTGTCTTGACACCAGCGACATGAGTATGTAAGCTAAACCCATGGAACTAGCTGGCCAAACTAAACTCGTTAAAATCAATGGCGTTACATATAGTTTGAGGTAGACTGGTTAATTCGATATCAGACGAAACCTAGAAAGTGACTCGCGAAATTTGGATGATGCATTACATAGGCATTTTGGGTTTAATGCATAGAGTAAATTAATTTGCGTTTGGTTTTAATATAGAGTCACATGTCACTTCACAGCATAGAAGCGATAATACGCAATTTTGCGGGGTTGAAGACCGGCGCACAGGGACTTCGAGCCATGAGACTCTGACTGAAACTCGCCATCTTACATTAGCTGGCTAGAGTATTAGGTTAAAGAGGTTAACATTTGTTTAAAAAATATATATTGTTATTGAAAATTTTATTTATGGATACTTACGAATGAAACGTCATTTTTTGGTCTTTCGTTTAGTAGTAGTATTTTATTTCCATACTTACACTTTACAGAAGAAGGCATTTTGAAAACTGTGACAGGAAAAAGACACTGCATAGGACTGAGCATAATAATATACTGAGAGCTTGTAAGATTTGAAGAGAGGGCATATTATAACATGTCTACTTAAAAAAAATATATTAATGTCATTGGTTAAAACTAAATAGTCACTGATTCTCCTGAATCTCTGTTTTTCATTCATGCTTATACCATCTTAGCTCGCTCCAACCAAACGTTATGTTCATCTTGTTTTATGGAAGTGACGATTCGACGTATATTAACCTATGAAGTTGCCGTTTTGTATGAAATAATTTAAAGTATTTTTTAAAACATCTTTATTTCTGTTATTAAAAGTAATCACCCATGCAATCGATGCATCTTTGCCAACGCAACGCAGTGGCAGTTTATTAATTAATGCCCTTCTTGTAAAAATCAACTGGACGGGACGCAACAAACTCTTCAAAGGCATTTTGTACTGTCTTTCGAAAATTGAATTTTTTCCCCTTAAAAAGTTGTCCAAATTTTGAAAAAGTAATAGGCGGTAGGTGCAAGGTCTGGTGAGTATGGTGGATGAAGGAGAACTTCCAACCCCAACTCTAGCAGCTTGGAGACTGTTTGTTGTGCAGTATGGGGTCGCGCGTTGTCGTGAAGGAGCAGCGGGGACGACCGATTGACCAAAGCTGATCGCTTCTCCATAATTGTCTTCAGTTCTTCACAGTACACATCTGCAATAATGCTTATGCCATTTTGTAAAAAGCTGTGATGAATCACACCGGCACTAGACAACCAAACAGTGATCATCACATTTTTAAGGATTATTTTTCGTTTAATACGTTGCTTTGGTGCTAAACCAGGATCTAACCAACTTGCTGAGCGCTTTCGATTGTCGAACAGAATTCATTTTTCATCACAGGTGAAAATTCGGTTTAAAATTCATTCATTTCTGTGTCTGTTGAGCAACGCGAGGCAGGTCTCGACGCGTACGTTGCGCTGGCGGTCGTTAAGTTCGTGGGGTACCCATCTATCAAGCTTTTTTACTTTGCCAATTTGTCGCAAATGGACTATTTGGACTAATACTGTTTTGATACTAACATCAAAAACTATTGCTAGTTCAGCTGTAGTTTGAGTATCATCAGCTTCCGCAATCGCCTTCAATTCATCATTGTTGACCAAAGTGTCCGGACGACCACGAGATTCATTATTCCAGTCATAATTACCAGAACGGAAGCGAGCAAACCAATGACGGGTTGGGCGTTCGTTTAAGTTCTTTCCGTAAACGTTGTTGATGTTACGTGCCGTTTTTGCCGCATTAGTGCCACGACGGAACTCATACTCCATAATTACACGCAGCTTCATAGGTTAAGACGTAATATATTTAATACTAGCGGCCCGTCCCGGCCTCGCACGGGTAGTATTCGTTCATCATGAGAATCACTTTTTTTATCTCAGTCTTATCTCATTCCCGTTCATCCTTTCCCGTTTTCGTTCCCATCGCAAAAATACTTCATTGTTTCCGTGTTTGGCCCTGGTGTCGTTTCGTTTTCGTTTCCATTCTCATCAAGAATAACTTTTTATCTTAGTCTTAACTCATTCCCGTTCATCCCTTCCCCGTTTTCGTTCCCGCCACACAAATGCTTTACCGCCTCAATTTCTGTCAGTCCTAACTTATTCCCGTTCTTACCCTTCCCGTTAATTAAAAATAAAATAAATAAATTACACTTTCGCGCCGTACATATTTATATAATATAGCGGACCCGACAGACTTCGTTCTGTCAAAAAGATTTGGAATGTGGCAGTTTTTTGTTCCTACCTATTTTATAGTTTGCTCAAAAAATTCTCCTGAACAGAACCGTCACCCTGATGATAGGGCGGTGTATGAGGTTCAGCTTGGGTGACCAAAGTATCTTCGCTTCCACGAACTTTGGCCACCCTTCTGTGACCTACTAAAAAACCCCGACTGGAATGTCTGCTAGAGGGCTTCGAACTAAGAGGCGAACTTAGGGTTCAAACCTGATTGCAAAATAATCTAAAGGGACAGTGGGAACCTAAAGGTGACAAATATTGAAAAATTGTGTTCCTCAATGCACAGGCCTCAATGACATAGCATAGAGATAGACGGGTTATGAAACACGCACTCGGTTTTGATAGATATGATTGAATTTAAACTTGCAGTGCAGCGATAATAAAGTGTAAATGGACTCTTTGACGTTAGGAACACACCTACATTGCTTAGACAACAGTAAGTGCTTGTAATTTAATATGAACTTTATTGAATAGCAATAAAGTTCAAATTGACTCTACATTTCGTTAGAAAACGTTTGTATGGGAAAAAGAAAAGGGCTGTTTTTAGGGTTTTCCCGGAAATTATTCGAATTTTTCTCGCCGTAAAAACCATCCTTGGACTTCAACGAACATTTAAAAAAAGAATTGGTAAAATTTGTCCAAGCGTTGTTGAATTATGCGCTTACCAACACATTTTGCGATTCATTTTTATATTATAGATTGTGGATTTGATAATTAATTGATTGGTTGGTTGGTTGATTGGTTGAGTGGTTGGTCGATTAGGTCGATTACTATTCTCTTATTTTATTTATTTTTGTACGTAATCTTAGTTTTGAAAAAAGTATAGGAAGAAAACTTTCACTTTAAATATTTCTCCAGAAAGATTTGTAGATACAGGGTAGTTATTAAGTCAAATACAAATACTACGCATGAAATAGATGCGATTATGGATGTAGCGGGGAAGGGCATCCCGCTGGCGGTTGCTGACCGACGCATCCAGTCGTCCGTGCATCGCCACGGTATTTCCATAACGTTGTGGTGCTATATGTCATTATTTTAGTACTAATCAAACATGTTTTTCTTTATTTATACCAATGATATAACATTGATTGACCGGTTGGCCGAGTGGTTAGAGATCCTAACTGCGGAGCCGTCGTGGGTTCGATTCCCGCCCGGGGCAAATATTTTCAAATTAAAAAAGTTTTTATTTAATATAAGATGTTTACACACACTTATTGAAAGTCAAAATAAATTGATTAGGTACCGGTTCAACAACTAAAAGGAGAAGAACCGGCAAGAAACTCCTCCCTGTTTATTTTATTTAAATATATGTTTTTCTTAATTGCTTTTTTTTAATTTAAAGTGCTTACAACTATTACAATGATGTCCATAGGCACTTATCATTTAAATACTCGCTAATACAATAGTAAGTTTTTTCATTAGTTGGACATTAACTCGCTATATAAATTGGTTAGAATTAAAGTCCAACATTTCTTTTGGAATTTTATGTGCATGAACATGTCTATTTGTCCCCTGGCTGATGTAAAAGTACATATACATATTATAATAAAAAAAGAATATTTAAGTATGTATATCAGTTGTCTAGTACCCCATAATAGAAGCATAATACTTGCTTACTTTGGGACTAGATGGCGCTGTGTGGAATGTCCCAGATATTATTATTATTAAAATTTGGTAGGTGATATCACTTAGTACGGCTACACTTCAAATTACAGAGCTTGACAATCTGATAGCGATCGGGGCTACTGACTGATAAATGTATTATCTATTTATTTAAGAACCTGAAGGGCAAAATCACTGCGTAAAGATTAACAGTTATCCGAGCACTATGATATTTTTAACCCCGACGCAAAAAGAAGGGTGTTATAAGTTTGACGTGCGTGTGTATCTGTCCGTGGCATAGTAGCTCCCAAACGGATGAACCGATTTGGACGCAGATTTCTTTGTATGAAAAATAAATTAGTCGGGAGTGTTCTTAGGTATGTTTGATGAAAATCAGTCTATGATGGCCACCGCCACAAAATGACGAATATCATATTTTTTTTACTAATTTATCAATATGGGTATCAAATGAAAGGATTTGACTAGTAGAATACTACACGCTATGACAAATTTGAAATACAAGATGGCCGCCACCACAAAATGGCGAATTACATTTTTTTTTCGCTACTCCATCAATATACGTATCAACGGAAAGGACTTGATAGTAGGATACTATACACTATGACGAATTTCGAATTCAAGATGGCCGCCAAATAACTCTTATGAAAAAAATAATAATAATAACGATTTTCAATTTCATTAATTACTAGCTGGGCTGGTAATATTTTGAATTAAAAGAAAAAAAAATGATTTCACGTGTTTGTTTTTGATTATCTTCCTTAATTTTGGTTGGTCGTATTTTTTCTTAAATTTGTGTTTATACTTAAAAAAAAATATATATTCCTTATCTAAAAATTATTTGAAATGTTAATTAAGTAATATTTTTACTTTCTTTCTCATTTTATTTAAAAAAATATTCACATTAACGGAACAAGAAGGAATTGAAATACTTTGCATGATCGGATTTGGAGACAAGATATAGTTTGCCTCAAACTTAATGGCGGATCGGAATACAACGCTTTAAGCGTGCTTGCGCAGGTACAGTTATATACCCGCTACACCTAAAACTGGTTACTGCGACGCGACTTGCGCCTATGTTCACATCCGCCATAAAGTTTGACTGGAACTGTAGCCAAAAAGACGTACTGTCAATGCAACTCATCCCATCAATCGACCACCTAGGTATTAATCCAAGCACTGTGACCAAAGTAGATAATAAAGATCGTGAATTTGGACAAGTTCATGATTTTCTTAAATATGGCCGACTCTTATCACGAGAATAAGATCAGCAGTATGTTTTTTTGGCAATACAAGAAAACTATGATATTTTTTCAACAAGATGGTGCAATACTCCATTAAGCAGCGTCTGTCCGCGCTTATTTAGATGAGATGTTCCCCAGTCATAGGATAAGAATATCGACTGAGTGGCCAGCCAGATCTCCAGATCTGATACCCCTAGATTACTTTTAATGTGGACACTTAAAAAGTAAAGTGTACTTTAATGGGCCGGAGAACTAAGATTTAAAAGCAAAAATTAGTCTAGAAATACGCCATACCTCGTGAATTTATTGAAAATATTCAAAAAGAATTTGTTCTTCGTTTTGGCTACTGTCCAGGTGGCCCACGGTGCACAAATTGAACACTTAATTTAGTTGTTTTTTGAATTTATTATAGACAGAAAATTTTGATATTGTAAAATCGTTATTCGCTTTTCATTCACATAAACTATACTTTGAATTATCTATCCGTATGTAAAAATAAAATACTCTTTCAAATACAATGACAAAAATACTGCTACAAAAAAACATTGAAGACGTCACACCTGCTACAAGAATCATCTTCTTTATAACTGACTTCAAAAAAAAGGAGGAGGTTCTCAATTCGACTGTATTTTTTTAATGTTTGTCACCTCAGACCTTTCTTAATAATTAAATTTAAAACACGCAAAAATTTATAACATTTTACCGAGTCAAGAGTTCTTCCCGAAAGTTATCCTTCGAATTTATAATGAATTTATTCCTCACTAAACTCATTGAGTGCGGGCGAGATGACGGTGCGGGCCTAGTCTTCTTCTTCTTCTTAACGAGTTGTTATAGTGCCATAGTTAACAAACACCGCATCCTCTACTATCGTACGCTGCTATTTAGTCTGTGACTAGCGTTTACATGGTACGTAGTATACTATTATATATTAAAGAAATCATATCTATGACGATTGACCTCGAGAACAACTGTTTATATTTATTCTGTGCAATTACATTATTTACAATCAGTTGACATTTGTCGCTGTATCTATACAGTTTTGTGATTAATTCTGTTAAAATGATCTGTGTTTGTGACAGTGAAGAGAGGAAAGGGCATTATCAAAATTGTCAGATAAATTGGTCCACTCTGTATCCGAACAGGAAATGTCCGAAGTTAGTTCGGTTTATTATTTATTTAATTTTTTTATTATACTTTTTACGTAAATAGTTACGCAAAGTATTTTGATGGTATTTTTTTTTAAATATTTAATTTTACATTGTTGACGGCACATTATGGGCTGTATATAATTCATTTGCTTGTAAAATTAGAGCACATTTTTTTATTGTCTGAAGGCGTAATTTGGATTCGATGTCTGACCGAATGGCCGAGTGGTTGGAATAGAGCCCCTAACTGCAGAACCGAAGATTGTGGGTTTGATTCTCACCTGGACAAATATTTGTGTGAATGAACATGTCTATTAGTTTCGTGTCTGGGATATGTAAACTATATTTGTATGTATTATAAAGAATACTTAAGTATGTATATATCAGTTGTCTAGCAACCATAATACAAGCATGATACTTGCTTACTTTGGGACTAGATGGCGGTGTGGAATGTCCTAGGTATAAAGTTCGACGCCTAATGAACAAATAAAAAAGTCTCCTTTAATAAAATGCAGTGAAACAGTTTTTAACTAGCATCACTTTGTAAATAATTATTATATTTTGAAACTTTAATTCATATTTGACCAAAAATTTCAAAATTATATTTGAAGAATGAATTTTCAAGGAATAATTAATAAGCCTTTTGGGCACTTTGCCGCACGGCACTAATTTAGATAATAATTTTTATTTGTAGGCCATCCATGTACCAATATAACTAGATGGGCTGTCCGCGTTCTAAAGTGTCCGCGCAGAAAGTAATCCAAAACGCAATAAGTCCTCCAACCGGCTTTTAGTCAATGTAATGGCTTAGCGCCGAATAAACGTGCGCGATGTCGACTCGTGTCGTGAAAATTTGTAAAACTACTCGTCAAAGACGCAAAAAAGAGCTGAATATCGTATTTACGATAAGTAAACATCTAAATTTAACATTACTTTATGCCTGCAGACGCTTATTCCATGATTTTTAATTTAATTTGAACATTATCACGATTTCATTTTCGTCCCATTCTCGTAAACAGTGTGACACGTCTGTCCCGTAATAAATCCCGTATTACAATACGGACGGTTTTGTTTCGCCTTTACACAGGCGACTTCGCATCCAGTTATAAACGGTAGATCAATATTGTAGGCATATTTAGTTTTTAATTAGTGTTTAATTTGGTAGGTATGAGCTTTTATTTTTAATTTGTAAATTTAGTTTTTATCCTCATACATGTAAATTGAAAGTTAAATATATGAAAATAGTTTAGAATATATTAGGTCTTAAAAATTTGTTCCATAGATCCCATAAACTACTTAACAGCGCATTAGAACAAATTAATTGAGTATCAAGGAATAATTAAACGTAATTTTTTTTATTGCACTTGTTTGTATTGCCGTTGATATACGATGATTTTTTTTTCGTACTTCAGTTACATGTATGGCGACCTATACCAAAAAATTTTTGAAGTAAAACTTCTCTAGGCGCGACTAGGGAGGAACTCAGATTTTTTTTCTGACGGAAGTAACGCTTATTTTTTTTTATTATAAGCTTTGTTAATTTTTCTAACCTTATATGTTAGTTACAAACATTTTAAAGGCGTGATGTACAAAACTCAAAACATTGCTATTATTAAGTATCGGAACTAATCGTCTATTACCACTTTGAATGTAATCGATAAGTAATTCTGTGAGAAATCGTACTAGCGTGATGCAGAGTATTGATAGCAGCGCTATCTAGTGAAACAATATTGTGAGTTATTTATACCAATAATGTGTTTACCAGACTAATTTAATTTTTTAACGATTTTTTAACGATTAACGATTAAACTTTGCAATTTAAAAAATAATAATTTGGATTGGTCGTAAGTATATGTCATATACTCCACGCTTCTTGACTTATACGCCAGCTAGTGGCAAATATCATAATCAATTGGGATTATTTATTTCCAAATTTTCAAACGGATCAATTGTGAATAGCAAAGTGAATAAAAATTCAACAGTTTAAAAAAAAAATATTTTAAATTGCAAAGTATTTTAAAAATCTCTAACAGCCAAACCCAATTACTTATCTATCGACGGTCTAACCATGCTAGGGTAAGAAATTCTGTCCATTGTATAGTTTTGTCGTCTCAATAACCTATCGACGGATAGACATATCTACCGTCGCACGCCATCTATCGACGGGAGGCCCCGGGAGGGTCGATAGCTTACCAGAGTTAGATTTTTGTATGAAAATGACATTTCGTGCGTCCCAATATACTTCTGACAGCTGTTGAAGGATAGAATTTATTACTGAGGATAAACATGCGGCCTATCTGTCAAATGTGATGGTTTACCGATCGATCGTCTGCTATCATCAAATAAAAACCAATATCAATTTAATTTAGTTGTAATTTAGTGTGAAAATGTCTACGTCCAGTGAAAGCGATTCTGACTTCGAACTTTTACAAAAATTGTCAGACTGGGATAGTAGCGAAGAATCATCTCATATTTGTTATTTTTTTTCTTAATTTCAGTAGGTACGTCGTTATGTAGCGGTTCATAGATTACACCTACCTTCCGAATGTCATCTATATATTGCCAATAGTTTCAGTAGTGTAAAATTGGGGAGTCTGGCTCACATTTTGTATGGTATATAATTGGGGAGTCTGGCTCACTTTTTCGTTATTTGCTGAAAACCGTGGTCCGTTTTAAAAGTCTCGCTTCGCTCTCACGGACCATGGTTTTCAGCAAATAACGAAAAAGTGAGCCAGACTCCCCAATTATATACCATACAAAATGTGAGCCAGACTCCCCAATTATATACTACAAAAACCGTGGTCCGTTTTTAAAGTCTCGCTTCGCTCTCACGGACAACGGTTTTTCTGCAAATGCTAAATGAACCAGAGTTCTCAATAATTTTTCTCGGAAAACACGATCTCTCATTTTGAGGAGAAAGAAATTTTATAAAACACTCACCGTTACGACAACCGATAACTTTAAACACATGACAAATTTCATCACCAACAAAATTTTTACTCTTAAATATTTTACTATAAGTCACAACACGACAACACGAGTTGATTGCAGGACGTCGATTTACTAAATGGTAAATCAAGTATGTCCCTACTCTACACCTAATCCCAATTAAAAAACCGGATAAGTCCGTTTAGCATATATTATTGAATTTTACTTCAAGAACGTTTTTTAATTTTATTAATTCTAATATATTATTTCGAACAATATAAGTAGATGAAAAGAAATATACTTCTCACTAGAACTATAATAATTTTTTTATAACAACTTTGTCACCTAAGATTAACTAAATTATTTAAAAACTTATGCATTAATTATTACGCAGTTTTTTTTTATTCGATTGTATTTATTTCATTAGAACTACAATAATTTTTTACAGCCTTTTTTCTCGTATAAATTGCTTAATTAATTAAAACTATAAAATGTTTTCTTACTTAATATTATTGCTGTAATATCGTATTCAATTTAACTTTAAAAAAATATTTTGAAATACAGATTTAGACCCTTTCGGAAACAGAATACTTACACACTTCCATTAAAAGTAATAAGGACTTTTGTTCCAAATTATGAATGAATTATTGTTTTGACAAAGACACGTGTATGGTACAGTTAACAATACGTTTTATCAGCGTTTGAGAAGTTACAATTTTATTATTTAAAAGAGTCTATTTATGAAATAATATAATAAACTTTAATAGAATAAACATAAATGACGATCAAGTAATTGTTCACGACTTTATTAATAAATACTAACTGACTGAAAAAAAAGCTGATGACATATTTTGCAAATTTACAAAAAAAAATTAAAATATTATAAAATATTTGTATGTATAGAAACTTAAAAAGTTTTTTTTGATATTGTGTAATGATTAAATAGTTTAAATTAAAAAATATTTTTTATATTTCTCGTTGACTGTATACATCACACATCAAATGTTTCATTCACAAGTGTTTCACTGTGTTAAGACTTTGGTTTCAAATTATGAATGAATTATTGTTTTGACAAAGACACGTGTATGGTACAGTTAACAATACGTTTTACCTGCGTTTGAGAAGTTACAATTTTATTATTTAAAAGAGTCTATTTATGAAATAATATAATAAACTTTAATAGAATAAACATTAATGACGATCAAGTAATTGTTCACGACTTTATTAATAAATACTAACTGACTGAAAAAAAAAGCTGATGACATATTTTGCAAATTTACAAAAAAATTAAAATATTATAAAATATTTGTATGTACAGAAACTTAAGAAGTTTTTTTGATGTTGTGTAATGATTTAATAGTTAAAATTAAAAAATATTTTTTTATATTTCTCGTTGACTGTATACATCTAACATAAATGTTAAGAATGTTTCATTGTTTAACTATGACACGTGTAAGTTTTTCGTATCTTTAACCCTGAACGAACAAAAATGCTTTGTACATGCAAAGTGCTAAAAATGGCTTTAGGAAATAAGTTTCTCATGTTTTATGATTTTCAAGTCTCGACTTGCGTTTATAAAACGGAACTGGGTTACGATAATTTTTTTCTATCATGTTTTTATAGTTTTGTTTTTAACCCTTGAAGACAGTTTACACGTGTACCAAAGCGTATATAAGCCATATTGCAAGCTTATTCGACACCAGTCTACGATAGGCGAAGTTCCTAGTAGTAACAAAAATACAAAGTGTTCTTGCAAAAACCAAACACCAAGTAATACTTCAGTGGTACCATGGCTGAAATGTGAGTATAAAAATGTAGGTATATTACATTATTTTCAAACTTTTATAAATATTCATTATATTTTTTATAAAATAATCAATTGTTATTTCATGTTTTTATAGCATTAATTTTTTACTGATTATACTACGTTGAAAATTGTGTTTAAAAATTTGATTACGATATTAACATTCTATATAAATTATGGTTGTGATTTTTACGTAGGTGAAAGCATGCATGATTATAATAGAAGCGGAAAAATATGTGTGTTTTTTTTTCTTTTATAAATACACATTATATTTTTATGAAAATGCTCATTTGTTACTTTATGTTTTACGTTAATTTTAACTGATTATATTACATCGATTATTGTGTTAAATTAATTACGATATTAGATTTTCTATAAAAACTACGACTTTGATTTTTAGGTAAAAGTCTCCACGATTGTAATAGATATTTCATGTTTTTATAGCACTAATTTTTTACTGATTATACTACGTTGAAAATTGTGTTTAAAAATTTGATTGCGATATTAACATTCTATATAAATTACGGTTTTGATTTTACGTAGGTAAAAGCATGCATGATTATAATAGAAGTGGAAAAATATGTGTTTTTTTTTCTTTTATAAATACACATTATATTTTTATGAAAATGCTCATTTGTTATTTTGTGTTTTACGTTAATTTTAACTGATTATATTACATCGATTATTGTGTTAAATTAATTTTCTATAAAAACTACGACTTCGATTTTTAGGTAAAAGCCTCTACGATTGTAATAGAACTGGGAAAAAAAATTGTATATTGCGTAATTATTTTAAGTGGTCTTGTTTTTTATTTGTTATAGAAACCTTCCAACTATATTCGATTCTGATGAGGGTTTATCATCGATATCACCTAGTACATCTAAAAATTTAAAACGCAAATCATCTAAGAAATGTTTAAAGAAAACACGCACCGATTTCATGAAGGATCTTTTCGGAGACGAAAGTGATACTGAAATATGTGTGAAGAAAACTGAATTATCGGGTATTTTATGGAAGCGAGTTGCTAATGGAATGACAAAACAGACTGAAAACAATGCGAATGGAGAATTCTTTTTGGAATTAAAACTTTACTATACGTCCGAAATCGAGAAATTACCAGATGATACTCGTTGGAAATTCGCTTTGATAAATACGAAAATTAAATTACAAAGAGAGTCTGATGACTTTAAATATTTGCAACGTCTTTTATTGAACATAAAAGAGAAATTTGCAAAATCTGAAGCACAATTTATTCCTGAAAAGAAAAAGTAAAATATTATTTTCTTAAACTTACTGATTTAAATAACGTGTTATTTTCATACTTTATGTATTTCGTGTAATAGAATATAAGCCTACATTGTAATCAGTGTATTTTTTAATTAAAGATAAAAATTAGGTTTTAGTATAAATTAACGAGCAAGGTTTACATATGGTATTGTATTACCTATTTTTTTTTTACTTTGGATGCAATCTGATAAAACTACATATTTTGATTTTATTATTGTGCACTACGATATTTTATTAATATGACGAATAAAATATATTGTAATATTTGTGGTATAAATGTTACAAAGAAAATATACTATGCTCATCTTAGAACAAACTTACATAAAAAAAATTGTTTGTTACAAAGCCACATTGATAATGTACGGCTTATAAATTCGGCATTTAAAAACAGACTACTTTCTTTTAGAATAGATGGTATTCATGATAGGTATTTACTTCCAGAAGATTTTTTAAATGATGTACGAGTTTCGGTGAATAAGTTAATTAAATATATTCTTCATCAACATAATAGCTGTAAAATAAATTTTGAATTGTTTTGTTATTATTCTTTACCACACCAAATAAAGACCGAGTTGAAATCATTTACAGTGAAGTATAAGAAATTTTATCACAATACTGATATCAATGAATATTATAACCATGTTAAAGCTACACTCATTCGGAAATGTAGCGAATTTCAATTAAAAGATTCGGGTTGGTTTATTTCCAGTGTATCTCATCTTGAAATGAATATAAATAAATACACACCATTACGAGGGGGTTCTTACATACCATTACCTAAAAATATTCAGAGTACGAAAAGTTGTTTAAACATTAAAAACACTGACTCTCATTGTTTTTTATGGTGTGCAGTTGCATCTTTATTTCCAGTGAAAAAAAATGGTACACGCACTGCATCATATCCAGATTACAAACAAATATTTAAAATAGATGGGATGAATTTTCCTCCTACTAATAGAGATATAAAGATATTCGAAATGAATAATCCAACATTTACAGTAAATATTTACGGATTAGATTCAAAAAATCAACTTGTAGGCCCGCTCTACAAGACAGAATATCGTAGTATAAACCATATTAATTTATTATATATAGAAAATTCTCAACATGGGCATTATTGTTTAATAAAAGATTTTGAACGGCTTATTAGACACCAAATAACGAGGCATAAAGGCAAAATATATTTTTGTGATGAGTGTATGTTATTTTTTTCCTCATATGATAGTATGGAGATGCATAATTGTGCTCGAATTAAAACGGTATTGCCCAGACCTGGTACAATCTTACAATTAACTCACTACGAGAGATTGCAACGTATTCCTTTCGTTATCTATGGTGATTTCGAAACTATGTTATTACCTCTTAATAACAACCAGAACTGTGAAACTAAATACACAAAATTAACAAAAAGACACGTACCAATAGCATTTGCTTATTATATATGTTGTGCATATGATTCGAGTTTAAATAAATTCATTTCATATCGAGGAAAAGATTGCGTTCATATATTTGTAAAGTCATTAACGGAACATGTTAACGAAATTCATAGAATTAATACGACTGAAAAGAAAAAAATGATTCCGTTATCATTGCAACAACAAATTGAATACAATAGCGCCACTCACTGTTATATATGTAATAATTTACTATTGGGTGATGTAGTTCGCGATCACTGTCACAGAACAGGCGTATACAGAGGCGCAGTACACTCACATTGTAACTTGCTTTTAAAGACTTGTACGTTCATTCCATTTTTCTTTCATAACTTAGCGGGGTATGATTGTCATTTATTTATAAAAGAGCTTAGTGAATCTGATGGCAGGATAGAGGTGATACCTAAAGGGAAAGAAAAATATATTTCTTTTACTAAATTCATAAAAAATGTATACGATGTTCGTGAGTCATATATTCCTCTCAGATTTGTTGATTCTTGTCATTTTCTCAACACGAGTTTAGATAAATTATCTAAAACATTAGAGTATGATAAATTTTTGAATCTCAGACGCTTTTTCTCTGATAAAAATAAATTTCGATTAGCATGCCGTAAGGGAGTGTATCCGTACGAATATATGGATAGTTTAGATAAATATAATGAAACAGTATTGCCACCGAAACAAAGTTTTTATAATACTTTAACATCAAATCATATTTCAGACGATGATTATAAACATGCTTTTGATGTATGGGAAAAATTTTCCATATGCAATTTAGGACAATATACTGATTTATATTTAATGATCGATGTTCTATTATTATGTGATGTATTTGAAAATTTTCGTACTGTTTGCCAAAAAAATTATAAACTAGATGCAGCTTTTTATGTAACCGCTCCTAGTCTTAGCTGGGACGCAATGCTTTTAAATACTGGTGTAAAATTAGAATTAATTTCTGACATTGAAATATATCAAATGCTTGAACAAGGCATCCGAGGCGGATTATCACAGTGTTCTTTACGATATGCAAAAGCTAATAATATTTATACTGAAGACTACAGGGAAGATAGACCAAATACTTATCTTTTATATTTAGATTGTAATAATTTATATGGATACGTGATGATGAAAAACTTACCGATTTCAGAATTCAAACTTTTACAAAGTGATGAATTATTATCTTTTGACATAGATTCATGTCATGAAAATTCAGACATTGGATTTATATTAGAGGTTGATTTAATCTATAACGAGGACTTACATGACTCTCACAAAGATTTACCATTTCCACCAGAAAAAATGAAACCTCCTGGAGGAAAGACTTATAAATTGATCGCAAATCTGTACAATAAATATCACTATGTTATTCATTATATGCATTTAAAACAGTGTTTAAAGCATGGTTTGATATTGAATAAAATTCATAAAATTCTTTCATTTAAACAAAGTAATTATTTAAAACAATATATAGATTTGAATACAAGTTTGCGTCAATCCTCACAATCTACGTTTGAACAAGATTTTTTTAAATTGTTCAATAATTCAATATTTGGAAAAACTTTAGAAAACAAGCGGAAGCAAATATCTGTAAAATTAGTTGATCGATGGAGTGATAAAAAAAATTACACAAATAAATACATAGGTGCTGAAAAATTGATTGCTCAACCAAATTTTCATAATGTATCAATTTTTTCTGAAAATTTCGCAGCAGTTCAGATGGACAAGTCGGAAATTTTACTTGACCGTCCTATATACATAGGATTTACTGTACTAGAATTAAGTAAATCCCATCTTTATAGCTTTCACTATTCTTTTATTAAACCAAAATATGGGGATAGAGCACAACTGTGCTACACCGACACTGACAGTTTATTATATTACATAATACGTACAAATGATTGTATTTATAAAGATCTAAAAGAAAATCTTGAATTATTTGATACAAGCAATTTTAGTAGGAACAATATTTATGATTTACCACTAGTAAATAAAAAGGTACCAGGTCTGTTTAAAGATGAATTAGGAGGGACAATCGTTGATGAATTTGTAGGTTTAAGATCTAAACTATATTGTATAAAAACCAAAAACGATGAAATCAAAAAGGCAAAGGGAGTTAGCAAAGCAGTGTTAAATCTTTTAACTACAGACGAATACAAATCTACTCTTAAAACTAACACTACATTGCGCTCATGTATGAATGTATTTAAATCAATCAAACACACGATATTCTCGCAAGAAGTAAATAAATCCGTGTTGAATGCTAATGATGATAAAAGATTAATAATTGATAAATATAACACATTGCCTTGGGGACATTACAAATTATTTTAAGTATGCTATGTACAAATATATCTGATATTTTTTATAACCAAAGTGTACATCTATAAAAATATATATGTAATTTTACCATTAAATTAAGTATATTACTGAGTTCATCTCTGTTTTTATTTCATAACCCTATAATTGTTTAAGAGACTACAACGTTTATGCTGAATAATGATTCACCATAATAATAATAATAATAATAAATATTATTATCGAAAGAGAAAAAAAGGGTTTGGATTTTTCAATGATATGCTGAATAAATTACCGTTTGAGCTACATGTACCCGGTTATCAGTTTTGCGGTCCTGGAACTAAACTCAAAGATCGATTAGCACGAGGTGATATGGGTATTAATCCACTTGATTCAGCTTGTCGCGAACATGATATAGCGTATTCGAAAAACAGAGATAATGTTCATATAAGAAATCAGGCTGATCGTATGCTAGCATCAAAAGCGATGAAACGAGTATTTAATAGAGATGCATCAATGAGTGAAAGAGCAGTCGCGTTAGGCATTGCGTCCGCGATGGGTGCCAAGTCAAAATTAGGTCTTAGTATCACAAATAAAAATAAAACAAAGAAAAAAATTAAAAGATCAAAGAAACCTTTCAAGCATGTTATTAAAATAGCTAAATCATCTATGTCTAAGGGATCTGATCCTATAAAATCTGCACTGAATGGTGTTCGTAAAGTGATTCGTCAAGTAGGAGGGAAAAAAAATATCAATTGTCCTAGAATTTTACCTCTGCCACAAAAAATTGGTGGAGTACTTCCTTTTTTAATACCACTTTTTGCTGGATTAAGTGCAACAGGTGCTTTGGCTGGTGGAGCTGCTGGAATCGCGAAAGCAGTCAACAATGCTAAAAATGCTGTAGAACAACTTAAAGAACAAAAAAGACATAATGAAAAAATGGAAGCGATATCTTTAGGAAAAGGAATGTTTCTTAAACCTTATAAGAAAGGTTTAGGTATTTATATAAAACCTTCAAAAAACTATTAACACTACCAAACAGAGCTCTTACAAATATTGATTTAACAAAATATGCTAGAATTTTAAATATTCCTAACTTTAGAGGTGTTTTTATGAGAAATGATTTACCTAACTCACCTCCTTGGACACATGAATCTGGTATAATAAACTTAGATAGTAAAGATGGTCCTGGAACTCACTGGGTAGCTTATAAGAAAAAAAAAACAATTGTGTCTTTTATTTTGATAGTTTTGGAAATTTACCACCTCCATCAAATTTATTATCATATTTAAAAGTGCAAAATGTAAAATACAATTATAAAAAATATCAAAGTTTCAATACATTCAATTGTGGACATTTGTGTCTTAAATTTCTTAGTGATAATTTAACTTAAATATATATCAGAACGTCAACTCATTATAGATTCAGTCATCAGTGAATCATGGACATTAACGTTAAGCGGTCTTGGACTCGTTTTAGAAGCACAATATTTTCCTCCTATTGAATTATCATCAAAAAACTATGTGCTTGGTTTAGTAGAATTCTTGACTTTTAATTCCATTCCCAATATCGATGAAAGAAATAACAAATTCTATATCGATGACAAAGTTATTGTAATTCCACCAGGTAGTTACGAAATCGAAAACATTGAAAAATATTTAACTGATGCATTAGATAAATTTAATATTTTCATATCGATAAAGCCTGATGAAAATCAATTGCGATGTAAAGTGAGATGTAGTAAAAAAGTTGATTTTACCCATAAAGATTCTTTGGGAAATTTGTTAGGATATTCTCCTAGAATTCTAGATCCAAACGTTGATTATTTATCAGATATACCTGTTTCCATAATCAAAGTAAACGCTTTGCGAGTAGAATGTAACATAACAGGATGGGCGTATATTAATTCTAATCAAGCTCACATTATTCACGAATTTTTCCCCACGGTTCCACCTGGATATAAAATAGTAGAAGTACCATCGCAAGTCATTTATCTTCCTGTTATGGTTAAGGCAATACATAATATTCAGTTGAAAATAGTCGATCAAGACGGAGGTCTAGTAAATTTCCGAGGAGAAATTATAACAGTGCGATTACATCTTAAGTCAATAGCATAGAATGGGTGTGGTTTATAACAGTAAAACCTATTCATATAATAACAACAGAAAATGGGTTTATCCACCCACTCGAGTTCGACCATTGAATCGGTTAACACATCGGAACATACAATTCCTAAAAGGGCTTGGCTTAAGACTTGTTTCAAACTCAATAAAAACAAAATAAAACTTAAATTTTTCTGTTTAATCTGCATTTTACCATGGAAGAACAAGAAGAAATTTTAAATATACAAAAAAGTGTATTATTCGATGAATCAATAGAACATTACGAGTTTCATGCTCATCGTCCATATGCATTAACCACTTTCAACAACAATGATGAAATTCGCATTACTGTTCAACATCAAGATGCTTGTATACTACCCAGCAAAAGCTTTCTACATCTTACCGGAAAACTTATGAAGAGCAATGGTGAGGTTAGCGTTAACACGAATCTCGTAAATATGGGGTTATGCTTTTTGTTTGAAGAATTACGTTATGAGTTAAATGCTGTTGAAATTGATCGCAATAAAAACGTTGGTTTAACAAGCCTTATAAAAACATTCATTTCCGCTAGCCCAAATCAAACTACATATCTTGATAATGCTGGATGGAACACAAATACAACTAAGGACATTGTTGATACCAAAGGATATTTTGATGTCTCGATTCCACTCAATTTGTTACTCGGGTTTGCAGAAGATTATGATAGAGTAATAGTGAATGCAAAACATGAACTTATTCTAACCAGAGCTAATACAGACGTAAATGCGATCGTACAATCAGAAAAAAATGTTGATAAAGATGTAAAAATATCCATTTCCAAAATAGAATGGTTAATGCCATATGTTAAATTGTCCGACTTTGCAAAAGTAAATTTACTTAATTATATCGTCAAAGATCCTCCTATACAAATAAGTTTTCGGACTTGGGACCTATATGAATATCCATTATTACCTACGACTACAAACCATGTATGGGTTGTAAAAACATCTACACAACTAGAGAAACCTCGATACGTTATCTTAGGATTCCAAACGGGTCGAAAGAATATACACACAAAAGATGCAAGTTTCTTCGATCATTGTGACATTCGTGACGTTAAATTGTATTTAAATTCTCAAACATACCCTTACGTTAACCTTAATATTGATTTCGAACGAAACCAATATTCACTGTTGTATGATATGTATGCTCAATTTCAAAGCTCTTACTTTGACAAGAACAGGTGTAAACCATTATTGTCAAAAAAAGAATTCAAGGAAATGGCTCCACTTGTTGTATTAGATTGTTCCAAACAAAATGAAACATTAAAAACAGGACCTGTAGACATACGTATAGAATTTGATTCAGAAAAACAATTTCCTCTGCAAACATCTGCTTATTGTTTAATCATACACGATAGAATAATTGAGTACAATCCAATCAGCAGCGCAGTACGCAAATTGTTGTAAAGTAGAGTGGTTGTGTGTTATTTTATATTAAATCAAAATGGAAATATTCAATTTATGTGAGAAAGACATTGAAAAAATACCTATAGATATATTAATCAAACGTTATGGTCACTACATTCATTTATTGTATCATAATGATCGACTACCCAAATCAGTGTTGGATAATGATGATGTGAAGCCTTATTATACTCCTTGCACTATTCATTCTTACGGTGATAATACATCAAACGATCAAGATGAACTCGATAGTCCACTTTTCATGCAAGCGTATTGTAAATTGTGTACGAAGAAAAAAGTATTCAAAACCGATTGATAATTTTTATTTTCTAATTTTGTTAACAATTACCTAATAAATTTTTTACCCATATTTTATGTTTTTTATTTTATATACATAAACTATATACAGATGATTTCTTATTCAGTTTGCTACATCATGAGGTTCATAAAGCAACAAACCGTATTACCTGTAGAGAACCTTGATAATCTTATTGTACCTACCACATCAGAAAAAAACCGTCGACATGGTAAACTATTACCTAATAGCATAAGATCGATTTTTTGCGGTCCCTCCAACTGTGGGAAAACAAATGCTTTGTTAGCGATTATTACACACATGAATGGATTAAGATTTTCGAATATTTACATTTATTCGAAATCCATACATCAATTAAAATACGAACTTCTTAAGAAAGTAATTGCTACTGTTAGTGATATTGGTTACTATATTTTTCAAGAAAATGATGAAATAGTGAAACCTAAAGATATTCTCCCTGGTTCCATCATTATTTTTGATGATATTGTTTGTGAAAAACAGAATAATGTAAAGGAATACTTTTGCATGGGGAGACATCAAGACGTTGATTGTTTTTATCTTTCACAAACTTACTGTTGTGTTCCTAAGCATTTGATTCGTGACAATACTAATTTATTAGTAATATTTAAACAAGGTGATTTAAATTTAAAACACATTTACGATGAGCATGTAAATAGTGACATGACTTTTAAAGAATTTAAGAAACTATGTTTTAAATGTTGGAACGTAAAATATAGCTTTGTTGTCATTGATAAGGAGAGTTCTTTAGAAAACGGTCGATATAGGAAAGGGTTTGACACCTTTATAAATATAAAGAGTCCACATTAGTTATAACCAGTTGCAGTTTGTCGTACTAAACACAAACACCATGGAAGTTCAAAGTATTAAAAAACAACAGGACACTTTACGTAAAATCAGAAAGCTTGGCAATGTGATAAGAAAAAAGCATAAATTATTGAAATTGCATAGAAAAAACACAGAAAACACTTTAAACGAAGTCTTTAGACCTTTGACTACTTCTTTAAAGAAAATTAGTGTCACTACACCGAATATTGCACCTAAGAAGGAAGAAGAGCATAAAGAAAATAATAAATATGATGAGCACTATGTAACACATAAAAAAGAAACAGAATCCATGAATACAACTTCAAAAGATGAAAAAACTACTAATATCGATGGTGATGATGATGATTCATTCTTTGACGTAGAAGAACATGAAGAAGAAGAAGAAAACGATTCTTTACAAAAACCAAATCACAGTATTTTATCATATTTATCTTTATTAAAATCTAAAAATCATAAAGATTTAGATCAAATTTATGGTGTGAGACAATTAAAGGAAAAAGGCTTAATGTTAGGAAATACACCTATCTATTTTGAAAAAGACAAAATTCTAATAGCAAACAAAAATTATCCCGCTACAGTTGGTTTATTAGAATTGATTTTCAAAAAAGTACCTAACAATAATGCTATAATAGATAGTGATATTGAAAATTACGCAGAAATCATTACAGCTACTAATGCGCATCGTAAACATTTTAAAGATGATGGTGCTCTCCGTATAAACAATACCCCAAAATATATTAACATAATTTCGAGGTTCGCTAATGAAAAGATAGGTAGTGGGGTTTCTAACAATAATACCTTATTACCCACCAATATGTCAACTCCTAGAGTTGGTTTGAATTTCAATTATGTGTATTTGGATAATCCTAATGAGTTGGTAGATCGTTTACGACTTCTATTAGCATCAAGAGCGGCTAGCGGTTATGTCACCCATTCCAATGAAATAATTTCAATCCTAGAGGAATTGCGTGAAGCTAACATTATTTATTAACAAGATTTATC
Source organism: Luffia ferchaultella (assembly GCA_949709985.1). Classification (NCBI taxonomy): domain Eukaryota; kingdom Metazoa; phylum Arthropoda; class Insecta; order Lepidoptera; family Psychidae; genus Luffia; species Luffia ferchaultella. The sequence continues at coordinate 4,328,266 of OX453264.1, read as the reverse complement.
AACTATTTAATCATTCTCTCGAAGTATCTTGAGGAAGTACAATGAGTGTAGACATATTTGGACGTCAATTATCTAAATCTTCAACAGGACGCCGTGGACCACAAGGAGAAGGATTTAAAATTAATATTGAGGGGAATTATGATATTGAAAATAAACGATTGTGCAATGTGGGAGATGCTTTAGGAGACAGTGATGGTGTATCTTTAAAAATTGTGACAGGATTATTGTCCAATGAAATAAATATTATAAGACGTGAATATAATGAAAGATTTGATCAGTTGACTATCGATAATAATGAAATGAAACAAATATACTATTATTTAAAAACTCACTTAGACACAGTAAAAGAGAATTTAGAAAAAGACATTACCATCAATCATAACCTTTCTAAAACACATTCTAATACATTAACAAACATAGATCAAAGATTAACAGCATTGGAAAATACAAATAAATTATGAATAACTCCTACAAGACTTTAATTGCTGAAGAATTACATCGTGCTGCTCGTAGAAATTATCAACGACGTCACGTTGATATACGGGGATTAGATGAGACATGGCAAGCTGATATTGTTGATATGCAATCATATGCTTCTGTAAACGATAATTATAAATACATTCTAACGGTAATCGATAATTTTTCAAAATTTGGTTGGGCTGTGCCTTTAAAAACAAAAAATAGTAATAATGTTACCCAAGCAATGTTATCAATATTTACTACATCTGGTAGAATACCAAAAAATCTTCAAGTTGATAATGGTACCGAATTCTACAATTCTTTATTCAAAACACTTATGAATAGATATTCCATCAATATGTATTCTACTTATAGTAATTTAAAGGCTTCAATCTGTGAACGTTTTAATCGAACCTTAAAAAACAAAATGTGGAAGCGATTTACAGCGAGAGGTAGTTATCGATGGATAGATATTTTAAATGAATTATTAGATTTCTACAACAACAGTACACATAGAACTATTGCACTGAAACCAATAAATGTAAATAGATCGAACGAGAAATCAATATTAAGAAATATTTATAATAACAACGATAAGATGATGTTTAAAAAGTCTCAAAAATTAAAAATAGGCGATAAAGTGAGAATAAGTAAATATAAACATGTTTTTGAAAAAGGTTATACACCTAACTGGACTACTGAAATTTTTACTATAACCAAAGTTAATAATACTAGACCTGTTACTTATCAACTAAAAGATTATTTAAATTCACCAGTTCAAGGTTGCTTTTACAAAGAAGAGCTTTCAAAAACGAAATATCCTGATATTTATCTAATTGAAAGAGTTATAAAAAAAAGAGGAAATAAAATATTAGTAAAATGGTTGGGATTTGATGGTACACACAATTCATGGATAAATATAGATGATTTGTAAATTATACTTGTCTAAACTTGTTTCAACGCTGAAATTACGTAATTTTGTTGCGAGAGTAGGTTAGTCATTCTGCTGGCTAGTCGCTCACGAGCACTTGAATAATCTACACGTATTCGAATATTTAAGAAATCTCAAACAATTATGGAACTTATTATGGATATACAATGTTTTGTAAATGGAAAAAATGAATTGATCGTGAAAGAACTAGCGGTTGCATCTGTTGAAGACAAAGAAGACAAAGAATATAGTATACTATTTAAACCACCATATCCTTGGTATAATTTGTCTGCAAAATGTCGATCCACAAATTCATGGCTAACAAGAAACTATCATGGTATTTCGTGGGACTCTGGAAAAATAGATTATACACAACTCAACACAATAATAAATAACCTAATAAAAGAAGCTACATGTATATATGTTAAAAGCTTACAAAAAAAAATATGGTTTGAAGACTATATCAAGCAACTCGAAGACAAACGAATTGTAAATATAGAAGACTTAGGATGTCCACCTTTACGAGAACTTCGTACGGACGTTTATGGACATCATCAGGCTTGTCACAGATACATTAATCAAGTAAATATTAATTGTGCGTTACAAAATGTAATAGAAATTAAGAAATGGTATAATTCTTTTTATAAAAATGAAAAATAAACCTATTTTACATTCAATAATTTGTTTTATTTCTTGTAAACCTTCTCTACATAGTTTCAATTAATTATGTATTTTTTATTCGTAAATATCAAAATATGAATTATGTTTGTATTATAGTCAAGAAATGAAATGCGTTTGTAGGTTGATGGAGCATAAATTTTACACGTTTAGAAATTATCTGTCTAGTTCATTTGTCGTTTTTTTTTTTTACTGAGATCGTGTTTTCCGAGAAAAATTATTGAGAACTCTGGTTCATTTAGCATTTGCAGAAAAACCGTTGTCCGTGAGAGCGAAGCGAGACTTTTAAAACGGACAACGGTTTTTGTAGTATATAATTGGGGAATCTGGATCACTTTGTATGGCTATAAAATTGGGGAGTCTGGCTCACTTTTTCGTTATTTGCTGAAAATCGTGGTCCGTGAGAGCGAAGCGAGACTTTTAAAACGGACAACGATTTTCTGCAAATAACGAAAAAATGAGCCAGACTCCCCAATTTTATAGCCATACAAAGTGAGCCAGACTCCCCAATTATATACTACTAGTTTCCGAGAAAAAACTACAGACATACGGACGGACGGACATGGCGAAACTATAAGGGTTCCTTGTTTGGCCATTTTTTCCATTGGCTACGGAACCCTAAAAACCTTTATTCGCTGGATCATTCTTTAAATCGGATTATTTACATCATTTTCGTGGCGCATTTTATTTTTCACTATCTGATAAAACCAAAGAAATTAGATAAAACAAATTAAGAGATATGAAGGAATTTGATAAGTCATTTGATATATTATAAAATGTTAATATCTGACCAAAAGAGAGCTAATGTACTAGATAAAGTTGATGAAATTAACTTGGGAATTTTATTGGACTCTAAATTAATTCTTAATCTGCATGTTTAATCCATTATCAATAAAGCGTATCGAATGATGGGTTTTGTATTTAGAGTTGCTTGTGATTTTAGGAATAATAATAATAACGTACACGTGACAACAACGTCTAGTCCCCAAACTAAGCATTAGCTTGTGTTTTGGGTACCAAGCGAAGACACCACATACATATAACAACCAAGACCCGGTACCAGTATCGATATTTGTCATATAAATACTGACCCGACCTAGGATTCGAACCCGGGACCTCCAGCTTCCTAAGCAGGGTCACTACCCACTAGGCTAAGCGGTCGACATACATGTGGTAATAATAATAATAAATAGTAATACATATTTATATATGTATAAGTCACTCGTTAGGTCTCAGCTGGAGTACGGTTGCTAAGTGTGGAATCCTTTTTATAAAGTATATATTGACAGTATTGAGGCCATATAAAAAGTTTCTGCGTGTTATGTCCTACAGGTGCCATTGTAAAATGAAATATGAAGTTATGTTAAATGATTTCATGCTTCAGCATCTGTATGACCGTCGTACAGTAAAAGAAGCTAACTTCATGTTTAAAATATGTAATAATGTTATCGACTGTTCGAACATTTTAGAAAAGGTAGAATTTAAAGTTCCACGACCGTATTGTTTTAATGAAGGATTTTCTCGAACAAACTCAGGAATGCTTGCATCTCTGCACAGAATTAGTCACAATTATAATAATTATTTTGCGCACGTCGACTTACACTATCACTCTTTCTATTCTTTCCAAAGAGTTATCAAAGATTCTATTTAATGTTTTATAAAAGGTATGTTAATGTTTTATATAAATATATTGAGACTTGGCCATCGCACTAAATAATTGAATTTACATGTGTTTTCAGGCGATTGAATTTACACGTGTTTTCAGGCGATGGCCAAGTCTCAATATATTTATATAAAACATTAACATACCCGACTTGGTATTACATGGATCTCACAACTTTTTACCGCAGAACAACTAACTGAGTTGCGAGACTTGGTTTTTTTGACAAGTATTGTTTTTGATGGGATCTCATTTCTTTTTGTATTTTGTAGACAGTTCTACTTTTTTCCTTTTCGGTACCTTCTACTTATTGTATATATGTATATCTACCAGCAACGAATTTTCTTAAAGCCCTCTCTCTGACTTATATATATTATATATATATGACTTATATATATATTATACAACCTTACACACTCGTAATAAGTACGAATACGCACGTAGGTACGTTTTTTGCATTAATAAATAATTTAATACACGTGTTTTTATGACGGGAATACACATTTTTCTAGAAGTGCCTTAGAATTTTGATGATCGTTGAGTCAGTGTGTGACAAAATGAAGAAATTTGACCCGTTATAATTTCTTAAAAATACTGGTTCAAATTGAATGAAATTTGAAAATATGCTTATATAATATGCCTGCATGGTTACTGAAAATTTCAGTCTTCTACCTTTATCCACAACGAAGTTACAGGGGGTCGAAAATGGTCTGAATTGCTTCGAGAAAAGGATGGTACGGCCGTGACGCTTTTTCGCTCGACTTGGTGGGGGCACGGCCGTGCCCCCAGATATTATTAACGGCTGAGCCGAGGACATGTTTGAATTTTCGGAATGTTTAATTTCAGAAACGACGACGGCACGATAAGGCTACAAAACGAAAATCTGTTGAACCTGGATTGCGATGTTTTGTACCACCTTGGAATGGACACCAAGAGTTACGACTTACCTGCCTTGTTCGGAGATGTACAGGTAGAAATTTAAAAAAATTACTTCACTTAATTGACTGACCGATTGAGTGAGTGGTTAGAGATAACTGTAGAGCTAAGGGTCATGGGTTTCAGTGCGCATGAACATGTCTGTTTGTTCCGTTTTTGAATGTCAAAATATCTATAGTATATGTTATAAGGAATATTTGAGTATTATATCAGGTGTCTAGTACCTAAAACATATGCTTTGCTTACTTTGGGACTAAATGGTGCTGTAATGTGTGTAATGTCCCAGGTATTACTAAAATATACATGGTTTTCATGTTGGGTATACAGTTAGACCGTCAGCCGAAGCCATTTTCCTGATGTATCGTATCGCGCCTAAAGACACAGTTTTGTAAACGCCTCCTATCATAAATTGTGTCCGTCTGTCTTTCTTTTCGTTTATGAAGTAACTCTATATAAAAAAATGCTGTCAGCAGTAAAAAATAGAGCATTGTAAAACAATTATTTCTTTGCTCTCTAACTTCTACTACTATACGAATCCAAACCCGAAATCGAAACAATCTATAAATTTAATTTTCTCAAAAATATACATACATTATATAGTATGTTTACTGTTTTTATGACAATAGTAAGTGAAAATGCTACAAGATTAATTTATTTCTTCACATTTTTGAGATGGGAATGACTTTTAAAATCTTCCTAGACGGAAAGAAAGATATTCAAATGCTTATTATGCCTTATTATGTCAGCATACGCCGTACAATACATAAAAAAAAACGGCTTTGGCCGCCGTTCTAATTCGCACTGAAATGATTTGTTGCATCGGTTTATTTATCCGTTTATTATCGTTCCAGCGTAAAATACAATTAGCAACAGTTGTCACGCTATTCAGATTACCGATAAACATTTCAGAAAAGACCTTGAAAAGCCAACCACTCTCGGCATGCAGAATGAAATGTAATTGCAAAATACTATATGAAAAACTGAGTATCGCATAGGTACGCTTCCTGCTTGTTATAATATTCACTATGTATTTATAATAAGTATGTCACACTTCTTATCAGTTTAGTAAAAGAAGTATCAAAAACAAAAGATTAAAAACGTTCATTATTTACGTTGATTAATCGTAAAAACAATTCGTACATGAATTTCTATAAAACTCCCCCAGTATGCTGTCTGTGACAACTAAAACAAAAACTATAAGTAGAAAATCTTCGTGATAAATAGGTGATCCAAGTGGGAAGAAGCGGTGCGGTGGGGTAGAGGGCGCTTGCCGTCGATTACTGTAGCGAGCGCCGGCGGAGCAGACAGGGTTAGCAGTATGGTTAGCACGTCATGCGGTTCACGCGCTCCCGCAGTAGAGAGATATTTGTTCGTAGCTATGCGATGTCGAAATCCCTACACGCGTCTCGCAAAATTTTAGTGAAACGGCGCTAGTAAGGAACATGTATTACTTACTCGGGGCCGCGCGCTACAAGTACTTTGGCGCACGCTTCCTAAATTCAATGACTCAAAGCCGAGAATTTAGAGCTTAGTTATCGGTATCTGCCTTTTATTCAGTTGTATGTAACTAGGTGTGACGGGTAATATACAAATACCTAGACAAAACACAACATATAGGTAACCGTGGGCCATATGCGTTTCCCGTTTGTCTCCTTTACCCATCATATGGCTCAAATGTTTGGTACTTGAACTAAATGGCCAGCATTACTCCTCTATTCAACTAATTCAAAGCTCTATGTGTCTAACAAAGAAGCAACGTAAATGTCCTACGTGCCAACGACAATCTAGGTTGGATTCCCGATAACGACGAAGACGACGAGGCAAGTGATCCAGAAGCAGACAGCACGAATTGATATAAAGAAGTAGATACTGTAAATTTAGAAGGTATAAAATCTCATTCACGACCAACCGAAACAACTTTCAGGTGCGAAGCCAGATCGTTGCTATCGTTCAAAGAAGAAAGAAGTTCGAAAAATTTGCCCAGCTCGAACCAGGTTTTAACCTAATGTGATACCGTTTACGTAACGTACCGTTAACGTAATGTAAACCAAGATGGCGAGCGTTTGCCGGTGATGAAAATCGACAGTATACAGCTTTATAGCGAAACAAAGCGTTTCATCGCAAATTCTGGCAAGCTGTAGTATGGATGCCTTTTTAAAAACGTTAAAATTTTTACCCCCTCCCCTCTATTTGATTGGCAGATTCCATATTGAAATATGGTACGCCTATGTCACTTCGATAATTAAGACGAATCTCAAAACACCTCAAATGTTCAAATTGATCAAGCGATTTAGTTTGTTCATACCGTTCATAGGAACACAAGACGTGTTTATGAATTAAGAAATCACTTGTTTTTACATTTGGAGCCCAGTTGTGGCGGGCCTATCTGTTCAGTTTAAAATATCGTAACTGATAATGCTTATCGAAAGTGTATCAGTCAGTGTGTCGGTTGTCATATGCCAAGGTCTTTGTTTACTATTGAAGAGGTAGATTGGTTCTTGTTGTTTCTTTTCTATTTGATTTATCAAAGAATTCGGATAAGTAGTAGCATTCTTTTGTGAAGTGAAGATTAACTAAGTTTAGATTTTTCGAAAATCAACCCCCAAGGATGTAAAATGGGGTAGATATCCCAACCACCAAACCCACGCTTGCAACATTCTCCTATAGGGAAAGGTCGCTGACGTTCAAACAATATTTGTTCTGCGGAAAAGGGCTATTCGAGCTATATATAAATTAAATCTAGAGATAGTGTAAAGACTTACTTTAGAGAAAGTAAAATTTTGTCAGTCCCTTGTCAGTACATTTATGAAAACATAATTTATTTACATAAAAACTTCAATCTTTCTGTAGGGTGGGTGATGGCCACAACTTAAATACAAGACATAAGCATATGTTATCAATTCCCAGGTTCAGGCTCTCAAAGGTTAATAATTCTTTCGTGGGAAATTGTACCCGTTTTTATATTAAAATTCCAAAAGAAACGTTAGACTTGAATTCTAATCAATTTATAAAACGAGTTAAAGTCCAACTTATGAAAAAAGCTTACTATTGTTTTAGCGAGTATTTAAAGATAAGTGCGCATGGACATCATTGTAATAGTTGTAAACACTATAAATTAAAAAAAAAAAACAATAAACTGATAGGAGTTTCTTGCCGGTTCTTCTCCGTCTAGTTTTTGAACCGGTACCTAATCAATTTATTTTGACTTTTAATAAGTGTGTGTAAACATCTTATATTGAATAAAAACTTTGTGAATTTGAATTGAACAGTCTTCGAGGCTGCTATTTCTCGCTTTTATATTACGCCTAATATTATTGTGTAAGCCTGGATTCAGGCACATATTATTATATAAATGTATTTACTTTAATATCATTCTAATAGCGATCTAATTGAATTCTGTTCGAAGTTACAGTAATCTTGTCGAAACTAATTTAAGCTTATTTAGGCTAATATAGTATTTACATAAGTATCTTGTAGACCTGCATAGGCTAATATTGGTCTAAATTAACATTAAAACCTTTTTATCTTAAGCAAGCTTTTTTGAACTTACGTAAGATCAAACGTAGTCGTAAAATTCGGTCGTGTGAATGCTTGTTTGAAATTAAGTTACAACATAATTATTATGATGAGAAATAAATAAGCACAAACAAAATGTTTATTAATTTAATAATATATCATGCCGGTTATCCGGTATTTATGTTTTACGCCAAATATTCGTATTGGAATATAATGTTTTCTGTCAAGTTGAAATTTGACATCACGTGTTAGATTTTATGGACGTTCGGGAACTTGTTAACATTACGGTCATCGCCTTTCGGCCTGTATTCGTTCGAATGCTTAATTATCGAGTTCAGAACGTTTAAGGATATCAGAGGCTGCAGTTTAAAACCTAAATGTTTCAAATATGTTGAACTAGCTACCCGCCCCGGCTTCGCACGGGTAGCAGAGAATTTTTTCGTTGATTTATTTCTGGGTTTAAAGATTTGAAAAGAATAGTGCCACGTTTTCGTGGCAATAAAATATAATAATCTGTGAAAATCGGGTTTGGGTAGGTTCATTTTTCGCTTCAAACTTTATGCGCCTAGTCAAATAATTGTATTTTGTATTCTCGTTTAATTATGTCCATTCCATCAGCCCTTTTTATGCCCCACTGCAAGGACTTAACCTCCTCTTAAAATGAGAGGGCTTGGACCTTAAATTGACCACGCTGCTCTAATGCTGGATGACGGATTGTGACGACCGCCATCTATTGACAGTAACTGGGACCGACTACTTAACGTGCTCTCTGAGGCACGGAGTCAATGATAGTTAATGTACTTAAGTCAGAAAAAATTCATTGGTATACGCCCGGATTCGAACCACGACCACAAAGCCTTATAGATTTGAAACAGGTTCGCTGCGTTCGGGCTATAACGACACAAAATATATTTGACTATCTTTAATATTTACATAACTGTTCCTTAAAATATTCTAATTATTACCAACGAACCTATCGACAGGCTATGACGTCACACCCTAGTAAGGCCATTTCAAATACATGTAAAACCTTTGGATAATTTCAGGTCCTTTTTTTGGGATTCATTCGGATTGTTTGGGTTAATTATTTAATGTTAGTAAATTTTCGATAGTGTAGCCTTTGCATATATATATATACTAGCAGTCGTACCCAGCTCCGCCCGGGTGGACTGCAGAAACGTTCTACTTCCTATTCCCTCCACCCCTCTTCTTCCCTTCTAGCCACTTACTCTCCCCTGCCCTCCCTTACCCCACCTTTCCCCTATCAACCCTCCCTCTATACTCACTAAAAAGTCCTATTTATGCCAATGAAAGTCTTATCAAAATTGGTTCAGCCATTCCGGAGATTAGCCCGGAAACAAACAAACATACAAATTTTACATTTTTATAATAATATAGCTTTCCGTCCGCGGCTCCGCTCGCGTGTACTACAAAGTTGTACCATGACCCCTTTATCTTTATTTTATGTCACTCTTCAGCTTATAAACTACAAGCTGATACGGCACTACGACAGAAAAAACACTACGGCATAATATTGCTCTGCTACCTGTGCGAAGCCGGGGCGGGTCGCTAGTTATTGAAATTTCTTTAATATTGTAGAACATACTTTTGTTCTATCATCAATAGTTTCCGCAGCGCATGCCACGAAAATGTTTTATGACATTTTTTTACACCTTAGGTTACGTTCTAAGGTTTTAGTAAGGATCCTTAATCTTTTCTAGCAATAAATATAGCCTATGTTACTCAGGGTGAATGTAACTTTGTAATGGTGAAAGAATTTTTATAATTCGGCACAGTAGTTTTTAAGTTTATTCATTACAAACATACATACAAAAATACAAATCTTTCCTCTTTATAATAAAGCTGCATTTCGCAAGCGCTTTTGAAAGGCAAATATCGATTAAACAAAAGTAGGTAAATAAAAATGGCGTTTGTCGGCTTCGTCGGAGTCGTTGAATTTGGCAAGCGTGCGTCTTCTAGTCTGCTACATACAAAGTACAGTACACAGTACTAGTTAAGTGTAAACTAATCCTTAATATGAATTTTACTTGTTTAAAAATCATTCGTTTTAAAAATTAACGCCATTATCGGCCGTACGTCCGTCTGACAAGACCCTTTTTCTTAGGAACGGATAAAGGTACGAAGTTTAAATTAAGGGCGTAGGCTTTTTATACAAAAAAGAGGGTTCGGCCCGTGTCTATAATCCTCGCTGTATTTCTGTATCAATATTTACAGAAAAAAATATATTTAATAGGAGAAATACGATGATAGAGCGGTATGTTTTTGTTTTTTTGATATCTTATTTAGTTGTTTTAGAATAAATTCCTGAAAAACATGATTTCCGTCGATTCTTCGTTTTTGAAAATAATGAGCTGTAAATTCGATATTATTGCGAATTAAAAAAAATCCACAGATTTCACTCTAAGCGTAACTATCTATCGGCATTGGAAAATGAATTTAGAAATACTAAAACTTGGGAAGAAGGAAGTTTAAATTCTAAACACCTGTTTATTTATCGGTGAATACGGCTCTTAGTATAGTAGAGGTAGAGCAGGCGAGGTAAATGACTCGTCGAAGAGCACGACTCATAGACGCCGCGCGCGAAAATAAGTTACATTTTTTCACGTTGACCGCTCTACAGCCTCAACCGCTCGACCGATTTCTAAAAATTTGGACTTATTCGACAGCCAACTAAAATCACCCGACCGATTTTTTTTTCACTTTGTCGCTATCGATTTTCGTTTTTGAGATGATCGACTCCGAAATTTGAGATTTGAGCAAGTTTTCGACAATTTTTTTGTTTTTCGAAAAAATTTCAAAAACTACCCAACCGATTTTCAAAATTTCGATGTCAATCGATAGCTCTTGTAATTCGGCGTCATTTGAGCTTTCTTTGAACTTCCTTTCTCTAAAATTGGCGCCATGAGCGCGATGTTGCACTATCCCGTAAAACCGGGCCTTAGCTAAGAACGATTAGAAAAGCATTTTCTAATTCTAAAAAAACGTAGTGCCCTAGGGACATCCTTTCTATATGACCTTGCAAATTTTGGTTCCGATTCATACACATTTCAAGGGTGGCAACAATTACGGCCCCTGTTTCGATGGGTATTTTATAGATATTTTTGAGAATTTGCTCTTGTCATTTCAGTGACTCGGGAATACGTCAGGGAAGATGGATTGAAACGGAGATAGCGATGCCAATTCGAAGTCGCGGAGAGAAAGACTATCCCCTTAATATCAAATATTTTTTTCCTCAGTTCGTCTGCATGGGTGGTACTAAACACAGGATGAAGGACTTCGCCAATTTCGTTCTCGAAAAAACCAACATAAATTCAGATGGAAAAAAACTGTTAAATCTGACGAAACACTCGCACAGATACGCTATGTACAAAGCGGGTCCAGTCCTTTCGGTTAATGTGAGTATTGTTGAAAGTTTTTTCGTATACCATACCATACTATCAGCCCTTTAATGCCCCCTGCAGGGGCTTAGGCCTCCCGTCGGGATTAGAGGGCTTAGCTGATCGACTAGTAAAAAATTAAAGTAAAGGAGATTCTCAATGAAGTGAATCTAAATAAAAAACTTTTTTTTACTACTTTTAAGGTTATTATTTTTTCCTACTTATCTAGTTTTTAAATGGCAATTGTACCAATTACTGTACATTTGTACCAGCGTCACGTCAAGGAAACGAAAACGAACTTTTTACCGTAACAGTTAGTAAAGTGTTCTTACTATAAAAGAGGACATAAATACAACACAAACAAAGTAATTAAATAAAATATTAACAAATATATAAAGTTCACTAGCGACCGCCCGCAGCTTCGCTTGCGTAGACTACAAATTCCTGTTATAGGTACTATTAACGTTCGAGATGGTTTATACGTATTTTTTGCTGGAACCAATTTTGGTCACACCCATTCAAACTTTCAATCTTCATTCCCCTTCCACCCTTTAAAAAACCGATACAATTTTTCATCTCCCGTTTCCCACTCTTCAAATGTGAAAATCTAAAAACCCTGAAACACGTCATTATTTAAGTCCCTCCATTCCCATCCTTAAGTTTGAAATTTCTAAAAAAGCCTTTTTTAACTTTATAATACTCACGTTATAAAATAAACTTATGTTCCAAATTTAAGCTTCCTAGACTTAGTACTTTCGGATGTACGTTGCTAGATCAGTGAGGACAAACGACAGACAGATAGACAGACAGACAAACACAAAAAGTAGCTTATGACACTCTTGACAACCTTCTTTCACGTCTGCAAAGTTTCATTAAAATCTGTTCAGCCGTATTGGAAATTAGCTCGAATAGATAAAATTGAATTGAATAGACACATAGACGTACAGACAAACCGACGGACAAAAAGTAGCTAATGTCAAATATCTTGACAACCTTTTTTCCCGTCTGCAAAGTTTCCTTAAAATCTGTTTAGCCGTTTTGGAGATTAGCTCAAATAGACAGATACACGTACAGACAGACAGACGGACAAAAAGCAACATTTGTTAGTTTTAACGACCTTCTTTTCATATTCATTGATGTTTCATTTAAATAGGTTTAGACATATGGACGTACAGACAGACATACAAAAAGTTCTGTATGTCACATATAGAAAGGGTGTAGTCAAAAGATTACATTCTGTTATATGTGTAAAGTTTCATCAAAATCGGTTAAGCCGTTTTGGCCGAAGCCGATTTGCTCGAATAGACAGACAGTTCGTTTTCATGTATATAGCCTATAAATCTCCGCTAAAATCAGGCTATCAAAGGCAAAAAGAATTTTTCAAATCCGACTGGTAGTTTCAGAGATTAACAAATTCAAACCAACAAACAAACGAACGAACGAACGAACGAACAAACGAACCAACCAACCAACCAACCAACAAACAAACAAACAAACAAACAATCACAATCAATCAATCAATCAATCAATCAATCTATCAAACAAACAAACTCTTCAGCTTTATAATAAGTATTTCTATTATATAGATTAATAGATTATAAGATAATAAGAAAATAAGATATTACTAAAAACTGTATCAAAGTCTATTGGTTTGAAAGTAAAAAGTTAACGAACAGAGGCTGACAGCGAATTTATTTTCTCCCGCTATAGTTTTTAAATTTCAATAAAAACTGTTAAGATATTAATTTAAATTGTATGATATAAAGGGCATATATAATATGCATGAAATGTTTAAGACAACTAACGTATTTAATTTGATAAAGATTATTATCACGTTTAAAAAACATCTTCGCAAATAGTACATTATGTTGAACAAATTTGATTGTCATAAAAAAGGTCATAGTAAGTTAACCTTAAAAGATACACATATGCTGTCGTGGACTTTTGGTTAGAACTTTTAAAGGGGTACAATTCCGTAATACATGATTTTTGCTTAACATCAACCGTTTACGCAGCGCGCGCGACGGAAGCTCTCAAAAGGAATAATTTTTCCCGTTTTTGCAACATTTTTCATTGATGCTCCACTCCTATTGGTTGTAGCGTGATGTAGTATAGCCTATAGCCTTCCTCGATAAATGGACTATCCAACAAAAAAATAATTTTTCAATTCGAACCAGTAGTTCCTGAGATTTGCGCGTTCAAACAAACAAACAAACAAACAAACAAACAAACAAACAAACAAACAAACAAACAAACAAACAAACAAACAAACTCTTCAGCTTTATAATATTAAGTATAGATTTATTAGTGAATGTTAAAATAAGATATTGCTACATAGCTCATTACGTGGAAGATCGTTCGAAAACTCTTTTTTTTTCTGTAGATCGCCTTGTTATTTTAGGCCTCTGTTTCTGAAATTTTCAGCTTCAAAGTAGCTTTGCCCGTGTATACCTTCGCATATTTAAACAAAAATATCCAAAAATCCGAAAATTATGAAAAAATCTTTTAGTTTGGATTTCTATAATTATTGATAACCTTATTGTTACATAAACAATTCTAACGAAAATATTTTTTTATTTCAGCACGGTATCGGAATACCATCAATGACCGTGGTACTCCAAGAAGTCATGAAGTTGCTGTGCTATGCCAAAGCAAAGGATCCTGTTATATTCAGAATAGGTACCAGCGGAGGTATAAATATACCACCAGGGTCCGTAGTTGTGTCTAGCTGGGGTATGAATGGCTTATTAGAGAAAACGTATGACTTGGTAAGACTCCATATCCAGTCCATATCAGCCCATTATACCCCGCTGCAGGGGCTTAGGGCTCGTGCTTAATTCATCACGCTGCTCCAGTGCGGGTTTGTGGATTTTGACGACTGCCATCTGATAGTGGTAACCGGGATCGACGGCTTAACGTGCTCTCCGAAGCACGGAGTAAGTGATGGTTTATGTACTTTTTTTGTCTATATGTCTGAAACTATATAAAGTCGTGAACGCCCGAGCGCAGCGAACCTGTTTCAAATTTATAAGGGAGTACGGCCGTGGTTCAAATCTTACTTAAGATAAAGACTTAAGTACATAACTATTTCTGACTTTGTGCCTTGGAGAGCACGTTAAGCAGTCAGTCCCGGTTGCTGTCGTTATATGGCGTTATATGGCAATAGATGGCGGTCGTTATACTAATCCACAAACCCCTAGGGGGAGGCCCAAGCTGCTGCAATGGGGTATAATGGGCTGATGGAATGGAATGGATATCTCATACTGAACTGAACTGAACCATATATATTTATACTTCAAGAAACGTAAACGTTCGAAATTGCAAAAACTGGTGTAACGTATTAAAAATAATAGCAATAAAATGGATTATGAAGTTACATTGAGTGTTAGTAATAAAGCAATATATGTGTGCCGGATGGGCTCAGCAGCGGAGGTCGGACCTATAGTTCAACGACCTTTTCGTATTTTCGTCTAGCACCAGTACAGGGCCTGTGCAACTAAGGTCGTCGAGAAATCAAACGCGGATTTAGTGTACATTCTTTAATCATTTATCCCAAGGTACTTTACGTAATGCCTATATCTTAACACTTAAGGTTCGTATAGAATCGGCGAGGTCTATCTACGGCACTCCGCGAGGTCTTCGATTTCGCACCTATCGACGAAAGATCGTACCGTTTCTCGTGTTCGATCTGGGAGTGATGCTAGCTCGCGGGCGCTGCCGGGCGGCGAGAGGGAAGGGCGGCGGGCCGATTAGCGGGCGCCGAGCTGGCTGTGCCCGGCGGTGGCCGGCCGATGTGGAGTCACTTCAGAACCGAAAATCTTGCCTTCGGCCGCGGGACGCCGCGCTGGACCGCGCGTCTGTCTTCGACCCATCGGCGTTGCGAAGATATAAAAATATGTGTATTAATAATGAAGACGGGCTTCGTCGAATCCTTTACATTAGCTCGGTGCCTCGGAAGGCTATTGCAGTGGGGGTGCCCCGTGGCTCGCGACTGGGACTACTAGTCTGCGTCAATATGCCTGATAGCGAGATCTCTGTTTGGACACTGTTAAAATGAAAATAAAAATGAGAAACTTTGAACAGACTCGCACTGATTTAAGGTCTCAGAATTCAAATCAAATCGCGTAGCCGGGACCGCCCTTTGGCTAAACGGTATAACGTAGATTTCGAGCACAAAGAGAGTCCCGTCAAATCGCGTACGTCTTTATACGAAACGATGATAATTTTCTCTTGCGGATATTCTTGGAGCGTGTTCGCACTGAGCAGTAGAGAGCGACCAAAATTTTGTTATTCCATTTTTTTCTAGTTCTACTCGCTTGTCGCGTTTATTTTTGTTCGAGCCTAAATCAAACTACTATTTTTATGCGGATTCGCTTTGGCAATCGATATCTGTATCTTGTTTTCTACGAATTTAGTGTTTCCTTTCGTATGTAGGATGATTTGTAAAGTAGCGAGGAATATTCTCGTTACACTGTAGAAATCATGAAAAGCTCGAGAACGAAGTTGAGGGCGGTAGCTAATTTTATATATTTTTTGTGCCAAGTGAGTGTCGTGATAGTCCGATCGCAGCAAACCTGTTCAAAGTTTAGAAGGCTGTGCGGCCGTGGTTTAAATCAAGGCGTGTACTAACGCGTTTTTTTGACTTACGAGTACATACCTAACTATCACTGACTCCGCGCCTCGGAGAGCACATTAAGCAGGCGGTCCCGGGTGCCATCAACACATGGCAGTCGTTAAATTCCACCAACCCGCACTGGAGCAGCGTGGTAGATTAAGCTCCAACCCCCCTCACCCTGGAGGGAGGCCTAAGCCCCTGCAGTGGGGTATAATGGGCTAGTGGAATTGAATATATTTCTTATACAGGTCCAACATAAAATTTGGACATTTTCTATACCGTGAAATGACATTTATGACTCAATTAAAACCTCAACCCCGCTGTCAAATTTATTCACTTTATGATGAGGTCGAATTTAGTAAAGTCCCAACAAATTAAAGTCAGTCCATGTCAGTCATTTGTTTTTGATGGAATATGGATGAAATTTAGCTAAATCTGGCTAAATGATTTAGTTGTGGGATAGTGAACCGTGACGGAAATCATTGACAATTCGGTGTTGACAATCAAAAAAATATGAATATGACACGTAAGCATGGAATTAAGAAACATAGTTTTTTTTTTTAAATTAGATTAGATTTATTTATACAGGCGAATGAACTTCCTCAAATTTTGTAGACAAAGAATTATAAAAACAGATTGGAGCTTTTTTGTTACATCAAAAGCAGACATTTTAATTATAATTTGTTAATTTGTAAATCTCTGTTTTTCACTCGACAAAAGCCTCCAGCTTAAAAAAGGCAAGAATTCATTTCTTTGATTAATTTGCCGACCGTAGTTAAAGATTGTCCCATCAATCGACATAATTGCTGTCAAGATGGGCATAAATCTCTCTCATGTACACCTCTTTCGTGTCGTGATAGCCGAGTGGCATCGAACTCGATTATTGTTTAGAGGTCGTGGTTCGAATCCCAGGACATGTCCCAATGAGTTTCTCTAATTTATGTACATAACTATCACTGACTCTGTGCCTCTGAGAGCACGTTAAGCTGTCGGTACCGGTTGCCATTAATATATGGCAGTCGTTAAAATCCAGCAACCCGCACTGGAGCAGTGTGGCGGATCAAGCTCTAAGCTTCCTCATCCCGAGGGGAGACCTAAGCTCCTGTAGTGGGGCATAATGGGCTGGTATGGTACACCTCTTTCGCTGTTCTTGAGTTCAGAATAAGCAGGTAGCTTTGTGTATGATCTTCAAACAATATAGTACAACGCTTGATCAGGACTTCACCGATTTAACTTAAGTAAAAAACGATGGGATGATTACAACACTCAAATTAACAAAGATAACGGAGGCACCAAACTAAGTTGGTTCATTTGTACCATCTTAGGAGGAAGAAAAAAAAATGTTATGCTTTTAATTTTGTAAAACGCTTTAATTATTAATAATAATATAATAACGTATACATCACAACAACGCCTAGGCCCCAATCTATTAGCTTGTGTTTTGGGTACCAAGCGAAGACACCACATACATATAACAACCAAGACCCGGTACCAGTTCAATATTCATCGTATAAATACTGACCCGACCTGGGATTCGAACCCGGGACCTCAAGCTTCGTAGGCAGGGTCGCTACCCACTAGGCCAAGCGGTCGTCAATTACTTCCGTACACCAACTTCCGGACGATACTTTGAGAAAAGTGTTCTTTATCAGTCGAGCAATGGATGGTCCCAAAAACGAGGAATACGAAGAGTAAAAAAAAATATGTATCCGCAGAAATTATGGTTCCTGTAACGTAATTATGATGACGCGTAATCTTTCTTCCTCGGTTTCCTCGTATTCATGGTGATCTCGATCATCGATTCCTCTATTGATGGCGAACCATCATATTTTTTGAAGAACACTTTTCTTTTATAAACACTGGCATTTTATTCTTCTTATAAATACATGCTAACTTAAATCATACCGGATGGCATTTGATATATTAGATTAATATATCGTTTGCAGCACAGGTGACGGAAGTCCTCGTGAACTAATGACTAATAAAGAGCGAGCAAACCACCGAGCGAACATATGTTAAAACATAGAGTAAATAAATTGGACAGCAGCGTTTGCTTTTGATAAAGGCATAAATTTCACTTCACAGTGTCGAAAATGTCAACCGCGATTTCGCGGGGGTGAAGACCGGCGCGCGGGGATCTCGTGGACTGAAATTCGCCATCTTGCACCACCTAGCTAGAGTATGAGTGGTTAGATGGTAAAAGCAGAAGAGGACTTCTAGTCGATTCATACTTTTATGTGTTATAGGATGGATGACTTTTCTTTTGTGCGTTCCGCGCGTTAAATTGTTAATGAACAGGCTATTTCTTAATGCACTAACTTTGGGTTCGTATCTCAAAAAGTATGAAAAAGAGCTTTTATAGAATCATTTTGTTGTCCATTTATCTGTCTGTCTATTCGTCTGTCTGTCTGTAAACACCCTTTTTTCAGGAACAGGTAAAAATACGACTGTCAAGTTGAAAATAATGCATATCCATCCACTCCATAGTCCAATCAAAATGGAGTTTATAATGTGATGCAATGAAAACATATGGCCACGCATTGAACACGTATTTTCGTGCGTCATCAAAAACCTAAAGAGTATTT
The DNA here is from genome assembly GCA_949709985.1 of Luffia ferchaultella. Classification (NCBI taxonomy): domain Eukaryota; kingdom Metazoa; phylum Arthropoda; class Insecta; order Lepidoptera; family Psychidae; genus Luffia; species Luffia ferchaultella. The sequence goes on along the minus strand of OX453264.1, from coordinate 4,309,488 downwards.
CTCGTTGACCTAGAATTTTGAAAGGCATAAAAATTTTGAATCGGATTGTTACCTGTGATGAAAAATGGATTCTGTTCGACAATCGAAAGCGCTCAGCAAGTTGATTAGATCCTGGTTCAGCACCAAAGCAATGTGTTAAATGAAAAATAACCCCTAAAAAGGTGATGGTCACTGTTTGGTGGTCTACTGCCGGTGTGATTCGTCACTGCTTTTTACAAAATGGCACGAGCATTACTGCAGATGTGCACTGTGAAGAACTGAAGTCAATGGTGGAGAAGCTCGCACGTCTGCGATCGGCTTTGTTCAATCGGTCGTCCCCGCTGCTCCTTCATGACAACGCGCGACCCCATACTGCACAACAAACAGTCTCCAAGCAGTAAGAATTGGGTTTGGAAGTTCTCTCTCATCCGCCATGCTCACCAGACCTTGCACCTACTGACTATTACTTTTTTCAAAATTTGGACAACTTTTTAACGGGAAAAAAATCAATCACCGAGAGACAGTACAAAATGCCTTTGAAGAGTTTGTTGCCTCCCGTCAAGCTGATTTTTACAAGAATCTACCACTGCGTTGCCAAAAATGCATCGATTGCACGGGTGATTACTTTGAATAACAGAAATAAATATGTTTTAAAAAAAAAAATACATTAACTTATTTCATACAAAACGGCAACTTCATACGTTAAGACCTAATAATAATAATATCAGGGACATTCCACACAGTGCCATCTAGTGCCAAAGTAAGCAAGAATTATGCTTGTATTATGGGGTACTAGACAACTGATATACATCCTTAAATGTTTTTTCTTTTATTAATAATATATACATATACAGATACTTTTACACCCAGAATTGGCAAACTGCTATTTTAAAGTAGATTTTTCTAGTATTTTTTTATACGTTTTCGTACCACCTTGAGGTGGGTGGCTATAAATATGTCAAAATACATAGAACAACAGTACAGATCCGTCAGAACGCGAGTCCAACTCGCACTTGACCAATTTTTTTTATTCGGTAGTGTTCATTTACAACTTTCTTTTGTTGTATATAAACACTTGGAATTGCGTACATTAACCTAACTGGAGTTGTGAGACTGATAAATTGCAGTGAATATGGGTATTTCTTCTTTATTACCAAAGTTATAATTTCATTAATACGACGGTTCATTTTATCGATATTTTATTCAATTTTCAGCCAATTTTAGGCGAAATGAGAAAGTTTCCGGCGATTTTCGACGAACGCCTAAGCGAAGAGTTAATGGAATTGGCGAACCGTGCCGACGGACATGCGTATGAAACATTCATTGGAGGAACTTTGGCTGCAGACGATTTTTACAGAGGTTATTCATTCGTATTAATACAGTATCGACAGATTTTTACTTAGGATCCATTGTAAAATAAATACTACATGTAACAAATACCTTGTCCGACGCCATAGGTATTAAGGTAACCTATACAGGACTCTAGTGTAGATATTTTTAAGAACACAAAACATAAAATAAAGATTAAATCGCTTTTATTAAAAATCGATTGTCAAATATGTATAAAATATTTTTTTTTTTGTTTTGAAAATACATTTTGTAATTTTCTATTTTCATCGATAGGCATATATCGAGGGTTCGGCTTAACGTAGTCCAAACTTATAGAACTTAACGAACTAAACAAAAAGTCTCAAGCGAGCAGATGGCACAAACTAACGGTCATCGAGAAAAACATGTTTAAGTTTCATTTTCATCATTTTCCTTTTTATTTTTTTTTTTAATTGTACACCAACTTGGGAAAAATTTAAAATGGACTTTGTAAATTCTTATTTACGTTACACATTTCTTGCTTTTTATTGCTAATTCAGTAACAGAATTCTGTAATGTTATATAACGCACATTAGTTGTTTTTTTTTTTGCTGGAAAACGACCTTTTATAGGAATTAGCCATCGTGCGTCGCTTACAGCTGTCGTCGCAGCCAAACTTCTTGTTCGCTCTGAAGTTGATGCGGTTGCGTTTTGCGCAAGGACGTGGTCTGAGGGCCAAGTGTGAGTTATTTACTATTAACTATGTCGTATGCGTTTTTCATAATTTGTACGGAAACTCGTACAGCATGCGTACAGCACATCTAGCGGTCGTTTTAGGTAACTACGAGTTTCCATACAAATTACGGAAAACGCATACGACACAGTTAATAGTTAAAAAACTCGCACTTGGCCCTCTGCTCTGGACCCTTCTGATAGCTATTTTTAGGGTTCCGCACTCAAAGGGTATCAACGGGATCCCTATTACAATGGCTCCGCTGTCCATCTGTCCATCTACCACAGGGCTGTGTCGTCCGAACCGTAATAGGTAGACACATGAAACTTTCACAGAGTGTGTATTACTGTAGCTTTTATAACAACAAATAATAATAATAAAATAAAGGTAAAAATGAAAGGGCGTCACCATACAAGAAACATGTTTTTTTTTTAATATAACGTTTATAATATAATATTATAATAATATATAATAATTGTGTCGTGATAGCCCAGAGCGCAACGAACATGTCTTAAATTTATAAGGCCTCACAGGGCCATGGTTCGAATCCGGGCGTGTACCAATGAGTTTTTCTGACTTAAGTACACAATATCACTGACACCGTGCTTCGGAGGGCACGTTAAGCAGTCGGTCCCGGACGATGTCAATAGATGGCGGTCGTTACAGTTCCCAACCCGCAGTGGAGCAGCGTGGTGGACTTAAGCTCCAAGCCCCCCTCCTCTCCCTGGGGGAGGCCTAAGCCCCTGCAGTGGGGTAAAAATGGGCTCATGATGATGATGATATAATAATGTAACGTTTTAAGTTCCTTCATGACACACATTCTCGACATCTGAGATCGTCCGAGAACTTGGGACTGGTGATGCCTAGGCACTCTTCCAATTTTTTTGATAAATCTTCCACTGTGCAAGCTATTCGCCTGTGGAATGGACTCCCTACAGTTATAAGACGAGTACAATGTATATCAGAATTCAAGGGAATGGTGAAAGATCATTTATTGTGCCCTTCTTAGCTTATCTGATTGTGTGGTATGTATGTGTTTAGTGTTTAAATATTATAATAAGTTTTAATTTCATATTTGTGTATTGTTCTGAAATGTATTGCTGTGGTATAGATATATGTATCTTGTTTAGGTAGCTTAAATTATTCTCAGTTAGTACATCAGAACCATTTTGTTGTCTCAGGCTTCTACCAATCCATCCAAAGGTTGTCTGGAAGAGATTGCTCTTAGCGATAAGACCGCCCACTGTACCTACCAAACATAGTTATAAGAGATACCTACATTATTTATTTTTGTTCTAACTTTTGGTGTACAACAAAAAATATATTATTATTAATATATGGTGGTACGGAACCCTTCGTGTGTGTGGACTCGTACTTGGTCTGTTTTCCTAAGGCGATGCTACTAGCTTCGATTTAGAGCGAACAAGAATTTTGGAGCCAGTTGTTCTATTCACTGCATGAACTTCTTACAACAGAACTTAGTTGTAATAATCGACGTCGTCACACATATCTCGGACTCTGTCAATAGATGGCGGTCGTTACAGTTCCCAACCCGCAGTGGAGCAGCGTGGAGGACTCCGTGGAGGACAGCGTGGTTAAGCTCCAAGCCCCCCTCCTCACCCTGGGGGAGGCCTAAGCCCCTGAAGTGGGGTAAAAATGGGCTGATGATGATGATGACACATATCTATTTAGTTAAAATATATTATGTGTGTATACAGGTCAAGCTCGATTGGATGGGCCGTTGTGTGATCATACGGATAGAGAAAAAATGGATTTTCTGAAGAAGCTGTGCCATTTAGGCGTTAAGAACGTTGAGATGGAGGCGACAGCTTTCGCTGCGATGACTTCCGGAGCCGGTTTTCGGTCTGCGGACGTGTGTGTGACCTTCTTAGATAGACTGCATGGTGACCAGGTTGGTATGAAACGACAAATCATCTTAAGACGCAAGCATATAGAGTGCCAAACACTGACCGATTGGCAGAGTGGTTAGAGACCCTGACTGCGGAGCCAAGGGTTGCGGGTTTGATTCCCGCCCGGGAAAAATATTTGTGTGCGTGAACGTGTCTATTATGTATACTATTAAAAGACTATTTAAGTGTGTACATCAGTTTTCTGGTACCCATAATAGAAGCTTTGCTTAGTTTGGAACTAGATGGCGCTGTGTGAGATGTCCCAGATATTATTATTAAAACATTAACAAAGCGTGTCTTGAATTTGTTCACGGTGCATGATCATCGGCGATCGTTTGATCGGCGATCGGCGATCCAGATTGGTTTAGTGCTTGTATGTGTTCTTTAGGATACGGAATATATACGCTTTAGGGAGACACTTATTGGTTGTAGTTGCAGGCGCTGTTTACCATGTCCGTCTGCACGCACACATTCAAACAGTGCTTCCTTGTGTAAATATCTAGGTAGTGTTTTAATTGTGCGTAAATACAGGACATGCTCGATTGTTCTAACACCGTCAAACACGACACACGGCACGGGGCGAGTTCGTCCGCGCTTCTTCCGATGATATAGTTTACTAACCGCTTGGTCTAGTGGTCGGAGACGCCGATTGCAGGCCCTAAAGTTGCGGATTTAATCCCCGCTCAGGACAAATAATGTGCATGAACATGTCTATTTGTTCCATGTCTGAATGTGAAATATCTATACGTGTACGCATTTTAAAGATATTTAGGTATGCATGTCAATGGTATGGTAAACATTTGGTACTTTCGGAATTTAACTAGTGATGGGGAAGTGTTTATAATGAACGCTGAGGTTGTATAAGTAAATATGTTTAAACGAGGATATACATTGATATTTTAAACCAGCATCCGTCGCCGACATATCAAGAATATTGGCATCAATAACAATATATTCTTTCAACCGAAACGGAGAGCTCATGTTGTGAGGTATCCCGGGCCTATAATTATTATTAATAATAATAATACCTCAGACATTTCACACAGAGCCATTTAGTTCCAAACTAAGCAAAGCTTGTGCTATGGGTTGGGTACTAGACAACTGATACAAATACTTAAATAATCTTGATATATTTTTTTAGCTATAGTGTCAACCGCTTTATACGTGGTTATGTAAATCTATGGTTTTGACTGATTCCTTAGATTTCTAAGGAATCAGTCAAAACCATAAAAAAAATTAATCAATAGCGGTATGAACCTAATCGCGGAAATATTCGCCTTAATTTTTTTTAAATTCAGTTTATTTTTCTTACAGGTAACACCGACCAAAGAAACTCTACTGCAGTGGCAAAGGAGACCGATGGAATTAGTGTGCAAATATATTGAAAAATATAAAAAGTAACCGTAACTGATATAATAATTTGTGATGACGTCGATATATTTTTAAATGTATTAAAATGATGTTTTCCAATTTTATTTTTTAATTAAACCGGTTTATAATAAATAGTTATGTCTGTGCCACAGACAAGTCAACCTTATAGACCACGCTTTGACAGGGAGTAGCATTCGCCAAGGCTATGTAGTGACACTACATAACTACGTCTCTTCTGAGCGGTCAGTTGTAAGCTCGTCGGAAGCCATTAAATTGTCAATTTTGAACGAGCCAATGAAAACTAGCCGACCTCTCCCCGCACCCCGCCACTTTTTGGCGATTTCGTTTTCGTACTGACGTTTATTAAAGCGTGGTCTATAGGTTGACTGGTCTGTGGTCTGTGCTTATGCGCTTTTGTATGCGATTCGCCCGCTTGGTTTACAGTGTAATTAGAGATCGGTTATTAAAGTAGCGTTATTTTGTACAAATAGTAGTTTAGAATAACTAAAAGTAACTTTAAAATAGTCCAATGTTCAAAGCTGTATCGCAAAACACGGTAAAATATTTAGTTCACGAAATCACTGTTACTGCAACGAAACAGAATAAAACTTATCTTTGATTGTCTATTCGATAAAAAAAAAATGTCGGCACCTACTAGGTTTTACGGACGTAACACAAAGTATCAAAATTACATACTTCTATGTCGGAAAGCGATTAGGATAGTCAATTTGATTCATCATCATCATCATCAGCCCATTTTTACCCCGCTGCAGGGGCTTAGGCCTCCCCCAGGGTGAGGAGGGGGGCTTAGAGCTTAAGTCCACCACGCTGCTCCACTGCGAGTTGGGAACTGTAACGACCGCCATCTATTGACAGCGTCCGGGACCGACTACTTAACGTGCCTCCGAAGCACGGTGTCAGTGATATTGTGTACTTAAGTCAGAAAAACTCATTGGTACACGCCCGGATTCGAACCATGGCCCTATGGGGCCTTATAAATTCATTCATTATAAGTCATTTTGATTAATTAAACCTATTACTTGAACAGTTTACTCTTAACCTATAAAACTATCACAATAAACATTGCTGCAAACTGTAGACACTAAACTCTTACAGGGGACAACCCTAGTTTAGTTGTATCTATAATTACACTGTAATTCGCTTCAAATTATAAAATACGTGGTAATGGGCCGGTCACATTTGCCGTAGATCCAATAACCGATGTGGTAGACGAGTTCTCGAGTGGAGACCACGTACTGAAAAGCGAAGCGTTGGACGCTCCTCGGCCCGGTGGACAGATGACGTAAAGCACCATACCGGAGGTAGTTGGATGCGGAAAGCGGAGGATCGTGTGTGGTGTAGAGCCTTGGGTGAGGCCCTTTACCTGCAGTGGAGAGACACGGGCTGATGATGATGATATAAATACGATTAAAATTATTAATACGATGCGTAAATGATACCGGGACACGACTACGCCTCGCCACGCACCGAGCTCTCTCCCCCGTGCTCTGCCCTTGGCCTTGGATCTCGTATATTTATCGCCCTTTTGCGATTAACATACATACGCCTGTGCCCGATTCCACTCGAATATGACAATACATTACAGGGTTGCTACCTGATAAGTCATAATCGACGCATTATATAATAATTTACTATAAAAATAGGCGCGCTGCGACATATATATGGAGAATAATAATTTGTGTGATTGGATAACTTACTTAACAAAAGGTTGTTGTGGTCGCAGTTGCGCCTTATCGAAATAGCACCTGAGTACTTACAGTCTATCCGTTATATTAGACCTCGATACACCGAAAGGCAAAGCAGGAACGAAATAAACAAATTAAAATATATTTATTTAGAGGAAACTGAAACTTATCACAATCTTCATCACTCGACGTATCCTTCGAATCACCACCTGTGTTTATAATAAAGCGTTCTATATTGTCATTTACTTACTCCGTGAACCATCGATATTAACTGATAAACTTTTGCTGAAACTGTAAGCCGCACGCGTAAGCCATCGGTGTTTTTGTTACAGCCGGCACGTGCGGCAGTTTTCTTTGTGGATTTTTTGTCAGAGTGCTTTGGCGGCGTCTCAACGGGTGTGGGTTAAAATAATGGATATACTTTAAACGAAAAGTTAAGATGAAGATATAACAAATTTAATAAAAGTTGTTCCCTTGCATAGGATTTATTAGATTGTTGATATTTTTTGATGTGCTGGCAGCGTCTTCACATCTGAGCGATCTCAGCAATCGCTAATGCGGCAGCGACCGTTGCAGGATATATATATGCAGCATTGACTCCAAGTTGAGGAAAACCATCAATGAGAAAAGAAGAGGGAAACTTCGAAGGGGCGTGCTGTTTCATCACGACAACGCACTCGTGCACAGCTCGGCAGTTGCGATGGCTGCCATTCAACAAGCTGACTTCGAATTGGTTGACCACCCCCTTTATTCACCAGATCTGGCGCCTAGCGATTTTCACCTTTTTTTAAATTTTTAATTTTATTTGGGAGATTTACAGCATTATTTTTTAATTCAACATAAAATCATTTTTAGGATTCGTGGCCAAGAATGATAACACTAGGGAACACGATCACTAATTTATTATAATAACGTGAAAATACAGAACAAAATGGCTACAGGGAATCGCGTTTGTATGAGCGCACCGAGAGCTTGAAGTCATCGTATTGATCTATTTTTGTTTCCTCGAGGCAGGGCTTCATCGAAGGAATCATTTGAATTTGAGACTAAGTTCGATGATATCTTCCTCTGGTCCACAGTTTGTTGTTAGCCAGCCTCTGACAGTGTTTGTGTTGAGTCTTGTTGACTGCCAGTACAGCTTCTGGTGTTGCCAGTGTGAGTAGAGAGTGTGGCCATGCCGCCACACATTAAATAATACATCTTATTATGCCAATTACAAATCTTCACATTTAGTATTACATGTTATGAAAAACGAAGCATACGCATAGGCATATTTTACTATGGTATAAAAACATAAATATAGAAATTGAAAGAATACTTAAGGGGAAACAGGTACGAAGACGATACCAAGGTGATGGATGGCGTGGAGAGCTTTTTGCAGGACCAAGACAAAACTTTTTTTTTGAAAGGGATTGAAGCCTTAGAAAAGCAATGGACTCAGTATGTAGAGAGACTCGGAGACTATGTAAAAAAATAAATTATTAAGTTATCAATAGTCATTATATTCTATCTCATTCTCACTACTTTTTAATTTCTCCTCGTACGTTGTAGTGGCGTTGATCGCATTTGACTTTGATTCGCATTCGATATCTGCGAATGCATATGGAAATAACATTGAAAGTAAGATATGTTCTCTAAAGAACGTTTTCCTGTGGCTATAAAGGTTTAGGCAACACGTGTTGTTACTCATGTGAGTAAGCGAGACATATTACTAGACAAGGAACTGCGGCCAACAAAAAATTTCTTTGGGTACGGTAGGAAAAAAAGGTTGCGGTTATGATTACGGGTTATGTATGATTGTATTTACACGAATGTATGATCGAAGTTCTTTGGGCACGAATTTGACTTTGAGTTCATAAAGATATAAGTGTTCGTATATTATCATTAATCATAAGTCCGTTAAAATACTTGAAATTTAAATTTTTTTCTCTTCATTATACCCATTTTCACTACAATATTTTTTTATGTTAAATTATATTTTCTGGCGACATACATTTACAGTTATAAAACAATTGTTTTCAAATGATTTAGCCAAACTGTTTAGAAAACAAGCCTCTTATTTTGAGACGAACTTCCATTTGATAATTGACTCTGAAAATTTTGAATAATTTTACATAATTTTTTTGTGGCATCGTTTTGGTAAAGTTTGGCAAGTTTATTTTGGTGATGAACCTATTATTTCGATTACGAATCATATTAAATATGAAATTTAAAACCGATTTATTACGTAAAAGTTAAAATTATATCCAATAGTCATTCAGTTTCTTCGTTTATGTCAGAACAAAGACACTGATGACGCATTCATATAGAAGAAGTAAAACACAAAGAGTTTGATTTTCAACCAATTTCACGACGACGATTGATAAATATCAACATCCTATTGCGGGAACATATCACCTAACGGAATATTTCACTATAAACGCTACACATAATCTATTTTGTCGAACCTTTAACTTTTGAATATAAAATTGTGTTTTATATGTATCATCAATCATCATACTGTTATTTTTTTTAGGAACCGAGCAGTAAACAAAAATGTGTACGTTTCATATTCTAGGGGAAAAAAGTTCATGTGCAACACGTTTTATATATATACTCAAATACGAGTTCAATAAATAAAATAACGAAAAAAGTTAAATTCTTTGTTTCCCATAAAAATCGATACGAATGTGGGGAAAAAACACGAAAGCATAATTATTGGAATGTTGTATATGTTCACAAGGGCGAAGTCTGAAATGAGTAACTGTATGTTTGTACACTGTGACGGATGTTCGAAGTCATCATCCTCGCCATAACCTGGAAAAATAACTTCATGTAAAGTAGGATAAAAATTATTTTATGCTTAAACTCGTGCTGCATCAAGTTCATAGTGATTTGCATGCATTTTACATGTTCGTATGGTTTTAAACGAGTTTGAAACTTTGAAGACATTTTTTTTACCTTGTACTCTCGTTTAAGTAGTAATTTTTTAACCAAAATAAGGTAACTCTTAATAAGTAGATTCGTTTAAATAGATAACTCCAGTATAATCTATCTACCCATAGAAATGCGCTTTTATTTGAAATATGAGTAAATATCGAATCGATTCAGGTTCCTAATTAAGTTTCTAATTAAAATTATGATTTTGAGCATATGACCGTTACGCATTTTGTTGGAAGAGTGGTTAATTACAGTTACATTTACAAACCTGTAAAGCGAAATTCGCAACGCGGATGGGATGAGATTCAATGTAAACAGCTTCTCACAGATTTATTGGAACAGGCCACAGGTGTTGACCTTGCTCGGGTTCGAGCGGTATCAAGACCGGAATCCGGAGCTTGGTTACATGCTTTGCCTTCACCTCATCTAGGAACGCTATTAGATGGAGACACTCTGAGGATAGCGGTCGCTCTTAGGTTAAGCTGCCTGATTTGTGAACCGCACAATCGTGTCTGTGGGTCATCGGTGGGATCAGACGGACGCCACGGTCTTTCCTGTTCCAGGAGCGCTGGGCGGTTCTCACGGCATCAGGCAATAAATGACATAATCCGGCGAGCGGTCATTTCGGCCGGGGTGCCTTGTGTCCTGGAGCCGCCTGGATTATGTCGTACGGACGGGAAGCGTCCGGATGGCCTAACACTGGTCCCATGGCAAAAGGGACGTTGCCTTCTTTGGGATGTGACTTGTGTCTGCACATTTGCCCCTTCTCATCTTGGGGGCACCCAACATTCATCTGGCTCAGCGGCTGAGGCAGCTGCAGGCAAGAAACACACAAAATATGCCAATTTAAAGTCAGCGTATGATTTTGTGCCGGTCGCCTTCGAGACAGCCGGACCTTGGTGCTCGGAGGCGAGGATTTTTATACATCAAATAGGCTGTCGCATGATAGAGAGGGGTCTGGATAGACGTTCCGGCTTTTTTCTTGCACAGCGCATTTCGCTGGCCATTCAGCGCGGTAACGCCGCCAGCGTGATGGGCACTTTTGGGCGGGACGAGTTAAGAGGTGGGCTTTTTTATTCGGATTAGTTTTAAGTTTCTAGTTTTTAGTTTTACATGTTTAAATTATTCTGGTAATTAATTTTAATGTTTGACTGTTTCTGAAACTTAATCAATATTTATTTCATTTATAGGTACTATAGTAAAGATTTTTTACATTATCTTACAATAATATATCGTATATTTAAAAATTGACTCACACGTGAATAAAATCATGCACTGACGTAGGTCAAAAACTATAAATATAATTTTTGACCCAAACGTCAAATTTTCATACATTTAATACCAAAATTAAATTTATATTATTAACTAGCATTCCGCCTGCGGCTCAGCTCGTGTTATACTACACAGTTATGGCATCCCCTTTTCAGGGGAAAAAAGTAGCCTAGTCACTCTTCAGTTTGTAAACAACTAGCGGTCATACCCGGCTTCGCCCGGGTGGGCTACGGAAACGTTCCTCTTCCCGTTCCACGCATTAGTACATTGCACCCGTTTGAAGTCGGGGTGGGTCGCTAGTCCAACCATATAGTATCATTACACTATGGTATCGTCGTCATCATCCAAACAAATAAACTTTCTGGCGCGTCTAGAAACAAATTTGATTGCCATAACAAAGGTAAGTCAACCTTAAAAGATACACTTAGAAAAAGATGCTGTCGCGGACTTTTGGTTAGAACTTTTAAAGGGGAACAATTCTGTTTTACATGATTTTTGCTTTACATCAACCGTTTACGCAGCGCGCGTAACGGAAGCTCTCAAAAGGAATAATTTTTCCCGTTTTCGCAACATTTTTCACTGATGCTCCACTCCTATTAGTTGTAGCGTGATGTAGTATAGCCTATAGCCTTCCTCAATAAATGGACTATCTAACACAAAAAGAGTTTTTCAATTCGAATAGATAGTTCCTGAGATTAGTGCGTTCAAACAAACAAACAAAAAATATAGCCTATAGCTTTTCTCAATAAATGGACTATCCAACACAAAAAGAATTTCTCAATTGGAACTAGTAGTTTCTGAGATTTGCGCGTTCAAACAAACAAATTCTTCAGTTTTATAATATTATATATAAGTATAGATATCTATGTAAAAATTATGGCGGTCCCAGTACAACTGTGTAGTTCACGTTAGAGGGGCCGCGGGCGGAAAGCTAGTTTGAAAATAAAATATAGTACTCGCTGATGATGTAGCTTTCTATAGGTGAAAGAATTTTTTTTAATATTAATATTAATTCATTTTTAATGTTTGATGTTAATTTTAATTACCTACCGTTTTCCATGATCGTGTTTCTTGTTATTGTCGTGTTTGCGTCAAATAAAATATTTTCTTTGTTTCTTTCATCTATCACCAAATTTAAAAATAATTGTGATATACACAATATTAATACTAGGAATAAACATAAACTCGCAGTACCCCTTACTTAGGCGACATAAAAAAATTAATTCATTCAAAAGTAGTTGTATAAGATTTTATAATAAACCTCCAAGCATTATCATATACTTGTCAATAAATAAATTCGAAAATTATGTAAAACGACAATTTATGTCTAAAAGCAAATTATAATAAAAAAAAAATATATATGATAAAAATGTTTGGGATTAAATAGCTCTAATTAATTTCGTTTTTAAGATAATCGTTTGTACTAAAAAACAACAAGGCACTCTAAGTTACTTGCAGTGTTCTTCTTAGAGTGGTCGCGTACTTACAAACCTGCTTAGGCTTAGCTACAGGACATTCAGAAGTGACAGCAGAGTGTTCTACTTAAAAATAAATGAATTTTTAATTTATTGAATAACTGAGTTGGCGATAGATACGTAAAAACTGTCTAAGAAGAGAATATAGAGCTCGTTTTGCTCATCACGATATTGTATATAAGTAAGTCGGCTAGATACGAAAATCAACACTTTTGATTAAAACGACTGCATGGGAATCGGTTTTTTAATAAATTATTATTTCATTCATTTATTCCATTCCATTCGATTCCATCAGCCCTTTTTATACCCCACTGCAAGGGCTTAAGCCTCCCCTCAAGATGAGAGGACTTGGAGCTTAAATCCATCACGCTGCTCCAATGCAGGTCGGCGGATTATAACGACGGCCATCTATTGACAGCAACCGGTACCGACTGCTTGACGTGCTATCCGAGGCACGGAGTCAGTGATAGTTAAGTATTAATTTGAAGACGCTGTAATAAAATGTCATGAAAATGCTGGTAAGTCATTCACTAGTGATCACAGATTATAGTGATTAAGCCAAAGAATAAATAAATTTGACAGCAGCGTTTGGTTTTAATCATGGGATTTAATCATTTTAATATAGTCATAAATGTCACTTCACAGTATCCAAAATGTCAACCGCAAATTCGCGGGGGTGATGATGGGCGCGCGGGGACCTCGCGGACTGAAACTCGCCATCTTACACCAACTAGCTAGAGTATGAGTGGTTAGACGGTAAACGCAGAACAGGGCTTCTAGTAAATTCGTACTTTTACGGATCAAGTAGTGGAGTGGTCAAGTTTTTTGAAATTGCTATTGAATACAAACCCAATAATATTTGGAAGAAATCATTTTGCTTGGAGTATGTGTAAAACCTAAATTAAGTATGTATATCAGTTATCTAGTATCCATAATGCAGGCTTTGCCTAGTTTGTGACTAGACAGTCATAATATGTAGAATATCCGAGGTATTACTATTAAAAAATATATTAGTTTTTCCATGCGGCTGCAACCACGGGCCAAAGTTAGTATGATATATAATTATGAAACTCAGAATTTTAACTAGAATAATATTAATATATTCAGACTAGAAAGATCATAATAAACTTTAACATAGAAACGACTTTCGGACTAAATCCTTGTATTTTAGCTTCAAAACTTCGCTACGTAAAAGCTACGGCGTAGCTACCCACGTATATATTACTCTGCGGCACATACGATTGCGTATTATTAGATTTCACTCTGAAAAGTGCGCAGTTCTAATACTGATAAGGTATACCTACACAGAAATAGAAGCAGTGTCGCTACGTAGTTCCAATGAATAGGTCTACGGTAGTATAAGCTTTCCCTCCAAACGCTACGTCAGTCGCTACGAAAGCGTCACTAGAGGTGGGCGAATTGTTTCCGCGCGTTATTGTAACATAAAACATGTATTTCATTTATTAAAACCATATCCATTATAAAAATAAGCCAAGTTTGTGATAAAAAAATAGTTATTTATTCTATTTTTTTAATGAATCGGCGTTAAAATTGTATTTCTCATTTGTAACCCTAAAACGTTGATAAGTGAAATAGAAATTTTCGGATGTTTTGTGAATGCGAGTTCGATTTTTCGCCGCGAATTAAATCGATTTTTGGTGATATTTTTTTCGTGTTTAATATTGGATTTATTTCGGAGATACCCATCTCCATTCATAGCTGCGCAGATCGAAGATGCTGTGTGAGTATGTCCATGTAATGTGGGATTTTGTTACATTATTTCGTCTATTATTCAAGGTTTTGTCATAATAAGCTTTTAAGTCGTGTTTTTACAATCAACCTGTATAAGCCATGGTATTTAATTAAGTAATTTAATTAAAATATGCAGAGAAGTAATATTAATATTAATTAGAGAAGAAAATATTGATAAATAATTTATTAATTATTTGAGAACGACCAAAACTTTCTATAGAATATGTAGCAAAAAAATGTTGATATTTATAATACAAACTGGAAGCTTCCTAGACTGTTTAATATAGCAGACGAAGAAAAAAATTTTAGTTAAAAAATATATATTTCCTAAAAGGAACACTGATTGCATTATCTTAATCTATCTTGCTATTAGTCTATGAACCTGAAAAACATTTACCTAAATACGTAGTACCTAGAATTTTGTTTTTAATCTATATTTAAGGCTTAAATGTAATTAAGATAGGTGTTTGGAATAATTAAAAACTGGCCAATTGCATATCAGACTGATATTATATATGAATGAAATAAATTTAAGAAGAAATATCTAAATAACTACTCAATATATTTTCTTCAGACTAATTGTTGTTGAAAGTGTTTTTAAGTTGTACTAACTGAAATTTTTTCATGATGTTCTAATTGACTTAGAATGCATATCTCAATAACTATAATAATAATAATAACACAAACAATCACAACAACGTCTAGGTCCCAAACTAAGCATTAGCTTGTATTTTGGGTACCAAGCGAAGACACCACATACATATAACAACCAAGACCCGGTGCCAGTTTTAATATTCATCATATAAATACTGACCCGACCTGGGATTCGAACCCGGGACCTAAAGCTTCGCAGGCAGGGTCGCTGCCCACTAGGCTAAGCGGTCGTCGATTTAAATTAAAAGCCTTTTTGAAATTTCTATATCACTTGTAAAAAAAACTACATATTACGCTGTCAAAAAATGTATTTGCGTTGGAAATTTTTTTTTTTTATTTTCTTAGTTACACAAATGGCACTAATCCAAATTTTTTTTAAATAATTTTGCTACGCCACTATTAAAAGATTCATATGTGTGTGATGTCTAAGGTTTTATTATTGATATAATATATTACACTTACTCCAAATTTTATCTACACAGTGCCAATAGTCTCCGAAATAAACTACAGACGAACATACGGACAATATGGACGAAATCATAAAGGTGCCGTTTTTTGTAATTTTTTGCGGAACCCTAAAAACCATAATGTTAAGCTAAATTTAAAATACAACGAATTTCTAAAAAGTATGATTTGTATTTATTTACTGTGCTATAGTGATCGAATAGGTAAGCAACCCTTTAAGGTAATGTTCGATTACCTTAATTTCTTCCGGGCGGGAATCTAACCCGCGACCTTTTGTTCTACAATTAAGGTCTCCACTCAGCCAATCAGTCTATCAAAATAGTATGTAATTAGTTGTGACGGGTAATACACAAAGACCTAGAATACCTAGAGACAACACAAACATCTAGAGAACCAATCCTGTAGGCTATACACGCGTCTCATCCGCCTCAATTCTTCAACCAATAATGGCTTAAATATTATAACTTTTGTTCTAGAACTACTTAATGGCCAGCATTACTTCTCTATTGAACGAATAAAAAGCTCTATTTGTTTACATGTACAGATATTTTACACCCAAAAAACGGAACAAATATAGACATTCCCGTCTGGGACAAATATTATTTGTGTCCCAGGAGCACAGAAATATTGCTCTGACAGACCGATTGGCCGAGTGGTTAGAGAGCCTAACTGCAAAGCCAAGGGTCGCAGATTCGATTCCCGCACGGGACAAATAATACATCTATCTATTTGTTCCGTGTCTGGGTGTAACAATATCTATATATAATATGTATATATTATCTATAAAGAATAGTTAAGTATATACATTGGGTCTTAATATATGTAGTTGCCGTTCTTCAGTACTGGCCATTTCTTAATAATTAATTTTATTTTTAACTTAATTAAATTAATTAATTTTGTTATAAAACATGACATTCTTTGTACAAAGTCAGTCTTTTGTTTATTGATTAGCGGTGTGTTTTCATTACATTTGAACATTTTTCGTCATAATGGACACTTAAAAATTTGTTTAATTATGGAATATGAGTTCCGTCCTGGCACTAATGCGGGACAAACGCACGTAATATCAAAAACGTTTACAAAGAGAACTTAACAAACGAACGCACAGCCCGTTATTGGTTTGCCCGCTTCTGGAAATGATGACTTGAATAATGAACTTCGTGGTCGTCCGGACACTTTGGTCAACAATGATGAATTGAAGGCTATTGTGGTAGCTGATGATACTCAAACTACAGCTGAACTAGCAGCAGCTTTTGATGTTAGCATCAAAACAATATTTGCGACAAATTCGCAAAGTAAAAAAGCTTGATAGATGGGTACCCCACGAACTTGACGATAGCCTGCGGAACGTACGCGTCAAGACCTGACTTGCGTTGCTCAACAGACACAGAAATGAAGAAATTTTAAACCAGATTGTTACCTGTGATGAAAAATGAATTGAGTTCGACAATCGAAAGCGCTCAGCAAGTTGATTCGATCCTGGTTCAGCACCAAAGCAACGTGTTAAACGAAAAATAACCCCTAAAAAGGTGATGGTCACTGTTTGGTGGTCTAGTGCCAGTATGATTCATCACAGCTTTTTACAAAATGGCATAAGCATTATTGTAGATGTGTACTGTGAAGAACTGAAGACAATTATGGAGAAGCTCGCACTTCTGCGACCGGCTTTGGTCAATCGTTCGTCCCCGCTGCTCCTTCACGACAACGCGCGACCCCATACTGCACAACAGTCTCCAAGCTGCTAGAGTTGGGGTTGGAAGTTTTCCCTCATCCGCTATTCTCACCAGACCTTGTACCTATCGACTATTACTTTTTTCAAAATTTGGACAACTTTTTAAAAGGAAAAAAATTCAATTCTCGAGAGACAGTACAAAATGCCTTTGAAGAGTTTGTTGCCTCCCTTTCAGTTGATTTTTAAAAGAAGGACATCAATAAACTGCCACTGCGTTGACAAAGATGCATCGATTGCACATGTGATTACTTTGAATAACAGAAATAAAGATGTTTGCAAAAAAATACTTTAACTTATTTCATACAAAACGGCAACTTCATAGGTTAAGACCTAATATCAGTGGTTTGGTAGGTACTCATATTAGCTTTGCTTAGTTAGGGACTAGATAGCGCTATGTGGGATCTCCCAGATATTATTATTATTTGTTCTGGGTGGGAATCTAACCCGGGACCTTTGGATCAACAGTTGGCGTCTCCGAACACTCGACCAATCGGTCAGTGATTGGAGGACAGCTCATCGAACCAGCAAGTTGAGGTGGCAACGGATAGACCATATGGCTTCAAAGTCTTGTCTGGGTTTTATAGTTACAACAGACTTCGCACTCTCTATTGCCACTTACGCTGCTGCCTATTATATCACTCTATGTACTTCGGCTACGCAATTTATTATTAAAACATTTATTTCCGTTTACCCTATGTAAGTGGTCCTAATTTGTTGGGCCCAAGGTATCACTTATATCAAATTCTAAGGGCGCGTTTCGAGGTTATCTAATTACAGTACCTATTAGGGTAACACCTTGTGTTGCCTGTTTTCCTAAAATAAAATTGTTGAATCGATTGACTTGTAAATACATTGGAAGGCTTACAATATATGTATGATCTCAATCGCTAGTGGACTATTTTTTTTAAAATTATTTTATATGAAAGAATTTTCTGAATATATCATAACAGTGAAAGAATTTTAAAAAATAAATCATTATTAACAAAGTTATGAATGTTTAAAACATCCTGTGAAACAGAGAGGGCAATACCGCACGGCGTACTTATGTGTGACGTCAGGCCATTTCAAATAACGTTAAATATAGTTTTGCAAGAAAGAGACGGAGATAAAAGTTTAAAAGCTTATTTATATATTATACAACCGAATATAATTTTGTTTATAAATTTTTTTATCGTACAAAGTCTATTCTATCTATATTCTATCTATATTTTCTTGATAAAAATAATATATTTAATAGTAGCCAAGTACTGTATTATCAAGTATCAAGAAACGACAGAAAATGTGCGCAAAATAACAAACTCAAAGATTAGATAGACCATACGTCATTATCACTGTTTTAAACAAACATGTTGTTCAATTTCAAATCAAACAGGCAAATAAATTTGCTTAGTTTAGGTATTAAATAATAAATACATGCACTAACACTAATTAATAAAGACAAATTTTATGTACTTAGGCTAAGTTTTTACACAAATAAATTCATCTTATCTTATCTAATTTCATTAATAATTAGTAATAGTAATAATAGTATACATATGAATAATTGCAATTTCAGTATTATTATTTTATTTTTCAGTGCGAAATTCGCAATTTTCGGCCCAAAACCCCAGAAGCTACTCCGGTAAAAATCCCAGTAGTTAGTACGAAAATATCAGTTAACTTGGTTGCCATTATCAGATGGCATTCGTTAAAATCCATCAACCCGCACTGGAGCAGCGTGGTGGATTAAGCTCTAAGCACCCTTACCACGAAGGGAGGCCTAAGCCTATGTAGTGGGTATAATGGGCTGATATGGTTGGTTGGGGAATTACCTATAAGATGATAAACGCCGTTATTAATCAAATCGAGACATGTTGATTTTAAGTGAAAGTTTTTAAAATTAAAGATTTTTGGTCTTCGATTTGTAAACAAATAGAAAGAACTATCTCTCCAATTTCGCACATTTAAACCGCGGAATTAATTAAATACGGTCACAAATTTACATTTATTTTACAACTAAGCAGTATTCTACCTATACAGGAAATTTAATATAAACTTATCCGATCGGTGTATTTAGTTGGTTAAATTAAGATTACTTTGAGTATGACCTGGTGCTCGAAATGACCTTTATGTTCTATATATAACAACTTCAACCAGCTGAACTTAAAAATAGCTAAAACAATTAAATCGATCGCGGAACGTATAGTTTGACCGAAACCACTGTACCGCGCCTTAGGTATGTGCGCGGCAAGGAGGGGAAGGCAGCTCCTAAGCGTTGACGACGGACTGACAGAGGCGATCTGCCTCCCTCCGCGCCGCGCTTATACCTAAGGCGCGGTACAGTGGTTTCTGTGAAACTATAGTGAAGCGCCGCACAATGGGCAGCGGGGGGTGCATTTGTTCACAATTTGGTAACATATTTGTTTTAGGATAAAAGTACGAATTAAATAGAAGCATTCTTCTGCGCTTACCGTCTGACCACTCATCTTCTAGTTAGCTGGTGTATCTTTGACAAGTTTCAGTCCGGTTTCAGTCCGCGAGGTTCCCGCGCGCTAGCCTCAACCCTCGCGAAATTGCGTGTGACAGTTTCGATACTGTGCAGTGATATTTCTGACTCTATTAAAACCAAACGTTGCTATCTTTATTTACTCTTTAGTTTTTAGAGATAAGTATCTTTAATTCAGAATTTGTGTTAGAGAAACGGTAAGGTATCCAATACAATTTCATTATTAGAACTATGCGTATAGGTAATAGACATAATCTTTTATATTTTTTAAATTAAACTAGGCTTGTATAACAAGAAGTCATTCCCGCCCTCCTTCGCCGTGGCGTTTTTCTGTGGCAGTGTCGCATCAGCTTATTGCGTCGAACATGTGTATTACATTTAATTAGATTTAAATAATAATAATGACGTATACGTCACATACAAACACATCATCATCATCATCATCATCAGCCCGTGTCTTTCCACTGCAGGATATAGGGGCCTCTCCCAAGGCTCGCCACCACACACGGTCCTCCGCCTTTCGCATCCAACTACCCCCGCTATGGTGCTTCAGGTCATCTGTCCACCTGGCCGGGGGGCGTCCAACGCTTCGCTTTCCGGTACGTGGCCTCCATTCGAGAACTCGTCTACCCCATCGGCTATCCGTTCTACGGCAAATATGACCGGCCCATTGCCACTTCAGCCTGCCGATCGCTTCGGCTATGTCAACAACTTTAGTTCTTCGACGGATTTCAGTGTTTCTGATTTTATCCATCAAAGAAACATCATACAAACACGTCACATCAATATAACACATATTCATTCTGCTTTTTAATTTAGTTTTAATGTATTTTATTTCCAATTATGCAAATATTTGAAAAAGTAAAGAATATACACATAAACACAGACTAAAATATTTCTTTGTATACAATATTGATAACTTCTTTCTGTCTAATTACATCACGCGTGTAGCGTCGGTATGGAAGCGTTTGAATTTATTTTGTCGCGCGATAGTTTTCACTTCGCGGTAACTCTTAAGATGTTAATTTTAATTGTACAGTGTAAAGGGCAATTATGTTGTGCTTGAAATGGTTAAGGTAACTAAAGTATTTAATTTAGTATGGAATATTATCGTACCCGTGTAAATAGCTTTTCAATTACCTCTAAAAAGTGGTCACATAAAAATATTTTTTTGTCAATTTTTTTAAACATTAAAGTAGGCGTAGTAAGCTATCCTTAATAGCATGCCATAGCAGATTTTTCTTTAGACCTACAAAAGGGAAACATTTCCTCCATATATTGGTTTGTTATATCTCAAAGGGATTAGGTAGCGTTTTCGATAAAAGCTTTCAGTAAGCTTGGATTTTCCGGCATCTTCAACAATAATCGACATATTTCATCCAATTTGCACAAAACTTTAATGAAATATACACATAAACCTTTCTTTTGAAATACTTTTTCCATTGAAGACAACCGTATGAAAATACGTTCGGTAGTTTTTGAGTCTAACGCGTTCAGACAGACAGACAGACGCGGCGAAGGGGACTTTGTTTTATAATATGTAGTGATATACTCCCTGGAATGTTAAATGCACTAATGTACCTACATTACCTGCGCCTCTGTGATGAGCTTTTATAGTTTGTGCTTTTAGCATTTAGGCCAATATTAGTATTATCGATAATATAAACTGTCAAAAGCTTTCGAAAGTCAATAGCCTATTTCAAAGAGATTTCTATAGAGCTCCAAATAATAGAAATTGCTATTGTAAAAGATATAATTAATAAAGCCGTAACATAATACCTTCGATAGTATATCTAATGGATACAGAGCGAACGAACGAAAAGTCGTCGCAACAAAGAATATTGTTATCTAAACATTTTTGGACATCGATTATCAGCACTTCCCAAGCATTCATTTTGTTCCAGAAAGTACGATGAAAAACAGGTCACAGAAAAAGTCCACGTGGAGTTAGACACCTGAACATTGCAGCCTGTACAAAGTGGCGATGTTAAACAATAAAGACTCGAATTTCGAACTTAACGTATACTTACCTATTTAATGCTTGTATTACGGGTACCGGTCAACTGATGTACATACTTAAATATCCTTTTTTTATGATATATACATATATAGATATTTAACACCCAGAAACGAAACAAATAGACATGTTTATGCACGCAAATTTTTGTCCCGGCGGGAATCGAACCAGCGACCATTGGCGCCGTAGTTAGGGTCTCAAATCACTCGGCCAAGCAGTCATCAACCGGTCATAGAACAACCTATTTGTTATATTTACACAGAAACCAATCATCCTTTTAAGGTGATGGGAAAGGGGTTGGAAGAGGTTAGGCTGGGTTTAGAATTATTATTAACATTATTAAATTTATTTATTGTTGAGTATATTAAACATCTGCATGGCTATACTCAATATTTAGCGCGCTAAAAACTTCATATAGAAATTAAACCAAGCGCAACTTTTTGATTGCTCTGAAATGAAAGCAAGTAGTATGTATCGATTTGTGTATTCAAAACGCGTTTTGATCGAAGCAAACGATTGAAGTTATAGAATTTGGACGAACTTTTATTTTAACAGTCTCCAATAACAAAGCGGAAAGTTAGATAGCTTTTGTTCAGAAAGAGAATCAGTTCTAGCGAAATGTTTGCACACAAAGAGAATTTATAACTTAGCGGCATTTATTATTCCCAGTTTTGTAAATCGTTCCGTTCGTTTGGCATTGCTGTGAACGCAATAAAAGATAGAATATACAATTAGCGGCACAAGTTAATAATCTTGGCCTTCACACACGCAATGGATTATTTAGTGTCTGTTTGGCGGTAAGAAGTGAGGTGGGAAGGGCGGAGGAACTATTGCGGTTACGCTATTACCTACTTTATTATGATTTCACTTTTCACTGTCACGTCTGAAATTCAGCATTCTTGACTCGTGCTGGTTTTTTATATGATGGTTCAACGTATAGGGTATTATGTATAATTCATCATCATCATCTTCATCATCAGCCCATTTTTACCCCACTGCAGGGGCTTAGGCCTCCCCCAGGGTGAGGAGGGGGCTTGGAGCTTAAGTCCACCACGCTGCTCCACTGCGGGTTGGGAACTGTAACGACCGCCATCTATTGACAGCGTCCGGGACCGACTGCTTAACGTACCCTCCGAAGCACGGTGTCAGTGATATTGTGTACTTAAGTCAGAAAAACTCATTGGTACACGCCCGGATTCGAACCATGGCCTTATAAATTTGAGACAGGTTCGTTGCGCTCTGGGCTATCACGACACTATGTATAATTACGTTTCTACTATTCATTAACACAGCAATAAAAAAATTAAAGTAAAAGTGATTGTACAGCAGGGTTTCATAAAAATACGTAAGTACCAAAAATAGTTTATCCTAAGATGAGACAAATATGCGTTAATTAATTATAAATAAAAATCAACTATTTGACATGAATCCTGAAGACTATACGATCCAAGTCTTAGACAAAAGCTAGTGCAATGTGCATCAAGAAGGTAGGCTTTTCATACAAAAAAGAGGATTCGGCCCGTGTCTAATCCTCGCTGTATTTCTGCATCAATATTTATACAAAAAAATATATTAAATTGCAGAAATACTGACACAAGGCGATATGTCTTTTTTTTGATATCGTTTTTAGTTGTTTTAGAGTAAATTCCTCAAAACATGATAGATATACACTATATACTATATACACTTGTAACTAAAAATATCAACTAGGCGATCACGCGACATTGTGCTCCAATATTTTAATTAATATCTTCAGAAAAAACTTATTTTATAACGTAAATATATCGTAAATGTAATCTGTGACTAACGCTGAAGTGTTTAGTGCATTAAACCGAATATATAAATTAAGTTAAAATATATAAATTGAGCTAAAATACATTGTGTGCTGTATGAGTGATGTTCTTCGCGGTAAACGCGTAACCGACGCGATCTCCACGGCGCTTACGACGTTTTGGACGCGGGGTCGAGCTAAGTAACCCCATATGTTATATCTTTAAACAATTTTAATTTACTCAAGTACCTACATTTTTCCAAGACTACTATTATATCAAATTTTTATTAAATATGGCATCTAATTGCGCTGGGTGTAATAACAAAATAGAAAACTCAAATTATTTGGTTTGCATCAAATGCAATAAAACATACGATCTGTTATGTATCAAAATGAGCACAGAGACTTTTGACAAAATTAGCGAGACGGATAAGGGACAATGGTTATGTCCCTTGTGTGTCTGTTCGCGCCGTAAGGGTAATAATGCGTCTACCCCTCTGCGGGATAATAATACATTTATAAAGGCCAGTAATAGTGATAATATCAACTTGATCCGTGGTAGCAACGGCCCACGCGTAAGCAAACCAAAGAGTACTGATACCGAGTCTTCAGCGCCATCATTAACATCATACCAGCAACTTAATATAACACAGCAGCTAATGGACCTAAGAGGCTACTTTGATTCTAAATTAGACACCATTAAGAAAGAAATTTTGGAGGATTTGGCCAACAAGATAAGTTGTTTCGAGGTCTCAATACAACAGATTAAAATACAGCAAGAAAATATCAATAAAGAATTTTCTGACTTGAAATCTGAAATGACTGACTTGAAAGCAGAAAACTGCCAACTAAAATCCAGATTATCAGACTTTGAAAAAAATCTCAATGATGTCGAACAGCGTGCGAGGCTGAATAACCTCGAGATTTTTGGCATACCGGAAAAGAAAACCGAAGCTTTGGTGCCCCTCGTGTGTAAGGTGGCGTCGGTACTGGGAATGACAGTAAATAAAGAGGACATCGATTTTGCTGCGCGCCTCCCATCCCGTAATAGACAAGTTGGACTCCCGAAAACAATTATTGTCCGATTCAGATCGCTGCATCTTCGAGATGGTCTCCTTAGCGCGGCCCGTAAAAAGCGCGGTTTGACTTCATCAGATATTGAAATTCCTGGCGAGAGCAGACTCATTTACATAAACGAACATTTGACTTCAAGGAATAAGGCTCTACTTAAGGAGACAAGGACCCGATGCCGAGATTTGGGGTTTCAGAACGTCTGGACACGCAACGCAAAAATATATATACGACATCACAGCCAAGCTCCTGCTATACGTATATTCAATTCGGAAACATTGGAAAAGTTACAAAAAAGTCACTAGTTTATGTTTTATATTCATTAATTTATTTTATTACATTTTTAGATTGCACACTCGATGTATCAAAAACAAATATATCTAACACAAAACACATTACAACTAAAACACAAATCACACACATTTATTCTGCTCTGCTATGGCTAAATAATTATCTAATTTTAGTTTTCCGTGAAAGCTTCGGGAATCATTACATGCATTGTTTTAACAAACGTAATAACTTTATATTATGTTGAATTTAAAGGTGTATCTTCAGAATTCCCGCAGTATCCGCGGAAAGCTTGTTGAATTTAATCATGGGCTTCTTCTTCACGACTACCATATTGTGGCGATATGTGAAACCTGGCTTTTGGATGGCATTCACGACTCGGAGGTAAGCGACAACCGCTACGATGTACACAGACGAGATCGGCCGGTGACTGGAAGCGTGGTGCGGCGCGGCGACGGCGGCGCGCGCTCCGTGGGCGGCGGCGTTATGTTGTTGACGCGCCGAGAGCTCGGCGCGCGGGCCCTGGCAGCGCCAGCTAACGTCAATTATGACTTAGTGCATGTAGTCCTACAAGCTCGCGTCATGCGCGCTGCCCGTGATCTGCATATCATCTGCGCTTATCTACCGGGCTCCGGCGTTTTTCATGATGCACAGGTAGCACATTTAAATACCTATATAAGCGAATTTGTGGAGAGTTATCCAACAGCTAACTATCTGTTATTGGGAGATTTTAACTTTCCTGGCATTTCTTGGATAAGTGACCCAGATAAACCGTCGCGCTTACCTTTAAATGTCACTAATGAGTACCAACAAAGCTTTCTTAATTCACTTTCCAGTCTTGGCTTGGATCAGTATTGTACGGTGGCCAATGGCTACAATCGGCACCTTGATCTTATATTTTGCACTATTGAAGTGATCTCGACCCGCTGTACGCTTCCAATTACCCGCGAAGACATGCCGTGCCACCCAGCGATTCACTTGGAAGTTTCCTGTGATATGTCCAGGGAAAACATTGTAAAAGACCCCAAAATAAAAGTATACAATTTTAAGAAAGCTAAATATGACGTAATAAGGTCTCGTATCTCCTCAATTGACTGGTCTACTAAATTGGGAAACGGTAATATAGACGACATTGTCACTTGTTTTATCACTGAACTGCGAGTTATTATAGACGAGGAAGTGCCCAGCTTCATGAGCAATGGCGGTGGATATCCTATCTGGTTCTCAAAATCTCTTATAAGTATTGTCAAGGAAAAATATAAATTTCACCAACTATGGAAGAAATACGGAAACACATTAGATTATGATGCTTTTAATTTACTTAGGAAACGTCAAAAAAATGTTCAGCGTGAGTGCTGGACACGGTATGTAAGTAGCTGTGAGAATTCTATTTCAAATAACCCTCGGCGTTTCTGGTCTTACACTAACTCTTTACGTAAAAACCGTGGGGTCCCCTCTCAGGTAATTTTCGGGAATCGTGTAGCTAATGGGGGAGTTGAGATGTGTCAAAGTTTTCTGGAATACTTTTCATCTGTTTTCACCCAGCCGCAGTCCCGACAATCCGTTGCTGACACGTCTTCGTCTAATTTAATTGATTCAATTAATTCCATAGCTATATCACATAGACTAGTGGCTGGATATTTAAATAAATTAAATCCAAATAAAGGAGCTGGGAGTGATGGGATACCCTCAATTTTCGCGAGATCGTGTGCGGAGGAGTTTGCGGTACCATTATCAATAATTTTCAGGCGGTCCATTAATAGTGGAGTTTTCCCTCAGAAGTGGAAGGAGGCTTATATTACTCCTATCCATAAAAACGGCCCGCGAGAAAATGTCGAAAACTATAGACCCGTCTCAATACTCTCTGTTTTTGGAAAGGTCTTCGAATGTATCGTTTATGATCAATTATATCCAGTCGCTGCGGCTTACATTCCGAGCTCACAGCATGGTTTTATGCGTCACAGGTCTACCGTTAGTAACCTTGCCGTTTTCTCTGACTTCATCGCACAGCATATGGATAAAGGCTTCCAGGTCGACGTCGTTTACACCGACTATTCCAAATGTTTCGACCGCATCCACCATGGCACTTTGATATCAAAACTGAGTAATATCGGCGTGCACGGCGACCTCTTGAGATGGCTAATATCATATCTCGAAAATCGACTGCAAGCTGTAAGAATAGGGGTTTTTAAATCCAACTTCCATTTAATTCCATCGGGCGTCCCACAAGGATCACACCTAGGTCCACTATTATTTAATATTTATTTACATGATATCGAGTCCTGCTTTATGTTTTCAAATATATTAATGTATGCGGATGATAAGAAAATTTTCATGCCGATAAGTTCTGCTGCTGATTGTGACAAACTTCAATCGGACCTTGATAGGCTAGCCGAGTACTGTCAACGTAATTATCTAGATTTGAACGTGAAAAAATGTCAAACGATCACCTTCACCAGAAAATATAATTTCATAACCCATAATTATAACCTTAGCGGTGCTGTGATTCCTAGGGTTGAACTCGTCCGTGACCTCGGTGTCATGCTTGATTGTAAGTTGTCATATGCCTCTCATTTTGAGTATATAGTTCAAAGAGCTTACAAAATGTTGGGGTTTCTTCACAGAAGCACTAAATATTTCAAAAAAATTGAATCGATTAAAATTTTATATTTTGCTTATGTGAGAAGTATAATGGAATACGCCTCGCCTGTCTGGTCTCCTACTTATGTGACTCATGTTGCCCGATTGGAGTCTGTGCAACGCGGTTTTACACGCCGTTTAAATTATCGCCTTAGACGAGAGGGAGACTACGCTAGCAGACTTAAATTCTTTCACCTGATGTCTCTGGAGGACAGGCGTATTGTCGCCGATATGAAGCTTCTCTATGATGTGGTAAGATCAGCGGTGGACTGTCCTAGACTGACAGCGCGGATAGGTTTATGGGCTGGCACAGTGCGAACGAGAAAAGCGCGCTCCTTGATTGCCGGTACAACGCATACAAATTACGCCAAACACTCAGTGATATATAGACTTGTACAAACATACGAGGGGACTTTCGGGGATCTTGATATATTTTTCCTTAGCCGCAATAAATTTATTAATCTTGTCTGTAATCGTCTGCCCTCCTCTCAGAGCACTGGCCAGTGAGCAGAGTACACAAACATGCATGCACGCACATTCACTTCACACACGAATGCACTCATAAACACACACACACAAGCTGACACATGCACATAGACGCACACGCAAGTGACATATACACAACACACACATTCATAATTAATTCCCAAATTTTTATACATCTTATTTAAGTACTTTCTTATGTTTGTAAATTGCTATTTTTAACTTTCTAATTATTCATCGCCTTGTATGAAATGTAATTTGCGTAAACTTGTAATTGGCTTTGTAGATGTACATTCAAAGACTTTAAAGTCTCGATTGTTTAGCTGTAAGTTTACTTCGAATAAATAAATAAATAAATAAAATATTAATGTGAATTAAAAAAAAAAGCAAAACGTACCGCCCTGGGGATATCTTTTCTTAATGAGCTAATGAGCCTGCAACTTTTGGTTCCAATTCATATACATTTCAGGGGTGGAAACAGTTACGGCCCGCAAGCTGTTTTGACGGGTATTTTATAGATATTTTTGAGAATTTGCTCTTGTCATCTCTGCCACTCAGGAAAGGGTCAGGGAAGAGGAATTGAACCGCAGATAGCGATTTCAAATCGAGGGCGCGGAGAGAAAGACTATCCCCTTAAGATGCATGAAAATATGTTTTTGGATTCAACCATAGATAACATGATAATCAAGATGGAGCGTTTCATACTTCGAAACGTTCCAAAAAGTGAGCAAAAAACAGACTCAAAAATTAGATAGACCGTACGTCATTGTCCTTGTCTTAAACAGTTTTTTATTGGTACAGAGCTTGTACCAATAAAAGCTAATAAAAGTTTATAGGTTAGGTGTATTTTGTGAATTATGTTATAAAAATTAAACTAAATCAAAAGATTTTTAAATAACACATGAAATATAATTTTAGAATTATTTTTTTTCTTTACCAATACGAGTTTTACATGTGGGTCACACAAAATTCTACTTCATAGCAAATATTTCCTCAACTGGTGTATATAATATTAGTTTTACGTAGTATATTTTAAATAAATAAATGAACATTTACTTCAGAATTCGTTATCAACAATAATCTTAAAGCTAATGATAATACACAATTAAATGAAATTGTGTATCACAAAATAAAATAAATAAAGTTATTATTATTATTATAAAGTAAAATAAAACATGTCTATTTAGAACAGACTGTAGAGTTAGGCAAACACAACTTCAATAAAGAGGCCGACCGAAGAATTCAGCTGGGCTGCTTTTGGGAAGCTTCGTCGTCTGTTCCTCGTCGCCATTACCACGATATCTGAAGACCAAGATATATAACCAATGCGTCCTGCCTATAATGACGTACCGTGCCGAAACATGGACTCTCACGGCAGGACTGATCCACAAATTTAAAGTCGCTCAGCGTGCTATGGAGCAGTCTATGCTCGGTATTTCTTTGATGGATAAAATCAGAAACAATGAAATCCGACGAAGAACCAAAGTTGTGGACATAGCCTAAGCGATCAGCAAACTGAAGTGGCAATGCCCCGGTCACGTTTGCCGTAGAACCGATAACCGATAGGGTAGACGAGTTCTCGAGTGGAGGCCACGTACCGGAAAGCGAAGCGTTGAAAGGCGGAGGACCGTGTGGTGGCTAGCCTTGGGAGAGGCTGATTATTATTTAATCATATCAATAGCTGTCTCCACCCAGTATTTTTTGAAGGGGCAGTCTGGTCCTTAGTGCTCATATTTTTGCTGTCACAACGCGGTATCTCAATTAACATCCATGGGTTCAACATAGAACAGGCAAGGGAATTAACTCCGTAAATTTCTTTGTAACATTTCCCGTCGGGTGCGGTCTCAGGGGTGTGACATGAAACTTGTTTTATTTCAAGTGAGGTAGGGTCGCCAATTAATTCATCCCTGAGCCTGAATAACAATGCCTATTGCGCTATATGTAGTTGACCCAAGCTATTATTACGTGACTATATGTTGCTTTAAATTTAAATATATAATAATAATAATACTTGGGACATTCCACACAGCGCCATTTAGTCCCAAACTAAGCAAAGCTTGTACTATGGGTGTCAGACAACTTATATACATACTTAAATATTCTTTTTTTTTTAATATATACGTATATAGATATTTTACACCCAGACACGAAACAAATAGACGTGTTCATGCATACAAATATTTGGACCGGGCAGGGTTCGAACCCGCGACTCTTAGCTCCGCAGTTAGGGTCTCTAACAACTCGACCAATCGGTCAGTTATATGTCCTAAGTCAATAGAAAGAACAGCTTTTTTGAAAATTGCCAGTAAAATGTATTTTCAAAAAAGTGGCGTTTTTGAGATATCATGTAATAAAATTTATACATATGGCACCATCAAAGACATATATTAATCTCTTTGGGCGCCATCTTTATATGTTACACAGTTGCATTCGAACGTTTTTATTTCATGAACTACGTATTTTTCCGAAACAATACATTTTACGTGTTTGAAAGCGTATAATTTTTGTTCAAATTTGAATAACTAAGGTTTATTAACGACCATGAATTGATTCAACTGTCATTAATTATTCTCAACTAAACTATGCGTAAAGAGTGTTATTAATTATTCTCAATAAAACTATGCCTAAAGATTTTTATTATTCAATCACAATTCTCAGAGACACACTATTTTTATTCTGATTCTTATAAGGTGCTAACACGACGCTGCTACATATTGATTGCCACAGAATATCCCCTATGTACAAGGTGAAATTTTAACAACCATCCAAAATAATGATTTTAGTAAAAAACCTGCCGGCTGTCTTGTTCCTTTTAGTATCATTCTATAGAAAAATATTGAGATATGACTACACAAACCTTACCCGAAAAAACCAATAACTGTAGTCACAATTTACGGCCGCTGTACGCTCCGTCTCGTTTCGGTCTCAAAGTCTTGGACGCGTCGTGAAAAAAAGGCAATAGAACGTTATAAAATAATACTGTCGGAAAAATAATTTATTATGAAAATGTAACCTATATTTATTATTTACGTAATGAGGTCTATTGGTGATACCTAACACCTAGAATTTTATTGGATAGTTGTTAAAATTTCAGGCTGTATAGTGCAGTCGTGTATTTCAGATTTTCAGTTGTGCTTTATGAAATTTTGGTAAATTGTTCAGCTATTACGGATTCCATCCCGCCGAGAACTTCAAGCAAATATTTTTCAATAGCTTGTAGAATAGGGCAGCTTCATGGAAAGGACATTTATGGTATACTCACGACTTAATTGTAGGTCTTGAGCTGAGTTATCTGAGGCTGAGGTATATCCATTTAATAATATTTTTTGGAGAGAAAACAGCAAAGTTATTTATATAAAAAAAAAACTTTAAAAAAATCACATAAGATAATATCCCTAAAACCCCAGTAAAATTTAAAAAAAAATACGATAGAAACCTAATATCAGGGCACTACAATTACTAATGTTAGGTTAGGAAATCATAAGTTCTTTTAATTTGAATTATGGGATATAAGAAGTGTTTTCAATATTTTGTTTTTTGTTGTGATAGTGTTATCTTGTTATTATAATGTTCTTTTTACAGATTGGTGGCTTTGTAAGTTATTGTTTGTAATAATAATACAAGGGACATTACACACAGCGCCATCTAGTCCCAAAGTATTATGTTTTATGTATTATGTTAAGTATTATGCTTGTGTTATGGGGTACTAGACAACTGACATATATCATCATCATCATCATCAGCCCATTTTTACCCCACTGCAGGGGCTTAGGCCTCCCCCAGGGTGAGAAGGGGGGTTGGAGCTTAAGTCCACCACGCTGCTCCACTGCGGGTGGGGAACTGTAACAACCGCCATCTATTGACAGGCACCTGACTGACATATCTACTTAAATATATTCTTTTTTTTTATAATGTATACATATATAGATACTTTTACACCCAGACACGGAACAAATAGACATGTTCATGCACACAAATATTTGTCCCATGCGGGGATCGAACCCGCGACCCTCGGCTCCGCAGTTAGTGTCTCTAACCACTCGGCCAACCGGTCAGTCTAAGTCAGGCCGGTTGTATTTAAAATTGATTTTAAATATCTAATGATTTGATTTTCTTTTGCTGTTTGTCGGCGTAATATTAGTTTCGTCATGGTATTTTTTTTTTGTCAAACATTGTCTCTGAGCGTATTTTACTGTTTTTACTTTACTATAATATTGAAATCCTATTCTCTCTTTGTAAAGCCGACCCCGTAGAATGACACTGAGCTAGGTCAAATTAAGGTACCACGTCTCATTTAGGGCCGGTACTTCAGTTCTCACTTAAACGGTAAGTGAAGATTAATTTTCAAAATCCAATACAATTAAGCTTCACTTAACGTTATTGTTAGGATAAGTGAGAACTGCGATACCGGCCCTTAATTGTTGAGAAAGATATTTGAATATTATGATTTAGCGTTAAAACGTCAAATAATCTCATTCTATGTTCTAGCGAATTTCGCATTACTTCTCGTAAAGTGTTAAAGCGAAAACAACCGTACACCTCTTGTGTTAAGATTGCAATTGGCATGTAGCGGTCTCTAGTACTTATCCAGGCTGAATGATATTGCTTTGAAACTGCCACGAATTTTATCATTTCACAATTGACGCGAAAAGTTAAACTTATATTATAACAAATTTCGATTGACCTAGACACAGAAAAAAAAAAATTTAATCGTGTATTTAAAATTAGTAGTTATGTATTACATTACAACCAGAAAAGTATGAATTGACTAGAAGCCCTCTTCTGCGTTTACCGTCTAACCACTCATACTCTAGCTAGCTCGTGTAAGACGGCTAGTTTTAGTCCGAGTTACAGTGCGAAAGGTCCCCGCGCGCCGCTCTTCACCGCCGAGTTATCTCCGCCAAACCCGCGAAATTGTGTAATGTCACTTCGATACTGTGAATTGACATATATTAAAACCAAACGCTGCTGTCAAATTAATTTACTCTATGATTACAACACTTTAACAGATTTATTAATATAAATTATAAAGTGGAATAGTTTTTCGTAATGAGACTGAACAATACTTTTTCTATGTTTTGCACTTATGTTCTATAATATCTGGATAGAGAATCGGCATCAAAAAACGTAGATGAAATATCACCTAACCGTTCGGTTATAATTCAAGCACACAGAGACGGTTTGTACGTGGTTAGTATGTCGTAGCTAGTGTATATGTAGTATGTTGAGTCACACACACGAGTATCCAAAAGTTGGACTGTCATATTTGTTGACATTGTATTGCGAGGGTCCATCCAGATATACGTGTATAATCAAAGGTTTTTCACTTCCACCAGCCCATTATTATCCACTGCAGGGGTTTAGGCCTCCATTCAGGGTGATGAGGTTTGGAGTTTATCCACCACGCTGCTCCAGCGCGGGTTGGTGGAATTCAACTGTTGATGGCAACCGGGACCGACAACTTAATGTGCTCTCCGAGGCATGGAGTCAGTAGTAGTATGTAGGTATGTAGGTATGTAGTAAAAAATGTAGAGGCTTCCATTTGAATGTTCTCGGCTTGTACCAAACTGTACCCAGGCTTGGACGAAAATTTATAACATAGTTTTTATATTTTTTCCAAAAATATAGACCAAGCTATTATTTTCTTAGTAATTTTTTTTCAACAATTGATTCATAAAATATCCCTGTGACGTCATATGGACAGACTTTCGCAATTTACATTATCTTAGACTAAATCACTACATATTATAAAATAAAGTCCCCCGCCGCGTCTGTCTGTCTGAACGTGATAAACTCAAAAACTACCCAACAGCTTTGCATATGGTTTACACAATGGACGGCGTGATTCAAGAGGAAGGTATACGTGTATAATTTATCAATGTTTTGTGCAAGTTAGTTGAAATATGACGATTATTGTTGAAGACGTCGAATCAAGCCGACTGGATATTTCATCGAAAACGCTGCCTAGTAGATATAACAAAATAATGTATGGAGAAATTGTTTCTCTTTTATAGGACTAAAAAAAATCCGCAAACGCCTATATATGCCCATCTTTTATGGATAGCTCACTATACCTATTTTTATGTTTAAAAAAGTAGTGTCATATGATGTGGTAATTGAAAAGCAATTTACACGGGTACAATATTAATCCTCATCAAATATCGTGGAAAAACCGGCGCGCCTCTGGCCCCCACGGCCCCATCGTATCGACCCCAAAAGGCACAAATATGTAACTACTTCCTAAGGCAGCATATTTGCGCCGTTCGAGATATTCAGCAGCGGTTGCGGTCACGCTAGCGAGTGCAGAGATCGCTCGGATATGAGACGCCGCCAGCGTATCAACACAAGTGGCGTCCCACACCAATGACCGCTCCTGTTTGCAGGGAACGACGGGCATGTCGTCGGGGCTCTTGCCGTCGTCACGTACAATTCCGTTCGACTTTAGAAAAGCCGGTACGTTGACGGAGACAATGGCCCGACGGATAATAATAATAACACATACAATCACAACAACGTCTAGGTCCCAAACTAAGCATTAGCTTGTATTTTGGGTACCAAGCGAAGACACCACATACATATAACAACCAAGACCCGGTGCCAGTATTAATATTCATCATATAAATACTGACCCGACCTGGGATTCGAACCCGGACCTCCAGCTTCGTAGGCAGGTTCGCTGCCCACTAGGCTAAGCGGTCGTCAAATGGTGTCGACGGATGATGTCATTAATGCAGGCATGACATGACAATTTACACATTATTGAAAACTGTAAAAAACATGTATATTGAATGGAATGAATGAATGATAATAGAGTGAAGAAAGAAATATACAGAGCAGGTGTATATATGACGGTAGGGTCACAAAGGGGCGCCCTAGAAAAACGTATATCGATCGAATTGGCGGCATCTTAAAGCGCGGTTAAATTTTCACGTTTCTCTACGATTTTTACGAACGAAAGTATCTAGGAATAAAGTCACTCGATGTTAATGTGGTTATTATGCATACTTAATAGCCCTCGACACGGCAGCTCGCGTGAACCGTTGGTAATTGCAATGGTTACTTGCGATCCGCGAATTATACACCATAAGCTGAATTATACGATATACTATTCTTTCGTCAACGGCTCCGCCTGCGTAGACAGATACCGGGCAATTTTTTCATCACTTTCCAAACAATACGTTTTATGTTTTTTAAATAACACTCAGTACTAAAATACTGAGATATTGGCGTCACAAGGCAGAATTATTAACGTGGGGATGCGAGGGCGACTGACTAGTGCGTCGGTCGGTGACCGCCGGCGGGATACCCTTGCACGCTACACCTGCGTTCGCCCCTCTTTCTTGCCTTACTCTTGTTTGTGACTTAGTAGTCAAGCTGTATCGATAAATCTATCGACAAAAACATTATAATGTAAAAAGCGACGTAATTTTATTTATATTTATATATTCAGGTAAAAACAGTCACATATAGTCATTCTTAATAAATACCCTTAAACAAACAGACCTAAATTACCATAGATTTTAACAAACTTCCATAAAATATATAGACGCAAAATCACAAGCAACAAATCGAGATCGAAGTAGTTACTAATTACTACAAACTAATAATGAAACTAATAAGTACTAAATACGATATAATATCAGATCTTGTCAGAGGGGAATGGAAAAGAGCATGCTGAAAATAAAGGAAGTACAAAAAATTCATAGTGAAATTATCAGAAGGAAAACTAAGCTGGCAGACGTGTTGGCGCAGGCATTAAAGCTGAAATGGCAATGGGCAGGACACGTGTCGCGCTGTATTGACAAAACAGATGGACTATACAGACTACAACATGGCAAGGACCAAAAGGGAAAAGGAGCGTGGAAAGACCATACAAGAGGTGGACCGATGACATAATAGCAATAGGCGGTATAGACTGGCAAGAAAAAGGAAAAAATAGAACCGACTGGAAGATACTGTAGGAGGCCTTCGCCCAAGCGGGATCTATTTCTTAAATATATAATGTTAGGAATAAAAGTATTAATAATAACTTTGCATGTTGTAAATAAACATAAGTATATACTTAAACATTGTAAAAGCAAAACGCTGTAAAAAGGAAATTTTTAATAAAGGCTTTATTATTATTATTATTATTAATAATGCAACAACAAATTTTCTTAAAAGTAATCAAAGCAATAAAGCCATCCACTCAGTTAATAAGGCACGAACAACAATCTAAAACAAATGCAACAACAGAACACGCAATTTTTCCTTGTAAGCAGTCAGTAAGTACGTCTTTTTTCAAGGGGAGTCTTTAGATTATACCTAACGCGTGGAAACTTTGTTTTTTGTTATTCTTCCATAAAATCATAATGGATGCATTATTAGGATACCTAGAGAAAATAAATTTGACAGCAGAATTTGGTTTTAATAGAAAAAATGTCACTTCACAGTATAGAAAATTTCAAACGCAAATTCGCGGGGGTGAAGACCGGTGCGCGGGGATCTCGCGCGCTGAAACTCACCATCTTGCACAAGCTAGCTAAAGGATGAGTGGTTAGACGGTAATCGCAGAAGAGGACTTCTAGTCAATTCGTACTTCTGACATCCGCAGAAACCACTCACGGTTTTCGCGCGGATTTTGAGTTAATTAATCTTTAAGTAGGTACATCCATTTGATAGGTCCATGAAAAGCTTTTTTACTAATATAATATTTTTGTAATTATCAATTTATACGTCTTGCCCATTTTTTGTTATTAATTATTTTTGTTAAAAGACATTTCAAATTTCTCTCATCATGCACATTATTCAATTTAAGTATTAACTACATGCGCGCTCAATATAAAGTTTCATGTCAGTTTATTAAGATAGATAACTTAACCTTGTCAAATACAGAAAGTACATTACAATATTTAAATAATCTCTCAGTTTCAGGCGACGGGACGTTTTATTTTTTACAACTTAAGGAACAATCGTTTCCCGTATATTATTCAAATAGGAGTTAAACGTTCATCCATAACTTACGACGCTTACGACGCCCGCTTAGCCTAGTGGGTAGCGACCCTGCCTAGGAAGCTGGAGGTCCCGGGTTCGAATCCCAGGTCGGGTCAGTATTTATATGATGAATATGGATACTGGTACCGGGTCATGGTTGTTATATGTATGTGGTGTCTTCGCTTGGTACCCAAAACACAAGCTAATGCTTAGTTTGGGGCCTATACTTTGTAGTGATGTATGCGTTATTATTTATTATTATAACTAAATAAACCATAGTTTATAAAAGAGTGTACCATAGATAAATATTATTATAATAGTTCTCATATTTTGGAGGGCAATTGTTAGTACTTCATTACACACAATTTACTCAGTTAATTTAGTCAGTTATTTTTATCCTTATATGTAGGTATTATTATTTTTTTTTTTTACATTTCATTAGTTTGTCAACATAATATTTACTCAGTAGGTAATTAATTCCCAGTGTGGGTTGGGGCCTGTTATATAACCTCCACCCCGCCATCAAAGTACACATTCCGGCGGAATGATGTGATGAATACGCCTGGAGGGAATCGAACCCACCAATTTTGGATGAAGCCACCCGGACCCGGCGCTTACCCAAGTTGCTAACTATCTTTCAATCTGCGGCTTCGAATCGGCATCGCTATCTCCGTTTCAATCCCTCTCCCCCAACCTATTCCAGAGTGATAGAGATGATAGGAAAAAATTCCCATAAAAATACCTATAAAATACCCGTCGAAACAGCTTGCGTGACTGTTTCCACTTCTGAAATGTGTATGAATTGGAACCAAAATTTGCAGGGTCATTAAGAAAGGATATCCCTAGGACGGTATGTTTTGTTTTTGTTAAAATTCGCACTAATATCGAATTTACGGCTCATTATTTTCGAAAACAAAGAACCGACGGGAATCATGTTTTTTAGGGAGTATTTCTCCTATTACATATATTTTTTCTGTAAATATTTATACAGAAATACAGCGAGGATTAGACACGGGCCGAACCCACTTTTTTGTATGAAAATTAATCTCGAGGGGTTAAAGCTAATTAAACGTAGGTATGCCTGAAGATGAAAATTATCAAATGTTTAGTTGTTAAATACTTTAAAGCAGTCAGCGGCTAAGTTATCAAATTTTACATAAAATTATAAAATGATAATTAGTCGATACTACCGAGCTTTGAATTCGTTCACTAGAGAAGGAATGCTGGCCGTTTAGATCGAGAACCAAAGGTTAATTATATTTAAGCCATAGAATGAGGTATAGCTCACCCGATTGGTTACCTAGATGATTTTCGCGCACCGCCTCTTTTTATATTACCCGTCGGTCGCAACTAGTTACACACTACTGAAAGGAAAAAACCGATAAAAATATTTAAGTAAATAAAGTTGACATTTGTCGGCTTCGAATCGTTGAATTTAGCAAGCTTGCGCTTTTTAGTCTGCTACGCTTAAAGTTCGGTGGTTGACACTATTTCATAATAGTAGATTGTGATGCAAGTACGGTAAGCTGCATATTATAGTCGAGGTGTTTATAGGCAAGAGACCATGGCGAGTGCTTATCATAAACCGAGACTATAATAGCCAGCTTACTGAGTACGAACATCATACGACGTTTTTCAATACATTTGCGAGTAAAATAATACTTCAAATGTAATAATGGCGGAAACTAGGGGGCGCGAGCGGGTTGCTTTTGGCGTCATGCACATACGTCACAAACGGAATACTCATTAGTGATTGGTGTAAAATAAAAAGGCCTAGTACTGTAAAATACAACATTACGATTCAAGTTTCGATGTCATAAAAACCATATTAATAGCAAATGTATTGAAAAAATACATTTATGCGTTATTCAACGCCCTTGCATTATACAAGCTGGGCTTATAAAGTATATATCCCTTAATAAAGATACCCTACTTGAATATAAAGCGATATGCCAAATAGCCAGACACGAAGCTTGCGTGACCTTTGCATTAATTGAAATGGCCTGTTGTAAAACGCAAAGTACACTACCGACTTCCCTCTATTATCTATGGTTTTTGTACGATAATTTTGTTGCCTTCAAATAACGTAAACATTTTAATAATCAAACGTTCCTTATATAGTGTTCACGAATATATGTGACAAGAGTTATGGTAAAAGTCAAATAATGTTATTTGATGATGTTTTAATAATTGCTTTTTTATTATGAGAAACTCTGTATTTATGGAATTTTAAAAAACCGACTAAGCCAAACCGGCGAAAGATTCCGTACCGCCGTACAATGTAAAAAAAACATTTTTCTTGTATGGCGACCCCCATAAAATTTTAACTTTATTTTTTTTTAATATTGGTTATTTTGTAGTGGTCATAATTTATTTATGTATTTATTTATTGCAAAATTAACGTTATGTTTGTAACACGTTATACAGATTCTTTTATTTACATAATTTCTTATCTAATAAACACAACAATTATAAATGTTGACAGTAATTTTATTATTTTATTTATTAACTGCGCCATAAAATTGTCTGTGTTTCACAGTAACAAAAATTCTAACAGTAGGCCTAAAAGTAGCACGTCTGCACACCCATGACAGTGGCCTCAGCATTTTTTAAATACATTCTGAGTCGTAAAATAAATCTATAACCAGGTATTTGAAGTTAAATTCATTGTAACAGTTGCACATTGTCATAGTAAGTATATAGTTCATGAAAATTTTAAGTGTAAGAAATGATGTCACAACCACCGATCAACAAAAACGTGAAAAACAACACGTTTCTTTTATTGGGACCCCCTTTAATTTTTTACTTTATTTTATTTTTAATACTTATTTTTTATTATATAGTAGCCACAATAGTGTATACTTCATGAAAATTTCAAATAACGATCTCACAACCTCCAACCGCTAATGAGATCAAAAGAACCTATTACATAACTGCACGTAGGTAACCCTTTTACTATTTCTATATTTCGGCTGTTTTCGGTCGCGTTCGGGAAATCTTCGCTTGCTTTCCGTGCGACGCACAATGCATAGGAATCACGTCTTATCGCGTCTATGTAGACACATACAAGTACGAATTGACTAGAAGCCCTTTTCGGTGGTTTCCTTTTCGGTGGTTTCCTTCTAACCACTCATACTCGCTAGCTCGTGTAAGATAGCTAGTTTTAGTCCGAGTGTCAGTGCGAAAGGTCCCCGCGCACCGCTCTTCACCGCCGAGATATCCCCACCAAACTCGCTAAATTATGTAATGTGACTTCGATACTGTGAATTGACATATATTGAAACCTGGTGCAAGATGGCGAGTTTCACCCCCGCGAGAAATATATATTTATTTACAAAAATAAACAAATACATTTATTTGCACATAACAGACACCTAAACACGCGTATTTCAATTTTTTTGTCTTTCTGCTTGTTTGTTTGTCTGGAATAATCTTCGAAACGATTATTCCAATTTTTGATGGACTTTCACAGGCATCAGGTAGATAACTTCTTAGAGAATATTACCGGCTACTTTGAAAACATTCAGAATTCCTGAGTAAACTTCGAAACCGTAAACATTATGAAGACCATACGAAAGAAGCCACGGGCATTTGCTAGTAAAGAAATATTAAAAAAAAAACACGTGTCAAAGGTAAATAGGATTGAACTAGAAATGAAACTAGGACTGTAAATTAAGCCTTTCGCTATGAAGTCAGCAAATTATTTGCATACTCATCAATCAACTTAATGAATCGTTTGTTATTTACACAACAAAGTTATATGTAGGGCAGGGGTCAACTTGTTTGTATAGGGCATGTCGACCTTTCATTTTAGTATGACGACCGCTTAGCCTAGTGGGTAGCGACCCTGCCTACGAAGCTGGAGGTCCCGGGTTCGAATCCCAGGTCGGGTCATTATTAATATGATGAATATTAATACTGGTACCGGGTCTTGGTTGTTATATGTGTATGCTGTCTTCGCAAAAATATTTATATATGTATATATTATAAAGAATATTTAAGTATGTATATCAGTTGTCTAGTAACCCATAACACAAGCATAATACTTGCTTACTTTGGGACTAGATGACGCTGTGTGGGAAGTCCCATGTATTATTATGTATTATTATTATTATAGTATTAAGCTGCTTTGACTAACATGTATTTGATGCTTTGTCTGAATATAAATAGGTAAACTCGCGCCTACATACCATATCATCAGCTTAACTTAATGCCCCAATTCAGGGGCTTAGGTCTCCCCTTGGGATGAAGAGGCTAGGAGCTTAATCCACCACGCTGCTCCAGTGCGGGTTGGTGGATTTTAATTTAATGGCAACTGGAACCAACGGCTTAAAGTGCTCTCCTAGGCACAGTCAGTGATAGTTATGTACATAAGTTAGAAAAGACTCACTGGTACATGTCCTGGGATTCGAACCACGGCCTTCTAAATATGAAGCGGGCTCCTTCTACCATTCGACTATCATGACACCGTGCCTCAAGCGTTTGTATGGACATTCACGCGTACAGCCCGTTCTTAATCTTCTCTACCAAAGTCTGATTTTAATAAAGGCGTTTCATCTCATTGTAGAATCTTGACGAGAACGAATGGCAGACATCAAGAGGGGAGAAAATTTACCACTTACCGCACTGATTCGAAATTT
Source organism: Luffia ferchaultella (assembly GCA_949709985.1). Lineage (NCBI taxonomy): Eukaryota > Metazoa > Arthropoda > Insecta > Lepidoptera > Psychidae > Luffia > Luffia ferchaultella. The sequence goes on along the minus strand of OX453264.1, from coordinate 4,267,844 downwards.
CCTATTGCAACGTTTTTAACGTAGCAATCTCATAGGCAAAAGTGAAGAATAAATGAACGAAGGAAATTATTTATTACTTATTATATTTAGCCCCATAGACATTTTAATATATTTACATATAATGTATACATTATTAATATAAAAAAAAAATCAATTAATGACAAGCAGATGTAACTAATGTGTCATAAATGGAGAGTCGCATATATCAGCGACTAACTACCCGTCCGCTCGCGTGGACTACACAGTTGTATTGGAATCCCATTTTCCGGGATAAAAAGTAGCCTATGCGATTCTTCAGATTATATACTATATCTACGCAACTGTGTAGTCCACACGAAGGGAACCGCGGGCGGAAAGCTAGTTTGAAAATAAAATGTAGCCCATGTTACTCGCTATCATGTATCTATCTAGAGACGAAATTTTTTTTCAAATCAGTTAAGTAGTTTTTGAATTTATCCTTATTTATATTTATTTATAATATTAGTATAGTGTCCAGGATATAGTGGTACGACCGCACCGCTACGCACCCACCGCGTGAGAATCTAGCCATAGCGTTTGCGCATGAAGGCGTGAAAGCTTTCCGAAGTTAAAATATTATCATTTCAAAACATTTATTTACACATGTGGATGCACACATGTCATACATTAATTTAAGTAGGTACGTATAGGTACATTGATTTTTTAAAAGCCTAGAACTCCTGAAATATCTATGTCCCGATATTAGCGTTTGTAGCATATTCGATTACCTTCATTAATTTTAATTTTATTACATTTAATTTTCCTACTGCACGTTAATTAATTTACGGCGGAATTTAAATTATTTTAATTAAACGACTCCTTTGTAACCCTTTTGTTATTCATAGACATTTTAATAGCGTCGAATATTGAAAGGGTATTTATTTCACTTTTATAGCGTCGCGTCGGCAAATCGAAATATCGCCAAAGAAAACGGGACGGTGAATTTTATTTTCAAAGAATCCAGCGTAAAAAAGGAAATTGAATCGTTTACGAAGGGTACAAATTCCACGAAATGTCGCCCATGATATGAAATTTGAGGTGCGTCGCAAGAAAATGTGATTTACTTTGTACTGTACGAGAGTTTTTACGAATAAACATGTATATTACAAAAGGGTTTTTGAGTTTTGCTTTTAGAATAGCAATTTTGATGTATTTACTACAATATATGCTGGAATATAAGAGAAAGTGAAAATGGTTGAAAATTTAACCATGAATATAGGGAACAAATGGTAGCATAGCACGTTATTTAAAATATGATATTTATCAAGAAAATAAAATAGACTAAATATTTATATAAAAAAAGTATTCGCTTAAGAGTATGGAATTTATAAGTTATTAGAAGGTTATCGACCGAAAAGTTTTGACGACCGCTTAGCCTAGTGGGTAGCGACCCTGCCTACGAAGCTGGAGGTCCCGCGTTCGAATCCCAGGTCGGGTCAGTATTTATATTATGAATATTAATACTGGCACCGGGTCTTGGTTGTTATATATATGTAGTGTCTTCGCTTGGTACCCACAACACAAGCTAAGGCTTAGTTTGGGGCCTAGACGTTGTTGTCATGTGTACGTTATTATTATTATCTCTGACTCTTTCTCGAAAAAAAGAAGTTCAACATTATTTTAAATGGCCTGGAAGTCCACGGTGCAGTATTGACTTATCTGTCTAACAGGACATATTTACTGGAAAATAAGGTTTTTTCGACTGACTTATACAATGTTTCTTTCAATCATTTCGAAGCGTTTGTCGAAATATCTTATTTTTAAAAATTTTATGATTTTGTACAAACGCTTCGAAACGATCAATAATGTCAGTTAGAAATATTAAAGAGAAATATTTTTTATTGTCGCATGTTATGTTCCATCGACTGGAATGCAGAAATGTGAACATGAGAAAATAAAAATAAAATTACTTTTATGGTGGCTCCATCTATTATTAAATAGCCGTACTAGATGGAGCGTCTCACCTTAAATATAATATTTTTTATAATGTAGTTATTACTTTTCAGAACCAAACAAACAAATTATAAAGTGGATAGGTACAGTTCCATTTGAACAGTTTTCGTATCATAAATGTACTTCTCTTCCTGGATACCTACTAAAGGTGTATCGCATAACGTTGGGCTTCCATGCGGTAGCCACACGTTCCACAGAGAGAGCCCGAGGGCCAGCATTATTATGCGCGTAACCCGCACGCACTTGCCTGGTTTAATAAAATAATTATGATATAAACGTGTTCGGGACAGCGTGATCTAGGCCAGCCACGCTGCGAATATTCAGTGTACACGCATCGAACGGACTAAGTATGTGCTATAGTGAAAAATCGTGTTAAAGTGTTAATATTAAAATTGACTGACCGATTGGCCGAGTGGTTATAGACTCTAATTGCCAAGGGTCGCGGGTTCGATTCTTGCCCGGGACAAATATTTATGTGCATGAACGTGTACACGCCTGCATTCGAATCACGGCCATAGGGCCTTGTAAATTTGAAACAGGTTCGCTAAACTTAGGCTATCAGTTTTTCTGACTTACCTAAGTACATTAACTATCACTGACTTCGTGCCTCGGAGAGCACGTTAGGCAGTCGGTCCCGGTTACTGTCAATAGACGGCGGTCGTTACAATCCGCCAACCCGCACTGGAGCAGCGTGGTGGATTTAAGCTCCAAGCCCCGTTGCCGTGCCGTGGAGAGAGGCCTAAGCCCCTGCAATGGGGTATAATGGGCTGATGGCAAAGCATATGCGTTCAGGTGACATCTTGCGGTGATTAGCGATAAATAACATATATTTCTGTGGATAAATTCGTTATATAAAGAATCGGATACGCACTAAGTCCTCATTTTAAGTAAGTACATAGAACAACACAGACAACCGCCGATGCATCTAGAGATCCAAAATAAATTAACTTTTGAGTAGGTAGGGATTCTATATTTTAATTTTGTTCATTTAAATTCATGGACTCTGTAGCGACTGCAAATTAATTTCGTTTTAAATCGTATGTGAAACATGAACATCTGCTATATGTATATTGAAGTAGGTAAAAAAAATTGTCGTGTATTGTTATATACCTGCCGCATCGTTAAAATTAACATTGTATGATATTGCGTGACGATGGTGTCACGGCATTTTTTTAACAATGCTATAAATTCTAGCTTTACGAGCACAGTGTAATAATAAATTATTAGGATTTTTAAAAAAAATTATTAATTAAGTAACATAAATTAGTGAACATAAGAAACGTAAACGTAAGAAGATGTCGTGATAGCCCAAAGCCAAACGAACCTGTATCAAAAGCGCCATGGTTCGAATCCGGGCATGTACTAATGAGTTTTTCTAATTTAAGTAGGTACATACCTAACTATCAATGACTCCGTGCCCCGGGGAGCACGTTAAGCAGTCGGTCCCGGGTGCTACCAATAGATGGCGGTCGTTACAATCCCCAAACCGCAGTGGAGCATCGTGGTGGATTTAAGCTCCAAGCCCCTCTCACCCTGGGGGAGGTCTAAACCCCTACAGTGGAGTAAAAATAGACTAATGAAGTGAACGTAAATATATTATGAAACCGAGGAAAGAAAACGAAGAACTACAGTTTTATTGAAATTTTGTGATTTTTTTTTTATATTAGGCAAAGAGAATTTTTTTTCACATCTTTATTTATGGCCTACACTAAATTGGTCATGTCGGTAGCTTTTAGCCAACGATAATATTACCAAGCGCTCTCATCTATTACTCATGGGATAGCATTTATTTAAAAACGATTGAATCAGTTTAACCAAATTAATAAAGTTGTTTTCTTAACGATGTTTTACAATAGCTAATATATCTGCCAAAAGACATAATTTATTAGAACTTATGTTGCATAAAAAAATTCGTCTCTGATTCTATATATTTGCACTCCATGAGCAAATGATAAATTTAATGTTGTTGGGCTTTGCACACAATTCACATGATGGTGTGTCTCGTTTTTTAATCAAGAGGCAAAGAGAATGTTTCTTCGTATATACGTACAATTTGAAGACAAAGAAATCAACGGATCTCCTGCTTTCGCACGAACTTTTTACGACATTGGAAATGAACCTAACGGAATAAAGTAAACACATATATTGGATAATATTATTCGAAATAAATTTTTTTCGAAAAAAAAAATAACACAACTGTATCTGAATAAGCTTAAAATTTCCAAATATAACATTCTATATGACATTTCGATCGAACAAACCGAATTAATACGAAATGTAACACCGACGCATATCCGACTACCAACTAAGGGCACTGTTAGGATGGCTCTGGGTAGGCCCTTTTTAAAAAAAGAATTTTATTTACCTGAAACTTTTAATATTAAAGTTTACAAAAGTTTGCACGAGTGCTTCGAACAGTTGTCACAGATTGACTGGCGGCTCGCATGTGAGCGTCGCCTTATATAAAATATGAGATTACATATGTCAGCATTTACTGCTTAATAAAATGGGATATAACATCTCCCCCGTTAAGACGAAAGTTATCTTTTGAGATAACGAAGTACTAACATCTAAATGAAATAACATAAGATTAATCAATCATATAAGTATTAAAACATACACAAGTTAAACATGATATAAAATAAAAATCTTAATTGCTAAAGAAAATATTCATTAAATACATTTAAACAATTTGAATGTGACGATAAGATACATAATTAATAGTTACTGGCATTTCTATTTGATGAATTTCGGAACAACACTTTATTTTTATTCATTTCTACTTCTGGTAGACTCTTAACAGATTTCTTATCGCATTCAAGTTCGTCAGATTCGTCAGTTATTTCAATCGACGTATTCAATCTCGTATTATGAGTATTTAATTTTCGATTATGACATTGATTGTATATTTGGATACAGCAAGCTGTCTGACAGTTGGGAAATAGTTTTTTATGTAATTTATAAATGATGGTACAAATTATAATTACAATTATGATGTAGGTTAGAGCTGAATAATAATGTCCGTATTTCACAATATGGGACTGTTTTTCGGCTATAAATATTTGATCTTTCAAGTTATCCAATTTGTGCGATGCTAACTTTAAAGAATCTAAGTCGACATCTGTTAGGGTTATAGGTGAAATTAAATTATGTTCACTAGAATTAATAATTTTGTAGTTACAACAATCATCTTCCAAAATATTAAAATCAATTGACAATTGATTAGGTAAAGTTGTTTTAAAATTAGGGGAAGTGCGAAATTGCATGGTTTGAAAATAAGCTATACAATTATAATTTAAGGATAAAATTCCAGTACCTTGTAAAGTATAATCCTTAATATCGTCGATATTTTCACATTTAATTGTTAATTTGTTAGGATTTGATTGTACAAATATAAACTTATCATTATGAAGCTTATGCCATAAATTAATATTACCATAGATTACCTTAAAGTCACAAGTTTCGGGAAGAGATAATATTACTTCCGTTAATAATTTTGTTTCGCAAGTAGGATTATTGTCGGTAGACAATATATAGGGTAAAGGACATATTTTATAATCATACTTTATATTATTACATTCACTTAGACTATCTAATAATGCATAGTTCAATCTATCATCCGTTACAGCTATGTAAGACTTCGAAGGGCGGATAAGGACATAGGCCTTAAAATTAAGTTCTTCTCGTGGTGTTGGTAGCGGTAACACCTTGTAGATATTAAACTTGGTAGGGTTAATCAATGGTATTTGAATAATGAATATTATTTTATTGTTGTAATAGTAAGAAGTTAATTTTGATACATCTATGATGCTATGCATGTTCTCTAATGACAGAGATATGGGGAAATCTAAATAACTACGAGGTAATTTATTACTGGATAATTCGTTGTATAATTTGGTAGGTGTTAGGACATAAGGGTGTAAAATATTAGTCTTAGCAAATAACATTGAATTTAGAGTTGTATCTAGAATAACAGAGACTGATAATAGAGATCCTTCGATTATAGAGAAAATCGAATTTATCTTCGAAATGTTAATAATATTTTCGTTTAGTTTAGAATTTTGCGTAATAGCATAGTTTAATTTTTCGATTTGTTTATTTAATTTTATCTCGTTGTTATTTAGTTGCCTAATAGAAGTATTGAAGTTACTGATTGTGGATTGGACTACGTGAATGTTGTCCTTCATAAGGGAAAATATTTTATTTTCGTTTTGTTGGCATGACGTAATCGCTTCGTCGTAATTTCGAGCGTCGTCGGCGTCTAATGTGCCAAAGAAAAATTTGAGGATCTGACCTCCGAATTCGAGAGATCGTTTCTCTCGGTTATGAGGTTTTTGGGAAATGAGGTGGGACAAAGAATTATATTTTAGGTAGTTAGTGTTAATTAAAATTTCCAGCGGATTTAAATTATCTTTACAATGTATATCGATTGCAAAATTCTGTGCCTTTTCGCAGAAGTCGGTTAATTTTGAAATTGATTGGTGTATTTTATCGAGATAAGGTTTGATCGGTACAATTTCTAAGTGAGTGATTACTCTCCAGTAATCGTTGTAAAAGTACGCAATAGTAGTTGGATCAAAATATAGTCCAGGACTATGTGAAATTTGTTCGATCGGTTCCGAATGGTTCGGTCGAAGAGTAGATCTGAAACAATAATATTTTTACGCTGGTTTTATTTCGTTAACGTGGTGTTTTACGTGTTTTCTATTAATACATATTGTGACATTGTTTTTGTTATTGACCTTGATGATTTTGAAAGGGCCTTTCCAAATTGGAGACAGGGCCTTGCGTGATTTATGATGTTGTTTTACATACACAAGATCTCCGGACTTATACTTCGGTTTTCGAGCGGAAATATCGTAGTATCGTTTTGAAGCTTCTTTACTTGAAGTTATATTTTGCAAAGCTTTTTCGCGAGAACATTTAATTCTGTATTGTAAAGCACGGATATATTCTGGATAAGTTGTGTCATTACTAAAATCATAAACACTACTTGGAATAGTCGGTTTAAAGCCGTATAGTAGTTCAAACGGAGTAAAGTTTGTCGTGGTGTGCGGAGTTGTATTATTAGATAATATGGCAGGTGCTAGGTAGCAGTGCCAGTTGTCTTGATTTTCGTTAACGAAAGATTTTAAATATTCTTTAAGGGTTGCGTGGCTCCGTTCAAGAGCTTTATTTGTCTGAGGGTGATATGGTGAAGAAAATAGGTTTTTTATTTTTAATATATCGGTTAGTTGTTTAAACAGTTCGGATGTAAAGTAAGTTCCCAAATCGGTGAGAATCATTTTTGGGATTCCGAAGAGTAAAAAGAAATGGATTAAGCTTCGCGCGATTTCTTCCGTCGTGGAAGTGAGCATAGGATAGGCATTTGAGAATTTAGTCAAGTCGTCTTGGAGTGTTAATATGAATTTAAATTTTTGAAAACCGGCCTCGGGTAGAGGGCCGATGACGTCCAGTGCTAGCCTTTCAAATGGTTTGGTACTCGAGGACGTTATAACCATTGGAGCTTTGTTTGAAAGTCTTAAAGGTTTATTTATTTTACATAAATTACAGTCGTTTACGAAACGTTCTATGTCGGAACGCATACCTTTCCAATAGTAAGATGTTTTAATCCTTTTATACATACGTGAAATGCCTGGATGACCAGCCATTGTACTGCCATGATTTTCTTTTAAAATGTTAGGGATTTCGGCAGGGGTAGGATACTGTATTTGATCTTTATAGATATGGACTTTAATATTCGTACCGTGAAAAACATAAGATATCATATTATAGATTTTAGTATATACTAGTCTGGTAAACGGTTCTGAAAAGTTTGAAATGGCTATTTCTTTCTCATAGTCAGTTTTTGAAATAATTTGATCCCTCAATTTAAGTAATATGTTGTATATAGATTTATAAGAGGTTTCGTCATAATGGTGAATCTTTGTAAATAAGAAATAAATTGTTTTATTATTCGCGTCGATTGCTCGTACGGTGTCTGGTTCGCGTTCGGCAGATAACAGTTCACCGGAATTGTTTATATAAGATAAGAGTTCTTCACAATGAGGCATAGAGTAATCAAAGTCTAGAGAAACTGGGCAAGCGATTATTTTTTCTTTCGCGGAAGTTAAATTTTGGTTGTGTTCTTCAATTTGGGTATCGTTAGAAGTTTGTGCTGTAAATTGTTTTTAGAAGTATTGTTCGTATGTACTTTTATTTATTTGGGAATGAGTGACGGCGTTCACAGGGTTGCGAGATAATGCATCTGCGTTGGAATTTATACGACCGGGTTTATAAACGATTTCATAATCGTATTCCTCAAGTTTTAATCGCCATCTTAATAATCGTCCGCCAGGATCTTTGGCATTAAAAAGCCATGTAAGGGGTCGATGGTCTGTAACGATTTGAAATTTATAGCCATATAAGTAAGGACGGAAGGTATTTACACCGAAAAGTATGGCGAGTAGCTCTTTCTCCGTTGTAGAGTAGTTACCTTCGCTTCTGTTCAAAGTACGGGACGCATAAGCGATTGGTTTATCTTTACCAATTTCGCCTTGAGATAAAACCGCGCCGACGGCGTAATTAGATGCGTCTGTGGTTACAACGAAAGGTTGAGAGAAATCTGGGTATTGTAATAACGGAGCCGTAGTTAGTTTTTGTTTCAAAAGGTTAAAAGCTGCTTCTTGTTCTTGAGACCATTGGAACGTGATATCCTTTTTTAATAAGGATGTAAGAGGTTTGGTTATATGGGAAAAGTTTTCAACGAAACGGCGATAGTAACCTACTAATCCGAGAAAAGATTTTACGTCTTTAGGGTTCATCGGAGTAGGGAATTCAGAAATGGCTTTTACCTTGTCGGGATTAGGTGAAACGCCTTTGTCGGTGATGACATGCCCTAGATATGCGACTTCACGTCTCAGGAACTCGCATTTATCGGGTTGTAATTTAAGATTTGCTTCTCTGAATTTAGAAAAAATAAGTTCGAGTTTGGTTAAATGAGATTCGAGGTCGTGAGAGTACCTTGCAGTCCCGTGAGGACGGTGTTCATGAGCCGTTGGAACGTGAAGGGAGCGTTTTTCAAGCCAAATGGCATTCTCATGAACTCAAAGTGACCGGAAATACTGTTGGTTGTGACACTGAATCCCGTTTTTTCTGTATCTTTGGGATCAAGACAAATTTGGTGAAAACCAAAAGCTAAATCAAGCGTACTAAAATATTTAGAATGACCAAGTTGGTCTAAGATGTCAGTTATAAGCGGCAAGGGATAAATTTCTGAAACGGTGACGTCATTCAGACGTCGAAAATCAATCACTATTCTCCATTTTTGTTTGCCGGAAGCATCAAGTTTTTTGGGGACCACCCAGACGGGTGCATTCCAAGGAGAGTTTGAAGGGCGAATTATGTTTTGGTCGAGCATTTTCTTTACTTGTTGTTCGACTTCGTTTTTATGAATTTCTGGGAAGCGATACGACTTAACATGAATAGGAGCTGCGTTTCCAGTGTTGATGGAATGTCGAATTGCGTTTGTGTGAGATAAGTGTTCGCCATCAAGATGGAATATATCGGTATATTTTGAAATACAGTTGATTAAGGATTTTTTTTCTTGAGGATTTAAGTGAGAGCATCGAATTTGTTCGAGAACTTTGTCACAACGGTTGATTTTTGGTGACTCGATTTGATGTATGAGGGTTTGTTGCGTGTCACAATTTGGCGATGAAATTTCGTATGGAGTCAAATGGATTTTATAATTATCGACTTCAACTTCCGATTCGGTTGAATTTAAAACGGAGACGTTGACTCTATTGTTAGATTTTAATGTTGTTATGCAATTGGGTATGTATACACCTTCGGATATGGTTTGATCTAAAACTAAAGCTTTCTTCTGATTGGAAAATTCGGGAAGGTTGTCGACTTGGCACTCAATGATCATTTCTGATCTGGGTGGTATGACGTACAGAGGTTTGCTAAAACAAATCGGTATTACTTGACCTTCTAAAATAAGGGAGCTAGTAGTATATTGGATATCAATATTAAAATGTTTAATGAGGTCGTTGCCTATTATGCCATCGTAAGAGAGACTTATTTTATCCGAGATTGTATGAAATTTAAACCCGAAATTAATTTTAGTTTTTGGAGAGGTTTGATGTTCAAGATTGAGATAAGTTGATCCGAGAGACTTGCATGTGGAGTCGTTGTCGCTTAAACCCTTTAATGTAATAATATCGGTTCCTAAATCTGGTTTTGTAAGGCTCGAAAGTTTGACAATGCTGATGCTGGAGCCCGTATCGATTAAGAAACATAGAGGTTTGGAATTTAAGTGGGTTTTTAAATAGACGTGAGGAAGTGAAATTTTAGTATTAATATTGTTTATAGTATAGATTCCTTCACGTGAAATATCGTTGTGTGAATCAGAAACATAAGATTTATCTTTAAATTTAAGAGTCTCTGAATTTTCATTGCTCTGTGTCGAGGAAAATTTAAGGACACGTGCTTTAATTTTTAATTCGTTAGAATTCGGTTGAGATGAAGGTGCATAAAAATCCTGTGCAAGCGGAACTTCACTACAGGGGCGACCTTGAATTTGTAGCTTAACCGAATTTTGTCCCATTTTCGATGATTGTGCTTGGGGGAATTTAAGAGCACGTTCATCAAAAGATCGGGGAGTTTTCGTGTCGTTTGAACCGTTAATACGTTTCGGCAGACACGGTACCGAAACATTTATTAGTTTAAATCGTCATTAGGTTCGGTAGAATCTATAACAAGATGCATAGTAGCACGGTTATGCGTTGCACTTGAATACGATCCGAGCGTGTCGGATTTCAGCGCGACGGGCGGGTCAGTGCGCTTATCGCTATTTTTATATTTTAATTTGCGACACTCGTCGATGGAATGACCGCGATGTTTACAATAAGCACAACTTTTATTTGGATCGAATGTGGAAACGGGTCGATTAGGTTGAGTATCCGAATTTATGTGATGAAACTTATCAATTGCCTTTTGTTTATTTCTGTAGCATTCTGATGACGTATGACCTGTTCTTTGACAAGTAGAACATTGTTTAATAGAATGTTGTTTAATTTTTGTTAAATTTTATAATTTTTCTTCTTCAATTGCGTATGATATCGCGTCAGATAATGTTTTAGGATTTTTGCAACGTACAATGTGAGAAAAGTTGGTATTCATTCCTAGTAAAAATGTATTTAGAGCTAAATCTTCCATAGCAGCTAATCTGCCGGGGAGTTCTTCTTCGTTATCGCAGCTGTAATGGATGTCGGACTGAATTCGGATGAGGCACGACTCTATTCTAAGAGAATATTGTGTCACATCCTCGGAAGGCAATTGTTTGCAATTTTGTAAATCGAACAAAAGGTGGGTTGAATGTTTTTTCTCCCCAAATGTGGATTTAAGAAAGGATTTTATTTCCTTCCAACTATTAAATTTCTTTAGACAACAAGCTAGTTGCGCTTTGCCTTCGAGTTGTGATAAAATAAATTTACATAAGACGTTCGGTTGATCTGTATTTGCTAGTGTGATTGCATTTTCACAATTTGTTAAAAACGCGGGCAATGATTCTCGGTCATCTTTGTAGGGTTTGACAAATTTCAGTAACACAGAAAGTGAAATTTTTTCGGTCATTTTGATTTTACTTAGTGGTTGGTCTGATTCAGAACCAGAGCCTTCATCAACGTTTTCTTTTACTTGTTTGTAAGGCATTTATTTGAAATTGCAATACAGATCCTCAGAATAACAATAACAAGAAAGAAATAAGTAAAAATATAGTTATTGTGAATCGCAAAATAATATAAGAGTTATAGATCACTTTCACTGAATTTCACTTGAACTTTGGTATTACTCGAATTTGAGTGACAAAAATAAAACTCACAGTATAATGACGACACACGTGGAAAGTTTGTAGGACATCTTTTGATGACGTTGCAGTTAAATAAACACGTCGTTTCGCAGCGTGCTTATCGCGGGTAGCAACGGTGATGTCACGTAGACGGCTGTACTCGGGACTCGTCGAGTGTGGGAATTGAGCCACGTGGTGTTGTTGGTGGCGAGTCAATCTATATGGTGATGCAGCTTACCCTCAGGAGTCCAGACAAACTGTCGACCAGGTTTTGATGGTGCGGGCTCAGGCTTATGCCTAAGGCTGATCGTCGACCAGGAGATAGATGGTGCGGGCTCAGGCTTATGCCTAAGGCTGATCGTCGACCGAAACTACTCCTTATTCTTCTTAAAGGCCAGGCCAAACGTTAATCGAGAGCGTAGCGCGGCGCGTAACACTTCGATTTATTCGTTTTATAGATATCCAGGAATATCGGTAATTATCCCTGAATATCCCACTTCTGACACCAATTTGTTAGGATGGCTCTGGGTAGGCCCTTTTTAAAAAAAGAATTTTATTTATCTGAAACTTTTAATATTAAAGTTTACAAAAGTTTGCACGAGTGCTTCGAACAGTTGTCACAGATTGACTGGCAGCTCGCATGTGAGCGTCGCCTTATATAAAATATGAGATTACATATGTCAGCATTTACTGCTTAATAAAATGGGATATAACAGCACCCTTAACCACTACTTCCGGTTGTCCGATTCTAACAATTTTAGTCTCAATCGATCCCCCGTTTAATTACCTTGAGCCGTTTTTTTATTTTTTTCTTATTCGGACCTAGTTCTCGAGTTATCGGGCTTCCAAAATGAAAATCGGGGGAAAAAATTGCGATTTTTTTTTCGTTTTTTGCCATTAATATTTTTGTTTTTGAACTTTTTCCAAATTTTCTTTTGCCATTTTGTAGAGCTTGCCGAGCTGCGTCTTTTGACACCACGTTCATCCCGTTATCTCGAAAACTCTTCGTGCAATCTGCCTGTCTCACAAAACTCCCAAATGACCCCCTATACTCCAACGAAATGAAAGTCATTTCCAATGACAAAAATTTAAAGTAAAATTAATTCGGGCCGCCATGCCGCCAGCCTTTTGGGCACTTTGCCGGACGGCACTGATTTAGATCAGAATTTAGATGATGTCGTGGATAGTATGCCGACTCGTTCGCTGTTGTTCACGATGCACCTTCAATGATCAATGGTTCAATGAAACACGAGGTTAAGTCTTTTGATTACCCTTCTCCACTATGAGCTGCCTCTTCCACTCGGCTCGGGAATGGGAAGTGGCTGGCCGAGTGGCCGGTGAGTGTCAGGGCGCAGGACGCGACACATCTGGTGTCGTGGCGCGCCCCCGCTGCCCTCTTACCTTTCTAGGCTGGGCGGCCTGTCCTAGTGCCACAAAGTGTGCCAAAAACTAAATTGAACGAAACGCATTAGGTTAAGTTAACTTTAAGGTATTAATTTAGGATAGCCGTTAATATCGGATAAACATTTGGTTTTAAAATACAATAATTGTTTTATAGCCATTGTAAGCAAAATGAATATTTAAGAAGTTAATTTTATAAGTCGATCACGTCCCACCTGGACGGACCGACAGTCATATTTCTGATCTGCGAATCAGAATTGCTTTGACTCGCCCTCACTCTGTAATCCCCCAATTAATGGAATATTTTTTTTCTGATTCTGAATCTTTTACCTTACAACGTCCGGACAACGTACCTGTGTATTATTATTATTACCTATTACGTAAAAGGACGAGGTAGGACAGAATACCGTGTACCGTTTACTTTCGAATGCGTCTTATATCTATTGACAGGTCTAACTAAGCGGCCCTGTGTCCCAACGTAATTGTCGTTCGCCTTAAATCTATATTGTCACTACACTATTACAGTTTATCACTATTTATGCGCCGTATCGTCGACGACAGACGATATGTTTTTAATTAGTTATTAATTTCGTATAAGCTTTTATTTTAATTTATTTAGGTTTATTTTTAGTTTGTATATATACTTATATACCTATGTAATTATAGTATACAATTGTTTATTTTTAAAGTTAATTTATTGTTTTAAAATGCATAGTTTGATAGACAATAAAGACAACATGCGAATATAAAAAAATAAAATTGTATTTATTTTTAAATAATCCACCAATCCCCACTGTCGTGTGTCGTGATAGCCCAGAGCGCAACGAACCTGTCTTAAATTTATAAGGCCATGGTTCGAATCCGGGCGTGTACCAATGAGTTTTTCTGACTTAAGTACACAATATCACTGACACCGTGCTTCGGAGGGCACGTTAAGCAGTCGGTCCCGGACGCTGTCAATAGATGGCGGTCGTTACAGTTCCCAACCCGCAGTGGAGCAGCGTGGTGGACTTAAGCTCCAAGCCCCCCTCCTCTACCCTGGGGGAGGCCTAAGCCCCTGCAGTGGGGTAAAAATGGGCTGATGATGATGATGACCAATCCCCACTTCAGTAGCGTGGTGAATTAAACTCCGAACACCTTCATCGCAAGTGGAGGTCTAAGCCTCTGCAGTGGAGCATAATGGGATGATATAGTGATATGGGTATAAAAATTCCAGCCGCCAAGTGCAAGTTGTACTCTTCCTAAACAAATTGTAATGATTCTATATTCAAATACTAACTATTTACTTATATTCCAAGCAATGCCTCGGCTGAACTCGCGGTGCCTAAAGTAGGTGTCAATCGTAGCGACCTTCAGTCCTTGATGAATCTCTATCTCAGGGTTTGGGGTTGGTGAGCTGACTGAGAACGGTCGCGTATAATCCAACCAAACTAAGCTATCGTTATAATGTTCCTTGGGTTCATTGAAATTAAACAACGAATGTACAAGACTATATATTAAATGATCACACACATAGAACAAAGGTTATGGTTTACTAGAAACTATCGTAGATTATAAATTCAATATTTATACTAGATTAAATTTAACTTTATTAGCCAGACTACTTGGCATAAGAAATCTAATTAGAGACTATCCTACAAAGTCTGTGGATACCCTTTTGACCGATTATTTACAAGACGTATTGTTTGCGAGTTATTACATAAATTAGTCTTCCATTCCAAAGTTCTATTACTTTATGACCTGAGGAAGGCATTTGCTGACTCCATGTGAATTAGTGAATGTTTATATTCATACCTCCAAGAATTCTTTTATGCGTCGTATCGAGGTATCCGCCCTGGCTGAACTTGGCAACAAGCCAAGCTGACTTTCGTTTCGAGGTGTACAAACACCATTGACGGATTCACTGGTTATAGGTACACTGTATCACTTTATGACACCACACTTTGACAAGTTTATATCTTCGAAACGTACGCTATTATAACGAATAGAGTTATGACGGTAATGAGCTGTTGGTAATTTCTAGCAACCGAATTGCAAACGAGCCAAGATCCACGTAGACAGTTATACTTTAATATGAATACTAGACTGAGCTAATGAGGACTAAGTATAGTATTTGCACTGCATCCAGGCATAAAGAAAAAATGTTCAAATTCAATGCGATGAACGACCCATTCTTGTCGCTGCCGACCTCCAACTCCAAATCGTCCGTCTTGGTTTCGTTTCGTGGGCCAGCCCAGCCCCCCGCTACAACATATCCTATCCTCAGAATACCAGAAACCGCCTGCGAGTGTGAAACTGAAGAAACAAAAACCACTCTTAAAAAGAGTGGTTTCACTTTGTTGCTATTAGTCACTCCGTAGCACTTACCGAGTTATAATGTACAGTACAAGTGTCAATTTTAATTTTAAAATGTCGTCTTGTGTCGTTCCTACATGCAAAAATGCTGCTGGGCTTACGAAGAAATCGGATGGGATCACATTTCATCTGTAAGTAACGTATTCAAAAGTGGATTTATTTAATTATTGAATTTGTTTTACATATTGTGATTGACTTAAAAAATGGCGCGTTCATTTTGTGAGTGTTGCCAGTTCCATCGAAAATTTTATCTACTTTTTATTTAATACCTGTTTGGAATACTCTATTGTTTGAGTAATAAAGCACCTGTGTGAACAATAAAGAACAAAAAAAATTGAATTAGATGAAAGTCATACAAAGAGCACGGCTAAATAAGTTTTTGAGACCATCAGAGCGGAACGTAATTTGTTTAATTCACTTTGGCGAGCAATATTTTTGTGACACAAAACGTGGTATAAAAAAACTAAAGAAATCAGCTATTCCGACTAAGGTAGAGTTAGTCAAGATATATTAGTTAAATATTATTCATATTGGACCTTTCCTGTTCATTATGTAGGTCATAATTATATTATGAAATAATCCAATTTCATTCAATTCCATCATCTCATTAATACTCCACTACAGGGGCTTAGGCCTCCCCTCGGGATGAGGAGGCTTGGACCTTAATCCACCACGCTGCTTTAAAGCGGGTTGATGACGGGTAGATGGTTGGTGGGTAATCCAATACCGTACTGATAAATGCGGAATTCATTCACGACTAGTGACTGGAAATTCGGTGGCTATTATACCAAAAATTTAATTTTTTCCTAGAAAATACAAAGGATATACCTTTATGAATACATTGTATACGTGTTAATGAATCTTCTATGCATTCCGTTTAAAATTAAATTTTGATGAATGGAGTAATATATGAATTATCTAATAATGGCATGCTATTTCGGCATTTGGTATTGACATCACAATTGTCTGAGTCACATATAGAAACATCTGGACCTTCGATTTCGGAAAATGTGCGTACATACCTACCTAAAATTTTTATGTTTAATTGATTACATTTGATTTTCTGTTTTTGATTAAGCATTTTGCTTTTTCGTTTTATGATAGACTTAAAGTTTTTCATTTCAGGATACACAGCCACAATCGCCTACACGATCAAACTCAGAAGTTGGTGATATCCATATTTCTGATTTGGACTTTCTATGTGATACAACGAGAAAGCTACTCAATAATGATTTATAAAAGTGAAAATAGTGGTAGCATTGCAAAATTATTGTCTTAGAATTGCCTCAGCTTCATTATCTGTCAAAATATATCGTAGGTTAATATCGGGAACTGTTGCTTATTACCTGTCGAAATCAATAAAATGTTCGTTTTGTGTAGAAGCAATTGGCCTCAGGTGTGGTATGGATTGGGATATGGATTGAAAAATAAAGGCAGACTTTATTTCCCTTCCTAAAATCTTAATTACATGAATGTCGTATTTGAGAAGCACATGCCCGAAAAATTTCAAATGAAGATTTTGTTATAAGTTCAAATGTCGAACGTTTAGCAATCGTTCTTTCAATTTTTAAGAAATTCATTGAAAAAAATAATATATTCCTTGTAAATGATGACCACATAAATGGTGAAAGTCATAGAAACGGCGGTTATTGAAAAAGATTTAGATATAAAATTAGGTGCCTACATTATTTATTTAAACGTAAAATTCTGCAAATCAGTTCAAATTCTAAAAGAAAATTTTATAAAAAGCTTACTCAACAAAAGGGTACCTAATAAAAACTTTACTTGCCTTACCTTACCTTTAAAAACTTACCTTATTGAAGCCGGGTTTTATTAATTGTAATAGGTATAAAAAAATAAATGTTTATTTCCTTTATTTAACTAAAATGGTATGTATGCATTTCATGTTGTAGTGAGTAACTTTCTATTAAATGAAGAACACTTGTGTCAGAAGGTCATGCTACTTCCTTTCTATAATTATACTCGTATTGTACTAAAAAACTCATCATTGAACTCAAGTAAACACCTGGCGCCTGAAGGAAATTTGAATGTTGTAAGTTTTGGCCTAGTACCTAATATAGTTAAAACTTACTATGAATGAACACAAGTACGCGGCGACCGTACGGCTGCCCCGCAAGAAATAATTTGTGTTATATAAACGCGGCCTAAATATACCTAACTGTTAATATTTTTTCAATGCAGTTGCTCATAAAGTTTTCTTTTTTGTGTAACAAAATTTTGCGGAAACCGACTCTTTATTTCACGCGTGAAATAAAACAGTACTGAAATCCTTTATTTCACGCCTGAAATAAAGTAATTTTTTTGACTCTATGGTGCATGGTGCAAGTCATAAAATTTAAAAAATTACAAAGATGCAAGGATGTTTTGATATTCGAAAAAAAAAACAATTATTTATAAGTATGCGCGCTCTAGCAATAATTAAATGATGATAAACGCCATAACATAAGATTCTTGATTATCTTATTTAAAAATACGTTTTTTGTTTCCGCAAACGAAAATATTTTTCACATTATTGGCTGTACGTATACTACACCTTTGTCTCAAGAAAAAAAAACTGTATGAAACGCGCGATCTGTAAAGAAAGCGCGCCATTTCGTTGTAAATAGGCTTTCGTGAAATACAGTAAATTTTCTTTATTATACTTATTTTCTTGTTGTATTTCCTCGCAAAATGCATTGAAAAATGTTGTAAGATACTTGAGCGTAAAAGGTTTTATCCGAATGCGTGCCTGAAAACCTTACTTTCCGCACGTGTATCTTAAATAACTATTATTAAACACCTTTTTTTTATTTTATTTGATTATCCCAAAAACAGTAGGAAACCTCTCCCGAGCTAGCAACATTACGCGGGCGGGAAGTGGGGCAGGAGCGGGACGTACGTAATGTTTTTGGACACAACGCGGTATGTGTAATCATAATTGAACGCTACTTCTGGTATTCTGAGATCCTATCCATGTTTGTGTGTTTAAACCGCGCGGATTAGCCAATGACAATTCGATTTTATACCACCTAAACTATTTTTGCACACGGAATTCGTTCTAGAACTTTCGGTCATATTAAATAGATGCGCAGTTAACCTTGAACATGCGACAATTACACTATCGGGAATCGTCGGGCAGTTGCGCGGTTCAACCAATGAGAAGACAGCGTGTGAATCCTATTGGGAATTTACTTTTAATAAGAATAAATCTAGAACATTTGATTTCAAACATTTTATACGACAAAGGTGCTTAGCGTCAAGCTAATAGAGGTCACATTTCTCTCGAGGTATTACGAGGTATGTTACATTCTTAACGCCCGCAAGAGGTACGGTTTTCAAAGTTAAGTGCGAGCTTTATTTTGAAGTAGGGTGATTTCGCCAGTGCGCCAGCCTTCGCCAGTGACCAGCCACACGCGGCATTTATTTAAAAAAATAAGTAAATTGTCTTCACTTTCTATTTGAATAACGTCTCTGTGTGCTTTTTGTCTCCTTCTTTGCCGCATCCGACAGTCACTTGCGCTGGGGCTCTAACAGGGAACTCCCCATAAATGTTTGAAAATTGCGATCGATGCACATGCTCACATATTGCTTGGGAACAATTTGTAAAATAGTGCGACGCGAGTTTTTACAAGGTGCAAATACATATCCAAACGTTGATATACATTATGTAGGACGTTATTATTAGTGCAATAAGATGTTAAAATAAAGTCTTAAAAGCTAAAAACTTGCTTTTACATATTTTTCGTAATTTTTTAATGGTGGCTGGCAAACTAGAACTAAAAACATAGTATTAACCAGTCTCCAGCCGGGGGGGCTGACTATTAGCTCTGGCTAGTCATTAATTTTTCATCTCTTTTAGACACTTTCCTTATTTTAATGTTTTGGCCTATTCTATCTCTTTTTTTTTTAAACATTTTTAAAAAATATTTAGTATGAAAACTGACGGCTGACCTCTAGCATAGAGTGGTCCAATAGTCAGCCGTTAAGAAATTATATGAATTAAAACAACAACAAGGTAGGTATTTCAAAATTACCTTGTTGTTATGATATTTATAAATCAAAATTAATTTCATAGGTAGGTATAATGCTTTTGACTTTTTAGTTTTGTTATGTTCGTCTATTGTACTTTACGACATTTTTTATTATTATTATTTTATTTGGTGATGGTGCATGCTACAGAAATTAGGCTAAGCTTTTATTTCAGATGCACAAAAATTCATAAATAAAATTTAAAAAAAAAAAAACATAAAGAGAATGTTTCATAATTACAGTGACAAAGCGTTGCGTAAAGTTCTGTGAGATGGAACGAAAGGGATTTGAGAGGCTAAGATTTTATGGAATAGGTATCAAGAGGAACTATTCAAGACAGACTTCATTGCAGAGTAGTGGAGAGACCTAGACAAATGGGACCAGAGCCTATACTTGGGTCTGAAAAAAAAATTAAAATATATGTGACTATATTAAGAAGATGGCTTTTTGTGGATTTCCTATAAATAAGAAAGAATGTGTCAATCACAGTTTTTTTTCATGTGTAGGCTATAGTTGCCTTTCAATATATTTAATATTTGTTTTAACAATCAAAATTTTTTCCATGTTAACGTTGATTAATAATATCTCAAAATGTTTTGTTCTATGCTACTGAATAATGAGATTAATAAATTCTGAATTGTTCCTTGACTATTACTGTTGTAAATTCAACTATATTTCGTTTGTTATAGGACTCATGACTAAATACCGGTAATATGTTAGCTGATCTTAGATATAAGTGGCTGACTACTAGTTCATTGGTGGCTGTAGATTGGGTTAAACTGGCTGACCACTGGCAAAAACGACATATTTTTCTTTTTTAATTATAAAAAAAATATATCATGAGTATAACAACAAAATAGTTGCAAATTATTATTTTTGAATGTCTACTTTACACTTTAAAAAAAATCCAAGATGATATACAGTCTCTAAGTATATTTTACAAATGCTTCAGTTTCAGAATTGCCTTAACTGGCTGACTACTGGCGAAATCACCCTATATTATTAATATTGTATGAGCTAAACCCACTTTGTTAATTGTTAAAGTTCATTGTCTTGAAGATGTAAAGATAGTTCAATATGCATGTAAAATAATACTGAGTCAGAGACAAGAGCAATACGTCAAGTGCGAGCTGAGTTTTATAAATAATTTATTGATTTTAACTAAGTTATGACGGTGTCATTTTATGTTAAAAGTTACAGAATCATAAAACAAAGTGTATTGTATTTTATATCTAAATACCACTACAGGGTTCCGTATCACTATACAATATAAAAAAAAAATTTGGTCACCCATACAATCACATACAATAATAATTATGACAGTGTATAGAGGTATATACCGTTGCTTGACCTCGATGATCGATTACGTACTTTAAATAAAGACTATATTTTGTATTTTGTATAATTTAACTACAAATGTATCAGTTTTCAGATTTCTATACTTGTAGGATTTGTCAAACATAGTTCTAGGTCAACGGAAAGTATCCTATAAATTTTGATTCCCTTGAGTGTCGAAATATACCGCTGCCTACGAAGCTGGAGGTCCCGGGTTCGAATCCCAGGTCGGGTCAGTATTTATATGATTAATATTAATACTGGCACCGGGTCTTGGTTGTTATATGTATGTGGTGTCTTCGTTTGGTACCCAAAATACAAGCTAATGCTTAGTTTGGGACCTAGACGTTGTTGTGATTGTATGTGTTATTATTATTATTATATTATTATACGTTTTTTACAGCCTAAACAGCCGTATTTTTTTTACGTTAACTTAGAAGTTTCATATTTTTACAGCTTCAAGGGACTGTAGACCTGAGTATATGGTTTCAATTTCAACTCGATACCTCCACGCATTCCAAAGATACAGACCGACAGACGGACGGACGGATGGACGGACAGACAGACGGACAACAAAGTAACCTTATAAGAGCCCCGTTTTTCCTTTTGAGGTGCGGAACCCTAAAAATTGTAACATGTTCTGACAGTCCTATATAGATCAACCGTACCCTACTTAAAAAGTTCTGGGGGGTGATTCTCGTACCGCTTTACTTTTAGTCTCACGAGACAATTTCAATGAAACTTATTTTGTTTCTAGTCAAAACGTAATTTTCTATCATAAAAGTTTGTATGTCTCATATGATTCTCGAAAATTGTAATGTTTTATATGGCTTTTGAGAATAGAGAATTAATTACATTTTCGCTAGAAAAATATTGTCGCTAGAAATTTCGTCGACAATGTCTCATGAGACATAAAGTCAAGTGGTCCGAGAGTCAGCCCCCAAAGTGATACAAGTCGAAATCTGAAGGAGCAATTTTGACGGCCGCTTAGCCTAGTGGGTAGCGATCCTGCCTACGAAGCTGGAGGTCCCGGGTTCGAATCCCAGGTCGGGTCAGTATTTAAATGATGAATTGATACTGGTACCGGGTCTTGGCTGTTATATGTATGTGGTGTCTTCGCTTGGTACCCAAAACACAAGTTAATGCTTAGTTTGAGGCCTAGACGTTGTTGTGATGTTTACGTCATTATATAAAAAAAAAAATTTAAGGTCAAAATTAATGTTTATTTTTCAGCGGCAGAAAGTTGTAATAATATATAGGTAACGATACAATTCCAATCAACCTTTATGGCGGATGTGAACATAGGCACAAGTCGCGTCGCAGTAACCAGTTTTAGGTGTAGCGGGACGCAGTGGAGCGAGGGGCATATGACTGAACCTGCGCAAGCATGCTTATATAGCGTTGTATTCCGATCCGCCATAAAGTTTGATTGGAACTATAGTTCTCGTCAATAC
This sequence comes from Luffia ferchaultella, assembly GCA_949709985.1. NCBI lineage: Eukaryota > Metazoa > Arthropoda > Insecta > Lepidoptera > Psychidae > Luffia > Luffia ferchaultella. Next base: position 4,245,467 of record OX453264.1, on the reverse strand, counting down.
GGATATTTTGACACTTCAAACGTGTTTATATACTTGAAACTTACCGATATATACTGCCACTGACACTATGGCTGAAAAGGGCCCCCATCAGGAGCGAGCGAATAAACATTTCCAATGTTAAAAATTTCGAATATCTTAATGGTAATCAGATCTGTTCTGTCAGTCCGTCGTCAACACTTAGGAGCTGCCTGCCCTCCTCGTCGAGCACATAGTTAAGGCTAAGTCGCGGTACCACGCGGTACAGTGGTTTCAGTCAAACTATACTACGATAAACTATAAACCTTAAGAACCTATCTTAAGAAGAAGAAGGAATAAAATTAATAATGTTTCTTTCATATGTTCGTCCACAGTTTTCTACTAAGACGCGTACAGTGTCTTCGACCTGATGATCACGTGCGTCCGCTGCGACAGCTGACACGAGCTAAATGCTGTCATGTCAACGAAGAAACATTCGCCACAACCAAGTGAGTATTTTGTTGTTTTTTTATCGATGTCACTTAGACAAAAAAAAACCACATTATCGATGTCACTTCTCCAGTTCACCATCCCTTTGGTAAATCTTCTTCCCATCTCTTTAGTTAGTGCTGTGTTTGTCTTTTACCGTTTTTGAGGTGGGATGGAGAAGTTTAGCTCGCGATAGAAAAGTATGGAAAAAACAAGCGGAGGCCTATGTCGGAAGACAACCTGTAAATTAACTGGTTGCTGAAAAATATCTACAAACTATTTCACTTAGTTCATACGTCATTGATCATTATATTATTTAAGATTTAAGATACTCATGGTCAGTGAATAAAGGCTTTACCTATCTTTTATATCTATCTAGCCTAGTGGGCAGCGACATTTCCTACGAAGCTGGAGGTTCCGGGTTCGAATCCCAGGTCGGGTCAGTATTTATATGATGAATATTGATACTGGTGTCTTCGCTTGGTACCCAAAACATAAGTTAATGCTTAGTTTGGTGCCTAGACGTTGTTGTGATGTATACGTTATTATTATTATTATCTATTTATCGATGTCACAGAACAAATGACAAAAAACACAGGCGGAGTGAAAAGTCTAGACTCCCTGTCACTGAACAACCAATGAAGCACTGCGACAGCGGCCGTATAAGTACATGTGAGTGGAACTTGGGAGCATACTGGCTGTAGGTGAACTTACTATGGTATGAGTGTGTTGTAGTTGACGTGTGTGTACATAGTCAGCTGACCTACTAAGCGTATATCGGTCAATAGTTCACGATGCTACGTCCGGGTATTCAGATATAATATTATTATTATTACTCCTGTTTTCCAGGAGGTAGACTAGACATCACAGATCGTAGGAAAACGAGTGGATTTTCGGAAGATACGCGGGATTTAGGTGTACCCACAGACAAGTCAACCTTATAGACCACGCTTTGACAGGGAGTAGCATTCGCTAAGGCTAAGTAGTGACACTACATAACTACGTCACTAGTGTGCCGTCAGTTGGAAGCACATCGGAAGCCATTAAATTGTCAATTTTGAACAAGCCAATGAAAACTAGCCGACCTATACCCGTAACCCGCCACTTTTTGGCGATTTCGTTTTCGTACTGACGTTTATTAAAGCGTGGTCTATAGGTTGACTGGTCTGTGGGTGTACCCTACTACATACGCCTTTACCGAATGATCAACCGTATGTCCTTTATGTGGATATATTAGCACAAAATTAACACTATTCCAGTATCCCTTCGACACGTGATTTATCGACATAGACATTTTGACATGTTTCGTTCTTCTCATAACGCATATCTTGACTGACCGGTTGGCTGAGCGGTTAGAGACCCTAACTGCAGAGCCAAGGGTGCGGACTCCATTCTTGCCCGGGACAAATATTTGTGTGAATGAACGTGTCTGTTTTTTCGGTGTCTGGGTGTAAAATATTTATATGTATGTATATTTAAAAAAAAAAAAGAATATTTAAGTGTATATATCAGTTATCTAGTAAACCATAATACAAGCAATAATTGCTTACTTAGCGACTAGATGGCGTAGTGTGGGATGTCCCATCCCATGTATTATTATTAATATTATTATTATTATTATTATATCTAGTGCACATTTTTCGATATGCTGAGGCCGAGACAGACATTAATAATAATAAGCCCTGAAAATTATATATTCTGTGATTAGATGTATTATTTACAGACAAGCCAGCCTCGACTTAGGTTGTTCCATAAAATGGATATAGGCATCTTTTCATTAGGGCTGAACTAGGGTAATTTAGAGCGGTTAGTTAATAGTTTTGAATACAGAATTGTCCAGAATTTATGTCTAGGTATATACCTAAGGTACAGGAAAACTATTTCGCTTAGCTAAGGTATTACAGAAGTAATACACAGAAATAATAATAATAATAAAAAATAAAGGAGAGGTACTACATGATACATATACTAACCCTAATTATTTAATTTAAGTTTTCTGTATAATGGGCCAATTTTCATGCAGAAATAATTTATCTTTTTCACTAATAGTGTCTGAGCAAAATGGCCGTGACAGACGGACAGAAAGATTGACAGACCGAACCGTAAAAACCGTATATGAGACGGTACATAAAATTCACAAGTGTAAAATTTAAAATCTAGGCCAAACCCTCGTTCCATTAACAAAATTAATTAATACGTATAACGACAGGGAGAAGGGAGAACTCAATTAGCTAAATGCCTTAATTTAATTTATAGAGATGAGGTGAATTTTAAGATGAGCTGTTCCAGAGTAATGAAATTAAATATATTAAAATTTTTGAATATTTATATGCTTTCAAAGTGTTGTGATAGCCCAGAGCGCAACGAACTTGTCTCAAATTTATAAGGCCCCATGGGGCCGTGGTTCGAATCCGGGCGTGTACCAATGAGTTTTTCTGACTTAAGTACACAATATCACTGACACCGTGCTTCGGAGGGCAAGCTAAGCAGTCGGTCCCGGACGCTGTCAATAGATGTCGGTCGTTACAGTTCCCGACCCGCAGTGGAGCAGCGTGGTGGACGTAAGCTCCAAGCCCCCCTCCTCACCCTGGGGGAGGCCTAAGCCCCTGCAGTGGGGTAAAAATGAGCTGATGATGATGATGCTTTCAAAACGGTTAAGACGGAATTTAAAATTTAAAAAGACTTCACTTGTATAGCTATTACAAATTAACTACAAAATATACAAGGTAATGTAAGAACAAAAAATATTATTAGTTAAAAATTAAGTAATAATATCTGGGATATCCTACACAGCGCCACAGAGTCCCAAAGTAAACAAATATTATGCTTGTATCATGAGTATTAGACAGCTGTTATCACAGACCAGTCAACCTATAGACCACGCTTTAATAAACGTCAGTACGAAAACGAAATCGCCAAAAAGTGGCGGGGTGCGGGGAGAGGTCGGCTAGTTTTCATTGGCTCGTTCAAAATTGACAATTTAATGGCTTCCGACGTGCTTCCAACTGGCGGCTCACTAGTGACGTAGTTATGTAGTGTCACTACATAGCCTTGGCGAATGCTACTCCCTGTCAAAGCGTGGTCTATAAGGTTGACTTGTCTGTGGCTGTTATACATACTTAAATATAGCTATAGTTTAAGTGTAACTGAGCAATTAAATTTATTCGTACGGAAAGCATGGTTGGTGCAACACGGAGAGAGACGATGGACGGGCGACATTTTGTAGATTCGTTAATGAACTATGGACACAGAAAAAAAAATTCTTAAAACAATTTTATTCTAATTGTAACCTAGTATTACGACAACAAAAGTACGGCGATGGGCATGTGTAAGAAATAGAGAAGGACAATTTGAACATCAAAACTAAATAATAATAATATTAACTTAGGACATCCTACACAGAGCCATCTAGTCTCAAACATGGGCATATTCAAACTAAACAAAGCTATTGTATTATGGGTACCAGACAACTGATATACATACTTAAATATTTTGTATAATATATACATAGATATTTTACACTCAGCGCGGAACAAATAGACATGTTCATGCACGCAAGTATTTGTACCGGGTGGGAATCGAACGTGCGACCCTTGGCTCCGCAGTTAGTATCTCCAACCACTCGGCCAATCAGTCAGTCCAAATAAATTTTAATTAAATTTTTTATTATGAAAATAAGACCTTTTGGCGAAAGAAATGATTTTTAATAATGAAAGTAATAAATTAATGTGTGCTTATTAATATATTTTTTCAAAAGACGACAAATGTCACTTAGAAGATAAACAGATGTAAGTTAGAAGCGATTTCCTATTGATAATTTTTATATTTTTACAATTTTCATAACATCTCAGACACTCGTAAATTTGGCAATTGATATTTTTTTTTGTGGACGGCATCGTGATCAACATGGATTCAACATTTTTCTGTTAGCTTAGTTTGCTTATGTACTAAAAAAATTAAAAAGGTTAACAGTTTCATTTATGCTCTATGACATGCCATAGGTCATAAGTCAGCTTTTTAACAAAAACACATAAAGATGAGATTTAAAAAACAATCTACAGATTTCGTGCTTCTCGAACTGTCAGAGAACGTTGAAAATGAAAACTTATAACATAAAAACTTATAACATTTTTTTGTCAAATAATTTTAATACATTTTTCGAAGAAGCATGGACTAATTTTCAAAAAATTAGGTACCATACGATGCCCCACAAGCTCTTGCATCTTTTGACACTACTAGGTATCTTTTGTCTATGTTTATATCTTTCTGAAATATTGCCGAATCTCACTTTCCGGGGTAACTGATCTGATAATCATTCAATGAAAAGGGCACCTGCTCAGCCCACAATTTTGGACTGATTTCAATTATTTTTTTCCAAACTGTACACAATCTATCTGCCTCGGAAGGTTTTTTTCATTTTTTTGAAATGGGCTTTCGTTTTTGAAATAATTAACTTTCCGAAAAATCGGGAAATTTCGTGTTTTTTCACTATTTTCGATTTTCCGTAATAAGTTACGAACGAACGAAGTAACCAATTTTAAAAAAATTGCCATTATACTATGTCCCACACGCCCCTGCATCATTTGACATCACTGACTTTCGTCTAACATCATAAATTTCGAAATATAGCCGTATTAACCTCCCCCACGAAAACGATCTGATAATCATTTTCAATGTTAGACAACTGAAAAATTACTCTGAGGTACGTTGGTCTAAATTTACCAGGAATGGAAAACACTATATACAAAAAAATATCCCTATCGCCGTACCAAACATGATTAGGTCCCATTAGGTCATACTCAAGGTCACAGAGGAAATATAGTAGGGACTGTCAAATGTCAACTTTGACGTGGCTATGTCATGGCTATGCATATTACTTCACAGGAAGTTTTTTATTTATTCATCAAAATTCGTTCATCACTGGATCACTATTTATTTCTTCATCAGCCCATTTTTACCCCACTTCAGGGGCTTAGGCCTCCCCCTCTTGGAACTTAAATCCACCACGCCGCTCCACTGCGGGTTGGGGATTGTAAAGACCGCCATCTATTGACAGCGTCCGGGACCGACTGCTTAACGTGCTCTCCACTGCACGGAGTCAGTGATAGTTATGTGACATTTATTTATCAAAGTCAATTCCTGTTACTATCGTATAGAAAATAATCGATTTACTAATATTTTTCTTTTAAATTAAGTCTTTTATTTTTAATCGTCAAATATTTTCGAACCAACAACGAAACTTAGGTTTCACCTCAATTACTCAGTCAAAGAGGGCTTTATTTGATATCCTTTAAAAAGTTCGGCCGAACCGCAACGAAACAACCCGAGTTAATCCCAAAGAGGATTTACGCGTTTTTAGCGCCTGTTCCATTTATCCCTACCAGATCAGCCATACCAATATGGAAGAATGGAATATTTTTCCACTTATCCATACTAGTATGGATAGATGGAAATTGTATGTCCATTTATCCATACTAGTACGGATATATAGAAATCATACATCTATTTATCTACTACCGAGCTAATGTACACTACAGTTAAAAAATGTCTAATTTAATAAAATTCATATTTATTAAGAAAATAATATATTATGAAACTAAAAATGAGATCGTCTCTACTTACCACTATTGGTTGGTTTGGGTTGGCTTTGTAAAACTACCACACTTAGAGTATTAATAGATAATAAGAAGGAGGAGGGCGAGATGAAGAGATTAAACCAACTTTTAGAATTTTTAGAAATGCGCGAATTAAAAAAAAATACGAATTTAAAATGAGTAACACATACCTGCTACTAAGACATTTTAGATGGACTTCAAACTAAACTCTCAATGGCCAGCCACTCTTCTAATAAGTCAGAACTATTTAATTATGGTAGATACTTTTATCTATGTATTATCAATGTTTAAAAGAAATACGATTAAGATAGGTTGCTTTTCCATCATTTCCCAATCAATAGGTAGGTTAGGTTAGTTTAAAAAAAATCCAATAAAAACCTAATGTATATGGGCGCTCCGATTACTGTACCAACAATCGATGGTTCCAACCCACTAGGAACATAAAAATCGAATTTTCACTTGTTACTAATGTTAGGAAATTCTAACGTATTTACTGTTTTCAATTTATTTTAATGTTGAAGTCTATTCCCTCTTTCAATAGTTGATCCTTTGAATCATGTCAGTCCAAGGAGCGAATTCATGTCGGTGGTAACCGGTATGTATTTTTTATTTTTGGTTTTTTTGCATTTCCGCAATTCTCAAAATTCTGTAAGTTGGTTTCTTGTCTTTGTGCCACCATCCCCTAAATGATTATAGATACTTCTAGGGTGGAAGTTTTGGAAAGCCGCACCTTAATATCTAGACATAATCTCTTTTAAAGATACTTACATTAATTGTTACGGATCCGACACAATTTGTAGTTTTTGTAGTAGCACAGTTTTTTTAGAATTATATTGATAGCCATCGTTAAGCAGTACAACTCTACGGCCCCTCTTTATAAAAAACTAGCTCATCACACATTTTGTATACAATTATTATTTGGTTGTTTATATTCTCTTGATAAAATAAAATCACAGATATATTGACAAGTGACTTTATTCTATTAAATAAATGAATTATAAATAATAGTAGGTATGTATGATTATGTATACTATCAGCCAGTAACTTACCTGTATACAGGTTTCCTTATTATTTTATCATAATAACAAAACACTTTAAACATTTTCAAGTCGGTTATACTTACATTTCGATAGGAGGGATATGTGGAAAAGTATCCCTACTAGTATGGATAAGTGGAAAAATATTCCATTCTTCCATACTAGTATGGCTGATCTGGTAGGGATAAATGGAACAGGCCGTTTTTAGAACGGATTGTATTTCTGTGTAAGATATTCGCGTGAAATTAAATCGTTTTTTTTTTTAAGACATACAAAACCTAGGGATGTACGAAGACACCTGATGGTTATGAAAATTAAAGAAAACCCATATGCTCATATGTGGGGAAGCAGAAGAAGCAAGCTTCCACCTGGTAGACCAGTTTATGATATTCAAATTAATAATGTTCAACGGTATCACACACGTTATAAAACAAAATATAGCAGAGCGGAATTTTCTTGATGCATTTCAAGGGATAGCGGTTTTGCAATTGTTTCTTTTTTTTATGTGAGTTGTCTTGGGTTCCGGAACTTTAAGGTGGGAGATTGTAAACAAATAATTTTGGAAAGAATAGATTAAGGATTTCGAAGCCGACTATAATTTTGGCGGCGACAATGACAGTATTACTAAGTCAATGGAAAGTACCCCATAAATTTTGATTCCCTAGATAGTGTTGAAATATACGTCTTTTTCCGGCACAAATAGCCGTATCTTTTTTTTTACGTTAACTCAGAAGTTTGATTTTTTCACAGCTTCAAGGGACTGTAGACGTGAGTATATGGTTTTAATTTAAACTCGATACCTCCACGCGTTTTTGAGATAAAAGGTCGTGACAAACAAGCGGACAACAAAGTGATATTATAAGGATGCAGTTTTTTTCCTTTTGAGATAACGAAACCCTAAAATCTTGGGTCAAAATTTAGAAAACTGGATTTCCAACTTTAGTTTTTATCTTTTATTTTTTTTGTAAAAAATTGAAAATCGGACGAATTACTTAACATAAATACTTTCCTTTAATTTAAAAATAAGGGATTTTGTAGTCGGGTTTTTTATGAGAGGAATCTAAAAAACCTTTTTTTTTATTAATCCAGATGTCGACATTATATAAAAATACTGGATTAAATGATATGAAACTTCAAGGTAAATAAATTTGACAGTAGCGTTTAGTTTTAATAGAGTCAGAAATGTCACTTCACACTATCGGATAAGTCAAACGTAATTTCGCGGAAGTGAAGACCGGCGCGCGGGGACCTCGCGGACTGACGCTAAAGTGTGAGTGATTAGATGGAAAACGCAAAAGAGGGCTTCTAGTCAATTCGTACCTTTATCTATGAAACTAACTCTAACTGGTTATTAATATACTTATTACTGATATAGGCTTCCTTTTATCCAGCGTTGCTTACACTAAATCAGGGTTTCCGCAACAATACCTTGCTTGGAATTTTTTGAAAAATGGAAATTCGACACAAGGCATTCTTAAAGTTAAAAACATTTTATGCTTATTCTGCGACAACCATGCGTTTTCACTTCTAACCTCTGGTCATAAGCACACGTTATTAATTTGGATACACAAACACCATTTTTTGAGCATTTTCGTCTGTCTACGAAAAAAATATAGTAACTAGAATTTCTAGTTTTATTTGTGACCATCAAAGAGAATGATAGTCATGCTTATTATAAGCTGTAGCGAAATTATTGTTTCAATTACGTGTTTAGAAGTATTCGTAACTTAATTTTATAGTAAATAATAATAATAACGTGTACATCACAACAACATCTAGGCCCCAAACTAAGCATTGGCTTGTGTTTTGGGTGCCAAGCGAAGACACCATATACATATAACAACCAAGACCCGGTAGCAGTATCAATATTCATCATATAAATACTGACCCGACCTGGGATTCGAACCCGGGACCCCCAGCTTCGTAGCCAGGGTCGCTACCCACTAGGCCAAGCGGTCGTCACGTCAACTCTAACAAATCTATTAACATTCTGGTAACTCGTAAGGAGCTCTTTGATAAATTAAATAGATTTCTCTTTAAATATACAAAATTCACGTTTTTTTTTTGTATTAGGTAATTACAAATTAAAATGTTGTTTTAAAATTACTGTCTTGTCAAAGTTACAAAATCATAGTAAAAAAAAACACTATTTTTCCTGCTACTAAACGTTCTGGCAGTATTGTCATCCAATATTTTTTTTCGTGTATATGCCTGTGTACGAATCACGCAAAGACTACTTAACAGATTTCGATGACATTTTGTGTGCAAGTAACTTAATACCTGACCTGGTCGACATACAGAATACCTTTTACTGCGGGAAAATGTCACTTTTCTACAGGAAAATACAAAAACTGTTCCCAGAAAAAGGTACGCAGAGTTCAACTCGAAAGTTGGTTGTACATCAGACACGTGTAGTTTACGCAGGTACAAGCGCAAGCACTGCTAGTCTACAGTAAAAATAATAATATAATTATAATAATACATGGGATATCCCACACAGCGCCCTCTAGTCCCAAAGTAAGCAAGTATTATGCTTGTGTTATGGGTTTATACAGACAACCGATATACATACTTAAATAATCTTTTTTTTAAAATAATATATACATGCATAAATATTTATATAAAATATTTATATAAAATAAATATTTTCATGCTCACAAATATTTGTCCCGGGCGGGAATCGAACTCGCGACCCTTGGCTCCGCAGTTAAGGTCTCTAACCACTCGGCCAATCGGTCAGTCGGTAAAGTAAAAATCTACGGACCCTATAAAAATATGGTACGGGCATCTCTAGAATCTAGAATAAAAACATAACAACAAAACGACTTTTTTCATTCCGTTCTGAAACGAAAAGACCCTTTAGGTGAAGTACCTACTAATTAAAGTTGAAAACAATTTTTCTTTTGCCGCAGAGAGTTTCGAAAAAGGAAGTTTTCACAAAAAGCTATCCGGTGAACTCTCTCGCTTGCCCTGGCGGCGCTTTGAAGTACAAATTAACTTTCAAGATGCATCCGTATAACTACGCTTCGGAAAATTAGCCTGATAAAATATTTCGTGATGAAAGCGATTCCTTGACGTTTGACCTTTTGAATAGATTAGGTTGATTTGTTTTATTTATTAGATAATCTGCATGATGGTGATATAATATTATATATTCGTAGATAATAATAATAACAACAATAATAACAATATTAATAATATCTGGGACATCCCATACAACGCCATCTAGTCCCAAAGTAAGCAAGTATTATACTTGTATTATGGGTACTAGGCAACTGATATATATACATACATACATAAATATTGTTTATAATATATACATATATTGACGAGTAGCCCTCTTCTGCGTTTACTGTCTACCACTCATACTATAGCTAGCTTGTGTAAGATCAGTAAGATGGTCGAGTTTTAGTCCGAGTTTCAGTGCGCAAGGTCCCCGCGCGCCGCTCTTCATCCTCGAGAAATCTCCGCGCGCCGGGTTCATCCCCCAAAATTGCGAAACGTCACCTCGATACTGTGAACTGACATTTATGACTCTATTAAAACATAACGCTCCTGCCAAATTAATTTATGTTTATACACCCAGATACGGAATAAATAAACATGTTCATGCACACAAATATTTGTTTCGGGCGGGCCTCGAACCCGCAACCCGTGAATCCAGTTCTATTTGAAGAGTATAACTCGCTACCACAAAACAAATAGGTGCTGTCGATGTGAAATTTATAGCTATTTTGTTAATGGTATAAATGCTGTTTAAAAAACCGATTAAACCTTTACTCGACGTTATTATTTGAAAAAATCAGAATGCAAAAAACTGAGGATAAGCTCTTTTATACAACACATTGATTGTCAAGGATGAGCACGGAACAATAAGTTTTTTATCTTCTATAATTTTCTCAGAGCTGCCTGAGGAAATTTCAGAACTAGTTATGGGGAAGTATCAATAATGTATGTCGAGGTCAAGGTCCGCACAAGGGGGCGCTGACAGGGCTCTTGCTTAGAGGCACGGGAGTAGGTGGAGCCCTACATTGTAGGTACAGTTAAAAATGTAATTGTGAAAATCGTACTTTCGATCGAGTTGGACACGCAAAGACCAAGTGAAGGAAATGGTGCATACTCTCGTGCACTCTTCGTGTTATCTTTGAATCGACTTCTTTTATAGAAAACCTTGCAAAGGCCTGCCAATAATTTTGGCCTGGGCCCCGGTTTCAGGATGTGGAGGCCATGGTCGAGGATCAACACGTAACAATAATGACGACCGCTTAGCCTAGTGGGCAGCGACCTTGCCTGCGAAGCTGGAGGTCCCGGGTTCGAATCCCAGGTCGGGTCAGTATTTATATTGTTACGTGTTAAGGTTCGAAGAATTCGGAGAGAAAGACCTGCTGACTCTTTTGAAGACTTTATTCACTAACACTAGGTCCAACACAAAGCACTAAGTCCAAACACTAAGCACTAAGTCCAAACGCTAAGCACTAAGTCCAAACACTAAGCACTCACGATGTAATAGGTCGTAGCCAAGTCGTAGGTTTCACTTGTATCACTAGTTTCGCTTCGAAGTCGCTTCGAAAGTAGCCCAAAAATTGAACTGGACTGCTCGTCTTCCTGCGGCTATTTATATAGGTGGTAACGAACTCGAGAACATTCTAGAAATCACTCCACTCGCACGAACGTAATCGATCAGTTTGGATAATCCTAAAACATTCTTTCCCCTGACGCCATCTAGTATTGAATAGGGGTTTCGTGTTGTCCTTGTTGTAAACCCTTCTACAAAGTGGTTTTACTAGTTGACGCTAGATGGCCGTCGTTACTCTGTCCGTTCGTAACAATATGATGAATATTGATACTGGAACCGGTTCTTGGTTGTTATATGTATGTGGTGTCTTCGCTTGGTACCAAAAATACAAGCTAATGCTTAGTTTGGGACCTAGACGTTGTTGTGATTGTGTGTGTATATATTATAATAAGTAATAAATATTATATATATTAAAATATTATATATATTATAATAAGTGTTATTTATCTTGTACAATTCTTAAAGCTGTCGGAGGCCTTCAGGCGGTCACTTGTTTTATACTGAAATTTCACGAACAAAACTAGTGATGGGGAAGTATCGATTATAGATGAATAGGATGGCCACATAACTATACCTACGTGTTTTATCTTTATTCTCAGAGCTGTCGGAAGGCTTGGGCGATCGTTTGTTTTACACTGATCTTTCTGGTACAGAACTATTTACGGGGAAGTCGATATGGATGTTTTGTATATTTATTTATTTATTACATAGATACAGCAACAGTAAACAAACTTACAAATGACATATGGCAATATATTCGACGACCGCTTAGCCTAGTGGGTAGCGACCCTGCCTACGAAGCTAGAGGTCCCGGGTTCGAATCCCAGGTCGGGTCAGTATTAATATGATAAATATTGATACTGGTACCGGGTCTTGGTTGTTATATACATTAAAAAAAAAATTATATATGTATATATTATAAAGAATATTTAAGTATGTATATCAGTTGTCTAGTAACCCATAACACAAGCATAATACTTGCTTACTTTGGGACTAGATGGCGCTGTGTGGGAAGTCCCATGTATTATTATTATTATTATTATGTTCTATTTTTCGTTCTCAGAGCGATCGGAGGCCCTCAGCGGTCGCCTGTCGAAATCGGCTTCGGAGTTGTCGTGCGCGCCGGACAGACAACAGCGCGCACGTTCTGCGCACCCACAACCTCGTTCTGTTGTGCATCGGACGCAACACTTTTTCACCAACCTCAAGGTATGTTCTAAACTTTGTACTTTTCGGACTGTACTTTGTAAACATTTAATTTATAAAATTTTATTCACAATAAATAAAACCGTTTAAAAAACACCATATTTAAAATAATAATAATAATAAATACTGGTAGTTCCCGGTCCTGACCATTTTTTGCCATCAGCAGTGAAATTTTTTAAAAAGATATATAATCATTGGATCTGAGGCAGTAATAAAGTGGGTACAGCGTGCTGACAACAAAAAAACCCCTTTCATTGATAATACTGGATGTTCGGCTGAAGGTAGTCCGAACTTACAGAGCATGTGGAACTAAATAAAAAGTTTTAAGTAGTCAGATGGCGCAAACTAGCGGTTATCGAGAAAAACATGTTGAAAGTTTAATTTTTTTTATTTAAAATTCATTTTTTAACTGTTTTTTAGTTCTGTAAGCTCTACACGTTCTAAGTTTGGACTATATTCAGCCGAACACCCGGTATATAGAGATTGTAATCTACTTAACTGCGATCTTTTTTAATCGAATCTACTGTTGCAAAATGTATTTGAGCGTGGGCGTGTCTAATGGCCTCCGTTCCGAAGAGATTAGCGTTGAATTAGCACTTTGCGTGTGACGTCATGAGTTACAAGAAGATCGATCCGATGTCGCTATGGTAATGAAAAGAGATTCATCCCAACATGTCGCCCAGTTTCTGTTAGTGCGTGACGAACATAATGATCGTATTAGGATCATAACTAGAGTAGGCAAGGTCCATAAAGCCCTGAATGTTACGGTTAGACATCGGTTGGGCACAGGAGAAAAAGGCTGGAAAATAACTGTACCATAGATATTTCACGACATATTATAAAATAAAGTCCCCCGTCGCGTCTGTCTGTCTGAACGCGATAAACTCAAAAACTACCGAACGGATTGGCATATGGTTTACACCAATGGATAGAGTGATTCAAGGGGAAGGTCTATGTGTATAATTTATTAATGTTTTATGCAAATTAGTTGAAATATGACGATTATTGTTGAAAACGTCGAAAAAAAATCTAGCCGGCTTTAATCGAAAACGCTGCCTAATCCCTCTGAGATATAACAAAATAATGTACGGAATAATTGTTCCTCTTTCATAGGACTAAAGAAAAATCTACGCTGGCACATGTCCATCTTTTATGGATAGCTTACTATACTCAATTTTATGTAAAAAAAAAAAATATTTTATATGATGAGGTGATTGGAAAGCAATTTATATGGATACAGTATTATTTGTTATCAAATTAAATACGTTATTAACCTTTAGCATTCCATGCACATTATAACTACCCCTTACACCATACAATTTAAATTAATATCTTCGGAGTTATGGAAAAATAAAAACAAGGCGGCCGGGGGCCCCGGCCGACGCGACTCGCGTGATGTAAAATTAGACAGAAGTTATCAATATTGTACACAAAGAAATATTGTAGTTTGTTTTTACGTAATTATTCTTTACTTTTTCCAGTATTATAAATACAATACATTAAGAATACTCCAAATAAGACGAACTTACGTTACATTAAAATCTAATTAAATCTAATCCACATGTTCGATGCAACAAGCTGATATGACACTACGACAGAAAAAACACTACGGCTTATATGCTCTGCTACCTGTGCGAAGCCGGGGTGGTTCACTAGTAGTACTCGAATGATCAAACGGTTTTGTAAACATACGAGATAAAAATAAACTCAAGATGAATTTCTATTTTCGAGGCGGTACACGTCAAAGGACTGCGAACACTCCGACGAATTAATGTGACGAGAATAGGCACAACAGCAAACAACAAAGACGCCGGCTCTTTTGCCGACGTGATTTATTGCCACAATTAATTACAATTAACAAAATCGAATGATCTAGGATGGAAATTTCGAGGTACTTTCGGATCGGGATTTTGGCGTTTATAAAAGGAGGTTGGGCGCCGTCTTCAGTCAGTCCTTTGGAAGAGCCAACGAGCGAATGTACCTGCAAACAGTATACGAATATGAGTGCGATAATAGTTGGTGATTATGTCAAATAATAAAGTATTAATACAACTTAAATGTGAGACCAGTACTTTTTTCCGCCGTTTGCGGTTGAAACCCTGGGGTCGTGGGGTCTAGAGGCTCAGCGGCTCGCCAGAGAAGTGTCTGTGCGTTTGGTCAAGCGACCGGAAGGCCGGCTGCTATTTCCGTCAACGTATACGCCTGGCTATACAAAAAGGTAACGCCGCCAGTCTTCTAGTTACCGTGACCCCAGATAATTTTTTAAATGATGTATTTTATTTGTAAATGTAATTTTTTTTAAGTCATTTATTTCTAACTTAGACAATTATTTGTAATATAATTTTTTAATTTGATTTTACAGATAAGTGTTTAATATGATGTCCACTAGATGTAAAAAAAAAAACAACGTACCAGACCTACGTACTCGTGAAGAAACTTACCTAATCCCGTGTTTTCATACATCCATAAATATCTCGACCTCTGAAACGTAACCCTGTTCGATGCCATAGCGGAGTGTACAGGCTCTACCACTGATACCGATAATGATCCATCTCTAAAAATCATCCGCTATAATGCGACCACCGCGAATCAAATGTTTGCGTGAAGCGTTGTTGCCGATCGGCAACAACTTCTGTGTATTGTAGTGGAAACGAAATGAGCATAACATGTATGAGACATGTATAATACACTGTATCATACTTGGTAAAAAATTAAAGTGGTAGAAACAAGATGATAGTGCTGCGTGCACATATTTTGTTCGTGCCGTTTGTTCTACTAGTATATATTTCAATGAAGCCATAGGACTTGTTTTGTACATGCGTTTCCTTTAGGTTAGGATCAACCTGTATTAGATAAATATCACAATTTGTATTTGTCTTATCTCTGTCCCTATAATTTGTCCTTTCGCGTCCATCTCCTCTCTTCTCTTCAGCTTCCCCAAACTAATATTGCGACAGCCTGACGGATGAGTTAGTGCGATAGGTTTTATATCGATTTCTTCAATAGGTACCCTATTTTCTAATTGTGTGACTTAAGTCCTTGCATAATAATGTCTATTTTGTTGAACACTCTTGCCTTTTTAGCTAGGGTTCGAATCCCGCGCAGGACAAATGTTACATAATAATAATATAACACATACAATCACAACAACGTCTAGGTCCCAAACTAAGCATTAGCTTGTATTTTGGGTACCAAGCGAAGACACCACATACATATAATAACCAAGATCCGGTGCCAGAATTAATATTCATCATATAAATACAGACCCGACTTGAGATTCGAACCCGGGACCTCCAGCTTCGTAGGCAGGGTCGCTGTCCACTAGGCTAAGCGGTCGTCATGCATGAACATCTCTATTTCATTTCATATTATAATGTCAAATATCTATATATGTATTATAAAAAAAAAATAGTGTGGGAATAGAGCCGTGCGTCAATACATGTGTATTTCACACGCCCATCTAATCCCACACTATTCGGCGCCTGTACTATGGGTACTAAACAACCGATATACATATATAGATATTTAAATTTTTATAACAGTACAAAGTATTATTATTATTGTTCATGTAGATTAAAAATTAATTGATACGAATATTAA
The DNA here is from genome assembly GCA_949709985.1 of Luffia ferchaultella. Lineage (NCBI taxonomy): Eukaryota > Metazoa > Arthropoda > Insecta > Lepidoptera > Psychidae > Luffia > Luffia ferchaultella. The sequence goes on along the minus strand of OX453264.1, from coordinate 4,228,989 downwards.
AAACTATGTGCGTGAAGTCGCAAAGCCAATATTTGACATAAATGTCGTTACAACTACAGTGAATATAAAGAGGGGTCGTATCTAGAGGTGAGACGTAAAAGAGTAAATTGCGTACCTGGTTTAACTGTTACTGTTACATAATAATAACAGTTTCAAAATAACAGCCTGTCATCACCTGAGCAAAATAATAAAAATTAGGTTTGTGTCGTTCCGTGATTTTCGAGAAACGTGACAACGTCGCACAGTGTGTTTTAACCCAAAAAAAGTGTCACCTTCATATTATTGAATAATTCTAAACAGCTTTTCATTACAAATGCACGAGTAGATATCCCAAGGTTCAATTTCGTAAACTTGATTTTTAAAAAAATCTTTAAAATTTTCGTGACCTCGAGGTCAAATTACGGAAATAAATTCCTACAAAAAAACCACGCTTAGTGGAGTGTTGATTGTATTGCAGATATATAAAGTAATTTTAGGTGCATATTATCCAGTTTTTATTTTATCTAAAATGTCAATAACATCAACATAAAAAAATGTTTTACCAAATTATGTATTTATTTTTTTATAATTTTTATAGCCCGAAGTAGAACCTCTGTCTAGGATGAATATATTCTTTATACTAAGTTCTACCACGCACAAAATTACCATGCTCTACTTGGGCCTACTTTTCGAGAAAATGATTTTCAAAAATATGTGTTAGGGTTGTCACTATGTTGACCTTCCTATTTATAATGTAATGTCTTTTTTTAAACAGCTTGTTTCGTCCTAAATAGAACGGTGCTACACAGGACAACACTAACAATAAATGTTAAAACACTTAAAAAGTAAAATAAAAAAAATTTAACTACTGTCTGATAAATATGCCAGTTACTTCTATTTTTTGCTTATTATTACAGTATATTTTCGATGAAGGGTTACGTGTAGCGCGGGAAGCGGTCCACCCTCGATAAGCTTTTGCTAAAACCCCGTGCTGATACACGTGATCGGGAGGGACGGGGGTGAGGCACCATGGCGCCGTTCCAGACCTTTGGCGCCACTTCGCCCCAGCGGGGGCTTACCCAACCTGCTGGGGGATGTCTGTCCATGCCCCGACCGAAAGACTTACTGTTAGGGAGGCATGAGGGCGCCAATCCTCATATTGGTAGATGAGTGGCAAGTGAAGCTGTGGACTGCGCCGCAGCCTGTACCTCGCAATCTCCGGTGGTGTCCGCAAGTAGGCAAGGAGGGCATACTCGACTACATATATATGAACGTATGTCTGAAGAGAGTAAAAAATACGGAAAATCTAAGTCACCTGAAGATTTACCTTATTTAGAGTTGATTAATATAGTTATTAAAGAAATTGGGCATAATTTAAAACCGCTACTGTGAAATAATGACAAGAAACGACGCATCGCAACGTAAAAGCGTTTATTTGAAAAGAGTAAAATTAAATTTCTTTATTGAAAGTAAATAATAACGACGTATGGTCCTGTTTGTATGTGCTTAGTATATTTGACATAGTTATTGTTACATACAACAGGGTCGTAGAGGGTAACCCATCGCACTTTATTAATATTGTGATATCTATGTAAAATATTATTATTAAAAATTTTCACGGTACCTGATGTAATAACACAATAAATAAATTCAAATAAGTATTTGTGAAAAATTTATTCAATTAAACTATCTTCGGTACTCAATATGATTGGATCGTCATTATTGTCGTCCTGTGAGCACTCTTCCTCAACTTCGTGTTCGTTATCATTTAAGTCTGCATTTAAGAACATTTCTACATCAACAGCCTTCAGTAGATCTCGCACTGCAACTGGCAGAGGAATATTGCTAGAAAACTTTTGTCTGCGTTAAAGACGAAGCATTGAAATCGCCGGATCCGATGATTCTAGTGCACGATGGAAGAGATCAATCATGGTTTTTCCCCTGTCCATTTTCCGGCAATGGTGCTCTCTGTCTCTACGCCAGAATTTATTTCTTGATTCTGCTGCTTGTTCGGAGAGCATCCCTACCGGAACGGCATTGGCATTGATGATCTCTTCACCGTGCACTAGAATTTTGTGGACAGTTACCGTCATCGGGTGCCAGTTATACGCGGCGATATATTGTTCTGCTACTGCCCTGCAGTAGATGCCAAACTTGGTGGAATCTATTGGCAACTCACAATTTATTGTTATTAGAATGTTGTGCAGGTCATCCAATAGCCATGATTGGAGTCCTAAAATGTCTGTAAATGTATGCCGGTATTTATCTGATAACGCAGTTCGGGCTGTATTCCCGTCGTTGGTAGTGTCTGCGTTAGGCCTCACTACGTCCACCAACAACGCCATCTTGCTTCTTATTTCACCCTGGATATGTTTTTTTCGTTGTTCTACTATGCGGCTCTCTTCAGTGTCCTTTTTGATCCGCCATTTTTGCACAGCTGGATCATTCTTATATCCAAGATGTAACAAAAACTCAAATATGCGTATCCAAGCATGGAGTGGATTTATCCCATGTTTTAAATTTTCTTTTATAGTGAGTTTTGTATAACACAACTCCAAATTGTTAAATTGGCTAGCTGTCAACTTACAAAAGGGGCCTCGCAATTGTGAGGAGGTTCCGGTGATTATGTTTAAGACTTTTCCGTCGATAACACTCAATGTTAACTCGCAAAGAAATACTATGGTACATCCCCTAGTCGTGTGTATAGTTATAGGTGTTAAATCTTTTATCTGGTTTTCTACCCAAGTTTTCTCAGTGAGAATAAGATCATTTGTTTCCTTTTTATACTGGATGTGTAAGGGGCGGCAAATACGATAAGATTGGGGTGTTGGATTTAGCCAGATAACATAACTTTTATCAGTTTGGATGCGCAGGGGCACAAAAGTGGTAGCGAAAAGACTATTTTCGTTGGTCGGTTTTTTAGAGTTCCCTAGCCAAATGACAAAAAAGGAACCTTTATAGTTTCGCCATGTCTGTCCGTCTGTCTGTCCGTCCGTCTGTCTGGGGTTTTTCTCGGAAACTATTGGCAATATATAGATGAAATTTGGAAGGTAAGTGTAATCTATATGTAATCTAATCTGTAAGGAAAAAAAAATTTTTTTTTAGATAGGTCGCCATACATGTAACTTAAAGTCCTAATTTTTGTTAGAGTCATAGGTGTCCCCCCCCTCCCCCCCACCAGCTAAACCGTTGTTTTTGGATATGTGGATAAAATTTATAACAAGAGTATATATAACGTAGTTAAAAGGAAAACTATCACAGCTAACTAGACTGTATTATTTAACAAGTAATAGATTAACTTATAAAACGTACTTTTACAAGTAAAAATTTTGTAAAAATTCCATGAAAATGACAGATAGCATGTTATTTGCATTCGTTTGCAAAGCTTATTCTCTTCACAATCGATACTAAAAGTCAAAGGTTCACTGTAATAAAATAAGTAAAAAAAAATCGTCTTTCGCTATCAGTGCACTCATGTTATTACTTTTCGGATTAGCCAGAGAGGATCAAGCGCCTTCTAAATAACTAACGAAATAAAAATGAATTATATTTTTTTTTATACAATAATTCTTAAATTACATAATAACGATTAATGGTTAAGTACGATTAACGTCATGCTCGTTTTTTTTTATATTGTTTGGTGGCACGGTACCCTTCGTGTGTGAGTCCGATTCGCACTTGGCCGGTTTGTTATATTACTAACTATTTATCACTGGGGTCATTGTACTAATAGTTGACTAATTGAATACTATTTCGACTTTTTAAGCTACAGGAATTACATTGGAAATATATTTATTTACTTGCTCTAAATTTAAATACAGTGATTGATTGTGTGACCTTCAGTGTGTTTTGTTATATTATTTTCATTATTTTACACAAAACGGTTTCAGTTCATAAATCATAAATAAAAAAAAATTTCGTGCACCTTTAGATTGGTACATAGTTAATTAATGGTGCATTGGCCTTAGCGTTCTGCGAATACTAGTATTAATGATGTTTATGAAAACCACTTGATTAGATTAAATAAAAACTTGATAAACTAAAATAATTTCAACTTGACCTTTATCTGCGACAACCCTGACTTTGAAATGTTGACCTCAGTTAATAAAAATCATTTTCTCGAAAAGTAGGCCCAAGTAGAGCATGGTAATTTTGTGGGTGATAGAACTTAGTATAAAGAATATAATCGTCCTAGACAGAGGTTCTACTTCGGGCTATAAAAATTATAAAAAAATAAATTCATAATTTGGTAAAACTTATTTTGTGTTGATGTTAGTGCCATTTTAGAATAATTAAAAACTGGATAATATGCGCCTACAATTACTTTATATATCTGCAATACAACCAACACTCTACTATGTATAGTTTTTTTTGTAGGAATTTATTTTAGTATTTAGACCTCAAAATCACGAAAATTTTTAAGATTTTTTTAAAAATCAAGTTTACAAAATTGAACCTTGGGATATCTACTCGTGCATTTGTAATGAAAAGCTGATTAGAATTATTCAATAATATGAAGGTGACACTTTTTTTGGGTTAAAAACACACTGTGCGTCGTCGCCAGTTACGCCTAAAGCGTCACCTGTTTTAAAACCATTGATTTTTCGTCAGTAGTTATTTTTTAAATTAGTATAAGTTTCCGTTACAAATATCATAAATAAATAAATAAATAAAGTAATTCTGACCGATCGGTCGAGTAGTTAGAGACTCTAACTGCGGAGCTAAGGGTAGCAGGTTCGATTCCTGTCCGGGACAAATATTAGTTTGCATGAACATGCCTATTTGTTCCGTGCCTAGGTGTAAAAAATATCTATACATGTGTATATTATAAAGAATATGTGTATCAATTGTCTGGTACCTATAATACGAGCTTTGCTTACTTTGGGTCTTGATGGCGCTGTGAGGAATGTCCCAGATATTACTATTATTATAATAGATCTTTCAAAATGATCATTTTTTATTTATGTCAATAGTTATTGTTGACATATGCAAACCTAAACTAACCTAAAAAAGGTGTTGCCCCTTTTAACTTTTCAACTATGAGGTAGAAAATTATGGAAAAAATTAGTTAGGAACAACTAAAAACATGTTCAACGAACATTTTTGTTAGTTTTTGAAGGTAAATATTTGTTATTATTATTTGAATTTTAACCATGAACGTTCATTCCTATTACGGAACCCTTCACTGTTCGTAGTGTGACTATTTGGCCGGTTTTTATCTCAGTAATGTCATCAGCCCATTAAGCTTATGCAGGGGCTTAGGGGTGTCGTGATAGCCCAGAGCGCAACGAACCTGTCTCAAATTTATAAGGCCCCATAGGGCCATGGTTCGAATCCGGGCGTGTACCAATGAGTTTTTCTGACTTAAGTACACAATATCACTGACACCGTGCTTCGGAGGGCACGTTAAGCAGTCGGTCCCGGACGCTGTCAATAGATGGCGGTCGTTACAGTTCCGAACCCGCAGTGGAGCAGCGTGGTGGACTTAAGCTCCAAGCCCCCCTTCTCACCCTGGGGGAGACCTAAGCCCCTGCAGTGGGGTAAAAAATGGGCTGATGATGATGATGATGATGATGATGAGGGGCTTAGGCTTCCTCTCGGGGTGAGAGTACTTGGAGCATAATTCACCACGCTGCTTCAGTGCGAGTTGGTGGATTTTAATGACTGTCATCTGGTGACCACAACCAGAACTGACGGCTTAACATGCTCTCTGAGACACCGAGTCAGTGATAGTTATGTACTTAAGTCAGAAAAACTCATTGGTAGGTTCGCAACACAGACAAGTCAACCTTATAGACCACGCTTTGACAGGGAGTAGCATTCGCCAAGGCTATGTAGTGACACTACATAACTACGTCACTAGTGAGCCGTCAGTTGGAAGCAGGTAGGAAGCCATTAAATTGTCAATTTTGAACGAGCCAATGAAAACTAGCCGACTTCTCCCCGCACCCCGCCACTTTTTGGCGATTTCGTTTTCATACTGACGTTTATTAAAGCGTGGTCTATAGGTTGACTGGTCTGTGGTTTGCAAGCAGGCTCGCCACCACTTGGCTATCACGACACAAACGAATCACAACATGCCTCTATACTAGATGGCCTCATTGTATTACATTGTCGATCCTCGCTCAGTATAGGTGTTCGTCGGCAATTAACCGATAGATTAGTCCTGTCTAATTTGGATTACGGTGACGTAGTGTATGGCCCATGCATCACTAAAAAGTTGCAGGGCTACATTCAGCATGCGCAGAATGTTTGTGTTAGGTTCATATATAATATACCTAAGCGTTCCCATATATCGCCTTTTCTTAATAAATACCTACCACATAGTAAACATGAATAATAGACGCTTCGTAAAGTTAGCCTGCGTCATGTTCAATCTAAAATTGAATGCTATACCACGCTACCTCTATAAAAAATTTGATTGGACAAGACACGATTCTGATATCGTTATGAGTCTTAAAACACGGCTTTTCGCGCTGCCTCTGCCCTATGTTTCGGTTCGCTGCTTCCAAATGTGGAATGATATTCCGCCTCCAATTAAAACTCTCACAACATTGACATCTTTTAAAAACAAATCCAAACAAACTATGGATGAAAAATAAACAACTAAAGGAACATCCTTGGAAGGAGCGTGAGTAGGGAAAATATTGTATGCCCATCATTTTATTGCACCTATTCTTATTGTTTTAATTTCTCTCATGTTATAGGTTATTGCTTCTTATGTCTTGTTACTTATTATGTAATGTTTATGCCTGATTACTTATTTTTTTTGTGTAATGTACTGCTTTAATGCGCGTGCGTCAAGCTGTTGCTGAAAAACAGCGCCCACACCATTTGTGTGTGGGTAAATGCTGAGCTCCAGATTTTTTGCACATAAACTGCGTTGTTGTATCAATTACCTTTTATTTTATATGTGTAATAATTATTTTTTTAAAATTTAAGGATGCACATATGTTTTGTAGGAAATAAATATCTTATAATAATAATAATAATATTATCATTATTATTATTACTATACGTCCAACGTAAAGCGCTTAGTCACACGCGGCTGTGGCGCCATCGCGACAATTCGATAAAACTTCGTCGTTATTTTCTGCCCGGCTCCCATGAGTGTGAGCCTGTGAACATAGTGTGAATGGCAGGTAAACTGGAAAGTTAAAAGCAGATGTCGCTTGTGGCTCCTGCTATCATATCAGCTGGTAAACTCAGTGTTTTCACGCATACAATAAGTTAATAATAAAAATATTACAATGACCCAATATCGTAGTATGTCTGCCAAAGCTAGTAATAAATTGTCGGCGTCATGATGAACCCTTTTCTATGAAGAATAATAATAGTACCTGAGACACCCCACACAGCGCCATCTAGTCACAAAGTAAGCAAATATTATGCTTGTGTTATAGGTACTAGACAACTGATATACATATTTAAATATTCTTTATAATATATACATATAGAATAGATATTTTACACCCAGGCTCAGAACAAATTGACACGTTTGTTCACGCAAATATTTGTCCTGGGTGAGAACCGAACCCGCGATCCTATGTTCCGCAGTTAGGTGGTTAGGGTCTTTAACTACTCGGCCAATCGGTCAGTTCGGTCAGCCAATTTTAATTCTATGAATCGGCCATAATAAACAATAATGAGAACACTACTATACTTAACTATTACTGACTAATCATTTTGTTTATAAATACACAGTGTCTTCAAATTATAAATACGTTTAAAATTATTAATATGCGTAAGTGGTCCCAAGACGCGACCCGCCCAGCCACGCACTGAAGCTTTCTCTCCCCTCAAACATACACCTGTGCCCGATTCTATTCGAATATAACAATAACTTACAGAGTTGCTACAGATCTCGTTAAACTTTATGGTGGAACGTTGGCGGATCTGAATACAACGCTATAAGCGGGCTTACGCAACTGGTTATTGCGACGCAACTTGACATAAATGTAACTTCCCAGTATCGAAAACGTCAAATGCAACTTTGCGGGGGTAAAAGCCGGCGCGCCGATTAAAATCCATGCCCGATTAAAAAAGAATAAACATTTTATTATGTAAACTTGTAGGCCATCTTTTTTGTATATCTATTTTGTTTGAAATAGGTACCTACTTGACTTTTGAATGACCGATTAGCCGCGCGCGCGGCAATGAGTCGCGGGCAAAGTCGCGTGTTCGATTTCAGCTCGGGACAAATATTTGGGTGCATGAACATGTCTATTTGTTCCGTGTCTGGGTGTAAAATATCTATATATGTATATATTATTAAAAATATTTAAGTATTCATATCAGTTGTCTGGTACCCATAATACAGGCTTTGCTTAGTTTGGGACTAGATGGCGCTGTGGGAGATGTCCCAAGTATTATTATTCTTAAAATTCACCAATGCGCACTGGAGTAGCGTGGTGGATTAAGCTCCAAACCCCCTCATCCCGAGGGGAGGTCTAAGCCCCTTCAGTAGGGCATTAATGAGCTGATGGTATGGTAATAAAGTACAAAAAAATCTTGAAAAAATTTTGCAGTCAATAAATAGACCAGACATGCTCCGGTTTTACATAACAAGTAATTGTAGTTCGAGTGTCTTTTAAAAGTATTATCTCATTCACAACAACGATACGGTCGTTGAAAAAATTTAAATTCCAAGGTTCCAAGATTACTGTCATCATGTTATACTATGTTGCCACCATAATGCAGCTAATTATGTTCTGGGAGCCAAGGTTCCTTTGGTGTTGGTGAGACTTAAATTTGTTTCGATTTTTTCACTCAAATTTATTCCCAAACATGCGTAATCTAATCGTTTTTTATAATTCTTTTTTTTCTTGGGAATATGTTAAAATTAAATAATTTGTTAATAAAAAATTCGGTGCATATCCTAGAAATTATCTGTTTGTAGCCATAGATATACATACCATCATTCTGTAGAGATCGGTTGTCACCTTATAAAGGTGTGAGCCAAATTTCATTCAAACAAAAATAAAGAACGCCTATGAAAAAGAGTGTGTTAGGATTATGAAGTTATGTGACAATTTGAAAAATTTGCGGACCATGTGATATCACGATGAAATAACTAATGTTTGATGGACGTACCTACATACTTACTAATCAAATGTACATAAATTAAGGCGGAAGACTGACTGCCTGTTAGTACGGCTATTGAATAATAGATGGCGCCACTTTAGAATTATACACAAATTTTGTTTATGGTAAGTTTGGGGGGGGGGTACCTTATTGGTGCACGTTGCCTGTCTAGTACGACTATTTGATAATAGATGGAGCCACCATACAAAGAAATGACTTTTCATTTTTTCATGCTCACTTTCCAATATTTCAGTTGATAAAACATTACATGCGACTATAAAATATATTTGTCTTTAATGTTTTGAACTAATATTATTGATTATTTCAACAGTTTCGAAGCATTTGTACAATAACCTAAAATTTGTGGAAAATAAAGTTTTTTGATAAACGCTTCGAAACTATTCAAAAACCATAATAGAAGTCAATCGAAATAACCTTATTTTCCACAAATTTTACGTTATTGTACAAACGCTTCGAAACTGTTTAAACAATTAATGATGCCAGTTAAAAACATGAAAGAGAAATATTTTTCGTAGTCGCATGTTATATTTATCAACGGAAACTTAGAATTGTGATCATGAAAAATATATTTCTTTGTATGGTGGCTCCATCTATTATTGAATAGCCGTACTAACAGGCAGTGTCCCACTTTTTAATGCAGTATAATTTTTATTTTCAATGACCTTATGTACATAATATTTAGCCCCGTTTAGTCCAAACAAAATACAAAAGTACTTTTGTATATTTATGAAATTGGAGTTGCTATTAATTTTACTGCATCTACGGAACCTCAATCATATCTGTATATTCACTAACGACACTTATTTTCTATAATACCTATTTAAAGACCGACTTCCACGCAACAATGTATTGTGTGTATTATATAAAGTTTTACGTAATTAACTTGCCGTCCAGTTCGCAATATGTCGTTCAGAGACAAAGTTGTTTTAGTGACCGGAGGAAGCGCTGGCATAGGAATGGCAATCGCTTTACATTTTGCCAATGAATCGGCGAAAGTGATAATAGTCGGTCGAAACGAAGACGCTCTGAAAACTGTTACTGCACTGTGCACCGAAAAAAGCGGACACAAGGCTCTATACATTAAAGCCGATGTAAGCAAAGACAACGACAATGAAAAAATAGTCGAAATAACTAAAAATAGCTATGGAAAGTTAGACGTTTTAGTTAACAACGCGGGAGTTTTCATTTCCGATAATATTTTCACAGCCACAACCGAAAGTTTTGACGCCCACATCAATACTAATTTGAGATCTGTTTTCAACTTGACTAGATTATTCACTCCTTTGTTGATCGAGAGTAAAGGAAATGTGATTAACATTTCCGGAGTGGAAGCAGTCAAATATTGGGAAGGTTTATTAACCGACAGTTTATCGAAAGTTGCCATACAACATTTCACGAAATACGTGGCTTATGAGTTAGCTTCGAAGAAAGTCAGGGCTAATTCTATAGCCCTGGGGTATGTGGTTGGAACGAAAATCATAGAAAGAGCCGGTATTGATCCAGAGGAATTTGGAAGGGACTTCAAGAAATCCGTACCTCTAGGAGAATTTATAAAGCCAGAAGAAGTAGCCGAAACTGTCGCTTTCATTGCGAGCGATAAAGCTAAACATATTACTGGACAAAATATCATAGTAGACGGTGGTTACAGTGTTTATTAACTTTGTTGTTTATAATTTGTTGTATTAAAAGAAGAAACATCATCTTCGTATTGTTTGCTTGTTTTATTTACCTTTTAAGGGTCCCGTTTTTTTACAATTCGGGTACAAAGGGTAAAAAAACGGGACCCTATTACTAAGACTCCGTTGTCTGTCTGTCTGACTTCCATACAACGAACGTGATTTTTTGCTCGTTTTTGCTCTATATTGATAACGGCAACAGGTAGACGCTTGAAATACTCACAGAATATTTAGTTATATATTCACTTTTAAAATAAATAATAAAATTGAAATAAAACAAATATTAAAGGGAGGCTCCCATACAACAAACGTGATTTTTTTTAATTGTATGGCGGTATGGAACCCTTTCTGTGCGAGTCCGACTCGCACTTAGCCGGTTTTATTTTATAATAGTTTTCTGCCCGCGGCTCTGTTCGCGTGGACTACACAGTTGTGCTGGTCCCAGCACAACTGTGTAGTCCACGCGAACAGAGGTCCCCCTTTTCCGGAATAAAAGCAGGTTTCACTCTTCAGCTTATAAAATATATCTATGCAAAAAATTATATCGGTCTTGGTACAACTGTGTAGTCCAAGCGAGCGGAGCCGCAGACAGAAAGCTGGTTCGAAAATAAAATATAACCTATGTTACTCAAAGATAATGTAGCATTCTAATGGTGTAATTTTTTTTTAAATCGGTGCAGTAGTTTGTTCATTACAAGCATAGAAAAATACAAAAATTTGCTCTTAATATTAGTGCAGATTAATGCATGCCTTTTGGCTTACAGGTTGAGTTTCGAAGGACGAAACGAATTAAAATGACGAGCTATCCAGAAGCATTTTGATTGATTTGTAATTCAGCCAAGATAGGTTGAATTAAAAAGTATTTTGACTGTTTTTGTCAATCAACAGTAGAGGTACTGTTGATCGGAAAAAAATCTGACTGTAATATATACAAGATGTTCTGCTGAACGTAATCCAAATTTGAAGAGCGCGTACAGCTTAACGAACTAAATAAAAAGTTTGAAGTAAACAGGTGGCGCAAACAAGCGGTTACCGAGATAAAATTTTACATTTCACAACACATTCAATCTAAATGCTTAGTCACCAAACTGTAAGGTTAGAATATCTAATACTATTCCGAGACAGTTGATCTACCGCTAACCACCAATTTGACAATGGATAAATACCAAAAAATTCCACTAACATTTCAATTCAATGAATATTTAGCTATTGACTATATCAGCTCTTTCACGAGTAGTGTTTCTCAAATTTTACGATCAGCGTGGCAATCTTGGCCATGTCGTGACAGCCCGAGCGCAGGTAACCTGTTTCAGATTTACAAGGCCATGTGACCGTGGTTCGAATCCGGGCGCGTAACAATGAGTTTTTCTGACTTAAGTACATAACCATCACTCCGTGCCTCCGTGACTCCGTGCCGAGGCACGGAGTCAGTGACAGTTAATGTACTGAAGTCAGAAAAACTGATTGATACACGCCCGGATTCGAACCACGGGCACATGGCCTTATAGATTTGAAACAGGTTCGCTGCGGCTCGGGCTATCACGACACAACAAATACTTATATAACGGAATATATAATTCAAGACAACCAATTATTTTTTAATCTCTTGTTTGCAGACGATAAAGAACGAGTCCAATAAAAAATTAAATTAGTACATTGTAACAAACTTCTGAAGAGGTCATTTTCATGATTGTAATAACTTTATAAAATCGTTAAATTTTGGGTTCCTTATCCAGAGGAAAAAACGGAGCCCTGTTGATGTCACTCCGCTATCTAACCATTCGTCCGTCTGGTTGGTATGTCACGGGTATCTAGTTCGTATACAAAATAATAATAGTAATACAATAATAATATCTGGGACATCCACACAGCGCCATCTAGCCCCAAAGTAAGTAAGTGTTATGCTTGTATTACAAATTAATATTATAATTTTCTCGGAAACTATTGGCAATATATAGATGAACTTTGGAAGGCAGGTGTAATCTATGAACCGCTACACAACGACGTAGTGAAATTAAGAAATTTTTTTTGGATAGGTCGCCATACATGTAACTGAAGTATGAAAAAAAATTATTCATCGTATTCGACCTATCGACAAATGATAGGTCTTAAAAAAAGATATCAAGGTTTCTAACAATTTTTTTTATTTAAGTCAACAGTTGTTGACATGTGCACTCCTGCATGAAGTCCTAATTTTTGTTAGAGTTATGTGTCCCCCCCACCCTCTCCCTATCAGCTAAACCGTTGTTTATGGACATGTAGAAAAAATGTATGACAGGAATCTATCACAGCTAACTAGACTGTATTGTTGAACGAGTAATAGAGTAACTTATAAAATGTACTTTTATAAGTAAAAATTTTGCGAAAATCTGTTTAGCCGTTTTGCAGATAGATACACGTACAGACAGGCAGATGGACAAAAAGTAACGTATGTTAGTTTTACCGCCTTCTTTTTATACTTGTGATGTTTCATTAAAATCGGTTTAGACAGATGGACGTACAGACAGACATACAAAAAGTCATGTATGTCACTTTTGACTACATCCTTTCCATATGTGTAAATTTTCATCGAAATCGGATAAGCGGTTTTGGAGATTTGCTCGACTAGACAGAGAGTTCGATTTTATATATAGCCTATAACCCTCCGCTAGATTTAGGCCATCAAAGTCAAAAAGAATTTTTCAAATCCGACTGGTAGTTTCAGAGATTAGCGCGTTCAAACAAACAAACTCTTCAGCTTTATAATAAGTATTTCTATTTCTATTACATAGATTGATAGATTATAAGATAATAATGCTGAAAGCCGTATCATATCTATTGCGTGGTTTGGAAGTAAAAAGTTAACGAACAGAGGCAGACAGCGAATTTATTTTCGCCCACTATAGTTTTAATATTTCGATAACTGCTAAGATATTAATTTAAATTGTATGATGTGAAAGGCAATTATAATATGCATGAAATGCTAAAGACAACTAACGTATTTAATTTGATAAGGATTAATATCATGTTTAAAAAACATCTTCGCAAATAGTGCATTATGTTAGAACAAATTTGATTGCCATAAAAAAGGCTATAGTAAGTCAACCTTAAAAGATACACATATGCTGTTGCGGATTTTTGGTTAGAACTTTTAAAGGGAAACAATTCCGTAGTACATGATTTTTGCTTAACATCAACCGTTTACGCAGCGCGCGCGACGGAAGCTCTAAAAAGGAATAATTTTCCCCGTTTTTGCAACATTTCTCATTGGTGCTCCGCTCCTATTGGTCGTAGCGTGATATAGTAATAGCCTATAGCCTTCCACGATAAATGGACTATCCAACACAAAAACATTTTTTCAATTCGAAACAGTAGGTCCTGAGATTTGCGCGTTTAAACAAACAAACAAACTCTTCAGCTTCATAATATTAGTATAGATATCGATACTGGTACCGGGTCTTGGTTGTTATATGTATGTGGTGTCCTCGCTACGTACCCAAAATACAAGCTAATGCTTAGTTTGGGGCCTAGACGTTGTACACGTTATTATTATTATTATTATATTATACTTTAGTACCTATATTACCGACCGATTAGCCGGGTTCTATTCCCACCCGGGGTAAATATTTGTGTGCATAAACATGTTTTTAGCAAACGAACGATCTCGCCGCTAACGGACGAACGAATGATCGCGTTGGTCCAAACCAATACCCAAATTGAAATTTTAGGGCCAGCGCGCGGGGGACATTTAAGTCGCATCATTGGCCCGGTCCTTATATACCTATATAGTTTTTATATTTTTTAATTATTTTGGATATCGTTGTTGTATTTAAAATGCAAGACATTTAATGTACTCGTAATTGATGTACTTGTAAGTTATTAATTGTAATTTATACTAATATTATAAAGAGGAAAGATTTTTTGTTTCTTGCGGATAAACTAAAAAAAACTCAAAAACTACTTAACACATTTTGAAAATTCTTTCACCTATAGAAAGCTACATTATTAGCGAGTAACATTGGCTAAATTTTATTTTCTCTTTCCGCCCGCGGCTCTGCTCGCGTGGACTACACAGTTGTACCGGGATCGCTAAAATTTTTTGCATTAATATAGTTCGTAAACTGAACAATGACATATCCATTATTCATAATCCACTTATTATCCCGGAAAAAGGGATCCCGGTACAACTATGTACCTAGTCCACGAGCGTAGCTGCGGGCGGAAAGCTAGTATTTTATAAATTTTAAATTTTAAATCTTCTCAATAGTGTTTTTATTCGGTATGCCTATGTCCCTCAATACTCCATCGAAATTTAATGACTGCGCCCTGCTGTTGAAGATTACCGTCACGGCTATAAATGAAAAATAAACAAACTGTTATTATAAATTAGAAGCAATAACAACATTATTACAATTCCTTTTAATACTTTTAATAACACCGATAGTTAAAAATTATTAACAATAAACAAAAATTAATAGATAGTGAATCCACCGTCTAAAATAATATTTTGTCCTGTAATATTTTTTGCTTTATCACTAGCAACATAAGCTACAACGTCAGCAACTTCATCTGGCTTAATAGGTTCTCCCAGAGGTGTTAATTTCTTGTAAACATTTTCAAAATCCTCAGGATCAAAACCAACTCTTTTTATTATTTTTGTATCGGCGACATAACCTAATATAACATTATTGAGCCTAACTTTTTTTGGAGCAAGCTCATAAGCTACATATTTCGTGAAATGCTGTACAGCCACTTTCGATAAACTCTCTGTTAACATGTTATCATTATATTTAACCGCTTCGACACCAGATATATTAACGACATTTCCTTTACTTTCAATCAAAAAAGGGACAACAAGTCTTGTCAAATTGAACACACATCTTAAGTTCGTATTTACATGAGCGTCAAAATTCTCGAGCGTCGCCGTGAAAATGGTGTCAGGAAAATAAACTCCAGCATTATTGATCAAAATGTCTAATTTTCCATCTCTTTCCTTAATAGTTTTTACTATTCTTTCAATGTCGCTATCTTTACTCACATCAGCTTTTATGTATAGAGCTTCATGTCCACTGTGCTTCGTGCAGAGCGCAGTAACTTCTTCCAATGCCTCCTCATTTCGTCCGACTATGATGAGTTTTGCCGATTCTTTTGAAAAGTGCAAGGCAATAGCTTTTCCTATGCCGGCGCTTCCTCCAGTCACTAGCACAATTTTTCCGTTGAAAGCCATATTTTCAAGTATACGGTGATAAATTAAGTGAGTCTTTATATACTGTACTCAAATTCGTCATAAAGTTTATCGTGCATGAATTGTTTGACGTGTGGGCTAGTTACTGTTAGATAAGAGTAATAATAACTGTGAATTATATTTGCGGTACGTACAACACGTATTATGCTAAAACCGCTGTTTGTATTCATTTTTCACATTTTTCACAACACATCATCATCAGCCCGTGTCTCTCCACTGCAGGATATAGGCTTCTCCCAAGACTCGCCACCACACACGGTCCTCCGCCTTTCGCATCCAACTACCCCCGGTATGGTGCTTCTGGTCATCTGTCCACATGGCCGGGGAGCGTCCAACGCTTCGCTTTCCGGTACGTGGCCTCCATTCGAGAACTCGTCTACCCCATCGGTTACCAGTTCTACGGCAAATAAGACCGGCCCATTGCCACTTCAGCTTACTGATCGCTTCGGCTATGTCGACAACTTTGGTTCTTTGACGGATTTCAGTGTTTCTGATTTTATCCATCAAAGAAACATCGGTGCCGAAACATGAACTCTCACGGCAGGACTGACCCACAAATTTAAAGTCGCTCAGCGTGCTATGGAGCGGGCTTTCACAACACGTGAAAATGAAATTAGTTTCATGTTGAACATGTTGTGAAAAATAGAAGAAATTTCGAAAAAAATCCCGTGCATTTAAGTTTTTTTTTTCTTATGGTGTAAGTATTATAATATTAAAAAAAATAAAAACATATAAACCTAGTTTTTGTTGATCCAAATACCATATAATTGTTTTTGTCAATCGGTTAAGATTTAATGGGGTGCAAGCAACCGCTAATGCCACTACACAATCCTCTTAAGCATCGGGAAGAGTGCGAGGTGGACTTTTTTGTTAGTGTTAACTTAAGTTTCTAGTTATTTAATTGATATTAATCAATTCTTATAGATAATTAATTTTAGTTTTTAATCAGGTTTTAATTCAGAGCTATTTCAAAGTTTTATAGGTAAATTTTATTAGTTTTTTGTTCTTTGCATTTTTACTTTTATGTGTATTGAATGTGTCTTAAAATATTTTTTTCTTTTCTTTTTTCTCTTATTTCATTTTATAACACATGTTCAGTGACACGTAATCCAAAGTATAAAAACAGAAATTGATCACCAGGTAGGTACAGAAGCGAAATGATCTCCAGGGTCGTGATACAAAAATGTAAGTACTCATTTGTGTCGGAATAAATTAAAAAGAAACTGTACAAAATAACAATTAATATTAATATTGCCCGCCTTACTTATACTCGTACTATCTGCGAACACATCATTTCGAAGTGTTCACAAAATTCATTAAGAGCTACAAGCAATTTGTAACTTAACCCTCGCACGAGAACTTTAAATTAACA
Organism: Luffia ferchaultella; assembly: GCA_949709985.1. NCBI lineage: Eukaryota > Metazoa > Arthropoda > Insecta > Lepidoptera > Psychidae > Luffia > Luffia ferchaultella. Next base: position 4,211,633 of record OX453264.1, on the reverse strand, counting down.
AAACTTCTCTACACCCGACGAAATAAATACGCTAACAACAATTATTATTCAAATTATTTATAATTGACGGGTCCTAAATTAAAATAATTAACAAGTTTTATAAACATGGATTTGTTCATCCTAAAATTGAACTACAACGTTGTCACTCACATATTACCCCACTAACTTTTCATCAATCATTATTAGTCAATTGTCTCTGTCAATTAAATGGCTAGTGATGTTCAATCTGAGTGTCGTGATAACCCAGAGCACAACGAACCTGTCTTAAATTTATAAGGCCCGACAGGGCCATGGTTCGAATCCGGGCGTGTACCAATGAGTTTTTCTGACTTAAGTACACAATATCACTGACACCGTGCTTCGGAGGGCACGTTAAGCAGTTGGCCCCGGACGCTGTCAATAGATGGCGGTCGTTACAGTTCCCAACCCGCAGTAGAGCAGCGTGGTGGACTTAAGTTGCAAGCCCCCCTCCTCACCCTGGGGGAGGCCTAAGCCCCTGCAGTGGGGTAAAAATGAGCTGATGATGATGATGTTCAATCTGACCCAATTAGGTTAATGTGTAAACACGATTTTTCACTAAGTAAACCGCAATTTCACGGGGGTGAGAACAGGCGCGCGAGGATTTCGCGGGGTTGTATACCGCCGCGCGGGGAAACTCGCCATCTTACACTAGGTAGCTATGAGTGGTTAAACGGTAAACGCAGAAGAAGGCTTCTAGTCAATTCGTACTTTCATGGTTCAAATACAAGCAACAATAATTTTATACGAAAAATGAAACACCCTACTGCATAAAAAATAAGCTTTTTAAATAGAATGGGAAAACAAAACACCGTCATATAAAGGTGACTAGATTTTTATATAACTTGTTGCAAACGGGGATACATCAATTAAAATAAATATGTTTTATAGTGGTCATTAACTGAAAATCTGTAATATTTTAATTTTTACAGCATAATATTTATTTATATTTTATGATTTTTGACTGCAAACTTTAACATTATATCATTGTGTTGTATTTGCATTCAATATAGAGCTTCTTTTTAATTTTTCAGTTACTTATTTTCATCAGCTTTTTTTTAAATTTTTTTTTAATTAAAAAACTAATCTATAGTATTTTAAATTGACACGTTTATCCCACTGAACAACGGTGTACGACAAAATACTTTTTTACTGAAATCATATATGTTTGTGTATCCAGTCGAATAAAAGTTATGTGGTAATATACAGGTTGCAATTTTAACAACCATCCAAAAAAATTCTAGATGTTTGGTATAACAATAGACCTCATTACGTAAATAATAAATATAAGTTACATTTTCATAATAAATTATTTTATGTACAGTGTTATTTTATAATGTTCAGTTGCCTTCTTTGTACTGACGCATCCGTGACCTTGAGACCGAAACGGGGCGGAGCGTACAACGGCCGTGAATGGTGACCAGAGTTATTGGTTTCTTCGGGAAAAGTTGTGTAGTCATATCTCAATATTTTTATATTGAACAATATTAAAAGGAAACAAGACGGCCTTCGGTTTTCACCAAAGGTCATTATAATATATATCATTATAATCATTATAATAACACGACCGCTTAGCCTAGTGGGTAGCGACCCTGCCTACGAAGCTGGAGGTCCCGGGTTCGAATCCCAGGTCGGGTCAGTATTTATATGATGAATATTGATATTGGTACCGGGTCTTGGTTGTTATATGTGTGTAGTGTCTTCGCAAAAATATTTATATATGTATATATTATAAAGAATATTTAAGTATGTATATCAGTTATCTAGTAACCCATAACACAAGCATAATACTTGCTAACTTTGGGACTAGATGACGGCGTGTGGGAAGTCCCATGTATTATTATGTATTATTATTATTATAATAAAATTTGGATGGATGTTAAAATTTCAACTTGTATATAGGCGACCGTCGTCGGTCGTAGTGTGCGCGACTGACGACGAGTGTGAGAAGGAAGGAAGTTATTGAATTAATTTTCATAAATTACGCTCTGTTTACATAAATACGTATAACTTTTCTCATTTCAGTTTTTTTTGTGTCCGTCAACGTGATAAATTACATTTTTGAAATTGACTAAGAATAAAAAAAATCGATTCTCAATAGGCATTGACAAAAATTTTAACTTTATATTGAATACTTTTTTTATAAAAATATGTACAATCTAGATTATTTAAGTATTTTTTAAATTTTATATACTTATATATTTTCAAGAAATAAACGATTGTGAAAAATTAATAGCTGATGACATCACTTCTACTAAATTAAAGCTACCATGTTCTACATATTGCACTTGTTTGTATAACCGTCTACCGCTGCATGTAGTGTTTCACGTTTCCTTTTCACAAATCTATAATTACGCGTTCAAAAATTTCTTATTATTCTATTGAATAAGAAAACCAGGTTGCTTTGAAAATTTTGACAATATAATTTGGATTTTGAATTAATTTTAATTTAATTAATTATTTAATTTAATTAATTTGGGCTTGTTGCTTGACCCGGCCTCCTTACGCATCGCCGTCTCTTTGAGATTAGGTCTCAATATTTACCGATCTCACCGTTGCGTCTGTGAAGAAAATGCAGATACTTATGGTCTCCATGGGCTCTCCTGCATAAAAAATGCTGGTCGCTTTTCCAGGCATTATCGTCTCAACAACATTGTAAAAGACGCTCTATCTTCTGCACAGATACCTTCCTGTCTTGAGCCTCAAGGTATCTTTCGGGGTGACGGCAAGAGACCCGATGGTGTCACTATGGTTCCATACAAAAATGGTAAAGCTCTTGTTTGGGATGTAACTTGCATAGATACTTTATGTCAAAGTTATATAAAAAATACATAAAAAAAAACCGGAGCAGCTGCTGAGACAGCAGCTCGTAGGAAAACAGCCAAGCACATGGAACTTTTAAATCGCTACCATTTCATCCCTTTTGCTGTCGAGACGATGGGTCCCTGGTCCAAGAATACCAAATCACTTTTCCACGATTTGGGTGTCGCGCTGTGTCTGTTGACAGGGGATCCTATGTGCAAGGAATACTTTGTTCAGAGGATCAGTGTCGCAATATAGCGCGGCAACGCGGCAAGCATCCTTGGTATCCTTGGAACCCATCGTCTCTTTAAAATTTTGTCATTTATCATAATTTACATAGCATTTTTTAATTTGTAAATACTTTTAGTTTTTAATTAGTTTTTATTTTATAGATCTTAATTATCCATACAATGTTTAATGTATAAGAAAACCTAAAATTTTTTGAACCATTTTGCAAAATTTTGAACAACAATCTCCTATGTTATAGAGTCGATGGACGCGAAGCAGAAGCCGGGAGAGGTATTTTGGCGCGTTTTCCGTTGCACCCGGTCATGACAGCAGCGGGAACGAGTATGCAGCGGACCAGAGCTCCGAACACAGCACTCCGGCCAACTCCCCTAGACACTATATCAAAGGAGGTGAGACTGTTATTTAAGCTATAATAATAAAGCCTGGGATATATCACACAGCGCCATTCAGTCCCGAAGTAAGCATTGCCGTGAAGAAAATATTGTGCTTGTGTTATAGGTACTAGAGAACTGATATGCATACTTACATATCGATTGACCGATTGGCCAAGTCACTACCTTCTATAGTTACAAGCCGTGCTATTGAAATTTGGCAACGTTGCGTTTAGTCCGAGCCTTGGTATCAGTCAGGCTATTAGTTGGCGTTTTCCTCCATTTAATGTAAACAGAGATATTCATTGAAAATAATAAGGTAGTGTTTAAAAATTACTTGTTGCATCGTGTTTATTCATAATTAGTAAGGTACTTGTGTTGATATTTTCACCATAATCGTTTTTCGTTTCACGTCACAATCTTGACACGTTTGGGTGGAATTTACAATAAATTTTTATCATTTTTCGAGTAGGTTCGAAAATATGGAGTCTGAAAGATCTCGGGGAACTATACTTATATCTGTTATGGTCACTTTAACCGCATGCTAGTCACCAGCAGGGCCAGCGAGATTGATTACGTAGAACCCAGGGAGAGGAAGAAACTGCAAGGGGACGATACATCCCCGTAAAACATTATAAAATAAAACTAGCTTGTAAGATATAGGTAGCCTGTGATAAATGCACAAAACCATGATAACACTAACCGAACTGAGATATAATAAAGATTAATTGTATTCTATTTTATTCTATTCTTATATTATAAGTGCTTGTATAATATAATATTATTCTTATTTCTATTTTCTACTAAATACTATATATAATTAATATACAACTTGATTCTAACAAGTTCACACAGGCTTCCCTTCCAGTTCGTCTCGGTGGTCTGGGAGTGAGAAAAACTTTAGATTTAGCAATCCCTGCATATATTAGTTCCTTGAGTGTCACTAAACCTTTATGCAACGCTTTACTTTCAAGAACTTCTCTCTCTATTTCTCATTTCCATAGAGAACTAGAGGGTTTAACTCTCTGGAAATCCGCTTCTTCAGCTGATTATCCTCTTTCTCTATGTATTCAAAAGGCCTGGGACCACCCCATAGTGAAAAATATCTTTAACACACTTCCAAGATCATCAATCACTGATGAAACGCGTCTCCTGGCTTCATGTGAAAGTAAGTCCGGTGCCTGGCTGCGAGCTATTCCCTCTCCTAATTTGGGCTCGTTGCTTGACCCTGCCTCCTTACGCATCGCCGTCTCTTTGAGATTAGGTCTCAATATTTACCGATCTCACCGTTGTGCCTGTGGGGAAAATGCAGATACTTATGGTCTCCATGGGCTCTCCTGCATAAAAAATGCTGGTCGCTTTTCCAGGCATTATCGTCTCAACAACATTGTAGAAGACGCTCTATCCTCTGCACAGATACCTTTCTGCCTTGAGCCTCAAGGTATCTTTCGGGGTGACGGCAAGAGACCCGATGGTGTCACTATGGTTCCATACAAAAGTGATAAAGCTCTTGTTTGGGATGTAACTTGCGTGGATACTTTATGTCAAAGTTATATAAAAAATACATCTAAAAAAACTGGAGCAGCTGCTGAGACAGCAGCTCGCAGGAAAACAGCCAAGCACATGGAACTTTTAAATCGCTACCATTTCATCCCTTTTGCTGTCGAGACGATGGGTCCCTAGTCCAAGGATACCAAATCACTTGTCCACGATTTGGGTGTCGCGCTGTGGGGATCCTTTGAGCAAGGAATACTTTGTTCAGAGGATCAGTGTCGCAATACAGCGCGGCAACGCGGCAAGCATCCTTGGTACCCTAAACCCATCGTCTCTTTAAAATTTTGTCAATTATCATAATTTACATAGTATTTTTTAATTTGTAAATACCTGTATGAGTTATTTTGTTTAAAGTTAGATTTTATTTTTTTAATATATTTGATAAGTTCTTGATTTGTTAATAGTAGAAATTTAGTTTTTGTTTGTACTCGTAAATAGTTGTCGTAATATATATCGTAAACATATATAAAAAGTACTGATAAAAAGCCAACATTATTTCTTATCTATAAAAAAATATATACTCTTTGTATACCTCATTGGTTTTATGAGGTTTTCCAACCCTACAGTAACGTACAATTAACCCCCCAAATTGCGTCGTAAAAGCTTGTACGGACAGTAAAATAGGTCAATTTCAAAGAAACTGTTTTTACGGCTACGAACCCAAGGGCTGAAAACGGGACCCTATTACTGAGCCTACAATGTCTATTCATAGTGTCTGTCACGTATGATGTCACGCGCATGCCGAGTTTCAGTTCGCGAAGTCCACACGCGCGCCGGTTTTCACCCCCGCGAAATTGCGTTTGACATTTTCAATACTGTGAAGTAACGTTTATGCCCCTATTAAAACCAAGCGCAGCTGTCAAATTTATTTGGTCTATGGTCACGCACTTGACCAATTATTCGGTTTTCTTGACATACTAGCTTCCACCCGCCGCGGAAAAAATTCTAGAAAAAATATCTATGCTTCTTCAGTTCTTTTACTAAATCTGTCGGTAATCTAAAACTTGATTTATTTTACTGTATTACTCGAATTAATTTTCATACCATACTTATCAAAAGATCACGCTGCTCCAGTGCGGGTTGGTGGATTGTAACGACCGCCATCTATTGACAGCAACCGGAACAGACGGCTTAACATATTCTCCGAAGCACGCGGGGTCAGTGATAGTTATGTCAAGAAAAACTCATTGGTATTCGCCTGAATTCGAAACACGCTCGCGCGGCCTTCTAAATTTGAAACAGTTTCGCTGCACTCGGGCTATCACACGACTATCACGAACACTGTGATTGATTTCACTTGGTGACCGTGAGTGACCAAATCTGTGATCAGGGCAAAATTGTTATTTTCTCCCTTATTTCAACAAAATGATCCCAAATTGCATAGCAATATCAAGAAATCCGAGATATAAATTTTGTTTTTTCATTTCATCAACCAGAAAATTTACTGTTTTTACTATTGCCTATTGTAGATGAATTGAATGAACTGACTGACCGATAGGCCAAGTGGTTAGGGACTCTAGGGGGTTCGATTCACGCCCGGTACAAATATTTGTTTTTAACATGTCTATATGTTTCGTGTCTGGCTGTAAAATATATATCATAAAGTATATTTAAGTATATGTATATCAGTTTTCTGGCGCCCATAATACAAGCTTTGCTTAGTTTGGGACTAGATGGCGCCGTGTGGAATGTCCCAGGTATTATTATTATATTATTATTAAATGAATGAAGTTGTACTCGCACGTATTCTAATTTTATTTGTGGTTTACGTAACCCTAAAATTATATAATAATAATAATAATACATGGGACTTCCCACACAGCGTCATCTAGTCCCAAAGTAAGCAAGTATTATGCTTGTTTTATGGGTTACTAGACAACTGATATACATACTTAAATATTCTTTATAATATATACATATATAAATATTTTTGCAAAGACGCCACACACATATAACAACCAAGACCCGGTACCAGTATCAATATTCATCATATTAATACTGACCCGACCTGGGATTCGAACCCGGGACCTTTAGCTTCGTAGGCAGCGTCGCTACCCACTAGGCTAAGCGGTCGTCTACTGTAAGCGGTATATTGGTCCACTGTTCCTGTTTACACTGCGCATTTCCTATTAGTGAACTTGACACCATTGTGTTCAGAGCTATGACACTGGATGCTCGTCCGTGAACAGAGTTAAATCGAATTAACCCTCGTTCTGTGGGACGCTGTGAACTGATTAAAACTTGAGCAGTAGTTGTGACGTAACTTCGAAGCTAGTTTGGAATTTGCGATGGCTCTTGATGGTACGATAAAATTTTTTTTTTTGGCATTTTTCTATATACGTATAATATCGTCTAGTAGCGTGAAATAAATAAATAAATCATGAACGTTATCTATAATTTGTATATATTATAAAAAAGGAATATTTAAGGATGTATATCAGTTGTCGGTACCCATAATGCAAGCTTTACTTAGTTTGAGATTAGATAGCGCTTTTTTTGTATTCTTCTGTGCAATATTGTCTAGTAGCGTGAAATAAATAAAATCATGAACATTATCTATATAGTATATGTCTCTATAATAAAAAGAGAAATATTTAAGTACCTATATTAGGTGTCGGTACCCATAATACAAGCTTTCCTTAATTTGGGACTACATGGTGTATTTTCTCTGTATTTTTATGTATTATTTATATTTTGTATGTGGAATAAATCATGAACATTATATATATATACTAGCGACCGCCCGCAGCTTCGCTTGCGTAGTCTACGAATTCCTGTTATACGTACTATTAACGTTCGAGATGGTTTATACCTACTTTTTGCTGGAACCAATTTTGGTTACACCCATTCAAACTTTCAATCTTCATTCCCCTTCCACCCTTTAAAAAAACCGATACAATTTTTCATCTCCCGTTTCCCACCCTTAAAATGTGGAAATCTAAAAACCCTGAAACACGTCATTATTTGAGTCCCTCCATACCCATCCTTAAGTTTGAAATTTCTAAAAAAGCCTTTCTTAACTTAATGCTCACGTTATAAAATAAACCTATGTTATAAATTTAAGCTTCCTAGACTTAGTAGTTTTGGCTGTAGTAGTTGATAGATCAGTGTGGACAAACGACAGACAGATAGACAGACAAACAAACACAAAAAGTTGCTTATGACACTCTTGACAATCTTCTTTCACGTCTGCAAAGTTTCATTAAAATCTGTTCAGCCGTAGTGGAAATTAGCTCGAATAGATAAAATTGAATTGAATAGACACATAGACGTACAGACAAACAGACGGACAAAAAGTAGGTAATTTGAAAATTCTTGACAACCTTCTTTCCCGTCTACAAAGTTTCCTTAAAATCTGTTTAGCCGTTTTGGAGATTAGCTCAAATAGACAGATACACGTACAGACAGACAGACGGACAAAAAGTAACATTTGTTGGTTTTGACGACCTTACACGTACAGACAGACAGACGGACACAAAAAGTAACATTTGTTAGTTTTGACGACCTTCTTTTCATACTTGTGATGTTTCATTAAAATTGGTTTAGACAGATGGACGTACAGACAGACATACAAAAAGTTCTGTATGTCACTTTTGACTACATCCTTTCCATATGTGTAACGTTTCATCAAAATCGGTTAAGCTGTTTTGGCCGAAACCTATTTGCTCGAATAGACAGACAGTTCGTTTTCAAATATATATAGCCTATAACCCTCCGCAAGATTCAGGCTATCAAAGGCAAAAAAAAAAATTTCAAATCCGACTGGTAGTTTCAGAGATTAGCGCATTCAAAGAAACAAACAAACTCTTCAGCTTTATAATAAGTATTTCTATTATATAGATTAATAGATTATAAGATAATAAGAAAATAAGATAATAAGAAAATAAGATAATACTGTAAACCGTATCAAAGTCTATTGCATGGTTTGGGAGTAAAAAGTTAACTAACAGAGGCAGACAGCGAATGTATTTTCTCCCGCTATAGTTTTCATATTTCGATAAAAACTGCTAAGATATTAATTTAAATTGTGTGGTGTAAAGGGCAATTATAATATGCATGAAATGCTTAAGACAACTAACGTATTTAATTTGATAAGGATTAATATTACGTTTAAAAAACATCTTCGCAAATAGTACATAATGTTAGAACAAATTTGATTGTTATAAAAAAGGTTATAGTAAGTTAACCTTAAAAGATACACATATGCTGTCGCAGACTTTTGGTTAGAACTTTTAAAGGGGAACAATTCCGTAATACATGATTTTTGGTTAACATCAACCGTTTACGCAGCGCGCGCGACGGAAGCTCTCAAAAGGAATAATTTTTCCCGTTTTTGCAACATTTTTCATTAATGCTCCACTCCTATAAGTCGTAGCGTGATGTAGTATAGCCTATAGCCTTCCTCGATAAATGGACTATCCAACACAACCATAATTTTTCAATTTGAACCAGTAGTTCCTGAGATTTGCGCGTTCAAACAAACAAACAAACAAACAAACTCTTCAGCTTTATAATATTAGTATAGATATGTACACATATTATTTAAAAAAAGGAATATTTAAGTATGCATATCAGTTGTTGGTACCCATTATACGAACTTTGCTTAGTTTGTGATGGTTTGGGACTAGATGGCGCTGTGTGTGATGTCCCAAGTATTATTATTATTGGGTGGTCTTAAAAAAAGTAAAAAAAAAACGTTTTTTTAACACACCGTATCAGTTTAAGTACTTCTGCGCATTTCTAATACAATGAAACTATGACATTGTGCATTATTGGAAATAAAACGGAGACAAACAGATATACTCTCTTTCTTTCTCTTTCTTATCTAACCATATCTTGGTATGTTAGAAGTATAATTAATTAATTTATATCTACAATTAATGTGCGAAACAGGTTTTCTGTACCCACTGAAGTTAATGCATGGATTTGTATGATAATGTTTCGCTCTGATTACCTTTTTTTATGTCAAAAATTATCTTCACAAAGTGCCATCAGACGTAGTTTACGACGGCAATAAAAAAAATATTGTATTCGAGGTGATTCATTACCTTCATTTCCATACAAACGTAAGTTGTCTGTGGTTGCTAAAAAAATACCTTACAATAATGAAGACACAGACGTAATAAAAGCTCTAGAATCTCTGTCACTGAACAACCAGTGAAGCAATAGCGGCCGTGTGAGTGTGAGTGGAACTTCGTAGTGTACTGGTGGTGGATACCTAGTCTTACTGTGGATGCGTGCGTACATAGCCAGCTGACTTACTAGGGGTGCGTCGGTAGTTAATTCGCGATGCTACGTCCGAGTATTTTAGATTCATGAACACATACAAGCTTAGTACAAAACTATTGATAAAAACATGTATAAATGTAATGTATGCTAATAAATTACTGTTTTAGTGGGATAGTAAGAAATTAAAACAGAAATAAGTATAAAAAAACAAGCAATAGCCATGAACTCTAAATCGACGCCAATCAAGTATCAAACTGGGCCAATTAGCTCGCTTTTGGCGCACAATTTTCTTCGCTTTGTTTTAGTATATAATAAGATTAACTTCCAAGGTAAGCACTTCAAATACCTACAAAAACGAGAAGTTATATTCGTATCACTCGAAATGAATTAAATATAAAATTCAGAACAACGCGCTCATGTTTGAATAAACTAGGCAATACACCCACGCAGCACGTGTAATGCTACGCCCAAACCTGCGTGACGAATCTTCGGCTACTTGTTATCCTAAAATTATCATACGAAGTGCTCGCGATAAAGTGTTAATAATCATATTTAAGATCTTTATTATAACACGAACCTCGAAAAATTTATGTAAAAAGCTAAAATGGTAAAATAACAAATTCAAATTGATCTCATCACTATATTAAACAACACAGGTGGGGAAACGCTACCGAAGTTAGCGCGTTGACTTCGATTTAGCGACCAATTGTTTCCATAGAGATAATAACTAGAGAAGGCAAGCTTCATAAAGCTCTATACTTAACAGATGGGTATCGGTCAGGCATAGGAGAAAAAAGGATGGAAAATAACTGTACCATAGTATAAATCAAGGTACTCTTATTCTCTGTCTCAATCCCTCCGAGGGCAACGCAACGAACCTGTCTCAAATTTATAAGGCCCCATAGGGCCAAGGTTCGAATCCGAGCGTGTACCAATGAGTTTTTCTGACTTAAGTCACAATATCACTGACACCGTGCTTCGGAGGGCACGTTAAGCAGTCGGTCCCAGACGCTGTCAATAGATGGCGGTCGTTACAGTCCCTAACCCGCAGTAGAGCAGCGTGGTGGATTTAAGCTCCAAGCCACCCTCCTCACCCTGGGGGAGGCCTAAGCCCCTGCAGTGAGGTAAAAAATGGGCTGATGATGATGATGAATCCTCCCGGGGATACTTCTTCTTCGCCCTCAGCGAACTCACTACCACGATTCTTGTATAGAAACCGACGCAGACGTAGACGACTAGGCGCGCGCGTTCTGCACTATAGGCCTACTGGCCAACCTCCTCCATCATCTGCCGTTCAAGGCAGTTGATTTGCTCAACGTTTTTTGACGCAACTGACAGATTTTACACCCTCTTTGACTTCGTTGGACCCATTTGGTTCCAGGCTTATTTTCCAATTTTCGCATGGCTCGAGCTTCACGCTCACCCCAAAGCGTGAAAGCCTCGTGACTGACAGTAAGAAGTCAGAGAGAGGAGTTTAGGGGGTTTCAGCCCCCTCCGTAGATCGTCGCGCTGGGGGTGTTGTCTGGGAAAAGATTCTCCTCTTCCGAGAAAAAAAAAATAAATAAAAAAAAATCTTGTTTCTATCTGTTGAGGCTCGCATTTCGGACTGGCTTGCCTTCTCTTCTTTTACCTCTTTGTTTATTTCTGATATGAAGAAAAAGCGTTGGCCGAGCGATAATGTTGTGCCTATCGTTGCGCAGGGCTATAATTTGTATCTCGACAATAGACGAAGTTTCGCGAATGAACTGTGTTCGCGACAATAAACGCAGGTTTGGACGTAGTATAATTGGTTGTGATAAGGTCAATTATTCGGTGGTGATTCATGTACTAATTTAGTTTAGTAAGTACCTAGGTATTAGTTCGTTTATTTTCACAATACGCTGTTGACTATTTGTCTTAAAATTATTTTACATGAAAGAGTCTTCTAAAGATATAGTTACAGTGAAAGAATTAAAAAAAAAATCATTATTAACAAAGCTATGAATGTTTAAAATGTCCTGTTAGACAGAGAGAGCAATACCGCACGCCGTACTTATGTGGGACGTCAGCCCATTTAAAATAATGTTAAATATCGTTTTGCAAAAAAGAGACAGAAATAAAAATTTAAAAGCTTATAATTTCCATATTCTTCAACCGAATATAATTAACTTTGTTTACAAATTTTGTTTATCGTATAAAGTCTATGTTTATATTTTCTTCATAAAAATATAACATATTTAATAGTAGTCAAACACCCTATTGTACCATCAGGTGATGTATGCTTATTGAAATCATAGTATTTCTTGAAAAACTTGTCTTTGGCAGATCGCCGTTTGTAGCACGTATATACAATTTCCACTTACTGTCTCCCCTTCAAGATGGAGCAATTGCGGTGATTTCTCGATATCTCTGTTATGTGTTTGCATTAGCTAATGGGCGGCGGTTTTGAATTGGTTTTCGAGATTTATTTTTACATTTTGTGAATGATATAATCAAAATGCCAAAAATGGATAATTTATTTATCCACCAGTGATAGTATTTTTTATGTTATTTCCAATAATGGTATCCAATTTGTGTATGTAGTACTTACATTTCTTCTTATATTCACGTTTTAACGAAATTCGCGAACAAAATTTCGGAAAAAATAGCTCAAATTTTAATACTTGCCACTGATTATGTAATTTCTACGAGTGAAAATTTCTGCTCTTATAATGATTGGGCAACTTTAGCGTTTAGATAAAAATATGAGACACATTCGAGTGTGCAATATTTACTGAGCAATAAGCGTTCCCACGGAACACGTTTTCGTTACGGTCGAGTTTCAATTTGTGCACGCCACTATGTACCGGTCCGTGTAAGACATGTAATTATTGATGATTTAATTGCAAAAAATTGGTATATGTTAGTACTAGCGACCGCCCGCAGCTTCGCTTGCATAGATTACACATTCCTGTTTTAGGTAGTATTAACTTTCGAAATGGTTTATACATACTTTTTGCTGAAACTAATATTGAAACACCCATTCAAACTTTCAATCTTCATTCTCCCTTCTCCTTTAAGAAAACCGATACTCCCATACTTTTCACCTCCCGTTTCCCCACCCTTAAAATGTGGAAATCCAAAAACCCTGAAAGACATCATTATTAATTTATGTCAAAATTTTTATGTTTCTAACTTTAAAGAACAAAGACACATACAAAGCCCTTCCGTCCCTCCCTCCTTAAATTTGAAATTTCCAAATATTCCTTTCACAAAAAATTGATACGTTATAAAATAAACCACTGTTTCAAATTTCGGCTTCCTAGACTTAGTAGTTTCGGCTTTATCTATGTTGATAGATCAGTGAAGACAAACGACAGACAGACACAAAAAGTAGCTGATGTCACTCTTGACAACCTTTTTTCACGTCTGCAAAGTTTCATTAAAATCTGTTGAGCCGTTTTGAAGATTAGCTTGAATAGACACATAGACGTACAGACAAACAGACAGACAAAAAGTAGCGTATGTCACTTTTGACCATCTCCTTTTCATACCCGTGAAATTTCATTAAAGTCGGTTTAACCGTTTTGGAGATTAGCTCGAATAGACAGATGGACGTACATACAGACATACAAAAAGTAGTGTATGTCACTTTTGACACTTCCTTTCCATATCTGTGAAGTCAAAATCAGTTTAGCTGTTTTGGAGATTCGCTCAAATGGACAGACAGACAGATAGTATTATTTTATACACATAGCCTATAGCCTTCCTCAATAAATAGACTATTCAACACAAAAAGAATTTTTCAATTCGAAGCAGTAGTTCCTGAGATTTGCGCGTTCAAACAAACAAACAAACAAACTCTTCAGCTTTGTAATCTATACTAATATTATAAAGCTGAAGAGTTTGTTTGTTTGTTTGTTTGTTTGTTTGTTTGTTTGAACGCGCAAATCTCAGGAACTACTGGTTCAAATTGAAAAATTATGGTTGTGTTGGATAGTCCATTTATCGAGGAAGGCTATAGGCTATACTACATCACGCTACGACCTATAGGAGTGGAGCATTAATGAAAAATGTTGCAAAAACGGGAAAAATTATTCCTTTTGAGAGCTTCCGTCGCGCGCGCTGCGTAAACGGTTGATGTTAACCAAAAATCATGTATTACGGAATTGTTCCCCTTTAAAAGTTCTAACCAAAAGTCTGCGACAGCATATGTGTATCTTTTAAGGTTAACTTACTATAACCTTTTTTATAACAATCAAATTTGTTCTAACATTATGTACTATTTGCGAAGATGTTTTTTAAACGTAATATTAATCCTTATCAAATTAAATACGTTAGTTGTCTTAAGCATTTCATGCATATTATAATTGCCCTTTACACCACACAATTTAAATTAATATCTTAGCAGTTTTTATCGAAATATGAAAACTATAGCGGGAGAAAATACATTCGCTGTCTGCCTCTGTTAGTTAACTTTTTACTCCCAAACCATGCAATAGACTTTGATACGGTTTACAGTATTATCTTATTTTCTTATTATCTTATTTTCTTATTATCTTATAATCTATTAATCTATATAATAGAAATACTTATTATAAAGCTGAAGAGTTTGTTTGTTTCTTTGAATGCGCTAATCTCTGAAACTACCAGTCGGATTTGAAATTTTTTTTTTTGCCTTTGATAGCCTGAATCTTGCGGAGGGTTATAGGCTATATATATTTGAAAACGAACTGTCTGTCTATTCGAGCAAATAGGTTTCGGCCAAAACAGCTTAACCGATTTTGATGAAACGTTACACATATGGAAAGGATGTAGTCAAAAGTGACATACAGAACTTTTTGTATGTCTGTCTGTACGTCCATCTGTCTAAACCAATTTTAATGAAACATCACAAGTATGAAAAGAAGGTCGTCAAAACTAACAAATGTTACTTTTTGTGTCCGTCTGTCTGTCTGTACGTGTAAGGTCGTCAAAACCAACAAATGTTACTTTTTGTCCGTCTGTCTGTCTGTACGTGTATCTGTCTATTTGAGCTAATCTCCAAAACGGCTAAACAGATTTTAAGGAAACTTTGTAGACGGGAAAGAAGGTTGTCAAGAATTTTCAAATTACCTACTTTTTGTCCGTCTGTTTGTCTGTACGTCTATGTGTCTATTCAATTCAATTTTATCTATTCGAGCTAATTTCCACTACGGCTGAACAGATTTTAATGAAACTTTGCAGACGTGAAAGAAGATTGTCAAGAGTGTCATAAGCAACTTTTTGTGTTTGTTTGTCTGTCTATCTGTCTGTCGTTTGTCCACACTGATCTATCAACTACTACAGCCAAAACTACTAAGTCTAGGAAGCTTAAATTTATAACATAGGTTTATTTTATAACGTGAGCATTAAGTTAAGAAAGGCTTTTTTAGAAATTTCAAACTTAAGGATGGGTATGGAGGGACTCAAATAATGACGTGTTTCAGGGTTTTTAGATTTCCACATTTTAAGGGTGGGAAACGGGAGATGAAAAATTGTATCGGTTTTTTTAAAGGGTGGAAGGGGAATGAAGATTGAAAGTTTGAATGGGTGTAACCAAAATTGGTTCCAGCAAAAAGTAGGTATAAACCATCTCGAACGTTAATAGTACGTATAACAGGAATTCGTAGACTACGCAAGCGAAGCTGCGGGCGGTCGCTAGTATTAGTATAGATAGGTATACCTATGTTTCAATTTACATGAGATAAAGGATTTACTGGAATACATAGAAATTACGTTACTTTATTATTGCCACGTTAGAGCGCGAACAACTTATCTGTGTACAGAATATCATTGCCCTGAATCAATTATTGATGCCGGCATTTATAGAGGTTTTTGTTACTCTCCTGGGAAATTACAAAAATGTGTATCGAACTAAGTACCCTTTTTTTTGAGAACGGCTGGATATATCCAGTTGAAATTAATATTTATTAAATATTAAAGTCTATGAGTAGGTAAGTATATGCCCTTTTTTAATCTTATTTTTTTTTTTTAAATAAAATCATTTTCAATTAAAGAAATCAGTCAATGAATATCTTTCAATTATTTAATTTAGGTATACATTCTACAAAATTCAACAAATTCAATCCACTAAATACCAGATTTCTAGCTCGCATAATTTCATTTACTTCAAAGGTTCTTGAACAAATGCTTCGATATTGTTGAAACAAATTAATAAAATCAGTTGAAAATATTAGAAGACAACGACCGCCTAGCGTAGTGGTGTAGCGACCCTGCCTACGAAGCTGGAGGTCCCGGGTACGAATCCCAGGTCGGGTCAGTATTTATATGATGAATATCGATACTGGTACCGGGTCTTGGTTGTTATATGTTTGTGGTGTCTTCGGTTGGTACCTAAAACACAAGCTAATGCTTAGTTTGGGGCCTAGACGCTGTTATGTCGTCATGTATACGTTATTTATTTAATATATTTTTATAGCAGGGTTTTATGTTTTATCAATGAGAAGTTTTCTAGGTTTAGTTGCATGATAATGTGGAAAGTAGACAGTGTTACAAGTCAACATGGTTGTCAATATCAAATACATCTACATTCTTTTTGGTTGTCAAAATGTCACCATAAAATTCAATGTCATTGTTCGTTATTTAGTATTGAAGACCATCATACCACCTTCTTCTTATCATCCATAATACTAAGCCCATTAATGCCCCACTGCATAGGGCTTAGGTCTCCCCTCGGGATGAGGAAGCTTGCTGCTTCACTACGGGTTGTTGGATTTTAACAACTGCTATCCATTGAAGGCAACCGCGACCGGTGGATTAATGTGCTTCCTTAGGCAGTCAGTGACACTTATCCACATAAGTTACAAAAACTCATTGGTACATGCCCAGAGATTCGAACCACGGCCTTCTAAACAAGAAGCGGGCTACCACTCGGCTATCACGACATTACCGTTTTCGCTTCTTAAAACGACAATAAAGATAACAAAAAACTTAATAGAAACGTAACATAATAACAAGATCTAAAAAAAAAAACAATTAAAAGTAGATTAAAAAACAAACTCGTAGAACAGAACTACGTAACCACGTGCTAACCACAAACAACATTGACAACCAATACTTACCTAACGGCGTAATTTAAAGCTTTTTTTTATTATGAAACTATTAGCGACGACCGCTTAGCCTAGTGGGTAGCGACCCTGGCTACGAAGCTGGAGGTCCCGGTTTCGAATCCCAGGTCGGGTCAGTATTTATATGATGAATATTAATACTGGTGTACCGAGTCTAGTTTGTTATATGTATGTGATGTCCTCGCTAGGTACCCAAAACAGAAGCTAATGCTTAGTTTGGGGCCTAGACGTTGTTGTGATGTATACGTATGTTACGTTATTAGTTAAAACGCAGCGCGTAGAAAAGTGACCACAAAAAATACAAACCATTTTTTTAATGCTAGCTTCATCTATCGTAAAATTGCTGTATATACTAGACTAGCAGAGTCCCACTATAATGGAGTCGTTAGGGACAGGCAAGGGCCTTGCATATTTGGGACAGGTTAAATTATAGGTAAAGCGCCGCCATCTTTAGCGAGTAGAAAGTATACCACCGCGAAAACACTGGAAATGCTTCACTATTTGTGTGCATGAACATGGCTATATGTTCTGTGGCTGGGTGTAAAATATCTAATATGAGACAGAATATTTAAGTATGTATATCAGTTGTCTAGTATCCATTATACAAGCTTTGCTTATTTGGGGACTAGACGGCGTTGTGTGGTATGTCCCTGGTATATTATTATTATTATAGTAAATAAAAACGCTACGTCATAATAAATACTTGTACCTATTAATTATTTAAGAAAAACATTATTGCTTAGGTTTATAAATGTTTATAAAAAAATTCCGCTACTTCCCGATATTACAGTACATTAATTTAGAATAAAATATTTAAAAAAACCCGACTTTTAAAAAAAATTGCGTTTTGATTTTATTTTATATGTAGGTATATATACTAAATACCCGTTCTGACTACAAAACCAACACTGTGTGGTCCGACACACTTGGCAAATTTTTACTTATTACTTTGGTTCTGTTGTAACGAATAAATCTTCTAGAAGTCAAGAAATATATTCATTGTAAAACTACATTAGCCTATTCCAAATACTCACAACAAACAAATCGTCTGAAGTAAAAATCGGCGTATGTATCGCATGTAAAATTTTACTGGCCATAAAAATGGCTGCTACGTAAACAGCTGTTCCTATTAAATATTTATACAGCGATTTCCCTACTTCGATTCCGTGCCATTCCGTCGAAACCTCGCAAAGAGCTTAATAAAGTCAAACTATGCGCCCTGAGTTTAACCTTTGATTATTGTGTTGCCAGGCCTAAGAGAAATTCTCGAATTTGGGGCGGTCCAAAACACTTTTACACCCGTATTTCGAAAAACTTGTCAAGTTATCGTTTATTAAATAGGTTAACCAATGTTTTAGTAGTAATACCGATTATGTCCTCCGTTTAGTTGAATTGGCATGTCAATCTAAAGTCAAGTTTTCTAATTAGAGAAACATTAATTGGCTAGAAAGAGACAATGCTTTACATCTGGCAGTACATCTGAATGCGATAGCAAATGAATGAACGAATGAATACGTCAAACTGATAACTCGCCTATTAGTAAATTTTTGTACAGTGAACGTTTCGGCACTCTGATTAAAATATGTAAAAGCAAAAGAAGTTAATCTAATTTAATCTTATTGGAATTATTTATTTATCTAATATATTTAATCTTTATATAAATGTAATATATTATATTATATTTATAATAATATATAATAAATAATAATAAAAATATAATAATATTATATTTAATCTAAAAGATAGTAGCAAGTAGAAGGAATTGGTCTCTGTCTATCCCGCTGGGAAAGAAACGTGATTTTATGTATATGTATGTAGGTAATATGTAACCTAAGGTTTTTAATATATTTAACAACTTTTTATATATATATTTAAATCATGTATTGTTAAAAAGCTTTTTATTTGATAACTACATTTTTTCACGTGTCATATTTCTTTAAATTATTTAATATTCTCTGCAATCTTCCGTGAGCAAAGTTATTTGGAAACGTGATTAATTTGAATAGGTATTTAGTAATCTAAAAATTAGAAAATACTTATAATTTTTTTTTTAAATTTATCGCGATGTTTAAATTTAAGAGACCGTCTTCATACTTTTTTTTTTGTTATAACTATAAAATTTATGTAAAAAAATATTTCTATACAAACATATTTACGTGAAATGTATTAAATGTATAAAATAACTGTTTTTTTTTTTAGTAAGTACACTTAATACTACACAAATTTGAAAAGTGTTTGAACCAATCGCTGTTAGAATATTAATAGGACAGTATTCGGTATTTATATTTAGAAAATATACGAAAATTAATGGACTCCGATTATAAATTTTAACGTATCATTTTTATATTTTATTCTGAAAATATAAATCCATGCATAACGTCCAAATATTAATAAATAATAAAATAAAATATTTCCTTTAATTCTGTAATTTTTTTATTGAGTTCTTTTATATTTAATTTAGAAAATATCCCTGTGGCGTCGTCATCTGGAAATTATATTCTTTATTTGTTTTGTTTAAGACAAAATAGGTCATAATGTATTCAGTAATTCATGAGGATTACAGTTTCATTTGATGATGTGATGGGAGTAACCTAATTGTTACATAATTACTGTTTGCTTTTTGTTTCTACTCTGAAAAGCAGGAATAAACTTAATTCTCCTGATAACGTCACAGGGACAATTTCAACGTCAGATGACTTATCATGAACATAAGGCAAATTCGTGAAAAAGAATTACGTAGTAATAACACTTGGGCCATCCCACACAGCGCCATCTAGTCCCAAACTATGCAAAGCTTATATTATGGGTACCTACCAGACAACTGATATACTAACATACTTAAATATTATTATTTTTTGTAATATATACATGTTTGGAGAGATTGTTCTATAACATTATTCCTTCCAATTTTAATAACTATAACCGCAATTTTATAATTTTGGTTCAAGGCTATCATTATTGCGGTTATAAAATTAATGACATATTTCTTAAACGAGAGAAACCGTACACATTTACTAGTATATAAAATAATCCCTAAGGTGAAATAAAATATAGACAGGGTAATTTATATCTTTCATTCATACAACTTGGATTTCATTTCATTCTGGCTTTTATTTGTCAGATGAACTTGCAATATTTTCAGTGAACCGAAGTTCTGCCTCGAAGATAGACGCGTTTTTGTGTTTGTATTTTCGGATAAAAACAAATTGTATTATTATATATGTATATAAATCGGTGAAAAAATGTATTTCTGTGAATTTTATAGTGTTTTCTTTTAAATATAGTCGTGCCAGTGCTGTATACGAAGATTGAAAAGTTTGGTACCGTTTTGGAAAAAGGTTTTTGCAGTATATAAATTAGGATTTTCGAAATTATGACTACTAAGATATTACGAAAGTACGAAAACAATAATGGCTCGATTTTATAAACGGGAAATAAATAACATTTATGTTTAAGTAACGATTTTATTGTATGTCTTGAGTTATATCTATTTAATAATATTTATTTGGATAGGAAACAGTTGTTTTTATTAAAAAAAAAATTTTAAAAAAATCACTTAAGATATTCCTTGAAATCCGAGTAAAAAAAAATATGTAATAACAATCGAAGTTTTCAATATTTTTTTTTGTGAAAGGGTTAGGTTGTCATAATAATGTTATTTTTAGAGATTGGTGTGGCTATGTGCTTAAATTTGATTTTAAATATCTAATGATTTGGTTTTATTTTGTTATTTTTTTGGCGTATTTTAGTTTGCTCTTTGTATTTTATTTTAATTATATAGTAATTCTAAGCGTATTTACCGTTTTCAATTTCCTATAATGTTAGAGCTATATTTCCTCTTTCTAAAGTCGACCTACAATAATAATCTCGTCCTAAGCTAAGCAAAGAAGCTTGTATAATGGGTACTACTGATATACATACTTAAATATTATTTTTTATAATATATACATATATAGATATTTTACACCCAGGCATGGGACAAATAGACATATGCACACAAATATTTGTCTCAGGCGGGAATCGAACCCGCGACCCTTGGTGCCGCAGCTAGGGTCTCTAACCACTCAGCCAATCGGTCAGTCATAACTAATAGGTTGTAGAATAAAATATTGTTTTCACTGTAGCCGACAAATGTTTTTATTAATATGTGCCATAAAGTTTAAATATTGATAAATATATATTTTTCAGTTGACCTTGCTTCTAAAATACGATAACAGCGCCCACTATCGAACGGTTTCCGTAACTACAAATATTTATAGCTTTTAATCATGCTAACTTCGATGTGCAAATTTGACTGACCGGTTGGCCGAGTGGTTAGAGACCCTGCGGAGCCAAAGGTTGCGGGTTCGATTCCCACTCGGGACAAATATTTGTGTGCGTGAACATGTTTATTTCGTTCCGTGTCTGGTTGTAAAATATTTATATATGTATTTATTATAAAGAATATTTAAGTACCTAGGTATATCAGTTTGTCTCGTACCTAACCCATAACACAAGCATAATACTTGCTTACTTAGGGACTACATGGCGCTGTGTGGGAACTCCCATGTCTTATTATTATTCTTATTCTTATTATTATCAGAATTTAAAGCTCATTTAATAGTACTTTTAATAGTAGGTACCTGCGTTAAATGTTAACCGACTAGTCGATTGAGTGGTCGCCGACTGCATACCTAAAGGTCGCTGGTTCGAGTCTCGCCCGGAACAAATACTTGCATGCATGAATATGTGTCTATTTGTTCCGTATGTACCTATGTGTGAAATATCTATACATGTTTATGTAATAAAATATTTATGTGGGTATATCAGTTGTCTAATATCCGTGGTTACATCCTTACTCATGTTTCTGTTTAGTTTGCCATTAAATGACCATGCGCGAGATGTCCCACATATTATTATTATCATAATCGCGTCCTAAACGGATCCAAAAACTGAAATTGAAACCAATGTGAACTTAGTTACTCTAATGATCACGTAACTTTGTACGGACGTTTCATGCTAAATTATTGTGAGATTTTTTTGTAATGTTAGATTTTCAAAATTATACCAAGTAAGTAATTAACAACATAAATGTAATTTATATAACATTTAATTGAATAAAAAAACCGTTTATTTATACAAATACAAATTACAAAATCACATCACATCAAGGTTATGTTCGTGTTTAACATAGGCTAACGACACGATTACTACACGTTCTAACAATGCTGATTCTTTTTGTAATACGGCGAACACTTGAGATAAACCTTCTGATGGGTGTATGTTAATGTACATACAGTTGGTACAATTAATCCTAATACCAGTATCCCACTAAAAGATCGATTAGGGTTTTTTACATATAGTATAGAATGTTTACAACGACCAAAAGCTTTAATTAAAGAATAAATTACTGTATTGAATTTGATGGCTTGAAAAGTGATTTAAAAATCACGCCAAGATTTAGTAACAAATAGTACTCAATCGTAATCGATACAACTGATCGAGTATTCGATAATTTGTATCGATTACGAAAAGGTAAATAGTGAAGTTTGCCATTGTCCTAAATATATTCAGATAGGTGTAATAGCACTGTAATTTCTGTACAAATGTCACATTTGAATTATACCCGTGACATTAAATTGTGTATGGAGACCAGATATCGTATCGTGCGGCAGAACTAGTGACTATTCGATTTGATAAAATCGGGCTTTGTAATCAAATCAAGTTACGACCTCATTAAAGTTAACCCAGGCACTACACATTAACGCTATTTGGGTCAGATTGAAAGACACGCGCAATTTGATTGACAGTGACAATTGATTGCTAATGATTGATAACAAGTTTATAGGTTAGTTGACAAAGTATTTTTTTATCGACTTCAGTCGAGTCTTTGTGTTTACTTCGTACATATTTCTAATTTTTTAAACAATTTTTTTTCAATATTGACCGAAACTATAGATAATTTGTTTAAAAATAAAATACTGCCCTTTATGAAAATCAATACCAAAAATAAAGTTAGTACGCGAAAACATCTATAATTTCGAGTTTGTGATTTTCTATACAACGCAATTTGATAAACTGTGAAAATAAAGCAGTGAAATTGTGATGGAGTAGATCAAGCGTCCAATATACGCAGCTAAATAAATTAAAATCGAATTAGTTTCTATATTTTACCACAGATGGCACTATCAAACTAGTTATTATCGTTTACAAAGATAGTGCTCTCACTAGAGCTGTCTTGAATAAATCTAATTAATTATTCAATTTCCAACATAAATTATAACATTTCAAACACGTTACATGTATTATTTCGGAAAAATATGTATTGCTTAAAATAAAAACGTTCAAATGCAACTGTGTAACATATAAAGATGGCGCCACATGTATAAGTCTTAATATATGACATCTCAAAAACACCGGTTTTTTTTTTGAAAATGTCAATTCAATTCTACAAAATTATAATTACAATTCTCAAAAAAGAAGATCATTTCAATGTTTCATTTTGAGGTTACTTCATAGAGTAAATTAATTTGACTGCAGCATTTGGTTTTAATAGTCATAAATGTCAGTTCACAGTATCGAAGTGACATTTCGCAATTTCGGGGGGTTGAAACGGGCGCGCGGGAATTTTTAGGGGGTGAACAGCGGCGCGCGGGGACCTTACGCACTAAAACACGGACTAAAACTCGCCATCTCACACCAGCTTGCTATAGTATGAGTGGTTAGACGGTAAACGCAAAAAGAGGGCTTCTAGTCAATTCGTACTTTTATAATAATAATGGGCCTTTATTTCCGAACCAGTTTTTCCTTTTTCACTTAAAACAACATTAAACTATAATATGTCCCGACGTTCTGTGTGTCTTACGACATAGGCCTCCTCCATTTCCACTGTTTCCTATCAGCTGCCACCCGTAGCCAAAGGGAACCTAGGGTCACTTGCAGGTCGACTTCCCATCTCCGCGCTTTGCGACCTCGGCTCCTGAAGCCATCTCTCGGATACCAGGTTATCACCAGTTTGCTCCATTTTTCGTATTTGCAACAGAGCATATTATAGTCATGTAATAATATTTATATTGTGTCATGATAGCCCAAAACGCAACGAACCTGTCTCAAAATTTTATAAGGCCATAGGGCCATGGTTCGAATCCGGGCGTGTACCAATGAGTTTTTCTGACTTAAATACATAAATATCACTGACTCCGTGCCTCGGAGAACACGTTAAGCAGTCGGTCCCGGGTGCTGTCAATAGATGACGGTCGTTACAATCCCCAACCCGCAGTGGAGCGGTGTGGTGGATTTAAGCTCCAAACCCTGGGTTAGGCCTAAGCCCGTGCAGTAGGGTAAAAATAGACTGATGAAGTGAAGTAAAGTGAATAATATTTCGGGTCAATTGCATATAGCGCAGTGGCCATGTCATTTACGAAGTGGAGTGCCAAATCGCTGATTTCTTGGTCTAGAGACTGGCAATAAAAATTTTAATGTCTTTATGATGTTATTTGACAACGCAAGCTATTGCGGTCGTGAATGGGTAAACACGTAGCTAAAAGCTCTATTGGTATT
Organism: Luffia ferchaultella; assembly: GCA_949709985.1. Taxonomy (NCBI): domain Eukaryota; kingdom Metazoa; phylum Arthropoda; class Insecta; order Lepidoptera; family Psychidae; genus Luffia; species Luffia ferchaultella. The sequence goes on along the minus strand of OX453264.1, from coordinate 4,186,804 downwards.
AACTTAGGCCGTCGCTTGACGTACATATAAGGCAGTAGGCCGAATATCGAAATAAAATCACGGTAAATTCTAACTAATAAAAGAAGGACGGTATATAATATATGAAGTTTTATTTATTTATTAACATGTAAAATTAACTTTTGTCTGATTAATGTTTAAGTTACTCCCTACTGAAGTTTTTTGCATAACATAAATAACTTTACAAATTAAAAATAAAAGCTTATACCAAATTAAACACTAATTAAAAACTAAAAATAATATTTAGTACCTATTGATTATTTTCAACAAAATAAATTAAATATTTAGTACTTATTGATTATTTTCGTGAATGCTTCATATCGGAACGACTGACCGGTTGGCCGAGAGGTTTAGAGACCCTAACTACGGAGCCGAAGGTCGCGGTTTCGATCCCCGCCCGGAACAAATATTTGTGTGCATGAACATGTCTATTTGTTCCGTGTCCTGAGTGTCAAAGTATCTATATATGTATATATTATAAAAAAAGAATATTTAAGTATATATATCAGTTGTCAAGTAACCCATAATACATGCATAGTACTTGCTTACTTTGGGACTAGGTGGCGCTGTGTAGGTTTTCCCAGATATTATAATTATTATATCAGTATGCGTTTTCTAATGAACGCGACTTGTGATTTTTGTTTTTTTATAGATATATGTTATATTTATTAAAAAAAACTAATACGTTAATGAATATTATTGATGTCTACAGAAATGCCGATGATACAATTTTTTAAAGTAAATCGTGCAATGACGTCATTCGGTTACATTCCTATGGGCTAACGTGGGTCATTTCCACGTAGTGCATACAGAGTGACGTCACGAGTGGGTTGTAAATACACAAATTTTTATTTCTTATATATCTGATAATAATAAGTATTTTCCAAAATTCAAAAAGTTTAGTATTCAGTTTGTTATACTTTAAAGGTGGTGGTGGCGAGCCTTGAGAGAGGCCTATGGGAGAAGCCTATGTCCTGCAGTAGAGAGACACGGGCTGATGATGATGATGATGGTGTTGATACTTAAAAGTGTGAAATAGCGTTTGATACATAATTTTGTTGAAGCAGACGTGCTCTCCACCAAGCACTAAAAAGCGATATTTCCCAATTTCGTAATTTTCATATAGATTCAAACATTCTGCAGTAAATAAACGAAGAATCAAACCCTAGATTTTTCAGATAGATAATATCCAATTCAGCGACTGTATGTCCGTACAGACATATCTCGGGTTTCACTGGTTTCACTGATTCCGAAAAATGTTAATAAAAATATTTCTAGGAAAATCAAAGACAGAACAACAGCAAAGATAACGTTTTTTACGACAAAATTTACTTTGTTAGAGAAAGATTGTATACAATTACAAAGAACATTTTAGATAAGATTCAAAAAAATTTCGCATTCTGGAATGGTTCTGACGTTGTTTTTTTTTAGAGTTTTTCTAAGTTTTTTCGCGTCATGTCGAACTTCCCATGTGACCTTTTCTAAATTTAATTAAAATTAAAACTTTACATATTCTAATATTGTGTTTTCTCGAACTTTCTAAAACTCTCCATTTTCTAAGATTGGCTTTTCTAAACTTTTTGTGTGTTTTCCCAAATATTCTTTTGTTTTCTGTACCTATCGATAAAAAATCGGTCAACTGCGTTCGGAACATGCATCAATTTTAACAACACTACCAACAAAATGTCTTCCTAAATTCAACTTTAAAACAAAGTTGATTAGAAGACCGCAAAATAAAGTTTATTGATAACACAAAATTTGCTACCATTTCTGTTCGAAACAAATTTCGTTAAAAACGCTACCATCGTAGAGTAAATAAATTTGACAGCAGCGTTTGGTTTTAATAGAGTCCGAAATATCACTTCACAGTATCGAAACTGTCAAACACAATTTCACTGTGGTGAAGGTTGGCGCGCGGGGACCTCGCGGACCGAAACTCGCCTGTACACGAGCTAGCTAGAGTTTGAGTGGTTAGATGGTAAACGCAGAAGAAAGCTTCTAGTTATTCATACTTTTATGGCTACCATCTATGAATATATTTTTAAAATGGTTTTGAACACATGTTTGGAATAATAATATAATAATAATAATAATAACACACGCAATCACAACAACGTCTAGGTCCCAAACTAAGCATTAGCTTGTATTTTGGGTACCAAGCGAACACACCACATGCATATAACAACCAAGACCCGGTGCCAGTATTAATATTCATCATATAAATACTGACCCGACCTGGGATTCGAACCCGGGACCTCCAGCTTCGCAGGCAGGGTCGCTGCCCACTAGGCTAAGCGGTCGTCATGTTATATCGTTGGAATGTTATAAAACGACACCATATTGTCAGTTGTTGACTACTTGGTGATGCATGAGTTATGCATAATAGAGTCCAATTCTAACTCGGTACACATGACTCGAACACCGAATACAAAAGTCACCGACAGTTTTTTGAGCAAATACACTTTAATAGAAGCAAGTTCTATCGCGTGTTTGCGCTTTTGGAGTTGTTGGATTTATGAAATGTATTATTACATTTAAATGAGCTTCCCGTATAAAGTCACGCAATATGAAGAGAAAAATTAATTATTTTGAGCCGGTTACGGCGGCCACTCTGTTTTTTAAGTAATTAAGGATTCAATTATCCTGTCACTTCATAACAGCGATTTTTTTTTCTTAATGAATTTTTTTTATGAAATTTCTATTAACAATAAAGTGTGTCTCACACGTAGTTTTGATTCGATAGCACCTTATCTACGATACTTGTACTTGGTATTGGTATTGAAAGAATTTATCGATACCTAATTAAGTACTCAACTTATTTCACACTCACGAGTACTCATTAGTATGAGTACCCACTCATAAGTTACTTCTTTTTATGATGTTTTGATGTTTTGACGAGAATCTATGTGACCACGTGACCATATTTTTAAATGCTTATATTTTCGAAACCATCACTCGCAGACCTGTCGTGTTGGTACTCAAACTTGATGTTTTGACGAGATCTATGTGACCACGTGACCAAATTTTTAAAAGCTTTTATTTTCGAAACCATCAATCGCAGGTCTATCGTGTTGGTACTCAAACTTGATGTTTTGACGAGATCCATGTGACCACGTGACCAAATTTTTAAAAGCTTATATTTTCGAAACCATCAATCGCAGACGTATCATGTTGGTACTCAAACTTGATGTTTTGATGAGATATATGAGACAACGTGACCACATTTTTAAATGCTTATATTTTCGAAACCATCAATCGCAGACCTATCGTGTTGGTACTCAAACTTAATGTTCTGACGAGATCTATGTGACCACGTGACCACATTTTTAAATGCTTATATTTTCGAAACCATCAATCGCAGACCTATCGTGTTGGTACTCAAACTTAATGTTCTGACGAGATCTATGTGACCACGTGACCACATTTTTAAATGCTTATATTTTCGAAACCATCAATCGCAGACCCATCGTGTTGGTACTCAAACTTCATGCTTTGACGAGATCTATGTGACCACATGACCAAATTTTTTTATCTGTCTGTCTGTCCGTTTATTCGAGCTAATCTCCGAAACGGCTGAACCGATTTCAACAAAACTTCACAGATATGATAAATACATTGTCAGGAATGACATACAACACTTTTTGTTTATCTGTCTGTCTATCCGTCTGTTTGTTCGAACTGATCTCCGAAAGAGCTGAACTTATTTCAATGAAACTTTCAAAGATGTGACTAAAAGATTGTCAGGAGTGACATACAATAGTTTTTGATTATCTGTCTGGTCGTCTCTTTTTGCGAAGACACCACATACAGATAACAACCAAGACCCGGTACCAGTAACAATATTCATCATGCAAATACTGATCCGACCTGGGATTCGAACCCGGGACCTCCAGCTTCGTAGGCATTCGCTACCCACTAGGCTTAGCGGTCGTATATAATATTTTATATAATCAAATACTGTATTCGAAATATGTAACTCGTATGTGGTGTTGTTTTTGTATAGAAAATTTCACGTTGATGAAACACCGATAGAAAGTTAGCGAGTGAACAGGAATCCGAACGACTTCCAGCTGAATAGCGAAACTTACATGATTAACGAAGTTAGAGTATCAATACCTAGCGGCTGCCGTAGTTTGGTATCTTATTCAAGTTCAATATAAAGCAATCACTTAAGCCAACAACGCAATCGCTTTGTTATTGAGCTTTAGGCCCTTGATACTTGATTGGCGATAAGCGACGCGACGTGAACGCTACTAATACGGGGTGAAGCCACGAAATAAATAATAATAATAATAACACACACAATCACAACAACGCCTAAGTCCCAAACTAAGCATTAGCTTGTATTTTTGGTACCAAGCGAAGACACCACATACATATAGCAACCAAGACCCGGTGCCAGTATTAATATTCATCATATAAATACTGACCCGACCTGGGATTCGAGCCCGGGACCTCCAGCTTCGCAGGCAGGGTCGCTGTCCACTAGGCTAAGCGATCGTCATATCGCTTGACAATTTGATATCCGCTACTAAAAAAGCAAGTGTGTCCACCAAAAATTTGCGAGTTCAAAGCGCTCGAAAATTAGAAAGCTATTTAGCTCTTCGAACTCAAAATATCGATTTTCGTGGTTTTTGAGCTCTTCGAGCTCATAATATTCATTTTCCGAGCTCTCCAAACCCAAAAACAATTTCTATACATTTAGAGTTCTTCAAGCTCAGAAACCTGAGACATATCAAAGAAAATCACTTCACTTCACTAGCCTATTTTTACCCCACTGCAGGGGCTTAGGCCTCCCCCAGGGTAAGGAGGGGGGCTTGGACTTTAAATCCACCCCGCTGCTCCACTGCGCTTTGGGGATTGTAACGACTGCCATCTATTGACAGCGTCCGGGACCGACTGCTTAACGTGCTCGCCGAGGCACGGAGTCAGTGATAGTTATGTACTTAAGTCAGAAAAACTCATAAAAAAAACCATAAAACCAAACCAGAAACTAAGTGTAAAACCAAAAATCGAATGATCTTAAAATCGCAAAGTTATGTTAAAAAAACACGTTTTCGGAATTTTGTGAACTGCGATATCTTTTGAACGCGCCGTTCGATTTTGATATTTTTGACGCCATTCGACGCAGTTTTTTATGTACAAAAAACATATATGAGTTTTTAAGTAGATCGGTTGAATATCTTAGTTATTTAAAAAAAATATTTTTTGAATATTTTCGTAACAGCTCGACCCTTCAAAATCTAATCAGATCTAAAATACGTTCTCAAGATATCGTACGACAAAAGTTACATACACACATACACACACACACACATACGGATGTCCAGTCGAAAATTGTCAGAATGGCTTCCTAAGACCTAAAACGTGGAGATCTGATGAAAACTGGATTTTCGAAAATCGGACCCAAATCAATACTTCCCTTGAATAGCGGGATGTTAAAAAATTAAAGTTAGTAGAACATTAAAAATTCTTTCAACCAAAATTTTTAAAATAAGATAAATTAAATAGTTTTTGAGACGTTTTTTTAAAACTTATTATTTGAATTTTAATATTGAAAATTCATACTGTGATTTTTGCTCATTTTTGCTCGATATTGATAACGGCAACAGACGCTTGAAATATTCACAGAATATTTAGTTACATATTCAATTTAGAAATAAATAATTAAAATAAAACAAATATTTAAGGGGGGCTCCCATACTACAAACGTGATTTTCTTATATTGTACGGTGGTATGGAACCCTTCGTGTGCGAGTCCGACTCGCACTTAGCCAGTTTTTTTTTAAAGAATATGTACATATATAAATATTTTACATCCACACCTGGTACGAAATAAACAAGTGTGTACAACAAATATTTGTCCCGGGCGGTAATCGAACCCACAACCCTTGGCTCCGCAGTTAGAGTGTCTAACCACTCGGCCAATCGGTCGTCGCCTACAATAGTAGATTTCAAGATGAATGGGCTTGGACCAAATTTTTAAAGTTGTGTATTAAAATTAAGGAAGTGTCTAGTCTGCCACAAGCGGTCGTTTAATAAAAAGGAATATTCCGCCGCTAGCGGTAATTTAAGAAAAAATGCTATTCTGCCGCAAGTTATTAGTTATTGAAATTTGTTCCATAACGCAAAGTGATAACGTTCCATTTTTAATACACTTAAGGTAGCGTTGTGAACGCAGTTACTAATAGCGGCAGAATAACAGAAAAAGCTATTCTGCCACAAGTGTACTCATAAATTATAATGGAAAACTCCGTTTTAAAAACTTATTGCAGGAAATGGGAAAATATAAAGAATGTTTAAAATAGCATCTTTGAGCATTTAGGTTAGGTTAGGTTATGTCAATGCGAGAAGCGAAGCGGAGCGGAGCGACGAGCCACTCAGACATCTATCGAACAATTTCGAATTTGGTTCATATAGGTTAATAGCCCACTTTTTTCAAATTGTTCGGTTAGGTTAGGTTCAATTCAAATTCAAATTCAAAAAGTTTTTATTCAATATAAGATGTTTGCACACACTTATTGAAAGTCGTAAAAATTGATTAGGTACCGGTTCAAAAACTAGGAGGAGAAGAACCGGCAAGAAACTCCTCTCTGTTTATTTTATTTAAATATATGTCTTTCTTAATTGTTTTTTTTTTAATTTAAAGTCTTACAACTATTACAATGATGTCCATGCGCACTTATCATTTAAATACTCGCTAATACAATAGTAAGCTTTTTTCATGAGTTGGACTTTAACTCGCTTTATAAATTGATTAGAATTCAAGTCTAAAATTTCTTTTGGAATTTTATTATAAAAACGGATACAATTTCCCATGAAAGAATTATTAACCTTTGAGAGCCTGAACCTGGGAATTGATAACAAATGCTTATGTCTTGTATTTAAGTTGTGGCCATCACCCACCCTAGAGAAAGCATTTATGTTTTTATGTACATAAATTATATTTTCATAAATATACTGACAAGGGACTGTCAAAATATTACCTTCTCTAAAATAAGCCTTTACACTATCTCTAGATTTTAATTTATATATAGCTCGAATAGCCCTTTTCTGCAGAACAAATATTGTTTGAATGTCAGCGGCCTTTCCCCATAGCAGAATGCCATATGACATTATGCTATGAAAGTAGCTAAAATAAACTAGCCTCGCTGTAGGCACATCGGTTAGTTTTCTTATTTGCCTAATTGCAAAAACAGCAGAGCTCAGTTTACCAGCCACCCTCATAATATGAGGACCCCATTGTAAATTTGCGTCGATAGTAATGCCCAAGAACACAGTTTCATTAACCAAACTTAATGAATCTCCTCCAAGTCTCAAATTGACATCAACTTGTCTAACATTGGGCAATGTAAATTTTAAACATTTTGTTTTATTTGCGTTTAATAATAGGTTATTAGCGTTGAACCAATTTAAGACCTGCAAAAGTGAAGAGTTTACTGTTGAGAATTCCTCTTCGTTTCTATTAATTTTAAATACGAGAGAAGTGTCATCAGCAAACAACACTATCTCGGCAGTTTTTTCTACCAAGTAAGGTAAGTCATTAATATACACTAAAAACAGAAAGGGACCCAATATAGATCCCTGAGGAACTCCCATTTTCACAATAGAACCCTTCGACTTAACTCTATTAATATCAACTTTTTGAATTCTATTACAGAGGTATGATTCTATTAGATTGTTAGCACAATTATTTATACCATAATGTTTTAATTTAAGCAACAATGTCCGATGATCAACACAATCAAATGCCTTCGATAAATCACAGAAGACCCCTATAGCATTTTTGGAATTTTCCCATGCATCAAAAACATGTTTTAAAAGTAAAATGCCAGCGTCTGTTGTGGATCTTCCTTTCGTAAAACCGAATTGTCTAGAATGAAGTAAATTGTGGGACATAAAATAAGAAAGCATTTGATCGAGCATGATTTTTTCGAAAACTTTGCTTAATGTGGGCAACAATGCTACTGGTCTATAATTAGTGGGGTCCTTTTTATCACCAGATTTAAACAGAGGTATTATTCTGCTATACTTCATTAAATTAGGAAATATGCCCGCTTTAATACATTCGTTAAATATACTCGACAAGTATGGTGCTATAATGTGAACAACAGAACCTATAACTTTCACCGACAGCCCCCATAAATCCTCGGTCTTTTTAATTTTTAAAGACTGAAAAGTTTTAATAATATTAAAAGAATTTATTTTTTTTAAACCGGAACTCCGACCCCTGAGTCGGTACATTTTCCTTTAACAAAGTTACAGCACGGTCAGGAGATGAACCCAAATGTTCCGTGATTTTAATGCTTATATTTTGGAAAAAAGAATCAAATTCGCGAGCGACGTCGATTGCTGAAGTAACAGTTCTGTCATCCACCCGCAAGGCAAATTCATTGTCAGGAGGCTTCATTTTGCCTGTTTCAGTACGTATGATTTGCCACACAGTTTTACATTTGTTTTCTGACTTCTCTATCTTATTTCTAATATGAATAGATTTGGCTGTTTTACAAACTTTTTTGAATATCTTTGAATAAGATTTTACATATTTTACAAATGATTGATTAATGTTTAAATTTTTATCTTTATATAAACAATAAAGCCGTTCTCTACTTTTCCGAATGCCCGGAGTAGACCATTCACAAAATTTCACTTTGTTACAAGTTTTTACATTCTTCAGTTTAAAATTGTTTTCAAACTCACTGGAAACAATTTCAAATAAACTTTCATATGATTTGTTCGGATCTTTTTGTAAAAAATTATAATTTAAAATGTTTTTTTCCACTTTAATAGCAAATTTGTTTAATTTTATTGTAGACAATGGTCTATACCTGACACTCAAAGGTTTATCGGGTGATTTCTTTTTTAATGTGACTATTTGACCACAGTGATCGGATTGTAAATGATTTATCACTTCCTTTTCAAGCCAATCACAATTACAAAAAATGTTATCAATACAAGTGGCTGAGGATGCTGAGACCCTTGTTGGTTCAAAAAATACATTTATTAATTTAAATGTTTTAAAAAGTAATAATATTTTATTACGCCATGGTGAATCTATAAGTAAGTCAATCTTAAAATCACCGCTTACCAAAATACTTTTCTTTGAATTACAAAGTATGCTCAAAGCATCCTCCATCACTTCCTCAAAAACAGAAAAGTCAGAATTGGGCGGCCTGTACACACACAATATAATACATTCCTCCAATTCAATACATGAAAGTTCAGTATTTCTCTCTACAGAAAGCGCAGTTACATCTCGACGTTCCTTGTATTTATATCCATTCTTCAACAGGATCAAAGATCCACCACGGATAGTAGCCTTTCTGTTGAAGCAGCTTGCGAGCTGGTAATTGTTGATGTTAAATAACATTTTATCACATGACAACCAATGTTCAGTAACGCATAGGACATCTATATTAAGTTCTAATAAAAACAGTTCCACTACTTCAATTTTGCCGAGGAAACCCTGTATGTTTTGGTGAACTAATTTAAATATATTAGGTTTCCTCTCTGTCGGTTAGGCTATGTCAATGCGAGGAGCGAAGCGGAGCGGAGCGACGAGCCACTCAGACATCTATTGAACAATTTCAAATTATGTCTATTACTAGAAAGCATACTTTCTGTTCTGTACACATATATCTGTTCATATAGAGAAGGGAGAGGGGTTCCGGCAGGGGAGGAAAGGTGATATGCAATCCTTACCCTTCCCCCCCCCCTTCCCTCCTTTTTGTTGCTTATCCAAGTATTTTGACATAATTTTGGTCCATATATATCTGTTCGTATAGTGAAGGGAGAGGGGTTCCTAGAGGGGGTAGGGGGTTATGCAATCCTTACCTTTCCCCCTTCTCCTCCCTTCTTGATTTTCCAGGCATCATATTTAAAATTCCGACCTTTTGTTTCACTAAATTGCCATTTGTGGCAGAATACCACTATTTCTTATTCTACCAACAGTGGCAGAATAGCACTAATTGTTAACTTACCGCTAGTGGCAGGATAGTCCTTTATATTAAATGACCACTGGTGGTAGACTAGACACTTCCTAAAATTAAAAGGTTTTAATGAAAATGTTATTAAAATTAAAACGAATACGGATCTAGAATAACCTTTGAAAATATCAGTTTTTCTATTTACAAAGCTTAGATATTTATGAAAATTCGTTTGATGTTGAAATTGTTCCTGTGACGTCATCTGGACGGTTGAGCACGCGCTACTTTCTACAGTAAAAAACCAAGGCTAAAGTAAATAAAAAAATTGGAAGCTACGTGACTAAGTCAAATTATAATAATAATAATAACGTAGACATGAACAACAACGTCTAGGCCCCAAACTAAGCATTAGCTTGTGTTTTGGGTACCAAGCGAAGACACTTGTCAGTTAAGACAATTAAATTGTAATCCGCATGAATTAATGAAAATATTACTTTATTTAGTCCAAGATAATGTAAATGGTACCTGTCCAGATGACGTCACAAGGATATTTTATTAAATTTTTTTTTAAAGAACATACCTTTTTTTATTTTAAGGGGAAGTTATAGATCGGTGTATATTTTTGGAAAAGAATATATGTAGTTACTGAGACTCTATATTATACCTACATAGGCATATTATAGCAAAAGCTGGTTGTTTTATGATAAAAATATTAATAAAATGCCCACGGGCAGGTTTCCACAGTCGGCCATGTTCAAGGGGTGGGACGTGCCTCCGCGTTAACTCGCTAAAATTGTACTTGGAATCCAGGTCATGTACTAGAATAGGTCCCTCATATACTTACCTGTTTGTGTGAGGTGCAATATTGAAAAAAATATAAACTTTTATTTTATTCTGAGCTTTTATTATTATATTGTGTTACGTAACTATATGTTATAAAGATATTTGATTGAATGATATTTTAATTTACTTATAAATACACAATTATTTACTTATTTATTTGGTTAAATTGATGTCTTTTTTTATATCGTGTTCGTTTGCTGTTGTACAATAACAATAATAACATTTGGGACATCCCACACAGCGCTATCTAGTGCCAAACTAATCAAAGCTCGTATTATGGGTACCGGACATGGGTCTCCGCAGTTAGTGTTTCTATTCACTCGGCCAATCGGTCAATTTGCGATCGTGGTTGTACACCTAACTTGGAAGCAACATTTGAGTGCCACAGAAAACCAATGCTGCAGGACTCCTGTAGAGTATGCTGAGTGGAGTCCATTGGCTTTGCTACGTTTTATTTTTTGTAAATACATAATGAGACTTCTTCTTTTTCTTGTATTACATTGATATATTCTTTAATTAGTAAAGCCAAATAAATATATTTTCCCCTTTTTTTTTCTTCCAAATTATTATTAGTAGCTGGAAAGTCTTTAGTATAATTTCATGATTTCGTATAGGTACCTCTTGGCGACTACAATTTACATAATGCGATACTTCAAAGGATGATATTTTTAATACTTCCAATAAAAGAAAATGCGGAAAAATCTTGCAATGAAGAGGAGTTTTTCTTTACTGGAAAAGTAGTTACTTATGAGAAGAAACGTATACCCTCGAGCAATGTATCGTCGAATAGATCTTTTAGAATCTAAATTTACATCTTTAGGTCATTACTGTTTTGATACCCCAATAGCGCACTATGAACTTCCATCGTGTTTTTATACTTTATACTATACGAATAGAAACCGCGTGAAATACCGGAGTTATTACTTTTGAGTGAGAGGGATTATTAAGCGGTCCCATGGCGGTCCTTATGATACTTCCACCGCATAGTGCTCTATTACGAAATAGAGAATGTGATTACCTCTGAAATATTTAAAAGCACAGCTTCCAATGATTTACCGACTGACCGATTTGACTGAGGCCCTAATTGCGGAGCTACAGGTCGCAGGGTCGATTCCCGCTCGGGACGAATATTTGTGTGCATGAACGCCATGAACATGTCTATTTCTGTCCATGTATGGGTGTAAAATATTTTTATTATGTATATATATTACAAAGAATATTTAAGTATGTGTGTTATCAGTTGTCTGGTACCCATAATACAAGCATAATACTTGCTTACTTTGGGACTAGATGGCGCTGTGTGGGATGTCCTATGTATTATTATTATTATTTACAAGGATTCTAAATTAGACAGAAGGTAATTGGACTTTTTGGTAACAACAATACATTGAACATTAGAGATTTGGAAATATTTCAGGAAAGTATACAACGAATCTAATCTGATGTCTTAGATGTCTAAAAAAGACAAAAACTGTATTATTTATATGGGAAAAATAAATTAAATTATTTATCTATGTCAGTTGTCTCTGAAAATATAAACCATTTATACCTTCTGTTAAAAATAAAATAAAAAAGTCTTTTATTTTCATAGTTATTTTAGCTTTGGTTTTTTACTTTTTTTACTGTGGCAATAAGCTCAACCGCCCAGATGACGTCACAGGAGCAATTTCAACGTCAGATAAATTTTCAAATATATCTGGAAAATTCGTAATTATTTTAAAAAATATTGACTGACCGATTGGCCTAGTGGTTGGAGACTCTAACTGCGGAGCTAAGGGTCACGGGTTCTGTTCCCTCCCGGTACATATATTTGTGTGCATGAACATGTCTGTGTGTTCTATGTCTGAGTGTGAAATATTTACATATGTTTATATTAAAAAAAATTATTCAAATATGTTAGTATATCATATTGTCTGGTACCCATAATACAAGCTTTGCTTATTTTAGAATGATATGGCGCTGTGTGGGATGTCTCACATATAATTATTATTAGTGTTGTGTGATCGATATTACATTTACAGCGTTGGATATAGTAGGTAACAATTTTGTGATCAGAAAAGTATTTGGGAAAGCAATGGCAGTGAATAGAATTTTTAATTACAATGTACACAAGTACGTATTTTAGTTTTGTGTGTGTCATACGGTACCTCATGAAGAAATTCAAGGCAGCGGTCAAGAGATGGGGTAAAATGCACCTCTTTCGAAAAAGTGAGTATATGAACAGTATCAGCAGGTGTTAAGAGGATTGTGTAGGACGAATTTTCATACAAACGGCGTTAACGGTTGCACCTCATTAAACCTTAACCGATTAGCTCAAAAATAATAATAATAATATGGTATTCAAATCAGCGAAAGCTAGGTTCATATGATTTAAATTTTTTAAATATTTTGGTACATCATAAAAAAAATCCTGCGCATTTAAGTTTTTGAAGTAAAACTTCTTTAGGCGCGACTAGGGAGTAACTCAGATTTTTTTTCTGACGGAAGTAACGCTTATTCTGACGGAAATGACGCTTACTATAGTCTGTGTAGTTTCCGCTATTTAAAAATAGATGGCGTGCGACGGTAGATATGTCTATCCGTCGATAGGTTATTGAGACGACCAAACTATACAATGAATAGAATTTTTTACCCTAGTATGGTTAGACCGCCGATAGATAGGTAATTGGGTTTGGCTGTTAGAGATTTTTAAAAAACTTTGCAATTTAAAAAATAATAATTTGGATGGGTATACGCCAGCTAGTGGCAAATATCATAATCAATTAGGATATATTTAAAAAGGATGTTTATAAAGATTAATACATACAAATAAATCTAAGAACTAATTAACAATATTTACAATATTTACAACATAAAAATATCGTCCAGGTTGGTCCCATGTGGCATCGATCCCATTACGCTTGCACTGTTTCCGCGCTGCACAGCGATGCTCAGTTGCTGTGCGAAATAGGCACCCGCTCTGGGATCGCCAGCAGTGCTGACCAGACGGGTGGACAAAGCTTTTACGAATTTTTTCGTATCAATTTATTTATTTCCAAATTTTCAAACGGATCAATTGTGAACAGCAAAGTGAATAAAAATTCAACAGTTTAAAAAAAAAAATTTAAATTGCAAAGTTTTTTAAATATCTCTAACCCAATTACCTATCTATCGACGGTCTAACCTCACTAGGGTAAGAAATTCTATCCATTGTATAGTTTGGCCGTCTCAATAACCTATCGACGGATAGACTTATCTACCGTCGCACGCCATCTATCGACGGGAGGCCCCGGGAGGGTCGATAGCTTACCAGAGTTAGATTTTTGTATGAAGATGACATTTCGTGCGTCCTAATATACTTCTGACAGCTGTTGAAGGATATAATTTATTACTGAGGATAAACATGCGGCCTATCTGTCAAATGTGATGGTTTACCTATCGATCGTCTGCTATCATCAAATAAAAATTCGCTAAATTACTTTTATCCTAATATTTTGAAACCAATATCTATTTAATTTAGTTGTAATTTAGTGTGAAAATGTCTACGTCCAGTGAAAGCGATTCTGACTTCGAACTTTTGCAAGAATTGTCAGACTGAGATAGTATCGAAGAATCATCTCATATATATTATTATAAAACGTACAAAAAAACTTCAAAGTTTTACTTCAATCGCGCGTAAAGGTTACACGCACACACTTTTTTTTCTTATGAGGTATCAAATTGTCTAAAAAATTAAAAAAATATATAAACCTAGTTTTTGCTGATCTGAATACTATATAGTTTTTTTATGAGCTAATCGGTTTATTGGGGTGCAACCGTTGACACTGTTTGTTTGGAAATTCGCTATTACCAAAGGCTATTACACAATCCTCTTAAGAGAATTCACAAATCTATAAGTGTCGAAACTTTTTTAATCCTTGGTACCCTGAACCCATCGTCTCTTTAAAATTTTGTCAATTATCATAATTTACATAGTATTTTTTTTTTAAAAACGATTGTATAATATCCCTAAGATAGTTCATCGACTATCAAAACTATTTTATGCTTATGCTAAAAATACTCCTTTTCTTAAAAATTATAATTAAAGGAAAAATAGACTCATCTAATAATTTATAATAATAAATACCAATATTTTTTTAATAGATTATAAAAATACAAAGTCTAAACAACACTATATATATGTATAAATATGTGTGTGTACATTGGAAAGCCATAATAAAACGAAAATTTTCTTATTAAAATTGTGTCGTCCGTATCATTATCTATTCATTTATTATTTCATATCAAGTAACAAAAACTCATATTTTGATAGTAAAATACCTACATTACAACCTAAATGTTAGTAACATAATATAACAGTCAAAATTAAAACAAACTACAAATCACAAATCAACATCAAATTGTAAAAATTAACTAAGTCATACACAAGATGTCAATAATATATGTACCCTATATGAAATGGCTATCCGAGAAAGACAAGTCACAATTTTCACGAAATTTAGTAAATGATGCTATTCTTTTCATGAACCCATACCCTCTCCCAAAAATTATAACACCAATTTATCTTTGTTCCAGATTCATCAGTATCTAGACAGGGGTCGATGCATCCTGTCGCTTCCACGTCAGGCACCCCAGCGCATGCGCCTCGGTTACCGCCCGTAGACTTGCTCATGGTGAGCCAAATAATTGATTAGGTTTTAGATTGTATCGTGATAGCCGTGTGTTGGCGAGCCCGCTTTTTATTTAGAAGGTCTTGGTTCGATTCCTAGGGCATGTAATAATAATAACGTATACATCACAACAACGTCTGGGCCCCAAACTAACCATTGACTTGGGTACCAAGAGAAGACACCACATTATACATATAACAACCAAGATCCGGTACCGGTCTATTCATCTTAAAAAAATTGACCCGACCTGGGATTCGTACCCGGGACCTCCAGCTTCGTAGGCAGGGTTGCTACCCACTAGGTTAAACGGTCGTCAAAAATACGACAGTAAGTTTTTTCTGAATTAAGTATATATACCTCGGAGACTGCTTCTATGCTCGGAGAGCACGTTAAGCCGTCGCATCAGTCCCGACACCTGGTTGCCATCATCATATGGCAGTCGTTTAAAATACACCAACTCGTACTGGAGCAGCGTGGTGGATTAAACACCAAGCACCCTCATCCCGAAGGGGGACTGATACGTAAGATCGTGTCATAGAGTACAGTGATAAGATAGACAGCAGTGTGTTTAAGCATAGAGACTTGACTCTGTGAGGTGAGGCAGAATTGCGTCTAGCTACATTAATAATTCGGCTGGGGTTTTTCATATAAAAATTAAGCGTCGTGAGCATTGATCATGAAACTTGGTTGACGGTCTACGTTGACGTAGAGTAATAATAGCTGTCGTCATCACCCAGTTGTTTCCAAGGAACGGCGCAACGGTCATGCCGTCGGGTCTGTTGTCATCATAACGTACAATGCCGTTCGGTTAGGGCTCTGTAATTGAAAAGCAATCATCGTCACCCCCTCGACGTCGTAATAGCCGAGTGGCAGCGAGTCCGCTTCTTGTTTAGAAGGCCGTGGTTTGAATCCCAGGGCATATACATATAGCAATGGCTTTTTCTGACTTAGATACACAATTATCACTGGTTGTGCCTCGGAGGGCACGTTAAACCGTCGGTCCCGGTTGCCATCAAGAGATGGCAATCGTTAAAATCCACCAACTCGCACTGGAGCAGCGTGGTGGATTAGGCTCCAAGCTCCCTCATCCCGAGTGGAGGCCTAAGCTGGGCTGGGCTAATATGGGCTGATGGTATAGGTATGGTATTGTCACTTCCTTATTTCTATGGTAATATTGGATTTTTATTTTCATTCCAGGAACAAGACGAAGGCCAAAGACGAAGGGAACTGCAACTAAGACAGCATTCGTTCTTTCAGCTCAGAGTACATTTAAAAAGGGGTCACAACTTAATAGCTATGGATAAGAATGGTGAGTGTCACGTCAGTGAAATGGAACGGCGGAAACACAGCACGAGCTTTCACTTAAAAAAGAGCGGTGTAACATTATATTGAGAAAAAAAAACGAGAATTGCATGCATAATTGGATTTAATTTTTACGGATGGATTTTCACGCTGGCTTGTTTGTTCAGCACACAGTACCTATGGTCTAAAGCGAAGTTTTAGTTAGAAGTAATTTAAAATGGCAACACCGAAAAAAAAACTTTAAATTGTCGAGGCATTTGTTGGTACAATTTAATGACAAAATGTTTTACATAAATTTTGGTTGGAATCATGTTGGAATGGATTTTGTCTGACCTTATTCAGTAACTAATTAAAACAAATCTCTTGGGAATTGTATTAAATTAAACGGAAACAGATACCACTTTTGAAACTTTTAAAACGCGAAATGTGTACCTATCAAATTAAAATATTCTATAATTAACAAATAGGTTAATATATAGATCAAAAAAGTTTGTATCGGGTGAATATGCAAAATCTAAGTTTGCGACCTATAGTGTGGGGGGGGGGGGGGGTGGCAACTTTTGGTGACCGAAAAATCCCATCAGCAGCTACAGTGCTCCATGCCAAGCCGTAAAAAAGATTTTAAAAAACGTTCACACTATTTTCGAACACACAAGATCTGGCTGTATGGGTATTGATGTCTTTATCTTTTTATTATAACAAAAAGTCGCGCAATGTTTATAAATAATTTAAAAAACGAGGGAAACTTCTGGGGGCTGCGAGGCACCTGCGCTTCAGCAGACATCAGCAGAACTGGGGAGAAGATCCTGATAGCAATGTATGGCACCGGAAGAGCGACCATCTGCAGTATCAATGAGGTGAGGTATTGTCTCTTTGGGAAGATATCAACGAAGTCGAAGTTCATCTTGCCTTGGCTTCCACCAACACTCGACGCTGCAGGCCTGCACAGCTACAGAGCATTCCTCCAGGTTCAATGGTGGACCCACTTGTATAGGGTTGGAAACGGGACAGCCTCGGACTCACTTCCATTCCGATAATGACAGAACCTAGTCCCCAAGAGCTTCTGCAACTGGTGTTGTGCGGCTGCAAAAAGGGATGCATCAGTGCATGCACTTACCGCAAGTTAGGCATCAAATGTGGCACTGTGTGCAAGTACTGTGTGGGGAATTTTCACACTCCTGACATTGAACCCGATCGACATAGACTTGGACGGTGACATGGCTGAGGTAGAAGGTGAGGATGAGCCTGATGAGGAACTTTGAGGTAAGGAAGTTGAGGAGGAAGACAGTGACCATGACCAACCTAATGGAATGGAATAATGCCAATCAGGCTGAGGAAGAAGAACCGCAACCGGGACCATTAGAACGACCAAAATTGTAAATATTTCCAGTATCTATGTAATTATTATAAGCATTCCTTTAAATATTATTTTATTCGTAACTTGTTAATAAAATGAACTGTGATTTAATTAATTAAATTTAAAGGTTCCTTAATTTTGCTTTTGAGTCGAAAAACATAATACAATATCAGCGCAATTTGTAAAAATTGGTACTTTTTAAACTCAGATTGTTGTTCTACAATTTTTAGAGAGTTTTGAAAAAAATGGGTTTTGACAAAGTTGGGAAAATTTGCTGTGTTTCGGATCCTCATAAAAAATCGATTAACTGAACCAATTTCGCATATTTTTTTTAACCGGCGCGAAATTTTGTCCTCTTTAATTTACAAAACACAGATATTTACAAAATATGAACCGTTTTTGAGTTATAAGTGGAAAACTAGAAAATGTCTGAAAATTTAGAAAGGTTTCGGGCACCAAAAGTTGTTCCCCCCCATTTTCCAAGTCGCAAACTTATATTTGGTATACTCACACGGTACCAAACGATCCTACAAAAAATCTTTTGCCGCAAATAAATTGAGCTAAAAGGAAAGTTGTAAAGTTCATTGTAATTTTGAAAAACTTTCGAGGGTCCAAGATAAATTGTAAAACGAATTACATGAAGTTACTTAACTTTGATTGCTACAATGTTCCCATGTCGGTTGTTACTATATGTATCTCTCATTACTTTTTAAACTTGATATAACTTTCTCGTAGATTTTACACAACATCAAATTGCTAGAAACTTACTATATATTTACTGACGACCGCTTAGCCTAGTAGGTAGCGACCCTGCCTACGAAGCTAGAGGTCCCGGGTTCGAGTCCCAGGTCGGGTCAGTATTTATATGATGAATATTGATACTGGTACCGGGTCTTAGTTGTTATATGTATGTGGTGTCATCGCTTGGTATCCAAAAAAAGCTAATGCTTAGTTTGGGGCCTAGCCGTTGTTGTGATGTTTTACGTTATTATTATTATTATTATACACACATAAACTCACATTTGTTTAAAGTTAATTCACGTTAATTTGCAAATTAATTTAATTTCGCAGCAAACCCTCTCATCTAGTTCATTAGCGCAGACATAAAATCATGTTATATGCTTGCTTATAATAGAAATTATTGTTCCTGTCAAATTAATTTTAATCAAAATTCTTAGGTAATGATTTTCGTTTATTAAAACAAAATAACATTTTAAATAAACATTTCTTTAAAAAAAAAACGATTAACATTAATTTTCACTAAATTTATTGTAATTTGCTTATAACTTTTATGGTATATCAATTTCCTGGTTTGCCTAGAAAAAGGCTTGTTATTACACGATAAATGTTATTTTGATTTATAAATTGAGTAAGTTTTATTTTCTCCTACCTATCTAATTTCAAACGACCACAGGTTTATTGTAAAAACTCCATTTAGAAATAAAAACAGGAGTGGATTTAGGAATAGGTCCGTCCACGAGGCCAATGGAAGAATGCCGAAATTTTCATGGCTAATTTCAGAAAATAAATAATGTTATTATAAATATGTTTTTCATATTTTTGTTGTTTTTATACAACGTAATAGTTGTGTACTTAAGGTCACTTAGGTGGTGATTCGATACCTACCTCAATATAAAATACATTTTAATTTGTTAATTATTATCCATGCGAAAGACATTTTACAGTTTCAATTACAAAATTATCACTTCCATCCCACTTTTATTACGCATGTTGAAACGCTTTACCAGTTACCGGACAGTAGGTAGAAGGTTTACCTGTTTGGTATCACAGCACGCGCATCAATAATGGTGGTTACCGCCTGGTTACCGCCAATAATTTCTACTATGTCGTCGCTGAGTGTTATATACACTCTAGTAACAACGCACTTTCACATCCAACACGACAAATTTATAGAAGTGACTAATTTATTAAATATTCATTTGTTTTAATAGAGTCATAAATGTCACTTGACAGTATCGAAATGACATTACGCTATTTTGCGGGTTTGAAGACCGGCGCGCAAGGATTTCTCGGGGGTGAAGAGCGGCGCGCGGGGACCTTGCGCACTGAAACTCGGACTAAACCTCGCCATCTTACACGAGCTAGCAAGAGTATGAGTGGTTAGACAGTAAACGCAGAAGAGGGCTTCTAGTCAATTTGTACTTTTTTGGTTTTAAAACAGTTCAATGATTTTAACTGTGTTATTCATAAACGTTTTAAAACAGTAGTTTAACTAAATGGTAATTTGTCCTTTTCTAGCTATTTCCATATTTCCTATGTGAGACAAAGACAAAACACATTATACTGAATAATCTCCTAAGAGGTTTTCATACGATCAATTATTACATTGTATACACATACATTTATATGAAACAAAAATCAGAATTGACCTAAGGGACATTACTTAAATCCACAACTGTGTGATGTATCAGAAAAGTAATAGGAATCGGTTAACATCGTTCGGTTGCGCAGGTTTGCCCGAAGTTATCCACTGAAATAGGTACTTCATTTTAATAAGAGAAAGTAATAAGTTATAACGCAAATACCGTAAAAACAACTTTATTACTAAATGATTTTGGTTCAAATTGTCTTCCAAATTGCAAATACGTCCAGTCACATTACTTTTCTGAGAAATCTGTAATTAGTTTCTAGGCAGCTTTAATTCTTACAATTTCTTTTCGCTTCTTCCCTTGTCTAACTATTTCTTTGTGGGATCCAAAACCGCAGGATTTTTGTCAGGCACCAGTGACCCATATGTCAAATTCAAAGCCGGTGGCAGATTGTTGCACAAATCAAAAATTGTGTACAGAGACCTCAATCCGATTTGGGATGAAACTTTTACCGTGCCCATTGAAGACCCTTTTCAACCCGTCCAAATTAAGGTGAGTGTAAACAGTGACATCTGTGTTTCAGTTTTAGTACTTAATTTAATCGATTTGAACGCTACCGCATATTGGTAGTGAAAAACAGACACCACTTGTATTACTTACGTATATTTTGAATTTGGCGGTAATTTTGTTTGTGTTATAAACTAAGTATTCTTTTTTAAATGGTAAACAAAGTAATAATAAAACTCATGTAGATACAGATGTCGCGAAATAAAACAAAAAAAATTTATAGGCGTCTTGCTCTATTGGTATAAGCAAAAATGTTCTTAAATTCAACATCTTAGTCAGTACTTTAACTATTAGCACGGTTTTCTTACTAATATTTTAACGCTATATACAGTAAAACGTGCGGGTCTTTGCCGCTGTGAAGTTATTGACAGAAAGCATCGCAGTAGCTTAACATGCAGAAAAAGGAGAGGTCAGATAGCTCGCCACTACTCGCTCACGCGCGCGACGACTACTACCGCTCGCGCTCGCTGCCCGCGCGGTGGTAGGTACCTGCGCATTGAGCATTCGCAGGCAACTCACAGCGGCCGGCAAAGATCCGTGCATAGTACTGTACATTATGTTCCAATTGCGCCATTAAAATTTAGATTTTAAAACTACTGGCTACTTATTTTACTTAAACCTACTGTAATGAAAAAGTGTGCACATACACTAAAACACATGTACATGCCAAGACTGGTCACGTTGTCTATTTAGATAGTGAATTATTGCTTGTTTTTGTTGAGTTTTGCTTAAATACAAAGATAACCGCTTTGACGACCGCTTAGCCTAGTGGGCAGCGACCCTGCCTGCGAAGCTGGAGGTCCCGGGTTCGAATCCCAGGTCGGGTCAGTATTTATATGATGAATATTAATACTTGCACCGGGTCTTGGTTGTTATATGTATGTGGTGTCTTTGCTTGGTACCCAAAATACAAGCTGATGCTTAGTTTGGGACCTAGACGTTGTTGTGATTGTGTGTGTTATTATTATTATTATAAAATTGAAAAAACACCTATAACCTTAAATAATTTAAGTAATTGGAACAACAATGTGTCTAGAACGTATAGATATTATAAGCCCCTAGGCTATAATAACTCAAAATGGAGCGCTATCTGTCTAGAACGGCTATACAATAATAGATAGAGCCACAATATAAAGAAATGATTTTTATTTTTTCATGATGACATTTCTGCGTTCAAGTTGATATAACATAACACGTGACAATAAAAAAATATTTCTCTATAATGTTTTTAACTGAAATTATTGATTGTTTCAATAGATTATAGGCGTTTGTACAAAAACCTGAAATAGGTGAATAATAAAATTTTTCGACAAACGCTACGAAACTGTTTAAACAATCAATAAATGTAAATAAAAACATTAAAGAGAAATATTTTTTATAGTCTTATGTCATGTTTCTATTGTGTTAAGATTAATTTCTCTACCTAAAAATTATATATAGGTATAGTTCCAATCAATCTTTATGGCGGATGTGAACATAGGCACAAGTCGCGTCGCAGTAACCAGTTTTAGGTGCAGCGGGACGCAGTGGAGCGAGAGGCATATGACTGAACCTGCGCAAGCATGCATAAAGCGTTGCATTCCGATCCGCCATAAAGTTTGATTGGAACTATACGCCACGAGGCGTACCTTTATGCGGCAGTCGTGCGCGAGTGAGACGGACTTATGGGCTAGAGTGAAAAGGAACGCGTATTGCCGTGGACGCATTCGCGCACACGTTGTATGGAGATGAGCGTTCCAGAACTTTCTATTTCTATGATCTTAAAAATATTAACAGTTTTTCTAATACAACACATTAATTCCGAGAACAAGTAATTGTATGCGAATTTGATTTATAAACGTAATAGCTCTATGAAAAAGGTCTAGTTCATATTAAATTACTTTTAATTAAATTTCTTGTAATTTGTGTAGAAAGATCAATCAAAGAATGCAATCAAATTTATCTGGCATAAAACAATTACTCAATTGTGGAAAACTCTTTTTTTTTCTTAAACCATGGTTACCCCTGTCTACTAACTAGTGAAAGTGGATTTTTTCTTATTAAGCAATTTATTATTTTTTAGGTATTCGATTACGACTGGGGTCTTCAAGATGACTTCCTCGGTTCCTGTCTATTAGACCTCACGGTACTGGAGTTGGGTAGGCCGCAGGATTTAGTTTTATGCCTACAGGACCCCAACAAATCTAACCAGGACCTAGGAGAGATATCACTTAGTGTCACTTTATGGCCAAAAACGCAAGAGGATAAAGATCAGGTGAGTGCATATTTATTAAAATTCCTGGATTTTTATTAAGAAACCCTGTAAATTTTCTCGCGCTGGTCCATCGTCGATAAGTCCTCGAACACGACTAATGCAGCGAGGCGTGTGCCATGTACCTACATATAGGTACCTATATGAGGTAATTTTCGAAATTTTATTATAAACAAATTTGCAAACAAAAATAAAATATGAAAATTGTGTTTGGCAATCAAAACCTCAAAATTTAATTTAAATAGGTTTTCTTGTTATTTTCATTAAATTGTAATCCGTAAACGACGATTTTGCGCAAAACTTTTTTTGCGTTTATTCAGCATGGAACACATTTTTTAACAGTACTAATTGAATAAATATTGAAACAATTTTGTCGTACACATACTAATGTACTATATGCCCTGTGCGTATGATTTTTCTGTGATTGGGATTCGCTAGCAGTTCGCTAAAAAAAGCATCGAAAAGTCTGTTCTTTGGTGCTTATTCAAAAACGTATGTTTGAATTTATTTTTTAACTTATTTATATTATTCGACGACCGCTTAGCCTAGTAGGTAGCGACCCTGCCTACGAAGCTGGAGGTCCCGGGTTCGAATCCCAGGTAGGGTCAGTATTAATATGATGAATATTGACACTGGTACCGGGTCTTGGTTGTTATATGGGTGTGGTGTCTTCGCAAAAATATTTGTATATGTATATATTACAAAGAATATTTAAGTATGTATATCAGTTGTCTAGTAACCCATAACACAAGCATACTACTTGCTTACTTTGGGACTAGATGACGCTGTGTGGGAAGTCCCATGTATTATTTTATTATTATTATTATGTTGTCACCTAAATGAAATTTCGTAGACTTACTAGAGAAATAAGTGCTGTACGATTGTGCATTAAAAAAATACTCAATATGGTAATGGCTATTGAGAAATTTGACCTGAAAAACATTATGTTTTTTGGTTTTCTGATCGTGAAATCAGTAGGGACTCTTAAAACTATAGCCAATATGTGATTTTGTGAACTGTTTAATTGAATATAATTCTTTAAAGACGGGTTTCTTTAAATATTTGCGTCATAATTTTTTTTCTTTGGAATGTTAAAGCCAAGTTAAACAGTCAAAGTAGCTACCTTTGTAGCTTTGCGTTAGTTTTTTTAACGTGTATCAAACAGGTGTCAACCCTATAAGAATAGGTATGAATTTTGTACGGTGTTATAGAGCTTAGATTCTGTATGGATACTCGTGTGATGTAGGTGGACGAGCTGTCCTCTTCAAGTATGCAGTATGTTGTATACTTGAGACTGATCTCATAACCTAAACTCTAAAATGCGACATCAAATCATACTAAAGATGTAAGTGAAAGGGATGAACAACTTAAGCGCTTTAAAACATGATATAAATCTGAGATAAAACTATTCATATATGCGTAATATTTTTATCCCATCAAAAACAATACTTGTCAAAAAAACCAAGTCTCGCAACTCAGTTGTTCTGCGGTAAAAAGTTGTGAGATCCATGTAATACCAAGTCGGGTATGTTAATGTTTTATATAAATATATTGAGACTTGGCCATCGCCTGAAAACACGTGTAAATTCAATCGCCTGAAAACACATGTAAATTCAATTATTTAGTGCGATGGCCAAGTCTCAATATATTTATAACCGAATAAATTAATAACCGACTTGGTATTACATGGATCTCACAACTTTTTACCGCAGAACAACTGAGTTGCGAGACTTGGTTTTTTTGACAAGTATTGTTTTTGATGGGATCTCATTTCTTTATGTATTTTGTAGACAGTTCTATTTTTTTCCTTTTTGGTACCTTCTACTTATTGTATATATGTATATCTATATGTATATAGTTTTTCTAAGATATATTATACAACCTTACGCACTCGTAATAAGTACGAATACGCACGTAGGTACGTTTTTTGCATTAATAAATAATTTAATACACGTGTTTTCATGACGGGAATACCCATTTTTTGCTGGATTTGGCAGGGGCACTACCATGCGCCTATATTTATATGGGACTAGCTTAAACCCGCGGCTTCGCACGCAATATAATAATAACTGCCGTAATAAAACATCGTTACGAATAAAGCCAATATTGAAAAATTTAACTGAAGACTTGGCTGTATGGGCTTAATTTTTTTTTTGCGGTCTTTTCTAGATTTTTTAGTTTTTCCTTGATTCATACACCAAACACTACTTATATTCCAAATTTGAAGCTTCTAGGTCTGCTAGAAGTGCCTTAGAATTTTGATGATCGGTGAGTGAGTGAGTGACAAAATGAAGAAATTTGATCCGTTATAATTTCTTAAAAATACTGGTTCCAATTGAATGAAATTTGAAAATATGCTTATATAATATGCCTGCATGGTTACTGAAAATTTCAGTCTTCTAGTTTTATCCACAACGAAGTTACAGGGGGTCGAAAATGGTCTGAATTGCTTCGAGAAAAGGATGGTACGGCCGTGACGCTTTTTCGCTCGACTTGGTGGGGGCACGGCCGTGCCCCCAGATTTATATTCGTTGTGTAATTATTTTTGTGACACTTGTCTCTGAACAAACACCGTCACATGGCACCTCTTATTTACTCGATTCTTTGTGAAAGAAACAATATCCAAACTAAACCAACCGTTTACAATATGTAATAGCGTACGGGAATTGAGTTCAATTTAAGCCTTAAAAATAGTTGTACAATTAGGATTTTTCAAATCCGAGGAATTATTTTTACTGAACCCTATTTCTTTATAGGTTGGCTAATGAATTTTAAATATGCCTGAAAAGTTATACCTAAAAATTAACCGACAACCACAGCCCGTTTTACTTTAGCGGAATTTTTTTTAAATATACACTTAAATATGCATATTTTTTTCGGTATAAAAAAAACGCTGTACATTCGAGATTTTTCTTAACATATTTTGATTTTTGTGGAGTTAAGATTAGACACTATCACAAAGGCATTTATATTGTTGTACCTTGTCTCAAACATTGGCTTAACATATCTGCGATATCTTAAACCTTATTATTACGTACCTACTTACAATATTACTCATCATTAGCGCATGAGCCATGACACTATAATTAGGTACTATGTCAAATATAATTCACCTATAAATATAACAGTAATGACCGCATATGTCGAGGTTCAAATCTGCGACCTCAATTTAGCAATAGTTTCCGGTCATTTCGCACTGTCAGCGATTCATAGCGAAAACAATATTTTCTTGCTACTGCAGCACACCGGTCTTTGCACGGCCTAAATACGGAGGGACTTTGAATTTCACAAATTGTTTAACATGTCGACCCAATCAGGCATCGAAACACCACTTTAAATATTAATGTTGAATCGGAAAAGGAACCTATTGTTAGGTCATATAAATATAATAAATTAATTAAAAATTTAATTAAAAAATTCATTAAAAAAGAAAATGAACGCATGGTGCGTAAACATATTACTATTTATTTTTCTTAGTAGGTACTATAATAGGCATAGAGGTATCAAAACGTCAATAAGTTGTTGTGTTTCATATTAAAATCAATAAATTACATTATCTCTCATTTTAATAGAACATACTAATATATTAAGTACTTATCAGGTCTGGGTAATTCCTTAATAAAAACTGCAAACACCTCTAGCCATAACTATGTAGAAAGGGGGCTTAAATTGTGCCCCGTGTGCTAAATTAAATCTAATAACCAACGGATAGTAGCTACCCATGTTTCACTGAACCTCGTATGTTCTGGCGTTACGCTCACGAGTACATATCACGCTAGAATTGGTTAAATTCGCCGCAACCGACAATACATTTCATTATGGAAGTCATTAACGTGGGAAATAACGTGGTATTTACAGTAATTATTTCACGAACATGTGTCATGTCATAATGTAAACTATCTAGTCATAACGTGTTGAGAAACGCATATTTTTCAACATTAATGGGCTGATCGTATGGTATGGTAATCAATAATGTCCCACTGCTGGGGCTAAGGGCCTCCCTTCGGGATGAAGGGGCTTGGAGCTAAATCCATCACGCTGTTCCAGTGCAGGTTAATGGATTTTAACGACTGTTATCTGCTGATGGCAACCATGACCGCCAGCTTAACGTGCTCTCTGAGGCACGGAGACAGTGACAGAAAAAACTCATTGGTACACGACCGCCGCACGGCTTTCTAAACTTCGAACAGGTTCGCTGCGCTCGGGCTATCACGACACTATTGGCACTACATAGATGAAATTTGGAAGGTAGTAGGTGTAATCTAGGTATGAACCTCTACTGCAATGGTGTAGCGAAACTACGAAAATGTTTTTGAGGTAGGCCGTCTTCATGTAACGAAAAAAAATTTTTTTTTGCTCACATCAACCTAAATAGACCTTTAGACCTTTAGAAATGATTTAAAAATTATTACTTAAATGATTTTTTTTTTAATTTAAGGCAAAAGTTTATTAGATACGCGCTCCTAAAGCCTTAAAAGAATGTATGTATCTCCCCTTCTTCATTTTCTCAACTACAGGGCGGAAAAATCCAAAAACAAAAGTATCATGGAAAATTGGTTTGAATAAAATATTAATTGATTTATGAGATAACTGTTTTTAAATTTATTATTTGAATTTTAACCATGAACGTTCATCCCGAATACGGAACCCTTCACTGTTCGTACGATCCGATCCGCACTTAGCCAGTTTTTATTATCTTTGTTTGGCTCAAGGTATGGGCGTTTTAATACCTGCTGAAATATCTACTTATTAATTTACGAAATAACGTAGGTTTATATGTATTTTACCGGAAAACAACACTGCAAACGAATTACCGATTCGGTCATAAAAAAAGAAATGTGTATAGATTGCTATGGTATGCTAATGTTTTGTTTCAAGGTCGACTGTTCGAGTTCTAGTAGTCGATCAACAAAGAGTTAGCCATAGCCAGCATTATATGAAATGAAGTCAGTCAACGCCAGTCAACGAATAAAGGCGGTTGCGACGCGTATTTTACGAATCGATTAAATGAAATACATTTTATCGTATAGTAAAAATAAAAAAACACGGGTTGAATTGAATTAATTAAAAAATAAATAAATTCAAAGTTATTGACGTGTGTTAGATATACAAACTATTTAAAATTTAAAAGTGGAACACAGGAATGAAACAATAAAAGAATTGGCGGGAGACTGACTTTATTGTTTTTATTTGCTATGTTGTTAAATTAAAGATCAAACGAAAGTGAAAGTTTAACGTAATGTGTCGATAGATTAGTGTTGTGGTTTGTGGTAAAATATTATAAACGTTTAGCTATCATTTCACTCACTATATTTATTTATAACATAATATACTCAATTTAGATTGTTTTTTTAATTTTTTATCTAGGTACATTTCTTTTGCTTTTGATCGAATTTTTGAATACCTTCAAGAACATTTATAATAATTTTAAAGACTAGATAATTATGTCATCTGTATCTATCTATCTATTATTAAGTCTTTTAACACTATGTTTGTATGTTTGGCAAGTGCGAGATGGTGTGTGTACACATGAGAGACCCTAAAATCACACAAAATGACATACAGTTCCAATCAACCTTTATGGCGGATGTGAACATAGGCACAAGTCGCGTCGCAGTAACCAGTTTTAGGTGTAGCGGGACGCAGTGGAGCATATGACTGAACCTGCGCAAACACGCTTAAAGTGTTGTATTCTGATCCGTCATAAAGTCTGATTGGAACTATACCTACGCTACGTAGGTGTTTTAGGAGGCTATTATGCGCGCAAATAAATTCAAATAATAGGTACTTATTTGCATCATGGATGTACAATGGATACATATAGCGTTGTGACAGCTAAAAAGTGAGCAAAAAAATATACGCCGCAGACAAAATATACGCCACTTGTTGTGTTGAAATGTTAAATGTGTAGTATAATTTTGTGTGACCCACATGCGAAATTCGTAGGTACTGGAAAACATAATAAAGATTCTGCAATTAGGTACTATTAAGTGTAATTTAACAAAATTTTTGTTTATAACAATGATAATGACGTAGGTGTTGTCATTTTATGTACGAGATGCTCCATCTTGATGAGTATGTTATCTAAGACCTGAATTTAGTAGTTTTTTTTTTATTCGCCACTGATTTATTACTTTAAGATTTAGCTACACAGTGTAAATTTCATAATTCCTTTTATGTTCTCAGTGAGACTATGTAAGGGAAATAAATCATTGGGATTCACAAGTTTTTAAGCTTTTCACTAAGTACTTACCTAGTTTAGTGAATACAATTTTTGCATTCCATTCCATCAGCCGTTTTTTATAACCCATTGCAGGGGCTTAGGCCTCCCCTCAAGATGAAGGGACTTGGAGCTTAAATCCACCACACTGCTAGAAAGTGGGTTGGCGGATTGTCACGACCGCCATCAATTGACAGCAACCGGGACCGACTGCTTAACGTGCTCTTCGAGGCACGCAGTCAGTGATAGTTATAGAGTAAATTAATTTGACAGCAGCGTTTGGTTTTAATAGTCATAAACGTCAGTTTACAGTAACGCAAATGTCGGTGACTTCGCAATTTCGCTGGGTTGAAACGGGCTCGCGGGGATTACTCGGGACTGAAGCGCGCGGGGATCTTGCACACTGAAACTCAGACTAAAACTCGCCATCTTACACCAGCTAGCTATAGTATGAGTGGTTTGACGGTAAACGCAGAAGCGGGCTTCTAGTCATTCGTACTTTTATGATGATAGTTAATGTAGCTACTTTAGTGAGAACAATTAATAGGAACACGCCCGGATTTGAACCACGGCCACATGGCGTTATGGATTTGAAACAGGTTTGCTGCGCTCGGACTATTACGACACGAAATAGAATTTTATAGTTACTATAAATCTAGCAAAAATATTCATCTACTGTATGAATGTATACGAATATAATAGTTTTGTAGGGTCTTGGAGCGTCTTGTAGACATACCTACTCAAAATTCGAAAATCCGTCATTTTTGAAGTCAAATACATGAAAATTGATATTTGCCCTCTAGGTCTGAAACTATGTCTATTTTAAGATTTTTGAAAGTTTACTCGTTCAGGGAGAAAAATGAGAAACATCTGTAAAAGTTTGAACGGAATCACGTTATTTTTAAAGTTAAAACTATAAAAATTGGTATTTAAAGAAATTTAACCTTAAAGGGGTAAAATTGTTAAAATTGGTATTTAGCCGTTTGGTTGGAAATTAAAAATGACATGTTTCAGTGTTTTATGTACATTTAATAAATACTCGTTCTGTGTCCTTGATGAGTGAGCGACCCCAAGCGGGCACGAGCACGATACTTGAAAGTTTATTATTACACAAAGTAAAGCGTTCTGTCCATGTTTGCTTACGTTGTTTAAATTACTAATGTTTAAATTGATGTTTCAAAAGTTATGAACTTATATGAGAGTATAGTTTTGATTAAATTACACATTAGGTTCGGTTAAATTACTCTCTGCAAACGACTCGAAGTTAAAACTCGATGACTAGTTCTAGCCACAGATCAGTAAGTGATTAGTAAATTTATTTGAGTACTCCTAAAATTTTTTTAAATAAATAGACAGTTATTTCTAGACATGCGCAGCGATGCGCGACGCCAGGAAATAACCTAGTTAAGCCGTCTTGCAATCTTTACTACAATGGTTAACGCGGTCGCTTAACATTATTACCTTATTATGGTCGTATGATGGACGATAATGGACTTATTTTATGGAATGGATTATTTTATTAAACATTTATACATGTTGTAAGGGTTCTGTAAGGCTTTCTGTGATATACAGAAAGTACTCAGAAAACACAATATTAAAAAAAAAAACTAGTTTGACATTTAAATAAATTATAATTTTTTTAACCCCCGACGCAAAAACGACGGGGTGATAAATTAGATGTGTCTGTGTGTGTGTCTGCCTGTGGCATCGTAGCTCCCGAACGGATGAACCAATTTTGATTTGTTTTTTTTTTGTTTTGAAAGGTGAATTAGGTGGGTGTGTTCTTAGCTATGTTTGATGAAAATCAGTCCAAGCAGGCCGCCGCCACGAAATGGCGGATATCATATTTTTTTACTATTCCATCAATATGGGTATCAATGAAAGGTCTTGACTAGTAAAATACTATACACTATGACAAATTTTAAATCCAAAATGGCTGCCGTCACAAAATGGCGAAATACATTTTTTTTCTCACAGCTCTCTCAATATGGGTATCAAATGAAAAGGCTTGACTAGTAGAATAATATACACTATATTGAAAGGGAATTAGGAATAATAACTAAAGAAAGAAGAAAGAGAAAAAGAAGAAAGCTATTTGCGTAGGTATTTATTTTTATTTTCCTACCTGTCCTCACTCTAAGATACAATTTCTGTTTTGTAATTGTTATTGAATAATAAACATTCGACATCGTTTCATTTGTGTGGAATCAAAGACAGGGTTTTTATTATATTGAATTCAACTGTGTAAGTACGTTTACTAACGATTCGTAATAAAAATTAACACTTCCTGTTAACAGCAATGAGTATTAATTTACCTCAAGTTAGAGCAGTTTTACTAATATCGGTACTAAATATAGAAAACTTCGCTACAGAAGGACAAATGGACAAGGATAAACATAATAATAATAATAATATTTGGGACATCCCATACAGTGCCATCTAGTCCCAAAGTAAGCAAGTATTATGCTTGTATTATGGGGTACTAGACAACTGATACACATGCTTAAATATTCTTTTCTTTAATAATATACACTTATATTGACACTTTTATGCCCAGACACGGAACAAATAGACATGTTCATGCAAACAAATATCCCGGGCGGTAATCGAACCCGCGACCCTTGGCTCCGCAGTTAGGCTCTCTAACCACTCGGCCAACCGGTCAGTCAACGTTATGTGGTATATACATATTAGTGTATAGTATACGACAAAATATGCAGAGTGGAAAGAGACTGCTTCTGAAAACTAAAGGGAATCAAAATACCCATTTTTAGCAGCGTAGTGGATTAAGCTCCAAGCCCCCTCGTCCCGAGTGGAGGCCTTAGTTTCTGCAGCGGGGCATGAATGGGCTGATGGTATGGTACGAGCGCTATTCAACTGAACTGTTAGGAGGCCGTAAACCGCCAACGCGGTGGAAGACATGCGGTGTAGTGAGAGGGGTCAATACGTAATTACGTACAGCGACAGGTCACGGAGAGGTAAAATAGAGCGTCAGAGTTATAGACATCGTGTTCGATTATTTTTCCTTATAAAAATAATATTGTCGTCGACCTCTAACAAGAGCTCCATGATTCCCTTTTGTAATGATCAGTCTTAAATTAAATGGGGTATATAAATTGTCTATGGTCGTTTTACCTGCAGCACGTCTCTCGGCCCTTCGATAAAGTTGTAGTGTATATTTTTATTAATGCCCTTATTCAAGTTTTCCCCGTGATGCTGTTGCTAAACGTACACTGCTAGCCCCAGTCGACGCGTCCACTACACTGACTACACTGTGACTACACTGTGACTACACTTAATATAACTGTAGTTCCGTTTAGTGTGTTCTATTATCTATCTTAAATTTCCTATTTCTATGCATACTACGGTATGAGTATTTTTATGCTGACGCCTGCGTATAGAACAAGCTGACATGCTAAGGGCATATAGTTTATTATTTCGCGATGCTGGGTCCAGGTGTTTCTAAGTTTATGACCATAGATATATCTAATATAACTAGAGTAGGCAATCTCTATAAAACCCCGTATGTAACGGTTGGGCATCAGTTGGTCATGGAAGAAAAAAGGATGGAAAATAACTGTACCATAGTATAAATCAACGTACTCTCTCTGTCTCTTTCTGTTGAGGCCCACATTTCAGACTAGCTTGCCAGCTCTATCCTATTACCTCTATGTAATGGTTCAGACATACACACAGGTATAGTTCGCCTCAAACTTATGGCGGATCGAAATACAACGCTAAAAGCGTGCTTGCGCAGGTACAGTCATATACTCCACGCTCCACTGCGTTCTGCTCCACCTAAAACTAGTTACTGCGACGCGAATTGTGCCTAAGTTCGGATCCACCATAAAGTTTGATTATAACTGTATAAGCGTATTATATAATAGAACCGAATTGTGTATAATTGGTTCAGTGTTAAACCATGGTAAACATGTGGCAATACCAACTTAAGTGGAACATTCATTATCTAGTGTAGAT
Source organism: Luffia ferchaultella (assembly GCA_949709985.1). Taxonomy (NCBI): domain Eukaryota; kingdom Metazoa; phylum Arthropoda; class Insecta; order Lepidoptera; family Psychidae; genus Luffia; species Luffia ferchaultella. Next base: position 4,153,363 of record OX453264.1, on the reverse strand, counting down.
TAGAGATATGCTTATTAGCGTATCCATGTGCTAACTATTCAAACCTTGTACTCTTTTATGTCGATACTTTGTGTTTCTACAGATATTTCAGCTATTTTGCTGAAATTGTGTCTAACGAACGCGAGGGACATACTGCGTTAAATTTTTATGGCTCCGTAGTTTGACGAGTAACCCTTTAAGTAAGTTTCTGAATGAGCGTACGTCCGTATGTATGTCACAGTTATTTTATTAGGACTATGCGATTATTTGATGCATTTGGTACGTAATTATGAAAACCATTTTTTTTTTCTCTATTTTCCCTTTAATGAACATTGAAGTTTAATGAACTTATGAAGTCGCCTTAAATATCTATTTTAAAAACATTTTGAGGTTTCTGTGACGGTTTTTTCAAAACTACATCTTGATAACGAAATATTAAGGTCTAATTAAGGTTTTTTTTGCAATAGCTGCATGTGTCTCCCTAACCCTTAAATCGTGGTTCAGGAAAATTTGAAGAAAATCAACTATAATAGCATATAGTACCTACTAACTTACCACAAAAATTATCACAACTAGTGTCAAATGATTGTTTCTTGTACGAATGCAATTGAATCAAAAGATAAAATAGACGCAGTATTACACATAACTATAAAACGAATTGAATTATCTACAACTCTTCCATAGCAAACTCACAAATCGTCCGGTTATGCTGCACTTGCGGGCCGCGGCAGTAATCTACTATTTGAAGCCAGTAAATATATACTGGCCAGTAAATATAGAAATATAGTGTCGTGATAGCCCAGAGCGCAACGAACCTGTCTCAAATTTATAAGGCCCCACGGGGCCATGGTTCGAATCCGGACGTGTACCAATGAGTTTTTCTGACTTAAGTACACAATATCACTGACACCGTGCTTCGGAGGGCACGTTAAGCAGTCGGTCCCGGACGCTGTCAATAGATGGTGGTCGTTACAGTTCCCAACCCGCAGTGGAGCAGCGTGGTGGACTTAAGCTCCAAGCCTCCCTCCTCACCCTGGGGGAGGCCTAGGCCCCTGCAGTGGGGTAAAAATGGGCTGATGATGATGATGATGAAAACTGTAAGGCACAACTATCGTAAAAACAAATCTAAGAACCCGTTCTCGAAATCAAAACTATAGACATGCGCTCCTCATTCGACGATGATTAAAATGCTTAAAATAGAATTATGCTTATTCACCAAATTCTATAAAAAACATTACAAAAACTACGGCCTTCGAAAAACGACTCAAAAATATTTCTTGTTAAAAACGAGTTGATTATTTGACTGACCGATTGGCCGAGTGGTTAGAAACCCTAACTGCGCGGGTTCGATTCCCGTCCGGGACAAATATTTGTGTGCATGAACATGTCTATTTGTTCTGTGTCTGGGTATAAAAAGTATCTATATATGTATATATTATAAAAAAAAGAATATTTGAGTATGTTTACCAGTTGTCTAGTACCCCATAAAACAAGCATAAAACTCGTTTACTTTGGGACTAGATGGCGCTGTGTGGGATGTCCCAGGTATTATTATATTACTTAGTACCATTTATGAGGATTTTCAGAAATCAAAATAAAATTATATTCAGTGAAATCTTAATAAACATCATTTAATTAAATTCCCTTTTTAAATGAATGTAATATTTAGAAAATAAAAATTAAAATAATTAAAATAATTTTAATTCAATGTATTGACACTTAATAGAATAATATGGTACTTATAAAGAAATTATGTACCCATCGAATCGTTGTAATACGCTAGTTGAGTATTTTTTATTTTTATTGTTTTGTATGAAAGAGTTTTCTAAATATATCATAACAGTGAAAGAATTTTTAAAAATAAATCATTATTAACAAAGTTATGAATGTTTAAAATGTCCTGTTAGACAGAGAGGGCAATACTGCATGGCGTACCTATGTGTGACGTCAGGCCATTTGAAATAATGTTAAATATCGTTGTGCAAGAAAGAGACAGAGATAAAATTTTAAAAGCTTATAATTTCCATATTCTTCAATCAAATACAATTTTGTTTATAAATTTTGTTATAGTATAAAGTCTATTTTTATATTTTCTTGACAAATATAATATATTTAATAGTGACATGCAATGAAGAATGTGAACATAAAGTACTTACCTACTTCACGACCTATAGCCGACCGAGTTAATGAGCTACAATTTTTTTAAGACCCTTCTGGTATTCTCCAGAGTCTTTGTCTGCCCGTCATTTTTCATACGTTCCACGCTTACATTCCCTGTCCTCTCTTCTACTTTCTTATATACTGTTTTCCTTACTTGTATTTTTTTTTATTTTCCGTATGTTTTCTCAATATATGTTTACATTGTATTTATAATAAGACTTATTCTTCTCACAATATCTAATGAGTGACTATTGTATTCGACGACCGCTAGCCTAGAGGGTAGCGACCCTGCCTACGAAGTTGGAGCTCCCGGGTTCGAATCCCAGGTCGGGTCAGTATTTATATGATGAATATTGATACTGGTACCGGGTCTTGGTTGTTATATATATGTGGTCTATTTGCAAAAGTATTTATATATGTATATATTATGAAGAACATTAAAGTATGTATATCAGTCGTCTAGTAACCCATAACACAAGCATAATACTAGCTTACTTTGCGACTAGATGGCACTGTGTGGGAAGTCCTATGTTTATTATTATTATTTATAAGAGAAAATATTATTTTTTTACTCACGCGCAGATAATCAGTTTGCATCCTATATTAGTTAAGTCTAATTTAGCACAGAATATTCTTTGTCAATGTTTTTTGCTTAAATAATAATCTCGGTGCGAAACGACGTAACAATGACGTAATCTTGTACGATAACGTCATCTGTAGATAATTAAATTGCTAAAAAATGTGTCACTAAATCTGAAAAAAAAACAATAAGCCGCCACAGAACGCTTGGTAAAATAATGAACCCATCTCATCAAACTATCTGCTGCTATTAAAAAAAAAAAAACGAAGAAGACGAATCAATTGTAGTTTTACCAGACGATAACGTTCGACCTCACGTCGCATCTGCTCACCCACCTTACTTCTCACCACAGACCAGTCAACCTATAGACCACGCTTTAATAAACGTCAGTACGAAAACAAAATCGCCAAAAAGTGGCGGGGTGCAGGGAGAGGTCGGCTAGTTTTCATTGGCTCGTTCAAAATTGACAATTTAATGGCTTTCAACGTGCTTCCAACTGACCGCTCACAAGAGACGTAGTTATGTAGTGTCAATACATAGCCTTGGCGAATGCTACTCCCTGTCAAAGCGTGGTCTATAAGGTTGACTTGTCTGTGCTTCTCACCCACCTTATTCCTCAGCCCTCGCCCAATCAGATTATCATTTAAAAGATTTGCGGGGTAAACAATTCAATGATTTCTCTGATGTAGAGGCGGAGTTGAACAACTTTTTCGAGGCATAGCCATCAGAGTTTTGGGCGAAAGGCATCCAAACTTTTCCGGATCGTTGTCAAGAAGTCTTAGACGCTAATGGTGATTACATAATTGACTAAACTTTTTGGATTGTAATAATAATAAAAAATATAAAACGTAAAACGTAAACCAAGTGTCTCATTATTTTTGTGCCAACCCAATAGTTGGAACAGCAAAATTTAAAATCATTTAATAATCATTATACATTTCTAATAAAGTCGCGATAAATTCATACATATATCTACACTGGAGCGAGTTCGGGTCTTCGGGAAGTAAATGCTAAGGTAGGTCACCGTACCGTGGCTTGAAAAGGGGATCGTCTTATTGCTGAGACGTCTCGTTTTTACTCTTTGTACAACACCATAAATGTTTTACGAACATCAAGATATTGTCAAACGTCTTGCAGTACTAGGATACTCGAAGAATTATATTTTTCGGAGCCTTAGTAGATCTGGCCCCGAATCAGAATTAGTCGTCAAGTTCGATTCAGCACCAATCTCACCGCGGTTGTTTACGAATGATTCATTACGTTCCATCCGTCCATCCATATCAGCCCGTTATACCCCACTGCAGGAGCTTAGACCTCCCTTCCGTATGAGGGTGTTTGGAATTTAATCTACCACGCTGCTCCAGTGCGGATTGGTGGATTTTAACGACTGCTATTTGGTGACGGCAACCGGGACCGACGGTTAAACGTGTTTTCCGAGGCACGGATTCATACGTTAGAAGTAATTAATGTGCAATTTGAACAGCGTTAGCCAGCACGGACAAAGCGACAAGTTTGCGTAGTAACGATTTTCATACATCCACTATAATCGCCCGTTGCTAAGCTCGTTCACGCTCGTTCTGGGTTGGTTCCGTAGAACTCGTTCTCACTTGCTCGGTGTCGTTGACCGACAAGGCCGCCCTTACCTATATAGGTAGCTTTGAAAGTTTTTCCGGCTTTTTTTGACATAATAATATTTGAAGTAACATGTCTATATATTTTAACTAAGTGAATTTCCCGATAAATTTACTACAATATAAAACCAGGGAATACAAAGTCACGTCGGCCGAGTAAAGTACCGAGAGCTGCAAACTTCTCGCAATATGTAATATTAGTTACAAAACTTTATATTTCTCGTTTACTGTCTGTCTGCGAGCACATTGTTTGTGTAACGATTGTTTAGAAATAGTATTTCACGAAATTGGTATGCGTTTACGACTGTACCGAGTTTATTTTTCTCTCGAATCTGTAGAAATATTTATTATCTGATTCTAACATTAAGCGAGGTAAATCCGTTTACTGGAAGTAATCGAATATTCGGCGAAAATCCACGTCCGTTTCAACGTCCTATGTAAAACATGAAGCCCCGTGTTCTGTGAATGTGAATTACTCAGCTATTTTCTGCCCACCCCTAGATGTAGACTTTCCTCCAGGCTCTACCACACATGGTGCAACTTTTGCCTTTCCTGTTCCTTCTGCATCTAGCTCACTTTAGGTACAGCAAAACTAGACTAACTAGTGTTGTTCCGTACCAGCTTTCCCATCTTTGAATGGATAACGTGCCCATTCCGTGGCAACACAGTTACAAATATCTAGGCATCACGCTTGATAAACACCTCCATTTCAAAGATCACATCAACCGTGTTTGCAACTTAGCTAAATTTTATAGTTCCCGCCTTAGCGGCATGTTAGGCCCTAAAAGTAAAATGTCTCTACGCAATAAGCGTACTCTTTACACCGTATGTATCAGGCCGGTGATGACCTACGCATCCCCCGTTTTCGCCCATGCAGCACCAAATCTGTTATACAGACTCCAAATTTTCCAAAATAAATTCTGTCGAAGGGCGACTGGCGCACCCTGGTACGTCAGAAACTCAGTTTTACATCGAGACTTAGAGCTCCCTACAATCTCAAAATACATGAAAGACGCATCAGAGCGCTTTTTCACTAGAGCCATTAATCACAGCAATCCATTGATAGTTTCAGCTGCCGCTTACGAGGCACCTCCTCCTAATCATTTCCTAAGAAGACCACGGAATGCTCTGACAGATCAGCCTGACGACCTCACTCTCGAAGTCGAGCAGCTGACTAAAGCCAATGAGTCTTTTTCGGTCGACTCTCAAGTCGAACCTGAAGTGGGGGCGCTCCCGCGCCCCCCGCACCGACCTCCTACTGACCTGATACTGATACTGATCAATAAAATACTTTTCTCTTTTTTTTTTGCCTCTGGCATTATTTCGCCTCGAGTAACCCTTAGGGGTCACCCGACAACTTCGCGCCGGCGACACCCTAGTGTGCCGTCTGGCCGCTTCGATGAAGTCGTAGGAGCTTTCGGCCTAACGACACGCGTCCCTATTTTGCTACAGGCGGTTGTTTAGTGGGTGCAACTCCCACATAAGCTCAGCAGTTTTATCCGCCTTCCCGTCGCAAGGGTTAAAAAAAAAAAAAAACATCTAGCTACTTCTGGCCAGATTGTTCAGGTTGGCGGTCTGTCTGGCTAGGAATCCTTGGTTTTTAATCTACTCGTCAACTCCATTGGTAGACCGTTCTTCGACAGATGTGGTTCCTTTTCCATAAATCTTAAACGATTATGATGCAGACTCATAGACTATAATGATTTATTTCGCTACCGCTTCTACTATATGTCCCAGCGGCAACGTACAAATAATGTTCGGTAAGCACACTATTCTTGTCATGATTCCCTCCTTTGATTATCTGGATGGAGAGTAGGCGTCAAAAAATGAAGATGAAAATATCACCCAACAGTTCGGTTATAATTCACGCACATATAGACGGTTTGTAGTGGCTTGTATGGCGCACCGAGAGTATTCTGTTGAGTCACACACACCAATCATTTTTGTTGTCATTGTATAGCGAGGGTCCGTACAGACATTACCTAATCAAAGCTTTTCTTACTATGTCCCACCTACGTCCCCATTACAAAAGTAACTTAAGGAAAATGTGCTATTCTAGATGCCTAAAACATGCTTTTATTATATACTCGCAAATTTCCGCGATGGCTAGAGTTTTCGTGAAAATCTGTTTCTATGTAAATATAGGTAGGTAGGTATCTATCTACCTACCTGTATACCTAGGAACACATATTTCCTAGTAGGAATCTTCGTACCTAAACCAATCTACTAGAAACCTATAACTGTTTATCACTGCTAATAAATATACCCAATTCACGTCGCCAATCACAGATTGCGTCTCACGGCAGTATTAACGCGGCTGCGAGTTCTCATAAACGTGTCGCGTGACGATCTGTCTGGCTGTCGTTACAGCAGCCGTCATTTGTCCGCGCCTGATAAAAGTTGAGTATATGAGTGGTAGGCACGAGCGAGAGATATGAAGTTTCTATCAATGCGTGCGCTGCCATGCTTTATCATTCTTAGATAGCTTAATAATCAGCGTCCCATACTTCGAAACGAACGAAATCGTGAGCCAAATATCAAGCTCAGTGATTAGACAAACTATTTCCCATTATCGTTGTTTTAAACAAAGATTTTGTTAAATTACACATGAAATGTAAATTAACGAACGCGTTGAATATTTCAAAACATCAATTGGTGTATATTTGGTCTACGGCGTATATTTTTTGCTCATATTTTTGTTATCACAACGCCTTATCTCTATGAACATCCATGGCTTTATTCTATAAATTTTATTTGGACGCAACTGTCGTCGTTTCGGTCCCGCATCATAACCCTACGAAGTCATTGGCAAGGTCTGTCTCCAACCTTCAGTCTAATTTTACAAATCTTTTATTTCTACTAAAATCCTTACTTTCATTGAAAGAAAATTATTTTGGTCTCTATCAAATAATTTAATTGTAGTTGAATTCGATATGGATATTCCATCTTCTATCTAATAATCCTTTTGACATTAATTTACGAAAGAAACTTTTAATACCCATGTCCGTGAGATTATACAAAATTAGTTTTTTTAACACGCTTTCATTTGAGTTTTTTTTAATAAACCATTATTTTTTTAATTACTACCACTGATATAATATAAGTATTTCGATGGGGGATATTTTTATTAACAAAAATTTTATGTGATAAAATGGTCCAATATCCTAGTGTCATGTTACCGTTATATTTGAATATAATGTTATATGGTGAATATTATAGCCCTTAAAAATCAAATAAATTCGAAAAATTTATTTTTTATTTATTTTTAAATAACTCCGACAACTCTGATAGGTGAGAAAAATATTTTAATAATTAATATTTTTTGTTAATAATAATAATAATGGGACATCCCACACAGCGCCATCTAGTCCCAAAGTAAGCTAGAATTATGTTCGTATTATAGGATACTAGGCAACTGACATACATATTTAAATAAAAATATCTTATTTGAATCAAGTAGGTAGGTATAGTATATTAAGTGGCGGCGGTAACTTTGTCAATCTATACTAATATTATAAAGCTGAAGAGTTTGTTTGTTTGTTTGTTTGTTTGTTTGTTTGTTTGAACGCGCAAATCTACTGGTTCGAATTGAAATTTTTTTTTGTGTTGGATAGTATATTTATTGAAGAAGGCTATAGGCTATATGTATAAAATAATACTATCTGTCTGTCTGTCCATTTGAGCAAATCTCCAAAACAGCTAAACTGATTTTAATGAAACTTCACAGATATGGAAAGGAAGTGGTCAAAAGGGACATACACAACTTTTTGTATGTCTGTATGTACGTCATCTGTCTATTCGAGCTAATCTCCAAAACGGTTAAATCGACTTTAATGAAATTTCACGGGTATGAAAAGGAGGTGGTCAAAAGTGACATACGCTACTTTTTGTCCGTCTGTTTGTGTACGTCTATGTGTCTATTCAAGCTAATCTTCAAAACGGTTCAACAGATTTTATTGAAACTTTGCAGACGTGAAAGAAGGTTGTCAAGAGTGACATCAGCTACTTTTTGTGTCTGTCTGTCGTTTGTCTTCACTGACCTATCAACGTAGATAAAGCCGAAACTACTAAGTCTAGGAAGCCGAAATTTGGAACAGTGGTTTATTTTATAACGTATCAATTTTTTATGAAAGGAATATTTGGAAATTTCAAATTTAAGGAGGGAGGGACGGAAGGGCTTTGTATGAGTCTTTGTTCTTTAAAGTTAGGAACATAAAAAAATTGACATAAATAATGATGTCTTTCAGGGTTTTTGGATTTCCACATTTTAAGGGTGGGAAACGGGAGGTGAAAAGTATGGGAGTATCGGTTTTCCTAAAGGAGTGGGGAGAATGAAGATTGAAAGTTTGAATTGGTGTACCCAATATTAGTTTCAGCAAAAAGTATGTTTAAGCCATTTCGAAAGTTAATACTACCTAAAACAGGAATGTGTAGTCTACGCATGCGAAGCTGCGGGCGGTCGCTAGTTTCCTAATATAAGAAACCTGATACAATTGGTTATGACATAATTATAATAATATCACTTCTTTAAAGATTTCTATTACAAGATAATATGATACAAATATAAGTCCTTGAAATCCATGGTAAACATTTGGCTCGCTTTTCGTTCTAAAATATATTATCGACATTATTTAAGTGTGCGACAGCAAAAAAAGATTTGTTATTCTAAAATAGACTACGTACGCTATTTATAAAATGATTCGACCTTCCGATACGATCGGCTGTCTTTAGTACAATCCTTTAAACAATTGTACCTATGACATAGTCCATAAATATTAAAAGCCTTTACGACGGCGCCGGCGCACGCACACGTATTTACGTACACGTAAACGTATTTATCATAGTAATGATCAATTTTTTTTTGTAATAATTCCCTACATTTATATGACAATGATATCTATATAATCGTGATAGCCCAGAGCGCAACGAACCTGTCTCAAATTTATAAGGCCCCATAGGGCCATGGTTCGAATCCGGGCATGTACCAATGAGTTTTTCTGACTTAAGTACACAATATCACTGACACCGTGCTTCGGAGGGCACGCTAAGCAGTCGGTCCCGGACGCCGTCAATAGATGGCGGTCGTTACAGTTCCCAACCCGCTGTGGAGCAGCGTGGTGGATTTAAGCTCCAAGCCCCCCCTCCTCACCCTGGGGGAGGCCTAAGCCCCTGCAGTGGGGTAAAAATGGGCTGATGACGATATGACAATGCATACTAATTATATTTTAGTAAGTTAGACATCAAACTACAACCAATTACAACAACCAATTACAGAAAATGTCTTAATTACTTTTCATGTCACACTTCTGTATCGACAGTCACAGTACTGTTTACAAAACTGTTATTTTGACCTTCGAATTTCGCCATAACGTAAATTTTACTAAAACTCTGTTTAAATATTGCCTTGGTTTATGTACACATCAAAATATTTTTATAATTTTCTCTACCAACTGTTTAGGCGAAGAAATTTTATTTCTAATTTATGGTTTTTTATAAACTTAGTAGATACTTAGAATAAACAGGTTATTAGAGGCCCGAAATTTCATTAAATCGGACTGGCCGGCGTAAACGCTTCTAATAAATTACATAATAATACCAGAATAATAATAATACCTGGGACATCCCATACAGAGGCATCTTGTCTCAAAGTAAGCAAATATGCTTGTATTATGGGGTACTAAACAACTGGTATGCATACTTGTAATATATACCTATACATACATAAATACTTTTTACACCCAGACACGGAACAAATAGCCATGTTCATACACACAAACATTTGTCCCGGACGGGAATCGAACCCGCAACCCTTGTCTCCGCAGTTAGGGTCTCTAAACACTCGGCTAATCGGTTAGTGAATCAAGAACATAGCTTTAGTAGTAAGCTCGTTTATCCTAAAAGATGCAATATTAGTGATATCAATATACACCTATTGCATCTTAAACTTTTGAAAGCGCTGTTTTGTTTTGAATTACTGATGTGGTTTTGGCTTTCCGTGCTTGAAAATAGATCACGTGATTAATGAACGGCCCCTAACATATCTGTTCATTTAGGTGACGTAATGTTGTGGTAGGTAACGTAGGTAACAACGTAGGTAACTTAAGTGAAGTAATAATGTTAATAAAGTGCATCAGTATTTTTAAGGCAAAAACATACATTACAGAAGAATACGTGTAGAGAATCTCAAATTATGAACAAACAAAGCGTATAATTTAGTTTTATACACAACGTAAATAATACTGAAGTTAACCACATCAAAAATTAAAGTGCACTAAACATTAAACATGGCAGCAAAGGAGAACACGAAAATGGAACGATTCAAGAATCGTTTAATAAAACTACAAGAAAAAATTCAAGATAAAGTGGAAGATTTTCAAGATTCAGTTCAAGCGACAATTGACAGATCGAAAACAAAATTTGTTTCACACATACCAGAAGATAAAGAATCTTTACATTCTTCATCACACGAAAAACTGAAAGAAGAATTTATAGAACATCTTGAGGAAGAAATTGAAACAGAGAAAAAAGAAGAAAATGCAGAAAATAATGCAACTATACCATCGGTGGTTGTAGATTGTCCTCAAACCGAATTAAATCATTTGAACGATAAAAGCTTATGCGAAATATTTATTGACAGAGAAAAACAGAATGTATTATACAAAAGATTAAGTCGTTCTGCTTCCGACTTGACTAATTTTGAAGAAAACAACTTGGACAGTACATCGAGCGAATCGTGTTTTTCTTCATTGTCAAGTGATGAAAGGTAATTTACTCTATAGAGCGCCTTCAGTTGAAGCATACAAATAAGTGATTATAGTCCGGGAGCCCGTTGGCGAAAACAATCACGCGTTTCTATGATCTGAATCTTTTGCGGGTGATAGTACTTACAAGGCTCATTTAGGTACTTGCTGTCAAATGCTACGCGTTTATGAAAAATAAAAATAAATGGAAAACAATTTTCTAAAACCTAATTTTTTTCTATGCTGCTAAATTTTAGATATACAAAAAGTGTGATATCGGAATTGATATCTTAATAGATGCAGCATCACAATAGTTGCACATGGTTCACAATTTTTTGGAGTTATGTGACGAATTGGCACATAATTCCATGTTTTTACTAATTTCGTTTTTCTTGTTTTTACTTAGCATATTTATAGCTATGGTGACAAGCGATCTATACCATATCTATGGGTATCACCCTGCCGACTATATCTTGGTGATCGGCGTGTTAACAGCAATACAAGAATACATTGAAGTACAGAGCTTTAAACTATTTCCTAAAAGCTAGTTATAGTGTGCTTTTCGTTTGTATAACAACTAGCAGAATCCATAAAATTTGATTTATAAAATGCCTTTTTTTTAAATTCTCTAAAAATAAAAAGATCGTTGTGCCATAACGCATCCATATTCAGCTTACTAACCACAAGTACTAAAAGGAGGTCTGTATGTACAAACAGTTTTTCGGAATTCTTTACCGTTTTTTGTCACGGGCTTTCAGACTATAGTTTAATTGAAGCCGCTGTATTATGAATATTTTTCCATTTAAGGCCTTACGTATGTGTGATATCTTACTCACAGACCTGCGTGACAGAGCTTCGGTTACATCTCGTGCTAAAATTATCGTGCTCAGTTATTGCGAATAAACTCAATGAAGCCGCTAAGGGACCTTCCATTAATCTAATCACGTGAGGCTTGAAAGGGGGGGGGAGGGGTTTGACAAAAATCGCGAAATGTCACAAGGGGGAGGGGGTGTAGTAAGATATCACGTGTATTTATTTTTTCAAACGCGCTATTTTTAAATCGAAAAGCGGCCTGTAGTGTTATTAGTGTTATTATTTTTATACCAATCAAAATCAACCTGTAACTTTTCTGTCTAGACATTTTTATAATGGTCCTTAATTTCAGAATAAAATAAGATTATACTTTACACCCGTATTTAAGATATTGTTCTAAAATATTCTAAAAAATTTAAGAATTTTTGTATAAATTAATAATACACGTGACGTTGGGTGGGGGTGGGGTGTAGTCTTAAACCCCACCATGTATCACCAAGGGGGAGGGGGGTTAAAAATGCTTAAAAAAAGATCACGTGATTAATGGACGGCCCCTAATGTAAACATCGCTAATGTCTTTGACGGCTTTTATTTATTGTACGAACCATTTAAGTATGGCGGAACGAATCAATAGGCGTTCCGGTATTCGCACAAAGTTACTTTGCTTTTCAGAATACTGTAACTTGTAATCATAATGATTTTCTGTAATATTCTTTTTTAAATTAATAAATAAATAAACATTGAAAAAGTACCAAAAAAGCGAGGATGAGGGTTAATAATTTCATGTTTGAAATTTCGATTTAGTGCCCAACAATTTCTTTCTGTGTAAAAAAAAAACAGTCGGTCGAATGATAGTGTTTCATATATCATAATGCATTGGTTTCTCACATTAGCATTTATTGCGAAATAGACGAAGCTTCGTTACCTCTCTTTGTGACGGTAGACGCAGGTTTGAGAGTAGCAATACATTAATGGAAAATGTTACTAACTATTAAAATAGAACACTATTTGTTCTTCATCATACAACTCTTGACTTCATGAGAAAAATGAAATCTCTTATAGGCAATCATTTTGTTTTTTTTTTTTTGTGATTATTAAAAACTGATACTGTATTGTATTATACTGTACTGATATTGTAGTATTTTGTTAAACACATGTAGGTACGAAGCATCGTACTGCCACTACAAAATTTGCTTCAGTTTTTATTTGATTAATATTTTTTTACAGTTACATACCTGTGTATTTTTATTCCGTTCAGCCCATTTTTATTATTTCATTCTAGGGTTAGTTGTAATCTATTCAAATGCGAATTATTCACAATTTAAATTATTTGAAATTAAATTGTAGTAGGGTTTTTTAACTTTGCTCTAAAATTGTTTTTATCATTTCCAGAATTTTCTTGAGGATTATTAACAAATACTGATAAATATTATTTATAGTAGTAGAAAGTAGATTTTTCTAAAATTTTCGCTTTATTGTTTTAATGGTTGGTAGACGCAAGCAGTTGTAGTCCTTCGTCAGAATCTGTCGTAAATTTTAATATTCTCATTTTGATCATTCCAATATTATCAACGAGTTGCACCAAAAGAGATTACGTCAACGTATATAGCATAAAGTAAAAATTTACAGATATACTTTGATCAGAACCATAATGTCTTTTATGACTGTACTTGGTTGCACCAGGCATGAAAGTCATCATCGTTCCAATCAAAGTATAGCGCGCAACTCGCTGTTTATCTGTCCTTCCGTATTATTATTATAGCATAATTTTATTTTTTACATTTGCATTTTTGCAGTTTTATTACGTTTAGAACAACCCTACTTTACTGTATTATATATTCATTTCTTTTTCATTATTATTAAATTTAATTTCACAGAACGATCCCAGGACGTCCGAGATCTGGTAGTCTACCGCCCGGATCACATTTGGACATACCTACCACTCTCCAGACTTGCACAGATATCCTTGGGAAACTTGGGAACAAATTTCCGAAATTGAAAAATAAGGGTGACAAAATACATCGGGTATATTTCTTATGTATCGGTGTTTTGGTGGATTAACATAACAAATAAGCTGTGAATAACTTACGCCGTAAATAACTCACTCTGTTGTTAACATGGTTTGTGAACCAAGTTTAGGTGAAGTTATCTATATAGTAGATATTTTATCTTCGAATTTTTCTTGATCATAAATTTTGTTATTACAAGAATTTATTTTAATAGATTTACTATTGACCATAGTAAAACTATAAAACATATACTTTTACAAATGTCGACAATGTTTTCCATTGAATTAATTAATTTTCAACATTTTATTATGTAATTACTTAAGTAATTTAATTAATTAACTTAATTCATCTAATATCATAATATTACTTAATTAATTTCATATATATAATAATAATATAATATAATAATATAATTAACTTAATTAAGTAATAGGTATTATGATATTGGATTTTTCTTTAATTGCAAGTTTATTGATATCGACAAAGACAATTTCGATCAACAAAACTGAATAATTTCTATCGGATACCATACTATACCATCAGTCCATTAAAGCCCCCACTGCAAGGCCTTTGGCCTCCTCTCGGGATGAGTGGCTTGGAGGTTAATCCACCGTGCCGCTCCAGTGCGGGTTGGTGGATTGTAACGACTGCCATCTGTTGGTCGCAACCGCATTTCTTTACTATCGCATGCGAGATAATGTTCGTCCGCTATTTAAACTCGTTCAAATTTTGTGAAGTCAAAATTATTCATCATAATTTTAATTTTTCTTTCATTTTTCTACTGTATGATGAATTCAACTATCGCTTATATCTCTGTTTTAATACTAACTGAAACGATCATTACTCAATAGGAAGTAAATATTCCTACATAATAATTTAAATTGAATGTCGCCTACTTAGTTTGGAGGTCCAAACCAAAGGATATTTTCTTATTTTAACTTTTACATCCATTAGATCGTCAACTCTTAAGTTATAAAATACCTATATAATATATACGCTCCTGGGGGCCTTATAGATTAAAAGCTTAATTTTCTTCTATATATAAATAGGTAATAAAAAGATAAAAAGTTATGTAACTTTTTCTCTTCTGTTTGCCAACCGATTTACTTTTTAATGTGAGATTTGACATTGTCAAAATTTATAATGGATAAGGAGTGCAGAATGCTAAAGTATGTATATAATATGTATAATATTACAAATACTTTCAAAGTTAAATATACACACTTTTTTGAAACCTCTAATAATAATTAGGCGGGAAAACGTCAACTCAAATTACAATAAACGACAGGCTATTATATAATTGAATATAATTGATTATTATGTGATTGATTGATTGAGTTGGCTGTCATGTCATCACCTGTCATTATTAGTTCATTCAGTTCCATGAACTGTCATGACAGTCAACACTCTAGAGAGTGACATTATTTTTATAAATATGCAACGGCAATGGCTGACCTTATAATTCCACGTTGTGACGTCACGCTATAATACTTTTCAAAATAAATAGCTACGTAAATACCGATCTAAAACACAAAATAAAATAAGTTCCTTAAAATTGCCTATTCTTTCGAAAAAAAAAATAACGGACTTTAGTTCAAAAATTTGGGAATGGTCAATTGACATCGACGGTGTTTGTAGTACATATTACGTACACTTTTAGCAGCTCATTGCACTTCTTGTCTATATAAACTTTAACTTTGCCCTGATACCAAAGAACACCGCTAAGTACTTACTCTACGCACTTAGCGGTGTTCTTTGGTATCAGGGCAGAATTATGTTAAATCTCGCACTCCTTTGTGCGCCAGCGCAACATTTTTAAAAAGGGATAAAAAGTTTTCTCTTCACGTATTATTATACACAAATTTTATAATTATGTAAATAACTTTCTTCTCTGTTGTTAGCTAACGTTTCATTTAAAACAAATATGGGTGTTTGTTGGATTAGTTATTTGTTTAATTGATTGACTGGCACGTTTACTATATACATTATAATTTTATTCAAATTATAAACGAATTTCGAAAATAATAATCTTCATTTTTGCCCACGACGCGACGGGACGGAGACGGTACACTCGTTTGTGGCACTGAAGCTGAACTATATACTAGTAAAAACGACGCCGAAAACCAAATGTTCGCGCCAAGCGTTGTAGCCGACCGGCAACAACTCATTCAGCCACTCGTTTATGCTCATCGCGACCGCATACCAAAAACGTGATTAAACAACAATTCAAAAATGCCGTCGTGGGTGTTAAAGACGTGTAAAAATCAATCGACTGCAAAGAAAAAAGACAATGGCATAACTAATCATCGATAATTTAACAAAACAAAACTAAAACCATCCAAAACTAATTTTTGTACCTAAATTATTTTTTCCGTTGCCGCCATACTTGTTTTAACTACAAGTAATGTTACGACATGTATAATACCTACGAAATACTTGTATAATACTCGCAATTCTGTGTATTCTAATGGAAACGAACCAAGCATAACAAGTATGAGACATGTATAATAATAGTAGTAGACAGTGTAGTGGTAGAAAAATCAATGTGGTAGAAACAAGGTATAGTGTTACGCGCACAGATTTTGTTCGTGCTGTCTATTCTACTAGTATGGAGTTTGAAGTAAGAAAACTATGGAGTCGATTGCGATGTGATTTTTGATATTACGTAGTAGGTATCATATTGTAAGGTTTTATGGTTAGAGAACGCTGCAGTAGATGTTACCTGAAACGGCTGGACAGATTTACATGCAGTTTTTTTTTTTATTTAGAGACTTTAAGCTAGAACAATATCGATTTATGCCATACATAGAAAATGTACAAACTGTCTTTTTCCTTGCTGAACCAATTTTTCCCATATCTATAAATACGTATGAAATCTCTTATTAAATTAAATTAATATAATGACAGTGTGTAGTCAGAATATTAAGAAAGTATGTAAAATTGTAATAGAATTGTAATATATACAATATTAATACTAGGGACAAACCTAAACTCTATCTACTAAAAAAAACTATAAAAAAAATTCATTTAAAGATAATTGTGTAAGATTTTATAAAAGACTTCCAAAAACAATTTAATCAATAAGTAAATCTACGAATTGTGTAAAACGACAACTTATGCCTAAAGCATATTAAAATAATATTCAAAAGAACATATAAATGATAAAAATGCTTAAGATGAAATCATTCTATTTAAGACAATGGTTTGTAGCGTGTCGCACAGTGGCTGAAAATCGTCTTTTGAAGACATAAACATCGAAGTTTTTAATTTTTTTTTGTTCAAAATAGCTTTTACCCACCTATACTAAACTCGAATAAGTCATCAGTGTACATTTGGCTATATAAAAATTGCCTTAAAAGTTTAAAAAAAATTGTATATAGAGCTGGATGAGTGGATAATAATTATTTATTTATTATTTCATATCAAGTAACAAAAACTCATTTGTTAGTAAAATACCTACATTACAACCTAAATGTTAGTAACATAACAGTCAAAATTAAAACAAACTACAAATCACAAATCAACATCAAATTTTAAAAATTAACTAAGTCATTTACAAAGATGTAAATACTATATCTACCCTATATGAAATGGCTATCCGAGAAAGAACACAAGTCACAACAAGTCAAAATTTTCAGGAAATTTAGTAAATGATGTTATTCTTTTCATGGACCTATGCCCTCTCCCAAACGACCAATTCACACTATATGAAAGCGGCAACAGCGACCAATAAAAGGACAATCATGCCTTATTATCATACATATGTTATTAGGTACAAATAAATATTATTATTTTTTTCAGTATCTATTGAAAAATACGAGACTGAGCGATGTAAATAAAAGGCTGAAAGCGCAAATTTGGAGTTCCGTTGTAACCATAGTTTTGGTCGAAGCGAAAAACTTACCGGCAATGGATATGGAAACGCGGACCAGCGACCCGTATTGTAAATTTCGGTTAGTACAATTCCAATCGAAATTTATGGCGGATCCGAACATAGGTACAAGTCGCGTCGCAGTAACCAGTTTTAGGTGTAGCGGGACTAGCGGGTCGCAGTGGAGCGAAGGGTATGTGACTATACCCGCGCAAGCACCCTTATAGCGTTATATTCCGATCCGCCATAAAGTTTGAGGCGAACTATATATCCATGAGAATAAAGAATAACTGCGCAGAGGCAACATTCACGTTATTTAGTCTGTACGACCGCTTGTACTTTAGTACATAGTATAAAACAAATTAAATACGTTGTTTACATTCAGCATTTCATGCACATTATAATTGCCCTTTACACCATACAATTGAAATTATTATCTTAGGAGATATCGCGAAATAAAAACTATCGCGCGACAAGAAACCGAGCGCCGCGCCGGGTGGCTCATTCATACCGACGCGACACGCGTGATGCACTAGGTAAAAGTTATCAATTGTATAAATAAATACAAAGAAATATTTTAGTATGTTTTTATGTATATATGTATGTTTTTACTTTTTCAAATATTTACACAATTGGAAATATATACATTGAAAATACTCCAATTATGACGAATTTACGTTCATAATCCAAACCACATGTTCGACACAAAGGGCTGATAAGACACTACGACAGAAAAAAACACTACGTCTTATATGACCTCCTACCCGTGCGAAGGCGGGGCGGGTCGCTAGTTGTTTCTAAACCAGCTAATAACAACATATAATCCGATGTTAGTAGTGCTATGTAATGTTAATGCTGCCTCTGCATAGTTATTTTTTACACTTATTTATAGTAAATAAATCACTAGTAGAAATAAATACTCATTGTATGTATATTTTAAATCTGAACAGCTTGCTAGCGCTATCGAACTCTAATTCTCTTAACAACAAATCGTTTTTTTTTTTGAACATCTAAAGCAAACAGATTCAACACTCAGTTTCGGTAAAAATTGACGCTTAAGTGGTTAGTGACCTTAAACTGCGGAGCCAAGGGTTATATATATAAATATTTTTGTGTCTGAACATGTCTATTTCGTTCCGTGTCTGGGTGCAAAAATATCTATATATGTATATATTATAAAGAATATTTGGGTATGTATATATCGGTTGTATAGGTAGTACTCCAAACTACAAGTATAATACTTGCTTACTTTAGGATTAGATGGCGCTGTGTGGGCTGTCCCAGTTTTTATTATTATTAATAATAAACTCTAAAATAATCTAAAAATCTTTTCAGCTTGGGCAACGAAAAGTATAAAAGCAAAGTGGTTTGGAAATCTTTGCATCCGTCGTGGTTAGAACAATTCGATTTGCATTTATATGATGACCAAGAACAAATATTAGAAGTAACTGTATGGGACAAGGACAAGCAGACCAAAGACGACTTCCTTGGAAGGTAATTTAAAGATTGTAGACGTTTTAAAATATGAAACGAAGGTTTTCGCGCCGCGCCCTCTGTAGGTGGTAACGTGTACTAAGCCAAAGGGACTGTATTTCTAGGAAACTGTGTGTCTACGCATTGCATACACTTCTTCACCTTGAGAATCATTTCTCTGGCATCTTATACCGATAATCGACCGATTGGCCAAGTAGTTAGAGACCCCAACTGCGGAGCCAAGAATCGCGGGTTCGATTCCAGCCCGGGATAAATATTTGTGTGCATGAACATGTCTACTTGTTCCATGTTTAGGTGTAAAATGTATCTATATTAGTTTATAGGTATTATAGGTTTATAAGTATATTATATGTATATCAGTTGTCTAGCAGCCCATAATACAAGCATATTACTTGCTTACTTTGGGTCTAGATGGCGCTGTTATTATTATTATCAAATATAGATATTTTACACTCAGACACAGCGAATAGACATGTTCATGCACACAAATATTTGTCTCGGTCGGGAATCGAACCCGCAGTTAGACTCTTTTACTACTACGATAATCGGTCAGTCGCATTATAAAATTATAGAAAATACACTAACTATTGTACTAAATAAATAAAATAATATTTTTTTAGGTGTACAATAGATTTATCGAGATTAGAAAGGGAGAAAACGCACAGTATTTGGCAGGAATTGGAAGATGGCAACGGACAAATATTCCTTTTATTAACGATAAGTGGAACAACGCATTCCGAAACTATCACAGATCTTACTAGTTATAAAGAAAATCCTAGGGACATTGAAATCATCGAGAAGAGATATGTAAGAACTTTTTTTATTACATTTTTGACATCTATTCATCATATAGTTTGACTGTAACCGCTGTACCGCGCCCACAGACTAGTCAAACTATAAACCACGCTTTAATAAACGTCAGTACGAAAACGAAATCGCCAAAAAGTGGCGGGCGGGTGCGGGGAGAGGTTGACTAGTTTTCATTGGCTCGTTCAAAATTGACAATTTAATGGCTTCCGACGTGCTTCCAACTGACAGCTCACTAGTGACGTAGTTAAGTAGTGTCACTACATAGCCTGGGCGAATGCTACTCCCTGTTAAAGCGTGGTCTATAAGGTTGACTTGTCTGGGACCACGCCTTAGGTATGTGCGCGGCGCGGAGGGAGGCAGATCTGCTCTGTTAGTCCGTCGTCAACGCTTAGGAGCTGCCTTCGCAAGCTATAGGTACCTTTATTAGTAATCCCAATCTATTTTAATTACTATTAGTTAAGTACATTCGTTTTAATTTTTCTTCTTTGGCGTAGTTGATAAATTAAGGTTTAACGTACATGTTAAAAATTCATACGATTTGAATAATAAGAAACAACAAGATTAAAAAAACATTACCATCAGCAGTCGGGTTAAAACTAATTAATTTCTTATATGTAATTAAAAATAAGGTAATTAATATCAGTAAATCATAAACCTTGTAAAGCTTAAAGTATTTATTATTATTATATATGTTACGGTCAGTGTGATGTATTGACAATTATTAATAATTAAGATGGGACAACGCCTGTCTAGTACGGCTATTTAATAATAGATGGAGCCACTATATGTATAAAGAAATGATTTTTATTTTTTCATATTCACATTTCTAGGTTTCAGTTGATAAAGCATATCATGCGACTTTAACAAATGTTCTTCTTTAAAGTTTTTAAATGATATTATTGATTGTTTCAGTAGTTTCGAAGCATTTGTACAAAAACCTAAAATTTGTAGAAAATAGGATTTTGAACAAACGCTTCGAAACTATTGAAAAAACCATAATAGAAATCAGTGGAAAAAATCTTATTTTCCACAAATTTCAGGTTTTTGTACAAATGCTTAGTAATCGTTGAAACAATCAACGATGTGAGGTAAAAACATTAAATAGAAATATTTTTTTATTTTTACATTATTATTATTATTTTTACAAAAAATATTGAACCGTATTCCAAAATTTAAGACGAATTGGCGAAAGGGTTCTAATTGTTTTAAATTTCTTACAGACATGGTACAAAATGAATGAGACGGTCAGTGGGGTGGGTTGGCTCTGTGTAAAAGTCTACGGCGCTAAAGGCCTAGCTGCGGCTGATTTGGGCGGTAAATCGGACCCTTTCTGTGTCCTCGAACTCGGTAATTCTAGGTTACAGACGCACACCGAATATAAAACGCTGTCGCCTAACTGGATGAAGATATTTACTTTGTAAGTAATTAGTTTTGAAATGAAATTTATTTATTTAACCATCATGCTTATACAATATAATTCTACCAATGACCCCCACACTAGGCTAGGCCTGTCCTGTGGAAGTTAAAAATTAATAATTAAAAGTTTAAATTAAGTCAAAAATTAAAAATTGATTGTTATAATAACGAAAATTTGCTTTTAGTAAGCTATTAGCTATTAGTAACGAATGGTTACTCCATACCAATCGTTGTTAAAATGTATGACGAAAGCGTTATGCCTCCATAGTGAACCGCGTTCGTGCTAGTGCCAACAGCATCTTGAAGGTGGGGCTCTCCAATATTGAACCATTAGCGCTACCAACATACATAGCTAGTCGTGTCGTATTCGTCTCCTTTTTTTTGTTTTCATTTTCATTTTGTGTATCAATTATTTTCTAACGTGTAAATAACAAAGTTTTCATTATTGACGACCGCTTAGCCTAGTGGGCAGCGACCCTGCCTGCGAAGCTGGAGGTCCCGGGTTCGAATCCCAGGTCGGGTCAGTATTTATATGATGAATATTAATACTGGCACCGGGTTTTGGTTGTTATATGTATGTGGTGTCTTCGCTTGGTACCCAAAATACAAGCTAATGCTTAGTTTGGGACTTAGGCGTTGTTGTGATTGTGTGTGTGTGTTATTATATACGTTTTGATTGTTTTTATTTAGTATTATTATAAAAGATAAATTATTATCATCGTTATGGAAATAACGGAGACCCTTGCCCCCTCCCACCATGGGGTGGCCTAAGCCCCTGCAGTGGGGTATAATGCGCTGATGGAATGAAATGGAATTATGAAAATCAGACGAATCAAAAGTTAAAATGTTAGGTTGGAGAGAAAGTATATTCGTATTTAATATATAAATACAAGGCATTTTTTTTTTCGTAGTTTAATTATATTTAAAAGTATTTATGTGTCATTTTGTTCGATAATTTGTTGCCATTTTATAGGTGGTAACATGATCCTGTTGCTGTAGACATGTAGTTTTGACAGTGTTCACTTGATATTTACTTTACACTACCTAAAGAACTGTGAAGAGACCGTATCAGATGAAAATCTGAGTGTGCAAGTTCAGAGCTATATGGTGGATGCATTAACGCTTCCCAGCCAGACTCTCTCAACTTTTCTTAGTGACCAAACATGTGTGTGGTCTGGCGTTATCATGATGAAAAATTACACGCTATCTATTTTGACCATGTTTTCTTTCTTGGATGCTTTAATGTTATCAGGTGTTGACAGTAAATATCAGAATTGACAGTTGTGTCCGGGATGAAAAGCTCATAATGAACGATGCCCTTTCAATCCCACCTATACTCAACATCACTTTATTGCACATTAATCCAAGTGTTGCTACAGTCTGTGGAGCTTGGCTGCACTTTGACCATAACTTCTTGAGTACGTTCTTATCATAAGTTATTAACTTCTCATCACAGTGATCAATCTTTAAAACAATCGTACGTTTTCATTATGTTTTAGTAGATAATCATAAATTAGTACACGGTTCATTACCGTTTCTCAGTGAGCTTATGTGGTACTTAAACGTAAAGTTTTTGTGTAAAGTTTTTTAAGAAGTTTTTATTTTGTGTAATATCCAACGGCCCGTTGAGTAGGTAGTAAAACCGAGGCGTCTCAGCAATAGGGCGTAGATTCGATCTTAGTGAAGACGGTCAACCATGCAAATATAAATCACAATGTTTCCCTCCGAGGCGAAGGGAAGGTAGAAAATATATACAACACCAGTCTATGCAACGATCGCCTGAAGCATGAGGGTGCTCAGGAGTTGCCAACGGCGCTAAATATAAGAGCTGAATTCGAAGAAATACGTGTATTATTAAATACGAGAAGTTCAAAACTATTAAACACTGACCTATCGTGTTGGTACTCAAAGTTCATAGTTTAGTTAGAGAGGTCAATTTGGCCATGTAGCTATAAAATTTTCGATAGAATTCCAAAATTGTCTATACGAAACAACCCTACTGAATAATTTCACGCCCAGTATACAAACTATTTTGTGAAAACTAAAATATTACCTTTCTAATCCTTTTCAGTACAGTCAAAGACATAAGTTCGATATTAGAAATAACTGTGTACGACGAAGACCACGATCACAAAGTTGAGTTTTTAGGAAAACTGGCAATACCTTTGTTGAATATAAGGAACGGTGAAAAAAGGTGGTATGCCTTGAAAGACAAGAAAATGAGGGCAAGAGCGAAAGGAAATTATCCACAGATATTGTTGGAAATGCTCGTTATATGGAATCCGGTAAGTCAAACTTTGCATTTTTTATTATCATATATCGTTGCGGTAGTGAGCCCGTTTCTTGTTAAGAAGGCCGTGGTTCGAATCCCAGGGCATGCACCAATGAGTTTTTTCTAATTTATGTACATATCTATTACTGACTGTGATTCGGAGAGCATGTTAAGCCGTCCGTCCCGGTTGCCATCAACAGATGACAGTCGTTAAAACCTACCAACCCGCACTGGAGCATCGTAGTAGTTTAAGTTTCAAGTCTCCTCATCCCGAGAGGGGCCTAAGCCCATACAGTTGGGCATTAAGGGCTGATGGTATAGTGTGGTTTACCTTTACGTCGGGATCATATTGCTATAGATAATAGAATATCGATATAACAAAGTTGGTATGATTTTCCATCAACATTTTGACTATTTATGGTTATAAAGTCCACTCGGATAAGGACCCAGATATCGAAGCGCATCGCCTAGTAAATTCTAGGTCAAAGATCGCTACGTGGCCCTTGACTTATTTATTGTGGCACACGTGGCACTAAAATAATATTTACATTTCAGTTACGATGACAATAAATTAATTAAATATTTTAAGAAACCTTCATGTAGTGTTATATGCGTGTATGTGTGTCAGGAAATACAGAATCTCATTCCAAAATACTACTCAGAAACTATCTTTTTTTCACTGAAATTTGCATTTTTAGTTTTTTGGTCAAATCGATCAAAAAAATCCGAACACGGGCAGTTAGCACATAAACACATACTCCGATCGCTAGTCCATCCTACTGCCTACATATTCATCATCATCATCATCATCAGCCCATTTTACCCCACTGCAAGGGCTTAGGCCTCCCCCAGGCTGAGGAGGGGGTTTGGGGCTTAAATCCACCACGCTACTCCACTGCGGGTTGGAGATTGTAACGACCGCCATCTATTGACAGCGTCCGGGACCGACTGCTTAACGTGCTCTCCGAGGCACGGAGTCAGTGATAGTTAATGTACTTAAGTCAGAAAAACTCATTGGTACACGCCCGGATTCGAACCATGGCCCTATGGCCTTATAAATTTGAGACAAGTTCGTTGCGCTCTGGGCGATCACGACACCCACATATTATCGCCAAGTATTTTGCTAACGAAACCAAAAAAATATTCCTATCGAGCCAATCAAGACAAAAGAACGAATTCCTAACGCAATGTTGCTATGTGCAACTTACCAAAATAATTTAAATCATAATGTCACTACAATAAATTATATAAAAAGAAAAACGCTGCTGGCATACAAACAATTTGATAATGTAACTGCATCGTCTACAAGCTGCCCCAGAAATCATCGTCAAGCCGGAAACGAGTGATGAGGAAAGTAATGATAGTCATCAGAAAAATATTTAAAAAATCGTAGTCTTTACACTTTTAAAATTATAGGCAACAAAAAAAAAACGGAGAAAGCTGACACTCTGTGTTGATTTGAGGTAGTTATGTTTTAATTTTGGATTGTAATTTACGGAAGGGTTATTCAGGATTGCATCGCAAAAAAAAAATAGAAGAAAAGTAAAGATTTGCAGTCACAGTAATTGAAAAAATTATCACAGAGTGTCAGTTGTCTCGATTTTTTAAAATATTTTTTTGTTAAAGTATATCCATTATTTTAAACCACATCCTTTGAGACGCCGCCAAAGCACTCAGACAAAAAAAATCACAAAGAAAAGCGTCGCACGTGCCAGCCGTAACAAAAGAAACCGACGGCTTGCACGTGCAGCGTACAGTTTAAGCGAATTTATCAGTTTATATCGACGCTTCAGAGAGAAAGTAAATGACGAAATAGAACGTTTTATTATAAACACAGGTGATGATTCGAAGGATACGTCGAGTGATTCAGAATGTCATAAGTTTTTGTTTTGTGTGCAGCGAATTTGATTAGTTTTTGTTTCTTCTAAATAAATGTATTTTAATTTGTCCATTTCGTTCCTGCTTTGTCTTTTGGTGTACCGAGGTCTAATATAACGGATAGACTATACCTGTCAACATTTCTCTCGTCACCTGTTACCGGCTTGACGTTGATTTCCGGGACAGTCGATATATAGCGGTCGTAAACCTTTTTGAAACTATTTGACCTATTTACATTTCGAGACTTGTAATAAACACATCAGAGTCGACTGAAACCATAAATCATAGATAGTTTATGACAACATAAACAGCATACTTTATGACAATTTTACTACATATCTAATATGTTTCTATGTATTTATGCATATTTATATTTGCATAAATAATATTTTGTGACACTTTATTGTAGATTTGAAGTGTTTTTCATCGTAAAAAAATAACCAGCCAAAAATCACAAAAATTACTTCATGTAGATCATGCAAACACATTGTTCCCTTTGAAGTTGACGCGGTTGCGTTATCGCGCAGTTACGGAGTCCGCTCTCGCCACGTTGATACTCATTACTCTTACTGCGACGCTACTCGCTTCGACTTCAGAGCGAATAAGAAGTTTGGCGCGAGCTGTACACCGCTCATGACCAGGCCCGGCGAGAGCCAGATTGGGCCCCGGGTGTAAAACATTGCGGGGCCCACCCCACCTTACTTTGAAAATCCTATCGCCCCCCCTATCGCCGGCCCTGCTCATGACAACAAAACAGTGAATAATATAATAGTATAATGAACGGTTACTAAGCGAGAATTTCCATTACAGTTGAAAGCCGCCATAAGGGTGATAAATCCAAAAGAGCCGAAATACATGCATCAAGACGCAAAGTTCAAACGACAACTGTTCATAAGAAACGTGATGAGGTTGAAAGCAATCATAATGTGGTTTATTGAAGTAGGCAAGATACTGCAGTAAGTTTAAAGCGTTATTACCTAACTATGAGAAATTTATTGGATCTATAAGTAAACGAGAAGTGGATGGATAAAAAAAAACCTAAAAGACAAAAATTCACAGTGAAAAGTTTCAGGAGTTTCACTACAATGAACGATGCAGGTGTGGGAACATAACCGAAGTTAGAGCGCTAACTTCGGTTTAGCTTCTAATATTTTTCTATGATGTGTGAGAAAAACTGCAAATCGAGCAATAGTCGTCTATCGTCACGTACCGCGAATATTCGTAACGCGTGCCGATAATGGCTTCCTACATCTGCGTTTACCGCGACAATAGACAGTTTCGTGACCAAAGACGCAGGTCTGGAAGTAGCATAAGAGGTAGTCCGATGCGACGTTCGCCTGCTAAGGTTTCCCCTTCTACCACATAAAGGTGGTACACTTTTGTTGTCACGATGATCTCTACCAAGTATGCGCTTAATTGAATATCACGAGTCGTACTTGTAAGGATGAGCCATAAATTTAAGCGCGTTGCTTTAGCTATACGCTTATTTATCCCACGAAAATTGGTAAAAGTAGGCTACTGAACAATATCATCGGCTAAGCTCTATAATGTTTTTACTATCTTCAAAAATTCAGCTTTCTGTTATCAGTTTGACGACCGCTTAGCCTAGTGGGTAGCGACCCTGCTTACGAAGCTGGAGGTCTGGGTTCGAATCCCAGATCGGGCCAGTATTTATATGATAAATATTGATACTGGTACCGGGTTTTGGTTGTTATATGTATGTGGTGTCTTCGCAAAAATATTTATATATGTATATATTATAAAGAATATTTAAGTATGTATATCAGTTCTCTAGTAACCCATAACACAAGCATAATACTTGCTTACTTTGGAACTAGATGGCGCTGTGTGGGAAGTCCCATGTATTATTATTATATGTATAGTTTTAATAATTAGCTCTCGGCCTAGTTAATTAGCTAGTTTATTTGTATACAAAACAAAAGAGCCTATTGGCCGAGTTTTCGGAATTGGTTCCGTATATTTTCGCCGTGTTACAATTCATAATTTATTCTTCTCCTTGATACTTAATTATATCTCTCGGACTATTCATCGCGATATTACGCTCGTGTGCACCAGATATTGATCCTCTTGACGTACGACACTAGATTAATCCTCTTCCTCTTGTGTTACGAAATGACGTAATATTCATATACGACCTTAAACTTGGTTACAGAGATTGCTTCGAATGGGAGTCAAGGGTAAGATCTTTCATAGGATTGCTGGCGTGGCTGGCGTTCTGCTATTACTACCAAATGTGGATGTTGCCATTACTGATATTGATGTTTTTCGGTAGAAATTGGCTAATTTATAGACTTACTGGTGAGTAAAAGTTGTTATTTATATTGCCTTAAATTTTGTAGGGCTTTTTAACTCAAAATGTAAAAACACTATCCCGTTCAAGGATCACGTCGCTGTGTCTGTCTGTCCGTTCGTCAGAACCTTATCAGTAACTGATGGAAGTATAAAGTTTTCGTTATATATACATGTCTAAATAGAGATTCGGCATCAAAATACGAATATAAAAATATCACGTTTACAATTATGTAAACCATTATAGTCACTTAAAAAGTGCATGAAAGCTGGTCTGTTATTTTTCTTATTATTGGATTGCGTGACTGCTGTTCGGCTGAACGTAATCCAAACTTATAGAGCATACCTTACCAAGCTAAACAAAAAGTTTCAAGCGAGCATATGGCGAAAACTAACGGTTACCGAGAAAAACATGTTTGAAGTTTAATTTTTTAATTATCTTTACGCTTTATAAGATTATGTCCCGTTCAAGCTAACACCAGATATAGGTATATCTAGACCTGTAAGTTGAAAATAATACCAAATAATGTGAGGTCTGCGGCCTTATAATCATATTCCTTTAAGTTGGTAAATCAACGCTGATACGGACAGCCAAACCCGGGCTACAAACTAGCCTCGCATAAAAAAAGTAAGCAAAATGCAGAAAGTCAAGGCCGCGAGCTGGACGCGTGTTGCCGAATCGCGATTGGTCGCACAAAAAATTAATTTATTAAGTAGCCAATTACATACGTATTTATTTTTAATTTTGTTTTATTGTGATTTTATTCTCTATTGGACCTCCAAAAAGGGAATTATTAAATTCCTATTTTAAATAAAATGACTTTGATTGTTGGAATCTAATTTCATTAATTTGTAAGTTTAATTTGTATAAACATACGGGCAATTTCATGTAAATATACTCCTTTCGCCGCGTCCGAGGTAAACACAACAAGAAGAAAACAGAACAAGAAAACCTGAAGAAATGTATGCATGATGAACTTAGACAAGGCGACAGTCATGTTCAACGAACGTATTCTACCGAGACCGGTAACCGTAGAGGGTGCGACTCTAGAAGTTGTGCAAGACTATGTTTATTTAGGACAGACTGTCTAGTTAGGCCAACACAACTTCAACAAAGAGGCCGACCGAAGGATTCAGCTGGGCTGGGCTGCTTTCGGGAAGCTTCGTCATCTGTTCTCGTCGCCACTACCACAATGTCTAAAGACCAAGGCGTTCGATCAATGCGTCCTACCTACAATGACGTACGGTGCCGGAACATGGACTCTCACGGCAAGACTGATCCACAAATTTAAAGTCGCTCAGCGTGCTATGGAGCGGGCTATGCTTGGTGTTTCTTTGATGGATAAAATAAGAAACACTGAAATCAGTCAAAGAATTAAAGTTGTCGACATAGCCGAAGCGATCAGCAGGCTGAAGTGGCAATGGGCCGGTCACATTTGCCGTAGAACTGATAACCGATGGGGTAGACGAGTTCTCGAATGAAGACCATGTACCGGAAAGTGAAGCGTTGGACGCCTCCCGGCCAGGTGGACAGATAGCCTGAAGCACCATATCGGGGGTAGTTGGATGCGAAAGGCGGAGGACCGTGTGTGGTGGCGAGCCTTGGGAGAGGCCTAAGTATATCCTGCAGTTGAGAGACACGGGCTGATGATGATGATGAATGAAACTGTGTTCAATGGAGTCCCCATGTTATGGGGGTGGCTGGTAAACTGAGCTCTGCTGTTTTTGCAATTAGGTGAATAAGAAAACTAACCGATGTGCCTACAGCGAGGCTGGTTTATTTTAGCTACTTTCATAGCATAATGTCATATGGCATTCTGCTATGGGAAAAGCCCGCTGACATTAAAACAATATTTGTCCTGCAAAAAAAGGCTATTCGAGCTATATATAAATTAAAATCTAGAGATAGTGTAAAGGTTCACTTTAGAGAAAGAAACATTTTGACAGTACCTTGTCAGTACATTTATGAAAATATAATTTATGTACATAAAAACTTGAATGCTTTCTCTAGGATGGGTGATGGCCACAACTTAAATACAAGACGTAAGCATATATTATCAATTCCCAGGTTCAGACTCTCTAAGTTTAATAATTCTTTCATGGGAAATTGTATCCGTTTTTATAACAAAATTCCAAATTATTTAATTATACTCGTTATTGTTTTTTAGTTCATTGTAAACTATGGCTGCATATTTTCAAAAGTGATCCTTGGAGTTGCATTCGTTGGCCACACGGTAGGAAGTGAAGAATTGAGTAAATGTTGTGGAGTCCGTTTTTCAGAGGTGTCAGAATGCATTTTTAACTTTTCAAATACATACTCTAATCTGTTGAAATGTAGAATATGTTTTATACACAACTGTTTATACATTTAACTAATAATTTAACTAATCTATTTCATTATGCTGTAGATTTTATAGCAATAATAGGTCCATTTTGTTTAAGATTATGTGCATGTTATGAAACATGGTGTAAAATTAACCATATGCAATATGACAAACAATTAGTGTTCGACCAAATTAATTAGATAAGTGACAAGCGGTACTTTTGTATTTTGCGTTTGACTGTGGAAAGCAGCGAAATAAACTCAGTAGATGACGTTATAGGAACAACTTAAATTTCAGATGAATTTTCATAAATACGTGGCAAATTCGTTAAAAGAAAAAAAGTATCTTACGAGGTTGTTCTAGAATATTATTGTTTTCCGTTTCAAAAATTATCAGGGCAACATAAAAAATTTGGTCCAAGTTATATATTATATATTCACACATCTCTACGTAACTTATCTAACTAATCCTAGCGTTTTCGTAGAATATGAGAAATTTTAATATTCATTTTAAATATATTTCAGGAGGCAACCCTTTGCTTGTCCCTGTTGATGATGAAGACCTTTTAGCTGAAGAAGATGATGAAGAAACGGAAGGCGACAAGGTTCTATGTTATTTTTTTTACAAACACTCCGTTGACAAAGTTCTCGGAGTCTTCATACATTTTCTCCATACCTTTGCTGCATTCATTTTTCCTTACACCTCTATGCCTTTTTTAATTTCCTGTCCTCATCTATCCCCTCCCACCTTTTTTTCTTTTTCTAATTTCACTGTTCTCCGTACCCATTCCACTACTTCTCTTTCCTCATTTTCCTCCAGCAGTTCTATTTTATTTATCTCGTTCACCCCATATACTCGATCGAGTGCTCTAATTTTCTCTTTTCCCGCACATTTTGCCTTTCCTATCCTCATTTGCATCCACTACTTGTTGTTTTTTTCCAGATTATCATATTTTAATCTTGCCACCATCTTCTGGTTTCTTAGTACACCCGAATTTTACAGAAACGTTGGCCTCTTGTTAACCCTTTTAATTCTTTATATCTTTAATATACATTGTCTCCAGTAGTCTTCCATATTCCCATTAAATTTTGCCTCTCTACTTTTCGTCGTTCTATCAATTTCTCCATCTTGTCTTTCGTTTTCTTGTCTTCTCGTTCTCACTTCTCCGCTATAGACGTTTTCTATATAGAATGTTTCTCTATTACTTTTCAAAAATATGAATTGTATTTTTGTACTGCAATGGTGTACTTATTGTTAAAGAGCCAAATTAATAAATAAATATCAGTTCCAAAACACAAGCCCACGGCCTCGAGAAGGCCATAAGTGTGGTATACATGTTATGCCAGCGACCGGTTACATTGTAACACGCTGGGGTAGGTATGGTATTGAATTAAAAAAAAAGTTGGGGCTAATAACATGGTAATGATTATGTAATTGATTCTAACAAATATTCTTTCATAGAGAAAAATATGCAAATAAATAATAATTTAAAAAAAAAATTGTATATGCCAGTATTTTCAATCATCTACGAACAACAATTAAGTTCTGTCCATAAAACATAATAAAATCGATATTTAAAATTTTTAACTTCTATTATTTATTGGTTCATTTGAAACAAATAGAAACAAAAATGGGGAACCTGTATTTGTTTCTATCTTTGATATAGTAATATTTTCAAATCGTTCAAACGCAAGTTTAAACGAATTTAAAAGTTGGTTTAAAAGTTGTTTAGTAAGACAATAATGACCTCATAATCCCTAATTTATGAATTTTACGTTTTAAAATATTGAAAATTTAATAAGATTCAAATATATATTTACGACCAGCTTCAAAAATGCTACAAAGTGTATTTTTATTTTCCCCTCTTAGAAAATATGACATGTTCGGTGCATGTTATCAATTGAAGCGGTAAGTGGACAAAGGTGTTAACTAACAAAAAGTTCAAAATGAGTTATGAGTGTTTTTATGTTGCTCCTACCACATTTGCAAGCCTGAAATGTATGCATGTTTGTCAGTTAACACCTTTGCTATAGATCTTCCTTTTTGACACGAATCAAAATTTGCGCAGTCGATTTATGATCATTTAAAATATAATTCCATGTAAAAAGTCGATTTATTCTGTTTTCTCAGATAACACCTTTGTCCACTCACCCAATAAAGATAGACACCCCTTCAATTGTCTGTCCAACCCGATGTGTTAGAAGGTTAGATAGAAACCTTTCCATGGTGATTGTGTCTCAGGGGTCTGATTGCATTAAATTTGATTATTTATGTCAATGATTCATTAACGTCTAATGATAACTAATGATACAGCAAATATTAAAATGATATTTTTTCTTTGTAGGAAGAAAAGAAAACATTAAAAGAAAGGTTGCAAGCAATTCAGGAAGTGACGCAAACTGTTCAAAACGCGATCGGTTACGTTGCGTCGTTAGGAGAAGCTGTCAAAAAGTATGTATATATTCCATAGAGTAAATTAATTTGACAGCAGCGTTTGGTTTTAATAGAGTCATAAATGTCACTTCCGTGTCACTTCACAGTATCGAAGTGACATTACGCAATTTTGCGGGGTTGAAGACTGGCGCGCGGGGACCTTACACACTGAAACTCGGACTGAAACTCGCCATCTTACGCGAGCTAGCTAGAGTATGAGTGCTTAGACGGTAAACGCAGAAGAAGGCTTCTAGTCAAATCGTACTTTTATATAGTCCTATATTTCGCTCGCTCTTCTTTTTGTAGTACTTGGTACTAAAATATAGAAAATATGACGCCACAGAGTTATTACATTGCTGTGGAGATGCGCAGGCGACTGACAATTGCCTATTCTCAAATTGAACTAAGTCCGTAATGTATATTTTATTTCCAAAGAATACGCAATTTCAGGAAACAAATATGAAAATTTTTGTTTTTAGATCGGCATTTACGTAGATATATTCATTATTATTATTATTATTATTCTCCGTCTCTTTCCATTGAGACCCGCATTTCGGACTAGCTTGCCTACTCTGTTTTATTATCTCTATGGAAAAAACTTAACATTTATAAGATCACTTCATCGTACGTCTGTCTGTCTGTCCGTCGTACATTTTTCTCAGGGACAGGTGGGAAGTTATCAAGTTGAAAATATTATCAAATAGTTCGAAAATCTTATTTTCTAAGGCAATGCCTTCAAAAAATTTGGCACTTTTAGTTCCAATTTTACTAAATTAACGCTGCACAACTTTCCAAAATCGAAATGGGGGATATGATGAGATTTTTATAAGAAATTAATAAAATAAGGCTAAGAAATACGTTAATACAGATTTTAGTCCTATTTCTAGGAGTACCAATTACCTACTTTTTAATAATCAATTAAAGAATAGGTAACTTCTTTTTCTAGTAATATTTTTCGGTTGTATGGAACTTCGTAACTAGTTCCGGGTCGTTATCTAAAACTTCTCGAATTTACCCATGTTTAATTTGACCCGTACATGGCGTGTAGTATGTCGAACGCATGAAATGGGGGACATGTGGGACAAATTTGATGTCTTTGGGACAATGTGGGACTCTTTTTCGAAGTGTAACCTTTTAATTGGTTTCTCTTGAATATTTTTTGTAATATCTACTAATTTATGTTTATTTTTGCAGTTTGATGAATTTTACGATTCCTTACTTGAGTTACATAGCCATATTGATGTTGCTTGCTGCGATGTTAGTCCTATATGTGATACCACTTAGATATCTTCTAATGGCGTGGGGTAAGTTTAATACGAACAACATGGAGTTATCAAAGACGCGCAGCGTTCTGTATGAAGTAAGCATAAAACGACTTCGGTATGAAGTCGAACGTTTTAACGCGAATGGTCGACGTTTCCTAACGTTTTAGTCAGCTGTCTTGTTTTGTCACACGACGACGGTTTATTGTTTTGTTGCTCCCTAACGTACACGTCACCTCTGTGAAAATCGGCAATTGAGTTCTCACGCTTTTGTACCTCCAGAGGACGCAGCGCGATCCCATAGCTCCATGCCAAGAATATAATATTGAATAAAATATTTAAAAAAAATTGACTTCAAAACTTCGTATATGTATACAAAGATAAACTAAAATGTTATAAATAATATTTTTACTTTAAAGAAAAAAACGTTATTGTTATATTTGGAAATATTATCATTATTTGAATTACCATTACCTGGTAAGTAAATTTTTTTTACAGTATAAATATTATTATAATTTTTTTTAATTTAAGTCTGTATATATTATGGACAAAGATTTGAAGTTGATTTTATGTTTTTGTAAAAATTTACTTCATTTTTCAGTTTTTAGTTGTAAATAGCTGTAGGTTATTTGTCTTTGGTACTGGTAGGCCTTCTAAACGCGCTGCTCAAATGAGACAGCGCCGTTCGGAGGAATCCAGTAAAGAAAGGGATGATAGTTTAAAAAAAAAATAGGGATAGAAATGCAATAACCTTGCGGGTTGGCTGCTTGACCATGAATACAATGAAAGCGGCGTCGTAGCAGTAACAAATAATAATAATAATAATAATAATAACACACACAATCACAACAACGTCTAGGTCCCAAACTAAGCATTAGCTTGTATTTTGGGTACCAAGCGAAGACACCACTTACACATAACAACCAAGACCCGGTGCCAGTATTAATATTCATCATGTAAATACTGACCTGACCTGGGATTTGAACCCGGGACCTCCAGCTTCGCAGGCAGGGTCGCTGCCCACTAGGCTAAGCGGTCGTCAATCACAAATGATTGCAAATGCTTACAATTTTTCTTACTGGTACCGTCCCTCTTCTGCTTTCACTGTGTTCGTAGCCGCGATCACCTCAGTACGGTACTTGACTACTATAAAGTATATTATATTTAAATATATATAAAATAATATATAAAAAATAACATTTATAAACAAAATTATATTCGGTTGAAATATATGAAAATTGTAAGTATTTATATTTCTGTCTCTTTCTTGCAAAACTATATTTAACGTTATTTTAAATGGGCTGATGTCATACATAGATACGCCGTGCGGTATTGCCCTCTCTGTCTAACAGGACATTTTAAACATTCATAACTTTGTTAATAATGATTTATTTTTTTAAATTCTTTCGCTTTTATATATTTAGGAAACTCTTTCATATAAAATAATAAAAAAAAATAGTCAACTAGCGTATTATAGCCACGTCAAAATGAATCATATAGATTCAAATGCGAGTTGGCCGCTGTGGCCGCTATACACCGTTGAGGAGTTCTCCTCGATTGCCTGCCATTTCCATCATTAGATCAGCTATAGATCACCATAATATTGTATTTTATAAACAACTACACCTATATGTACCAAGTTTTATTAAAATCGGTTAACGGGGTGTTAGATTAGAGGTGGAATATTTTCCTCTTTAAATGTGACCAATCGCTAATATATCCTCATCAATCAATCAATCAATTACATCGGCTTACAATCGGCGACAGTATCGAGTAATATATACACAAAAAACAAAAACATATAATAATACAAAATACATGGGACTTCCCACACAGCGCCATCTAGTCCCAAAGTAAGCGAGTATTATGCTTGTGTTATGGGTTACTAGACAACTGATATACATACTTAAATATTCTTTGTAATATATACATATATAAACATTTTTTGAAGACGCCACATACATATAACAACCAAGACCCGGTACCAGTATCAATATTCATCATATAAATACTGACCCGACCTGGGATTCGAACCCGGGACCTCCAGCTTCGTAGGCAGGATCGCTACCCACTAGGCTAAGCGGTCGTCAAACATACATATACCTAGTCGAACGAATAATTAAAATTTAAAACCTCCTCCTTTTCTGTAAGTCGCCTTAAAACATTACTTAATTATTGTTTTTTTTTTTCAGGAGTAAACAAATTCACGAGAAAAATCCTTCGACCACACACAATACCGAACAACGAAGTCTTAGATTTGTTATCAAGAGTTCCTGATGATGAAATATTGGTAATTATTAATTAAATATGATCATATTCAAGTAAGTTAAACGCTAGTGTATTTAGAAACTAGCAGCCAGCTAAGGCTCCGCCATGAACATATTTCACGGTTTTTCAAAGAAGATATTTTTCCGCGGTGAAGGTGTCGACGTCCCTTTTATGATAGAAGTAGGAATAATATAAGGTAGACACTAGCACGTCGTGATAGCCCAAAGCGCAACGAACCTGTCTCAATTTATAAGGCCCCATAGGGCCATGGTTCGAATCCGGGTGTGTACCAATGAGTTTTTTCTGACTTAAGTACATAACTATCGCTGACGGACGGTATAGACGGAGGGTACGTCAAGCAGTCGGTCCCGGACGCTGTCAATAGATGGCGGTCGTTACAGTCCCCAACCCGCAGTGGAGCAGCGTGGTGGATTTAAGCTCGGTCGGGTCAGTATTTATATGATGAATATTGACATTGGTACCGGGTCTTGGTTGTTATATCTGTGTGGTGCCTTCGCTTGGTACCCAAAATACAAGCTAATGCTTAGTTTGGGGCCTAGACGTTTTGTGCGACTTTGTAATCAGTCACAAAAATGTAGCAGTAACATTATTTCATAGAAACAGAAGACCTATTCCGTACAAATTTATTGTCGAGATGTCGCTGCCTACAGGCATCTATCCCTTTCACAAATGAAAGACACGAAATATACCTATATCTTTCTTTCACGTAACGTAGGCAGCGCTATCTCGACAAAAAATTTTATTCGGAGTGCCACTGCTCGTAGGAAGTGAAGCGGATCTGGCATAAAGGCACGCATCACCCGTCAGAGCCGTACTTTACAAGTCGGTCACACGTGTTGTATACCTCGGTAACAACAAATCGGATTTTTATCACCGATGGCACCACACTGCTTTGTAATATCATCCATCCATCCATCAGCCTTTTTTATATCCAAATGCAGGGTCTTAGGCCTCCCCTCAAGATGAGGGGGCTTGGAGCTTATGTCCACCACGCTGCTCCAATGCGGGTTGGCGGATTGTAACGACCGTTATATACTGACAGCAACCAGGACCGACTGCTTAACGTGCTTTCCGAGGCACGGAGTCAGTGATAGTCAATGTACTTAAGTCAGAAAAAACTCATTGGTACACGCCCGGATTCGAACCACGGCCACATGACCTTATAGATTTCAAATAGGTTCGCTGCGCTCGGGCTATCACGACACTTTTGTAATACCTATAGCTTCTAACTAATATTTATGTCCTGTTTCAGCTGGACTGTCGAGAATTGAAGCCACATCCGCAGAGCGAAAGAAGAGATGCGAGAAAAAAGCACAAGGCTTCGTAACATAACTGTCAGTCGTTGAGGCGACGTATCACAAATTATGTCTTGCATCTTTCAGTTAAGAAACATTTGTTGCAAATAGAAGAGGAATGAAACAACCGTTCCATTAGAGCAGATGATCACGAAGTATATAC
Organism: Luffia ferchaultella; assembly: GCA_949709985.1. Lineage (NCBI taxonomy): Eukaryota > Metazoa > Arthropoda > Insecta > Lepidoptera > Psychidae > Luffia > Luffia ferchaultella. Next base: position 4,115,634 of record OX453264.1, on the reverse strand, counting down.
TTCCTACGTCCTATATAGGACGACATATAGTCCGAACGCCCGATAGTGTTTTGTTTTTGGTTGAACCGGTGAAACGATACGGTCGCTTTTGCTTGGCAGCATTGTGATGCGCTGTCATACGGCGTACGTCCAAACTAAAATGACAACTGTGACACTTTGACGGTTGCTGGTTTAACCTAAAACAAAATACGATTAGGCGTTCGGCCTACGTGACGTCAATATGCCTGTACGTAGTCATCTGCCCTTAAGACTGGTTTTGCTTTTGTCGAAATATTGCACAAGTAAAACGTAACAAATTGGTAAGTATCGCTGGTAGGCTTATCATGACCTTATCACTTGGCACTTTGGTTTTCTCAAATCTAGTTCAAAATAGTACTAGCAAAATTAGAGGTCAAATAGAACCTCTGTTCCAAATTTCAAAAAAGTCCGTTAAAAACAACGACTTTAGAATGCGAACAGACGAACGGACAAACTACCATACCAATTACAAAGAAGATACAGTTCCAATCAAGCTTTATGACGGATGTGAACATAGGCACAAGTCGCGTCGCAGTAACCAGTTTTAGGTTTAGCGGGACGCAGTGGAGCGTGGGGCATATGACTGAACCTGCGCAAGCACACTTATAGCGTTGTATTCCGATCCGTCATAAAGTTTGATTGGAACTATACCAGCGATACTTATTAAGATGTACTTCACTCTTCACTAAATAGTATAAAACAAAGTCGCTTCCCGTCTGTCTGTCTGTCTGTCTGTCTTTATGTATGCTTAGATCTTTAAAACTACGCAACGGATTTAGATGCGAATTCTTTTAATAGATAGAGTGATTCAAGAGGAAGGTTTATATGTATATAACATACATAATATAGTAGAGAAACATTGATAAATTTAGAGGTTTCTAATGTGATGTCGTAAACACATTTTTTTGCGCTTTCTCTACAAAAAAGTTTCTTAGGGATATATAAACGCAATAACCATTTTTTATCCAAAAATTGGTGTAAATAAGTATTCGAGCACAGAAAATATTTTCGCGGTATCTACTTTATTGTTACTTGCCACAAGATGGCCCTGTAGCATTTCTTTTTGTGTAAGCAGAAATTATATAAAAATTTTATCCACGCGGGCGAAACCGGGGGCGGTCGCTAGTTTAATATATTTTATTTAGATATTGAAAATAAAATGATATTTTTTTGCTATTTTCTCAAAAGCGTTAATTTAGCCGCAGTTAGATTTTTTCACGAAGCGATATAAATTTTATTCTTATATTAAGTATTTTAAGAATAACAATATAAGCCAAAACCAAATATCTATTTAATATTAAATCTAAGAAGTTAGATTTTAACCGACAAAATGTTGAAAAACTATTTTAATTTCGAATTCATAATAATATCAGTAATAATTTTATTGTTGTAATTAATGTGAAATGTCAAATAGAAAAAGGAGCGTAAAAATAAATTTGAAACGTCTGTGATTTACAAGATCTGGTAGGAAATATATGATGGAATGGAAACGACGAGTTTGACTATATATATAAATTTTATTATATAATGTCTGGATAGTGAGTCGGCGCCAAAACGTTAATAAAAATATCGCCTAACAGTTCGGTTATAATTCACGCACACACAGACGGTTTTTATGTAATTAATATGGAGTAGCAAGGGTACGTGGTCTGTTGAGTCACAAACCCAAGTATGTTAAAGTACGCCTGTCATTTTTGCCGACATTGTGTTGCGAGGGTATATCCAGGCATTGTATAACATGATCACAGCATACTACCGCTGCCATTTTGTAATAACTGTTTCAGTTATGTACAGTGTGGAAATAAACAATTCGTATATTTTTATTTCAGGGTCTTTTTGTGTCACTAGAGAGTGGTACAGGGAAACTTGTAAACTTCCTATGTGATCTGTTTTTCAAAAGTTTTGGTATTTTTTAGACGAATCATTTTGCGACATTAATTTTTAAACAGATTTTAAAAGGGTTTACAGTTAAAAATTACAGTTTAAAAAATCTAAAAAAAAATAGATTTAATAACAGACTTAACTAAAAATTTAAAAATAATTTTCAGGTAAAAAATGATTTTAGATAAATTTAAAAAAGGATGGGATTCATTACTAGATATTTCAAAAAATAATGTTATTGTAAAAGTATACTTAAAAGCACCCCACGTTTTTTTTCAAACTTATCAAAAATCATTATGAAACAATTTTTTTTAATATTTTTAGTTCGGTTTGCTAATATTTTGTTATTTATTATCTTGAAATTAAATCATCATCATCATCAGCCCGTGTCTCTCTACTGCAGGATATAGGCCTCTCCCAAGGCTCGCCACCACACACGGTCCTCCGCCTTCCGCATCCAATTACCCCCGGTATGGTGCTTTAGGTCATCAGTCCACCTTGCCGGAGGGCGTCCAACGCTTCGCTTCCCAATACGTGGCCTCCACTCGAGAACCCGTCTACCCCATCGGTTGTCGGTTCTACGGCAAATGTGACCGGCCCATTGCCACTTCAGCTTGCTAATCACTTCGGCTATGTGGACAACTTTAGTTTCTAGACGGATTTCAGTATTCCTGATTTTGTCCATCAAGGAAACACCGAGCATAGCCCGCTCCATAGCGCGCTGAGCGACTTTAAATTTGTTGACCAGTCCTGCCGTGAGAGTCCATGCTTCGGCACCATATGTCATTATAGGCAGGACGCATTGGTTAAATACCTTGGTCTTCAGACATTGTGGTAGTGGCGACGAGAACAGACGACGGAGCTTCCCGAAAGCAGCCCGCAGCAGCCCGAAAGCTGAAATTAAATCAACTGACTATAAATTATAGTTATCACGAGACTATTAACCCAAAAACTTAGCTGATGATCCTGGTCAGGACGATAGGGCAAAATTATAAAAATATTGTATGTCGTCGATCCTTAATAGGTACGTGTCACAGAACATTAAAGTAGGTTAGATTTGATATGTTGGTGGACAGTTATGCTTTCCTCTTCAAGTATGCAATATGTTGCATACTTAAGACCAATCCCTTAACCTAAACTCTAACATCAAATCATACCAAAGATGTGAGTAAAAGGGATGCACGACTGTTAAGTCGTTTCTAAAGTGATATAAATCTGAGACAAAATTATTTGCGTATGCGTAACATTTTTACTTATATTTGTTTTGTAATTATTTTTGAGACACTTGTCTATAAACAAATACCAACACATGGCCCCTCTAATCTACTCGATTTTCTGTGGGTAGAGCGTATAGAGCGCCAGTCAAAATCAAAACCCTCAAAAATGTAGCATAAAAACATCTTTTCAATAAACGGTAGATTTTAACTTAAACAGTTATATTGTTTATACTAGAATTGTTTATATCTACACTTTATGGTTTGCGCAATACAAGTAACATTAAGAAATATAATGATACAAGTGAGTGTTGTTCTTTGCGTAAACGCTAAACCTGCAGCGATAGTATGCGTGAGACTGGACTGGTTATGTAAAATATTATAGGTAACACCAATATTAATAATTATAAGGATTATGTAGATAGTATTGCCAATTTTCGGTGAAATATTGTTACTTCCAAAGTTTTCCAAATGTACCTACATCTCGAATCTTAGTTAGGAAAAGCTAGATTTTTCATACGTTTAGATATTTAAAAAAAAAATGTTGATATTTGAAACAAATATATAATTTTAATCCTCATCCTTACAATGCATTTATTTACTAATTGCCATTAGAATATGTAATATAAATAAATACATTTTATAAAATAATTTATATTTTATATACATTACGCGTTATCGGATTGTTGTGTAAAATAAAATATGTGCAATCCTTTTTTACAGAACTTATGGTCACTGTACTGCCCTGATACCAGAGAACACCGCTAAGTGCGTAGAATAAGTACACATTTAGCGATTTTCTTTGGTATTATAAAAATAGGGCAGTGTGAGACCGGCCACAATTTCGCCACAGAAAATATTAAAATTAAAATGTATTTCCCTCATAGATATAGACACGAGATGGACCGTGTCAGCTAGCTACGGTCAATAGTTTTTTTCTTATCATTTCCGCGAAGTCCCGGAGCTGAAAATTGCGCTCTCACACCTGTAAATAAAGTTGAATATAATTTATAACTCCTGCTGTGCTATTGTTTCGTATTTCGTCAGCTTGGACTTTGGTCAATTCTTCACTTCACTTCATCAGCACATTTTTACCCCACTTCAGGGGCTTAGGCCTCATCATCATCATCATCATCATCATCATCATCATCATCATCATCATCATCATCATCATCATCATCATCAGCCCGTGTCTCTCCACTGCAGGATATAGGCCTCTCCATTGGTCAATTGTGACAATATATTTATTCGCTAGTAGATAATTATGGGGTTTAAGTACAAAATTGCCGTTTGACATAGAAAAAAATTAAACTCTAAATTCCTAAGAAAAACTTTATTATTTAATAAAAATATATACGTATGCATATTTTATACACATTGCGGCCGTGTAAGGAACTGATTTGTGATATAACTCTGGGGAATAGACTGGACGAAATTCGTAAAAGCGATTTTTATTTGCTTCTCGGAAACTAAAATTTTCTTTCCGACGAGAAAGTTGTAGAAATTGCGGAAATAATGGTACACCGTAATTAATTAAGTAAGATTAATGTTAATTAACGTCAACAGAGCTGATTTTCACTAAAAATTTAAACGTACTGACCTTGTGTTGGCAACACTTTATATGGTCAATTTAAAATATACCAACACTGTCACTTAACCTTCTGCAACTGAGGTGGTAGTCTGTCAGACACCGCTGAATAAAAAAAACGTTGCCAGATCGCAAGGTGGCGTGATATATTTCTGTCTCGCTCAGTACCTTCCTACGTTGGCACGCTCCAACGGCCAGTGCAGCGCGAGCGGCGGCGCGGTGTATACGTGTGGAGTTACGAGCTGTAAGTGTCCCACAGACGTAAGTACAGCAATAAACACTGATTCTGTTAGACGTCACCTCACTAATATCTTTTTAAATCCATATTAACATATTAATAATGCCATAGTGTTTCGTAGACGTAACCTCATACTTACCTACTAAACCTGAACTTCAGGTTCCAGGTCCTGCTGCTGGGAGGAAATTATGCAGCATATGTCCAAGTAAGCTAAAAAGGCAAACTAGATACCGTTGTTGTGTGTGTAAAAAGCACATCTGCTTACAGTGTTCGTCTCAATTGTGTCAAGATTGCCAATTAGATTTGTAGTTTAAGGGTTAACTTTGAGACTGATTTATGCCTAAATGAACCGTTGGATCTCATTAAATTTACTGATAAAGATATATCATATAATGCTTTCAAAGAAAATACTAATAAGTTTTTGAAAGTTTTATTGTTATTTTTTTTTTGCATAGTTTTGTATAACAAGATCAAAAAGCCTGGAAATTTCCGATCTCAATAAATGATTATATAATACCATCTTCTTTTATTTCTAAAACAGTATTTATGTGTTTTTTCATGAAACGGTAACATTTTATTGATATTGTATAAAAAAAACTTATACACTCTTGCATTTTCATAATATTAACAGTATATAATAATTACGTCTGACAGACTACACCTCAATCGTATTGTTTCTACAAAGTCACCTCAGTCGCAGAAGGTTAAATAACATACATTGCGATTGCATTATGCAATTATAAATAAGTTCATCCAATTATACAACGATATAGTTTTATTAACATACAATTTCTAACTGACATATTGTAAATATATTTTTCATTACTCATATTCGGAAAGTAAGCTTGAAGTTACCTGATCAGAGGGATGAAAGTAGTACTTTTCGTCCCTGGGAAACAATTTTCCATGCTGTCAAATAAATTAAAAAAAAAAAACTATGCAAGCCATGTCCCAACTTTTATACAACAACTCTGTTTAATCGCGGCGTAAAATTTTAATAAAAAAGCATTTCAACAATTTTGTGATATGACTTATTATTTTAATTTACTTTTAATTAAATTATTACTTAATTTACATAGATTTGAGTTAAATATTTATCATGATCAGTTAGGAACAGTGCTGGCTGGTAGAATGCCACAGTAAAATAAAATAAGCGAAAAAGCGCCAATTCGATCTTCAGTTGTTTTGGCGAGTGTTGATTATTTACATATACAGATATCAGTATAAAATGAGTTCATCAGATTCAGATATAGATTTAACGCGATTTTTTTACTTTCATCATATTCATAATGAAAAGCAGAATGTTCACCTCGGGTGGAAGACCCGATTCCCTTTCACCCCTTGTGTAACAATCTACTATTATTTAAGTAATAATAAAAATGTAATCTTCAAATGACACAGAAATTTTCCTAACTCCCGAAAAAATTCAAATCGAAGCCAAAATAACGTATTAGATAATTAAGGTGAAACATTACCTGTTAGTACGACTATTTAATAATAGGTGGAGCCATCATACGAAGATATTATTTTTATTTATTCATAATCACATTTCTATGTTTTAGTTGGTTTTAGTTGATAAAACACAACGTGCGACTATAAAAAATATTTCTCTTTAATGTTTTCAACTGACATTAATGCTTGTTTCAACAGTATCTTAGTGTTTGTAAAAAAACCTAAAATTTGTGGAAAATAAAGTTTTTCCGATTGATTTGTATAATGGAGAGCGGACGATGTTGTACCGCCGTTTTAATCGCACCGACCGGGACCCTACATTTCCTACTAGATATTGTTTTTTATGCACTGACAACACTGACCGATGCCTTTACAGTGCTACCAACTGTTAAAATTTTTGTAACGGTTTCCGCCGTTTAAACAACCGGCTGAGTAAAAAAAAAATTTTGTGGTGTTTTCTCTAATGTTTTTGGTAGGTTTGCAAAGATTTAACTCGCCAAAAATCAAACTATGATAAAGTGATTTTCTTTATTTGATTATTTATGCCGGTATGTCAAAGTATTTAAAATCTAAGCTGGTTCGTCAAGTTGGACCACTTGGCATCGCTCAATTGTACCTACTGGTACGTTTTGGGCGATCAGATGTAACTGTTATTGATTTTAATAAAGAAAGTATTATTAGCAGTTAAAATTGAAGCATAAGTTTTGCTTTAAAAGGTGAATTACGTAATTACAATTTGTAATACTTTTGTTTATTACAGTAACGTAATAAACCTAAAGAGTTTTCTCTTTGTTTGATCGCGCTAATCTCTAAAACTACAAGTCAGATTTCAGAAATTATTTCTGCATTTGATAGCCCAATTCTCGAGGAAGGTTAAAATTTATATAACATCACGTTACAACTTAAAAGGGATAAGCACTGTCCATAAACGTCGCGAGATTGACAAGCGACACAGGTGCGGCAGCGCAGTGGGTATAAAAGTGGCATGTATAATGCAAAAATGCGGGTGAAACGGCGGGACAGTCAGTATTTTTATATAAATGTAATTTTCTTGAAATAATTGATCGTAAAAAAATCTAAACTTGTTTTTTTTTATTGTTATTAAATGTATTTGATTTATTTAAGTAAAATTTATTGTTTAAAAGTTGAAATCAATTTTACTTTGGAATTAAAGTTTTTTTTTTGTTATTTGATTAAGTTTCAATTTAAGTGTTTTGATTTTTTGAAAAAAGGCCCAAAAATTTATACCATGAAAGTTTTATTTTCATTCCAAATGACCAATAGCTAAAACGGCGATTTAACACTTAAACCCCTTTTATAGTGTGAGGTTGTTATCTACTGAAATAGGTCCTTTACAAAATCTCGTGCCTTTTGCGAATAATGACATACATGGAAGATTTGAGTGTAATTATATATGAGACGGCCACATCTGGTGATTTTATATCTATGGTGTTCTTGGAAATTACTCGTCCGTTTCCTGTCAATGACTAAACATAATTATTTTCTCTGTTTTATGCCTATTTTAAACTGAAATAAGACTGAATTTGTCGCAAATATACACTAAATCTCTGTTAGGAGATTTTGGTGACAAAAAATAATTTTCTCAAATTATGTATAGTGACACACTAAAATTGTTTTCTTTCATTCCAGGGTTATCTATCTGTCTATATATTTACATAAATACTGTGGAACTGTATATAAAAACAACTATTTAAGGGGATTATGTAGTGGCAAATTTCCATATAAACGGAGTTAACAGTTGCAGCCTATTAAACCTTAACCGATTGGCACAAAAAAAAATATATATGGTGTTCAGATCAATGATATTTTTTCTTCTGTTTATTGTTTTGTTAATTCGTTTAATTTTTACAACATGTTTAACGTGAAACTAGTTACATTTTCACATGTGGAAAATAATAAATAAAATCGAAAATTTATGAATTTCGTTGAGATGTTGTGATAATGCAATTACTTTCATGTTGAAGATGTTGTGAAAAATTAAACAATTTCGATTAAAATCCCGTGCATTGAAGTTTTTTTTTTTCTTTTATATCAAAAAATTTTAAAAATAAAATACTTATAAACCTAGTTTTTGCTGATCTGATTTGGCGCCAATCGGTTAAGGTTTGCTGGGGTGCTAACGTTAATACCGTTTGTATGGAAATTTGCCACTACACAATCCTTATAATATACCTACTTATTATGTGTAACGTGTCGTTTGCCAATAAATAAAAGTATCATTGTGTAGTTTTTAGCAAGGAGCATATCATCTAACATCTCAGGGTTGTTAGATATAAAAGCACAAAATACTAATTGAACATGTCAAAGCTCATTAGTTTCCTCATTGAATTCATTTAAAAAATATTTTTCTAATACTTTGATATATATTTTCATAAAAGTACGAATTGATTAGAAGCCCTCTTCTACGTTTACCGTCTAGCAACTTATACTCTAGCTACGTAGTGCAAGATAGCGAGTTTCAATCTACGCGGTCCCCGCGCTCGCGTGCCGGTTTTCACCCCCGCCAAATCCCAGCGCGCCGGTCTTCAACCCCAAGAAATTGCGTTTGACATTTTCTGTACTGTGAAGAAACATTGCTGACTCTACTAAAACCAAACGCTGCTCTTAAATTTATTTACTTTATGTTTCTTATACTGTTCGAACATTCTATATTATATAATAAATTTTAAATATTATCTTTGAGTAAATAGGATGTACAGATGCTGTGTCTCACACTTCCAAAGCAAAGTCAAAGTACATTACATCAATAAAATTCTCTTCTTGCTCTAAAGAAAAAATTGAAGTGAAATAATGATATAGTCGCAGTGGGTTTTGAAGTTACGCTGATGGCCATTAAAATTAAAATGAATAAGGTTTTGGAATCGCCTATCAAAATAACAAATTTGCCTATACTATAAGAATTGACCGCGTATTAATGAAAATTTATCTGACGTTGAAATCGTCTATGCGACGATGTCATCTGAGCAGTTGATTAAAATTAAAAGGAATAAGGTTTTGGAATAACCTATCAAAATAACAAATTTTCCTATATAAGAATTGGCCACGTATTAATAAAAATTATCTGACGTTGAAATCGTCTGTGCGACGTCATCTGGGTGGTTGAGCTGCTTTCCCAGTAAAAACCAAAGCTAAAACTGAATACCAATTATTGAGGTTAGGTCACTATGTCAAATGAAATTGTAATCCTTGTGAATCAATAAAAATTGTATGACTTTATTTTTGGTCTAAGATAATGCAATCAATAAACATCTGTCTAGTTGACGTCACAGGGATATTTCATTAATCAATTGTTAGAAAAAAAATACAAAATGAAATACTTTTTTTTTTACTTTGAAGAGATGGTATCTTCACTTCATCAGCCCATTTTTACCCCACTGCAGGGGCTTAGGCCTCCGCCAGGGTGAGGAGGGGGGGCTTGGAGCTAAATCCACCACGCTGCTCCACTGCGGGTTGGGGATTGTAACGACCGCCATCTATTGACAGTGACCGAGACCGACTGCTTAACGTGCTCTCCGAAGCACGGAGTCAGTGATAGTTATGTACTTAAGTCAGAAAAACTTATTGGTACACATCCGAATTCGAACCATGGCCCTACGGGGCCTTATAAATTTGAGACAAATTCGTTGCGCTTTGGGCTATCACGACACGATGGTAAGTATAAATTGGTCTATATTTTTGGAAAAAATATATATAAATTTGGTCCTAGCCCTTTGTCTAAACGAAACTTAACGGTCTATGCAGCTTCTGCAACCATAGAGATAATATAACTAGAGTAGGCAACTCCATAAAGCCCTGAATGTGACGGTTGAGCATGGAGAAAAGGGATAGAAAATAACTGTACCACAGTATAAATCAAGGTGCTCCTATTCTCTCTCTTTTTCTGTTGAGGCCCGCATATTGGACTATGGCTTGTCTATTCTATTAACTCTATGTCTGCAACCCTATTGCGTTAACATTCACGTTTCGGCCGTAATTCGTTTCTAATTCAGTTCCGATTGTGATCACGTTTCAATTCGGATAAGCGAAAATGGATATCGCGCTAAAGTTCAAACATCACAGTTTGACAGCGGTTTTAACATTTTGTTTAAAATGGGTTGCATTCCAGTTGAGATCGAATAGCGTCTCGACTTTGTCAATAGCGCGTTACGTAAATAACGTTGCCCAACGGTTGTGATTCTACAATTCAGTCGTTATTATCGTAGCGCCAGGTAGCGCGATTATGCTGCTGGACGTTTTAACTTCAGATTTTATAATTGGGTATATGGACGCGTTATCTTGTTCTTTTATAAAATAAATACATACGTAACGAAGATCTAATCAGATGTCATGTTTAATTATTGCCATCACATAAATGCTCCTTTAAAAATATATAAAAAAAACAAAGTGATATGCAATGAAAATGTATGTTATTGGCACAATTTTTAAACTATTACGCACTGATTGCACAAATTGTTAAAATCAATATTTTTATTGTGAGAATTTTTATAAAAATCTATGTTTTTGTTTATTTATTTAAATAATAATTTAGCTTGCGATGTATTTTATGCTAATAGGTTTACCTATGGCTGACGGAATATTAAGCGGCATGGCATGGCAGTACCTTAACACCTTACTGAGCACAAAGCAATGAATCGCAATTTCTAGTGGCGCTGTACCTTAAGTTATTAATATCATTATAACCATAGATATACAACACTAGCTACAGTACAACGCACGGATCTTTGCTGCTCTGATTTAGCTGTAAATGACTATGTATGATGAACACTAATATATTAGGATATAAATAATCTTTGCATTATTTTTCTCGACTGTACCTGCGCAGGGACACTTGCAGACAAATCAGATTGACAAAAATCCGTGCGTTGTACTGTATAGATCGTTTGTCACCACCATAGAGTTAATAGAGATAGAGTAGGCAAGCCAGTCCGAATTGCGGGTCTCAACAGAAAGAGACAGTGAATAAGTATACCTAGATTTATATATAAAAAAATGTTTTATTGTACAAAAATCTACAAAAACATTACAACACAAACAGAGTTGGCCCAGGCCCCCACATTAGAATTCCTTGTGTTGTGGGGTCCAATCTCTTTTATCCTATTCAGCTGCAAAAAGTAATAAACAAAAAATAAAAATAAAAGATAAACAAATTGCGATACATTAGCAAAACAAAAAAAAGGAAAAAAATGATACATAATTATTAAAATTATAGACTTGTACAGAAATATGTGTGCATATACCTGTAATATAGTCGTGTGTGTGTGCGTTTGCGAAGGTAACAGTTATACTTAGTTATATCTCTTTCTATTTTGAGAATCCACAGTTAATGCTCTTTTGGTGGATAGGTGTGACCGCTGTGACTATCAAATGAGTGTCCTAAGTACTGCGGCTTTTAAGTAAAATAAGGATACAACTGTGTACAGATATTTTCCATCCCTTTTTCTCGCATGCCCGACATGGCGTTTATAGACCTTACTTACTCTAGTTTTATTATTTCTATGGTCACCATATAGCAATCTCCCGTGCCTAACCGTTACATACAGGGCTTTATGGACCTTGCCTACTCTAGTTTTATTATATCTATGGTCACCATAGCAAACAAAAACAAAGGCTATGACATAAAATGTGACAATGGATTTATGTGAACATTTGTCATAAACAGTTGTGGACCATGTGCAACTATGGTGATGTCGTATCTATGTAATAATATATCAATAATTATAACTCGTTCTAATAAAGAAAAGAGTCCAAAATAGCCGCCATTTTTTTTTTATTGGCACGGCGTACATTACTGTTCGAACACACCTACACGAATGAGAGCCGTCAACAAGAGTCTATATCGTCTATTATGAAACAATGTACCTAGCAGCAAAATATCGCTTGATGACTAAGCACCATAAAATCCACTGGATGGGAAATTATAGAGTACGAGAACCTATATGTCAAGATCTGTATCACTAAAGAAAAGGGTTCTATGTAGAATTCACCATTCACAAATTTTTGAACTGAAGTCCGTTATTTTATTTTTCGAAAAAATAGGCAATTTTAAGAAACTAATTTGATTTTGTTATTGGAAATGTTGTCATTGGAAATGACTTTCATTTCGTTGGAGTATAGGGGGTCATTTGGGAGTTTTGTGAGACAGGTAGATTGCACGAAGAGTTTTCGATATATCGGGATGAACGTGGTGTCAAAAGACGCACCTCGGGGAGCTCTACAAGATGGCAAAAGACAATTTGGAAAAAGTTCAAAAACAAAAAACGAAAAATATTGGAAATTTTTTTCTCCGATTTTTATTTTGGGAGCCCGATATCTCGAGAACTAGGTCCGAATAAGAAAAAAATAAATAAACGGCTCGGGGTAATTAAACGGGGAATCGATTGAGACTAAAATTGTTAAAATCGGAAAACCGGAAGTAGTGGTTAAGGGTGCCCTTAGTTGGAAGTCGGATATGCGTCGGTGTTACATTTCGTACTAATTCGGTTTGTTCGATCGAAATGTCGGACATGTTATATTTCGAAGTTTTAAGCTTATTCAGATACAGTTGTGTTATTTTTATGACGAAATAAAATTTATTTCGAAAAATATTATCCAAAATATATGTGTTTACCTTATTCCGTTAGGTTCATTTCCAATGTCGTGCGAAAGCAGGAGAACCGTTGATTTTTTTTATTTAGATCGGTATTTACGTAGTCATATCATTTTGAAACTAACTCCAGCCACTCCACTCCAGCTAACACTTTCATAGTGACATTATTTTTATGAATATGCAATAGCAATGGCTGACCTTATGATTCTACCCTGTGACGTCACGCTACAAGAATTTTCAAAATGATTTAACTAATTTTATACTGTATTACTAATTTACCATTTTTTAAAATTATTCTTTCAAAAAATAAAATAACGGACTTTAGTTAAAAAATTTGGGAATGGTCAATTGGGTAATGTAGTATTTTCTTCTTACAGATAATTATCACATTAAAATTAATAACAACTAGGAAATAGTAATTTACAATTTCTACAAACCAGACATTTTCCGGGTTTTTGCCTAATCAATAACATGAAATATGCAAAACGGAATTAGAACGGCGACGGCGAAGCGGTCATATGATAGCCGAGTGATGGCGAGCCCGCTTCTTGTTTAAAAGGTCGTGGTTCGAATTCCAAGTATTTACATAACTGTCACTGACTCCCTGCCTCATAATGAGGGGAAGCCAAAGCCCCCGCCGTGGGGCATAATGGGCTGATATGAATGCCAAGTGGAATTACCATTTTCCCCTCGCTACACCCGCGCACCTCATACCTTCGTAAAAAATTACCGACTTTTATGAGTTATGCGTTCAATTAATCAAATGAATCAAATAACCAACAGATATACTACGTTGTTTTTAATTCGTGGATTCCCTTGAAAAAAACAACCAGGTCATTATTTATAAACCATATAAAAATATAGTATATAAAATTTTCTAAATCAAATTATTTATAATAAAATACTAACAATTTATCCACCATATAAAGTTAAAATATTGTACGACCGATGAAAAATTTACGTTGCCCAAAACGGCGGCGGCGCGCGCGATTTAAAATAGATACGGCGCGGCGGCAATTTGATATTATACAAAATAGGGTGACCATATTTCGTTATGGAAATCATTGAGAAATAAAAAATAATACATTATCATGTACCTATAGTCGTTGCCAACTTTTACGAATTAAAAACAATGATGTACACTGAGGGTGTTTTATTTATAAGATTTTTTTGCAACTCTAGTACAAACGTAGTAATTTAACTAAAATTTAACTAGTGTTTTTATACGGCCATGTTCGTGATTTATATCGTACAAAATCAATGTAAACGCGTTTTGAAAATAGCCAGCGCACAAAGAAAGATTTATAAACTTTTATTCTTCAACTTAGTAAGTAAACATTCCTATTACCTATTAATTTCAAGAATCACTTGATTAGGCTTTTAAAAAACGTAAACAATTTTTGCGATCGCCAATCATAAGTTATACTGTGGTCCACGTAGACTAAAGCACACATACACTGAGCTCTATTGTCTTTAAACTTTTTATAGATTACTATAGGTATAATGCTGTTTCTTGATAAAACGAATAGACTATATACGAGCAAGTCGATGTCGCATTTTATGTAAGTCTTGAAAATCGATTCGTCTTCCGTCTTGTATTAACTCAACTGTTATAAATTACAATTTAGATTTTTTTTAAATACACTATTGATTTTTAATAGTTCTCTTAAATGTTTTTAATGTCAGTTACAATTCCAATCAAACTTTATGGCGGATGTGAACATAGGCACAATCCGCGTCGCAGTAACCAGTTTTAGGTGTAGCGGGACGTAGTAAAGCGAGGGGTATATGATTGTACCTCCGCAAGCACGCCTGCGACGCGACTTGTGCCTATGTTCACATCCGCCATAAAGGTTGATTGCAACTGTACTTAGATTATGATTGTATAATTTTCTTTGACTGTATCGAGGTAAATACTTCTATATTGTTCATAGTGTCATTACGTCAAATTGATAGCTTGGAATGTTTTCTTACTTTAAATTACACCTATAGAATACTTTATATCTAATCGTACTATTAATAATCACTCTGGGATAAAACATTAGGAAGGATTTCATAAGTGTCAATCAACATATTGACCCATAATCTGAAAAAATCAATCGATAAGTATCGACAAAATTGTTTTTGAATGCACAGACTTTTAAAAAATATATCGTTGTCGCTTTCATATTTTATGAAAATTAAATGAGTACATAAAACGCGTGCTAGTTTTATTTTTTCGTAAATAGTTTCCCGGGTCCCTTTTGAAGAAAAAAAAAATTATACTAACTTTGACTCATGGCTTCACACTTCGCCTTCACACTGTTTTCTCCTGAAAAAAAAAAACAGCGTGATGTATACCTACACATACTATATTATGTTTAAATCATGAACGTCCTCTGAGATAACGCGTTGTGACAAGAAAAACGGTGAGCACAATATATACACCCACCAAATATACACTAGTTTACGTTTTGAAATATTCGCTGTGAAGCAGAATTTTTTGTGACGCACGTGTAAAATTAGTACCTACTGGAAAAGAAAATAAAGATTCTGAATTAACATTTCACGTGTAATTTAACAAAATGTTTCAAACAACGATAATGACGTGTATGGTCTGTCTAATCAAAAAGAAGAAAAAGAGTCTGACATTTTGGACGACTAACTGATTGACTGACCGATATGTCGAGTGGTTAGAGATCCCTAACTGCGGAGCCAAGAGTCACGGGTTCGATTCCCGCCCGGGACAAATAGTCGTGCGCATGGACATGTCTATTTGTTCTGTGTCTGGGTGTAAAATATTTATATACAGAATATTTAAGTATGTAGGCACATCAGTTGTCTAGTAACCTATAACACAAGCATGATACTTGCTTACTTTGTTACTAGATGGCGCTGTGTGGGTAACATGTCCCAAATATTATTTTGATCACGTTTTCGATCATTTCAAAGTATGAAACGCTCTATCTGATTAAAAACGTGATATCAAGATAAAACCTACCGACTTTTAAGTAGGACCTAGGTACATATAAGTCGGTGACAAAACCTATATAAACATGACAGTTTCATTAAAGTCAATTATGTGCTTTTTCAAGTTGTGAAAAGGGTACAGACAAAAAAAATTAAGTGTTTGTTCAGGGAATAATCACAGTGCGTCAGCTTAAATGGTTTGTGCGCTTCATAGAGGCGAAAGGCGGCGAGCGACGACTTCAAAGAATCGGCCAACACTGTACACCTGCAGTGTATGTTGGTGCGTCGCACTTTTATAATATACACACAAAGTGATTCAGAGGATTCGGATGACTTATATATAAATATGTAATTTGATTTTCTATTGTTTTTGTTAAAGCACTTGATGTAAAAATAAGATATAGAGGTACTATATGACTAAATGTTGTATTTATTTTTAAGAAGTTTCCAAAATACCCTGCCGGTGTACTGCTAACCATTTGAGCGTATACACTGTAGGTAATTAGTCGATCACATTTTCCTGCCAACATTTACATCCTGCCAAATACTTCTTATACACTGATACGTGATTAGTACGTGCAACTCTTGGCGTTTCCCATACATTTTAGCAGCGCCACCTTGGTGTGCATCACACCCAGAAATGGCGCTGTGTAGTTATCTAAAAATGGCGTGAACCACTTTTAACCAAATGGCGCCAAATGGAAATGCACTGCGTGGACTCTAGAGACTCATCTGTGACTTGGCCAGCACGCATCTGGAGCTTCTGGAACTCGCCGCGCGGCGCGCCATTCACCACTAGGGGCTGTGCTAACACCGGCATTCTAGATATTTGTTATTAAGTACCTAACACCGAAGTAGAACAAAAACTAACTGAAGTCACTGTAGCACACCACTAGGCACCGAGTTACAGCACTATGATCAATGTCATGTAGATATTGCTGTACGTATTTAGCAACAAATTACCAGGGAGAGATATCTTTCTATCCTGAAAATAATTAAAAACTACTTCCGTGCAAGCATGGGCCAAAATAGACTAAACGCTCTTGCATTATTGTCTATTGAAGCTCAATTAGTCCAAAAAATGGATTTTGACGATATAATCGACGTTTTCGCACGAACCAAAACCAGGAAGAAGAAACTGATTCTATAATTATATAATATTTGACGACCGCTTAGTCTAGTGGGCAGCGACCCTGCCTACGAAGCTGGAGGTCCCGGGTTCGAATCCCAGGTCGGGTCAGTATTTACATGATGAATATTAATACTGGCACCAGGTCTTGGTTATTATATGTACGTGGTGTCTTCGCTTGGTACCCAAAATACAAGCTAATGCTTAGTTTAAGACCTAGATGTTGTTGGGATTGTATGTATTATTATTAGTGATAATCTTGTTGTTGTTGTTGTTGTCATGTATACGTTATTATTATCATCTATATAAAATGTTAATTATTTAAATTTCGTTGATAAAAATTCAAATATATAAAAATAAGACGTTTAATTAAATATACATCCCCTCACAAAGCAAAAAAGCGGCATATCAAACAGGGTAGGATGGCATCAAGCCTAAATCCGCTACTGAACATAATCCGATAGCATATGAATTTGGTATGCAAATGAAAGTGAAATTTATTAATGTTACTATTAAAAAAAATAAAATAAAAAAAACCAAACAACCCTCAGCAGAACTATGTAATGATTTACGCTCTGTTGTTCAATTCTAGTATAGATCACGTCAAACTTTATGGCGGATCTGAATATAACGCTATAAGCGTGCTTGCGCAAGTACAGTCATATACTCCTCGCGTACGTACGTACGCGTAGTGGATACGTGCCGCTACGACCTAAAACTGGTAATTGCACGCGACATGTACCTACTTTCGGATCAACCATAAAATTTGATTGTAACTGTACTACGTGACAACTGTTGTATCTCATGAATGTTAGATGACAACACTCTGAAAATATACAAATCGTTTCCTCAGCCAGTGACCGCTCTTGTATAATATTTAAAAATCTTTGTATAAGGCCAAATAAAACACACACATACAATAAGCGAATTTATTTAAACTTTTTCATTCACATGTTTAAACTTTACATAAACTATCGAAAGTTAACAGAAAAACAAATACTGGAAAGGCCACCTAAATTTGTTTCTATTATTTTTAACTTTTATAAATAATAGAAACAAGAGATAAAAAAATTTTCTTAGCTAATATTCTATTCTAATATCTAAAAAAAAATCAAGTCGCTAACTTTGGTGTTGCCTTTGAGCATAGTATTGTTGCGATTGTCAAGCGATTTTAATAAATACCTTTTTTATGGATAGCGTTTCGTTCAGTTAACGTGGCAAGCTTATAGCATAATTTCGACATATTCAACTCTAGTGTAGCATCGGTTAGAAGGTTGCTTAGTCTGGAATTCTTTCAACAATTCGAATGAGAGATGATTAGTGACTTGTACTAAATTTATTGTAAAGAGTGAATAATCTCGCACATTTTATTTTTACCTATCATTTAAGTACTTACTATAAAATAGGATAATGTTTTAGTCCACATTATTTACACAGTCTGAATTATATTAGTGGGGACCTATAATTGGCTGTATGTCACTAGATAAAATTTTTATACTTTTATTATGGCCGTTGGTCTTCCGAATAAATAAATAAATAAATATCTTTATTTATTCTCCCATCATGTCTTCATATTGTTTCCTGAAGTGATCAGCGACCGGAAAGAAATGCCAACATCTTTGGGTGTACATGTTCCACGCGTATGTTTCTTGACCTAAAAAATTATAAACAAAGCTAATTAATTTTTTACGTTAGAGGCATTATTTAACCGTTTCAAATTATTCCCACTTCACAATTTTCGGCGCTGTAACTTTAGGTAATATAGATTTAGTTAGCTTTCTATTACTATAATAAATCTCTCAATACTTTTGAGGTAATAATAAATTCTATCGGGTGTCCCAAAATCGACGTAAAGCCGGAAACAAGTAATGAGGCAAGTGGCGACAGTTATCAGAAAAATATTTTAAAAAATCTTAGTGATGCGCTAATAAAATTATGGACACCAAAAAAAAAACTGACACTTTGTGATGATCTGAGGCAGTTATGTCTTAATTTTGGACTGTAATTACGGAAGGGTTATTCAGGGTTACAACGCCAAAAAAAAAAACGAATAAAAAGTAAAGATTTGCAGTCATAGTACTTGAAAAATCATCACAGAGTTTCAGTTTTATCGATTTTCTTTGGTTCCTATAATTTTAATGGTGCATGGCTAACATTATTTTTTAATTTTTCTGATAACTGTCACCACTTTCCTCATCGCCTGTTTACGGCTTGACATTGATTTCTGGGACAAACTGCATAAAAAGTAATAATTTAAACAATCCTATATCTTCGTTCCTTTTGCTGTGAGACAACGGGCCCCCGACTTGGGAAAGAGGGGTTGTGACCCTAGCTCTGGGTTGTTTCTGGCGCAGAGGCTCGCCATAGCGATCCGACGCGGTAATGCCGCGAACGTTATGGAGGCCTTTCAGCTGGGTTCGACAGAGAATGGTTATTTTAGATCTTTTAATTGTATATATATAATCAGATTTTTTCATTTTAATATTCGTATGATAGTCCACTCCATATTAAACATTAGATTATTTGTTTTATAAATAAAAATATATAGAACGAGACCTATTTGAACCTTAATCCCTAAGAATTGGTTTGGAATTCCCTAAGAGGTTTATTGCAACATAAAATTCTTGTATATAATTGTAATATTATATACCGCTCAACATATAATTTATAAAGACTGTTGGTTGTTAAAACATAGAAACAGCGCTTTGAAAAACTTAAGCAATAATATCTGGCGCTGAAGAAAAGCTACTTGTTAGAGTTATATGAAATAAATACAAATTCTACAAAGTAACAACAATAACAAGAATTAGACTAGCGTTTACTACAAAAAGAAAGGTGATCAATTGAACGTACCTACCATTGCCGAAAACTCTACAGCCCAAAATTGTGAAGTGAAAAATAAATAACTTCCGAAGATTTTAACTTAGTTGCTCCCACGAGTATGTCCTTAGGAACCCATACTACGTGGGGTGGGGGGGGGGGGGGGGGGTCCTCAAAATACCACACTTTATCACAGGGATGGGGGAGGGGTTCAGGTCTTTTCAATATCCTCTAAGAAAAGACAAAAAGACTCGTTTTGGTAAATTAAGCTCCTGTTAGAATATTTTTTTATATACATTTTTCACTTGTTTTTGAAGGCATGCACGCACTCTTGGCATTACGTGACAATAATAAAGGCAAGTATAAACTAATTGATTTTTTTTAACTATATGTTTGCAAAAAATGATTTAAAACCATATTTATGAATTACTACGTGAAAAATTCGAGGGGGTGGGGATCTTGGCATATCACCGAGGTCACCGAGAGGGGGAGGGGTTAAAATTGTTGAAAATGGGTCACATAGTATGGGCGCGTTCCCTTACATAGAGCAAGGAGGGTTATTATCGGCCAATCAGCATCCTTCAAATTAGCTAATTTAAAACACGTTCACTAGCCGATAGGTTTTTAATATATTTCATATATATTTAAATTACCAGTATATTCAATGTCCGGTTTATTGATCAGATGCATCAAGAAGAACATGTAGTTGGCTAAATTATGTTCTTCTGTACGTGCGTGTCTAAACCGTGTTGAACCTGGAAATTAAACAAGTATAGTTTAATTTTAATTTCATCAATGAGCCCTCCTGCGGAGGCACAATTGTTGAGATAGTCGGTAAAAACATCTAAACAGCAAATTATATCAGGCCATTGTGCCCTACTGCAGAGGCCCCCTTCGGGATGAGGGTGCTTAGAGCTTAATCCACCATGTTGCTCCAGTGCGCTTTGGTGGAGTTTAATGACTGCCATCACAAACTGGGACCAACAGCTTAACGTGCTCTCAACTGACAATATTTATAATATAGACATGTAATCCCAGAACAAAACGGCTGGTGAAGGCGTTCCTCATGACTGTGTATTGGAACACACACGTGTCAGATATAGTAATAAAGAACAAAACATAAATAAAAAACCGTCCACATGCGAGTCGAACCACGCACAGTATAGGGTTCAGTGGCTGACCGTCACTATATGCGTACTTAGTAAGATGCTTTTTGATACTATACTAATATTGAGTTCACGATATAACGGTTAATAACGACGAATGCTTATCAAAGTACAATTTAAACAAAAAAAGTATGATTTTTTATTAGGGGGGGGGGGGGACGTGACTAAGAAAATGATCACTTATGATGAACCCCGGAATCGAAAAAAAATGTTAATAGGCAAATAAAAAAAACATTCCCGCTTTAGGTGTTGTAGCCAAAAACAAATATTGTTTTCAATATTTTCTTCACAACTTCGTAGGCGTGATTAATATAATATGGAGTCTCTGAGTTAAATCGCGGACAGACGGATATACAGACAGACTTGGAGAAACTATAAGGGTTTCTAGTTAGTTACTACGAAACCCTATAAAGAGATAAGAACAGCCAAAAGAAGGCATAGACTATCTAGACCAATAAGCTCACTTCCAGTGGCACAGTTTTCGCCGCTTTATATAGATTCTACGTATTATAATAATTTATTCTAAGAGCAGCAGTCCTATTTTCTGGCATCAATAAGTATAACTCACCAACCCGTACTGGAGCAGCATGGTAGATTAAGCTCCAAGCCCTCCTCATCTTGGGGGGAGGCCTAAACCCCTACAGTGGGGTATAATGGGCTAATGGAATGGAAGTATAATTCCAGCTACTTGCCATCCTTTTCAATTGTAACAAATTGATATGGGTTTTAAATAAAAAAATTTAATCAAATTCCACCAAATTTGGGGGCTGGCTACCACTAGATTGAAAAAAATCATTGATTGACGAATTCAATCACAAATATCACTAAGAATACGTCGTGTTTGGGCGGGGCCGCACTAACGTTGCACGTCATATTATATTACAACAATAACGTGTCGCTACACTTGCGTTTGAGATTGTGTAACGACACAAGTAACGGGAAAATTAAAGGCGTTATACGTTATTATAACGAAATTATCACGCACTTTATTTAAGTCTTCCTTGCCAGTGCCGCATATAAAACAGTTGGACTTCATGTCTTCTTTGACGGACTCCAACTGGTCATGCAGGTCATCGAACGCATCAATGATCAAACCTAAAACATTGGTGTGCTATGAAGTCAACCTTCGTATAATATCGAGAACTGTTAAGAAAAACGTCGAGCGGTATAGGAAAGAATACGACCACGACTCTCCAATAATATGAAAATTTACATCTAGCACTATTTCTATAACTCGATAACAGATAGAAAGTACAGCTCGCGCCAAACTTCTATTATTTTTTATTTTAATTTATTATTTTCACAGACAAACAGCCACTAATAGGTGACACTTTATTACGTCTAAATCAGATTTCTTGCTAAGATCGTGTGAATGATTGTTTAATCCCATTAGATTGGAAAAACAGAACTTCGGCGCTAAACTCTATCCATTAACCATCATATATCTAACTCACCCTGCAAGATAGCCTGTAGGAGGACGATGATGATGAACAAGAAGAATATCGAAGATGATCCTGTACACATCGGAGTTATCTGCGTCGGGAGGCTCCAACTCGTCTCCTATATCAACGCCGGCTGTCACGCCTTTATACAAGTAGAACACGAAACACTGTAAAAGAAAAGAAAAAAGATAAAGACAAAAGACTACCTGGGACATCCTACACAGCGCCATCTAGTGCGAAACTATACAAAGCTTGTATTATGGGTACTCGACAACTGCTTTACATACTTAAATATTTTTTATAATATATACATTATAAATATTTCACACCCAGACACGGAACAAATAGACATGATTCGAGCTATGGCCCAATGGGGCCTTATAAATTTGAGACAGGTTCGTTGCGCTCTGGGCTATCACGACATTATTGACTTTACTAAACATTATTCTAAAGGACTTTAAAACTTAAAAAAAAAAAATACCAGAAGCCGAGGTGCAAAACGTAAGATTAGGCGGCAATGGTTCGGTATATTCTTCATACTCTACAGCAGTGGGTAAACACGATACCATGTTGTTGCTCAACGTGCCAATCTCAAAACCCTGGAATAAAGAAATAATTAATACTATTAACAATTATATTGAATTGACGACCGCTTAGCTTAGTGGGTAGCGATCCTGCCTACGAAGCTGGAGGTCCCGGGTTCGAATCCCAGGTCGGGTCAGTATTTATATGATGAATATTAATACTGGTACTGGGTCTTGGTTGTTATATGTATGCGGTGTCTTCGCTTGGTACCCAAAACACAAGCTAATGCTTAGTTTGGGGCCTAGACAGTGTTGTGATGTATACGTATGTTATGTTATGTTACTAGCTTCCGGCCGCGACTTAGTCCGCGTAGTATACTTTTCATCTTACTGTTGAACCACGTTTTTTTAAGATATACATAAAATTTACAAGTGACGCCATCTTCATATGTTACACAGTTGCATTCGAATGTTTTCATTTCAAGTAATACGAGTTTTTCGGAAATGATAATAATAATACATGGGACATCCCACAGGGCGCCATCTAGTCCCAAAGTAAGCAAGTATTATGCTTGTATTATGTAACCGATATACTCAGGCTTTAAGACTCCCCTACTGAAGTACTGCTCATCCTCAACATCAAGTTAAAGAGTTTGGATCATAAGACTTGTAAAGAAGTAACAAGGTGGACAGATATTTGACTTTAATTTTCGTAAAGTGCTGTATTTAAAAAATTTAGATCGGGGTTTGAATCCCAGAAACTGGCATATATCAATGAGTTTTTTCTGATTTAAGTACCTAACTATCATGACTCCGTGCCTCGGAGAACACGTTAAGCTGTCGGTCCCGGGTGCCATCACTAGATGGCAGTTGTTAAAATCCACCAAAACACACTGGAGCAGCGTGGCGAATTAATTTCCAAGCACCCTCATCCTAGGAGAGGCCTAAGTTCCTGCTGTGGGTAATAATGGAATGATGTGGATTTTAATTTTTATAAATTAAAAATTCACTGGTAAATACGCCTATGACAAGAATCCTCTTCCTTGTTAACCTCAGCATACTAATTGTAGATATCTTCATAATGTCTCGCCGAGCATATGGTCAGGTCGGTCAATATCGCCGTCGTCGGCGACGTAGGTGACGCGCGTGGCATCGGTTACGTACACTGACCGCTTCCCGCCGTCGAAGAGGGACCTAGAGATGATAAATATTTATTAACTAGAGCTCAATCTTTAAGAGTGACAGGTGGTAAATAAAAATTAAAAAAATACCTGGGACATGCCACACAGCGCCATCTAGATTTAAAGTAAGCAAGTATTATGCTTCTCTAATGGGTACCAGACAACTGATATTATATACTTAAATATTCTTTATTTTATAATATATATATATATATATATATGTTACAGTTAAAACCCGTTTTTAGTTAAAATGCGTTTTCTCGAATCGAAACTGAGAATCGAAACTAAGAATCGAAACTGAGAATCGATACTGAGAATCGATACTGAGAATCGATACTGAGAATCGATACTGAGAATCGATACTGAGAATCGATACTGAGAATCGATACTGAGAATCGATACTGAGAATCGATACTGAGAATCGATACTGAGAATCGATACTGAGAATCGATACTGAGAATCGATACTTAGAATCGATACTGAGAATCGATACTGAGAATCGAAACTGAGAATCGAAACTGAGAATCGAAACTGAGAATCGAAACTGAGAATCGAAACTGAGAATCGAAACTGAGAATCGCTACTGAGAATCGATACTGAGAATCGATACTGAGAATCGATAATGAGAATCGATACTGAGAATCGATACTGAGAATCGATAATGAGAATCGATACTGAGAATCGATACTGAGAATCGATAATGAGAATCGATATTGAGAATCGATAATGAGAATCGATACCGAGAATCGATACCGAGAATCGATACTGAGAATCGATACTGAGAATCGAAACTGAGAATCGATACTGAGAATCGATACTAAAAATCGATACTGAAAATCGATACTGAGAATCAATACTGAGAATCGATAATGAGAATCGATAATGAGAATCGATAATGAGAATCGATACTAAGAATCGATAATGAGAATCGATACTGAGAATCGATAATGAGAATCGATAATGAGAATCGATAATGAGAATCGATAATGAGAATCGATAGTGATAATCGATAATGAGAATCGATAATGAGAATCGATAATGAGAATCGAAACTGAGAATCGATAATGAGAATCGAAACTGAGAATCGAAACTGAGAATCGATACTGAGAATCGATACTGAGAATCGATAATGAGAATCGATACTGAGAATCGATACTGAGAATCGATACTGAGAATCGATACTGAGAATCGATACTGAGAATCGATAATGAGAATCGATATTGAGAATCGATAATGAGAATCGATACCGAGAATCGATACCGAGAATCGATACTGAGAATCGATACTGAGAATCGAAACTGAGAATCGATACTGAGAATCGATACTAAAAATCGATACTGAATATCGATACTGAGAATCTATACTGAGAATCGATTATGAGAATCGATAATGAGAATCGATAATGAGAATCGATACTAAGAATCGATAATGAGAATCGATACTGAGAATCGATAATGAGAATCGATAATGAGAATCGATAGTGATAATCGATAATGAGAATCGATAATGAGAATCGATAATGAGAATCGATAATGAAAATCGATACTGAGAATCGACACTGAAAATCGACACTGAGAATCGATAATGAGAATCGATAATGAGAATCAATAATGAGAATCGATACCGAGAATCGATACCGAGAATCGATACTGAGAATCGATAATAAGAATCGATAATGAGAATCGATAATGAGAATCGATAATGAGAATCGATTCTGAAAATCGATACTGAGAATCGATAATGAGAATCGATAATGAGAATCGATAATGAGAATCGATAATGAGAATCGATACTGAGAATCGATACTGAGAATCGATACTGAGAATCGATAATGAGAATCGATAATGAGAATCGATAATGAGAATCGATAATGAGAATCGATACTGAGAATCGATACTGAGAATCGATACTGAGAATCGATAATGATAATCTATAATGATAATCGATAATGAGAATCGATAATGATAATCGATACTGAGAATCGATACTGAGAAACGATACAGAGAATCGATAATCGAGAATCGATAATGATAATCGATAATGAGAATCGATAATCAAAAATCGATAATTATAATCGATACTGAGAATCGATAATGAGAATCGATAATGAGAATCGAAACTGAGAATCGATACTGAGAATCGATACTGAGAATCGATAATAAAAATCGATAATAAGAATCGATAATGAGAATCGATAAAGAGAATCGATAATGAGAATCGATAATGAGAATCGATACTGAGAATCGATACTGAGAATCGATACTGAGAATCGATACTGAGAATCGATAATGATAATCTATAATGATAATCGATAATGAGAATCGATAATGATAATCGATACTGAGAATCGATACTGAGAATCGATACTGAGAATCGATACAGAGAATCGATAATCGAGAATCGATACTGAGAATCGATAATGATAATCGATAATGAGAGTCGATACTGAGAATCGATACTGAGAATCGATAATGATAATCTATAATGATAATCGATAATGAGAATCGATAATGATAATCGATACTGAGAATCGATACTGAGAATCGATACTGAGAATCAAAAAGGAGAATCGATAATCGAGAATCGATACTGAGAATCGATAATGATAATCGAAAATGAGAATCGATAATCGAGAATCGATAATTAAAATCGATACTGAGAATCGATAATGAGAATCGATATTGAGAATCGATAATGAGAATCGATAGTGAGAATCGATACTAAGAATCGATAATGAGAATCAAAACTGAGAATCGATACTGAGAATCGATACTGAGAATCGATAATAAGAATCGATAATAAGAATCGATGATGAGAATCGATAATGAGAATCGATACTGAGAATCGATACTGAGAATCGATACTGAGAATCAATACTGAGAATCGATTATGAGAATCGATAAAGAGAATCGATAATGAGAATCGATAATGAGAATCGATAATGAGAATCGATAATGAGAATCGATACTGAGAGTCGATACTGAGAATCGATACTGAAAATCGATAATGAGAATCGATAATAAGAATCGATACTGAGAGTCGATACTGAGAATCAATACTGAGAATCGATACTGAGAATCGATACTGAGAATCGAATACTGAGAATCGATACTGAGGATCGATAATGAGAATCGATACTAAGAATCGATACTGAGAATCGATACTGAGAATCGATATTGAGAATCGATAATGAGAATCGATAGTGAAAATCGATAATGAGAATCGATAATGAGAATCGATAATGAGAATCGATAATGAGAATCGATAATGAAATTCGATAATGAGAATCGATACTTAGAATCGATACTGAGAATCGATACTGAGAATCGATACTGAGAATCGAAACTGAGAATCAAAACTGAGGATCGATACTGAGAATCGATGCTGAGAATCGATACTGAGAATCGATACTGAGAATCGACACTGAGAATCGATACTGAGAATCGATAATGAGAATCGATAATGAGAATCGATAATGAGAATCGATAATGTGAATCGAAACTGAGAATCGAAACTGAGAATCGATACTAAGAATCGATACTGAGAATCGATACTGAGAATCGATAATGAGAATCGATAATGAAAATCGATAATGAGAATCGATACTGAAAATCGATAATGAGAATCGATAATGAGAATCGATAATGAGAATCGATACTGAGAATCGATAATGAGAATCGATAATGAGAATCGATAATGAGAATCGATAATGAGAATCGACACTGAGAATCGACACTGAGAATCGACACTGAGAATCGACACTGAGAATCGATACTGAGAATCGATAATGAGAATCGATAATGAGAATCGATAATGATAATCGATACTGAGAATCGATACTGAGAATCGATACTGAGAATCGATACAGAGAATCGATAATCGAGAATCGATAATGAGAATCGATAATGAGAATCGATACTGAGAGTCGATACTGAGAATCGATACTAAGAATCGATACTGATAATCTATAATGATAATCGATAATGAGAATCGATAATGATAATCGATACTGAGAATCGATACTGAGAATCGATAAGGAGAATCGATAATCGAGAATCGATACTGAGAATCGATAATGATAATCGAAAATGAGAATCGATAATCGAGAATCGATAATTAGAATCGATACTGAGAATCGATAATGAGAATCGATATTGAGAATCGATAATGAGAATCGATAGTGAGAATCGATACTAAGAATCGATAATGAGAATCGAAACTGAGAATCGATACTGAGAATCGATACTGAGAATCGATAATAGGAATCGATAATAAGAATCGATAATGAGAATCGATAATGAGAATCGATACTGAGAATCGATACTGAGAATCGATACTGAGAATCGATACTGAGAATCGATACTGGAAATCGATTATGAGAATCGATAAAGAGAATCGATAATGAGAATCGATAATGAGATTTGATAATGAGAATCGATAATGAGAATCGATACTGAGAGTCGATACTGAGAATCGATACTGAGAATCGATAATGAGAATCGATAATAAGAATCGATACTGAGAGTCGATACTGAGAATCGATACTGAGAATCGATACTGAGAATCGATACTGAGAATCGATACTGAGAATCGATACTGAGAATCGATACTGAGGATCGATAATGAGAATCAATACTAAGAATCGATACTGAGAATCGATACTGAGAATCGATACTGAGAATCGATATTGAGAATCGATAATGAGAATCGATAGTGAAAATCGATAATGAGAATCGATAATGAGAATCGATAATGAGAATCGATAATGAGAATCGATAATGAGAATCGATAATGAGAATCGATAATGAAATTCGATAATGAGAATCGATACTGAGAATCGATACTTAGAATCGATACTGAGAATCGATACTGAGAATCGAAACTGAGAATCAAAACTGAGGATCGATACTGAGAATCGATGCTGAGAATCGATACTGAGAATCGATACTGAGAATCGATACTGAGAATCGATACTGAGAATCGATAATGAGAATCGATAATGAGAATCGATAATGTGAATCGAAACTGAGAATCGAAACTGAGAAGAATCGATAATGAGAATCGATAATGAGAATCGATAATGAGAATCGATAATGTGAATCGAAACTGAGAATCGAAACTGAGAATCAATACTAAGAATCGATACTGAGAATCGATACTGAGAATCGATAATGAGAATCGATAATGAGAATCGATAATGAGAATCGATACTGAGAATCGATAATGAGAATCGATAATGAGAATCGACACTGAGAATCGATACTGAGAATCGATAATGAGAATCAATAATGAGAATCGATAATGAGAATCGACACTGAGAATCGACACTGAAAATCGACACTGAGAATCGACACTGAGAATCGATACTGAGAATCAATACTGAGAATCGATACTGAGAATCGATACTGAGAATCGATACTGAGAATCGATAATGAGAATCGATATTGAGAATCGATAATGAGAATCAATAATGTGAATCGAAACTGAGAATCGAAACTGAGAATCGATAATGAGAATCGATACTGAGAATCGATAATGAGAATCGATAATGAGAATCGACACTGAGAATCGACACTGAGAATCGACACTGAGAATCGACACTGAGAATCGATACTGAGAATCGATAATGAGAATCGATAATGAGAATCGATAATGAGAATCGATACTGAGAATCGATAATGAAAATCGATAATGAGAATCGA
Organism: Luffia ferchaultella; assembly: GCA_949709985.1. Lineage (NCBI taxonomy): Eukaryota > Metazoa > Arthropoda > Insecta > Lepidoptera > Psychidae > Luffia > Luffia ferchaultella. The sequence continues at coordinate 4,085,723 of OX453264.1, read as the reverse complement.
CACTGAGAATCGACACTGAGAATCGACACTGAGAATCGACACTGAGAATCGACACTAAAAATCGATACTGAGAATCGATACTGAGAATCGATACTGAGAATCGATACTGAGAATCGATACTGAGAATCGATACTGAGAATCGACACTGAGAATCGACACTGAGAATCGACACTGAGAATCGACACTGAGAATCGATGCTGAGAATCGATACTGAGAATCAATACTGAGAATCGATACTGAGAATCGATACTGAGAATCGATACTGAGAATCGATAATGAGAATCGATATTGAGAATCGATAATGAGAATCGATAATGAGAATCGATAATGAGAATCGATAATAAGAATCGATACTAAGAATCGATACTGAGAATCGATACTGAGAATCGATACTGAGAATCGATACAGAGAACCGATAATGTAAATCGATAATAAGAATCGATAATGAGAATCGATACTGAGAATCGATACTGAGAATCGATAATGATAATCGATAATGAGAATCGAGAATGAGAATCGATAATGATAATCGATACTGAGAATCGATATTGAGAATCGATACTGAGAATCGATACTGAGAATCGATACAGAGAATCGATAATGTAAATCGATAATAAGAATCGATAATGAGAATCGATACTGAGAATCGATACTGAGAATCGATACTGAGAATTGATAATGAGAATCGATAATAAAAATCGATAATAAGAATCAATAATGAGAATCGATAATGAGAATCGATACTGAGAATCGATAATGAGAATCGATAATGGGAATCGATAATGAGAATCGAAACTGAGAATCGAAACTGAGAATCGATACTGAGAATCGATACTGAGAATCGATACTGAGAATCGACAATGAAAATCGATAATGAAAATCGATAATAAGAATCGATAATAAGAATAGATAATGAGAATCGATACTGAGAATCGATACTGAGAATCGATACTGAGAATCGACAATGAGAATCGATAATGAAAATCGATAATAAGAATCGATAATGAGAATCGATACTGAGAATCGATACTGAGAATCGATACTGAGAATCGATACTGAGAATCGATACAGAGAATCGATAATGTAAATCGATAATAAGAATCGATAATGAGAATCGATACTGAGAATCGATACTTAGAATCGATACTGAGAATTGATAATGAGAATCGATAATGAAAATCGATAATAAGAATCGATAATGAGAATCGATAATGAGAATCGATACTGAGAATCGATAATGAGAATCGAAACTGAGAATCGAAACTGAGAATCGATACTGAGAATCGATACTGAGAATCGATACTGAGAATCGATACTAAGAATCGATACTGAGAATCGATACTGAGAATCGATACTGAGAATCGATAATGAGAATCGATAATGAGAATCGATAATGAGAATCGACACTGAGAATCGACACTGAGAATCGACACTGAGAATCGACACTGAGAATCGATACTGAGAATCGATAATGAGAATCGATAATGAGAATCGATAATGAGAATCGATACTGAGAATCGATAATGAAAATCGATAATGAGAATCGACACTGAGAATCGACACTGAGAATCGACACTGAGAATCGACACTGAGAATCGACACTAAAAATCGATACTGAGAATCGATACTGAGAATCGATACTGAGAATCGATACTGAGAATCGATACTGAGAATCGACACTGAGAATCGACACTGAGAATCGACACTGAGAATCGACACTGAGAATCGATGCTGAGAATCGATACTGAGAATCAATACTGAGAATCGATACTGAGAATCGATACTGAGAATCGATACTGAGAATCGATAATGAGAATCGATATTGAGAATCGATAATGAGAATCGATAATGAGAATCGATAATGAGAATCGATAATAAGAATCGATACTAAGAATCGATACTGAGAATCGATACTGAGAATCGATACTGAGAATCGATACAGAGAATCGATAATGTAAATCGATAATAAGAATCGATAATGAGAATCGATACTGAGAATCGATACTGAGAATCGATAATGATAATCGATAATGAGAATCGAGAATGAGAATCGATAATGATAATCGATACTGAGAATCGATATTGAGAATCGATACTGAGAATCGATACTGAGAATCGATACAGAGAATCGATAATGTAAATCGATAATAAGAATCGATAATGAGAATCGATACTGAGAATCGATACTGAGAATCGATACTGAGAATTGATAATGAGAATCGATAATAAAAATCGATAATAAGAATCAATAATGAGAATCGATAATGAGAATCGATACTGAGAATCGATAATGAGAATCGATAATGGGAATCGATAATGAGAATCGAAACTGAGAATCGAAACTGAGAATCGATACTGAGAATCGATACTGAGAATCGATACTGAGAATCGACAATGAGAATCGATAATGAAAATCGATAATAAGAATCGATAATAAGAATCGATAATGAGAATCGATACTGAGAATCGATACTGAGAATCGATACTGAGAATCGACAATGAGAATCGATAATGAAAATCGATAATAAGAATCGATAATGAGAATCGATACTGAGAATCGATACTGAGAATCGATACTGAGAATCGATACTGAGAATCGATACTGAGAATCGATACAGAGAATCGATAATGTAAATCGATAATAAGAATCGATAATGAGAATCGATACTGAGAATTGATAATGAGAATCGATAATGAAAATCGATAATAAGAATCGATAATGAGAATCGATAATGAGAATCGATACTGAGAATCGATAATGAGAATCGAAACTGAGAATCGAAACTGAGAATCGATACTGAGAATCGATACTGAGAATCGATACTGAGAATCGATACTAAGAATCGATACTGAGAATCGATACTGAGAATCGATACTGAGAATCGATAATGAGAATCGATAATGAGAATCGATAATGAGAATCGAAACTGAGAATCGATAATGAGTATCGATATTGAGAATCGATACTTAGAATCGATACTGAGAATCGATACAAAGAATCGATAATGTAAATCGATAATAAGAATCAATAATGAGAATCGATACTGAGAATCGATACTGAGAATTGATACTGAGAATTGATAATGAGAATCGATAATAAAAATCGATAATAAGAATCGATGATGAGAATCGATAATGAAAATTGATAACGAGAATCGATACTGAGAATCGATACTGAGAATCGATACTGAGAATCGATACTAAGAATCGATACTGAGAATCAAAACTGAGAATCGATACTGAGAATCAATTCTGAGAATCGATACCGAGAATCAAAAATGAGAATCGATAATGATAATCGATAATGATAATCGATAATGAGAATCGATACCGAGAATCGATACTGAGAATCGATAATGATAATCGATAATGATAATCGATAATGAGAATCGATACTGAGAATCGATACTGAGAATATATACTAAGAATCGATACTGAGAATCGATACTGAGAATCGATACTGAGAATCGATACAGAGAATCGATAATGAGAATTGATACTGAGAATCGATACTGAGAATCGATACTGAGAATTGATAAAGAGAATCGATAATGAAAATCGATAATAAGAATCGATAATGAGAATCGATAATGAGAATCGATACTGGGAATCGATAATGAGAATCGATAATGGGAATAGATAATGAGAATCGAAACTGAGAATCGAAACTGAGAATCGATACTGAGAATCGATACTAAGAATCGATACTGAGAATCGATACTAAGAATCGATACTGAGAATCGATACTGAGAATCGATACTGAGAATCGAAACTAAGAATCAAAACTGAGAATCGATACTGAGAATCGATAATGAGAATCGATAATGAGAATCGAGAATGAGAATCGATAAAGAGAATCGATACTGAGAATCGATATTGAGAATCGATAATGAGAATCGATACTGAGAATCGATACAGAGAATCGATAATGTTAATCGATATTAAGAATCGATAATGAGAATCGATACTGAGAATCGATACTGAGAATCGATACTGAGAATCGATACTGAGAATTGATAATGAGAATCGATAATGAAAATCGATAATAAGAATCGATAATGAGAATCGATAATGAGAATCGATAATGAGAATCGATACTGAGAATCGATAATGAGAATCGATAATGGGAATCGATAATGAGAATCGAAACTGAGAATCGAAACTGAAAATCGATACTGAGAATCGATACTGAGAATTGATACTAAGAATCGATACTGAGAATCGATACTAAGAATCGATTATGAGAATCGATAATGAGAATCGATAATGAGAATCGATAATGTGAATCGAAACTGAGAATCGAAACTGAGAATCAATACTAAGAATCGATACTGAGAATCGATACTGAGAATCGATAATGAGAATCGATAATGAGAATCGATAATGAGAATCGATACTGAGAATCGATACAAAGAATCGATAATGTAAATCGATAATAAGAATCAATAATGAGAATCGATACTGAGAATCGATACTGAGAATTGATACTGAGAATTGATAATGAGAATCGATAATAAAAATCGATAATAAGAATCGATGATGAGAATCGATAATGAGAATCGATACTGAGAATCGATAATGGGAATCGATAATGAGAATCGAAAGTAAGAATCGAAACTGAGAATCGATACTGAGAATCGATACTGAGAATCGATACTAAGAATCGATACTGAGAATCGACAATGAGAATCGAAAATGAAAATCGATAATAAGAATCGATAATGAGAATCGATAATGAGAGTCGATACTGAGAATCGATACTGAGAATCGATACTGAGAATCGACAATGAGAATCGATAATAAAAATCGATAATAAGAATCGATATTGAGAATCGATAATGAGAATCGATACTGAGAATCGATACTGAGAATCGATACTGAGAATCGATACAGAGAATCGATAATGTAAATCGATAATAAGAATCGATAATGAGAATTGATACTGAGAATCGATACTGAGAATCGATACTGAGAATTGATAATGAGAATCGATAATTAAAATCGATAATAAGATTCGATAATGAGAATCGATACTGAGAATCGATACTGAGAATCGATAATGAGAATCGATAATGGGAATAGATAATGAGAATCGAAACTGAGAATCGAAACTGAGAATCGATACTGAGAATCGATACTAAGAATCGATACTGAGAATCGATACTGAGAATCGATACTAAGAATCGATACTGAGAATCGATACTGAGAATCGATACTGAGAATCGAAACTGAGAATCAAAACTGAGAATCGATACTGAGAATCGATACTGAGAATCGATAATGAGAATCGATAATGAGAATCGAGAATGAGAATCGATAAAGAGAATCGATACTGAGAATCGATATTGAGAATCGATAATGAGAATCGATACTGAGAATCGATACAGAGAATTGATAATGTTAATCGATATTAAGAATCGATAATGAGAATCGATACTGAGAATCGATACTGAGAATCGATACTGAGAATTGATAATGAGAATCGATAATGAAAATCGATAATAAGAATCGATAATGAGAATCGATAATGAGAATCGATAATGAGAATCGATACTGAGAATCGATAATGAGAATCGATAATGGGAATCGATAATGAGAATCGAAACTGAGAATCGAAACTGAAAATCGATACTGAGAATCGATACTGAGAATCGATACTGAGAATCGATACTGAGAATCGATACTGAGAATCGATAATGAGAATCGATAATGAGAATCGATAATGAGAATCGATAATGTGAATCGAAACTGAGAATCGAAACTGAGAATCAATACTAAGAATCGATACTGAGAATCGATACTGAGAATCGATAATGAGAATCGATAATGAGAATCGATAATGAGAATCGATACTGAGAATCGATAATGAGAATCAATACTGAGAATCGATAATGAGAATCGATAATGAGAATCGACACTGAGAATCGACACTGAGAATCGACACTGAGAATCGACACTGAGAATCAATACTGAGAATCGATACTGAGAATCGATACTGAGAATCGACACTGAGAATCGACACTGAGAATCGACACTGAGAATCGACACTGAGAATCGATACTGAGAATCGATACTAAGAATCAATACTGAGAATCGATACTGAGAATCAATACTGAGAATCGATACTGAGAATCGATACTGAGAATCGATAATGAGAATCGATATTGAAAATCGATATTGAAAATCGAACCTGAGAATCGATACTGAAAATCGATACTGAGATTCGATAATGAGAATCGATAATGAGAATCGAACTGACAATCGATACTGAGAATCGATACTGAGAATCGATACTGAGAATCGATAATGATAATCGATAATGAGAATCGATAATGAGAATAGATAATAAGAATCGATAATAAGAATCGATTATAAGAATCGACACTGAGAATCGACACTGAGAATCGACACTGAGAATCGACACTGAGAATCGACACTGAGAATCGACACTGAGAATCGACACTGAGAATCGACACTGAGAATCGACACTGAGAATCGATACTGAGAATCGATACTAAGAATCGATAATGAGAATCGATAATGAGAATCGATAATGAGAATCGATAGTGAGAATCGATAATGAGAATCGATAATGAGAATCGATAATGAGAATCGATAATGAGAATCGATAATGAGAATCGATACTGAGAATCGATACTGAGAATCGATAATGAGAATCGATATAGAGAATCGATAATGAGAATCGATTATCGAGAATCGATACTAAGAATCGATACTGAGAATCGATAATGATAATCGATAATGAGAATCGATAATCGAGAATCGAAACTGAGAATCGAAACTGAAAATCGATACTGAGAATCGATACTAGGAATCGATAATGAGAATCGATACTGAGAATCGATAATGAGAATCGAAACTGAGAATCGATACTGAGAGTCGATACTGAGAATCTATAATAAGAATCGATAATAAGAATCGATAATGATAATCGATAATGAGAATCGATAATCGAGAATCGATAATTAGAATCGATACTGAGAATCCATAATGAGAATCGATAATGAGAATCGATACTGAGAATCGATACTAAGAATCGATACTGAGAATCGATACTGAGAATCGATACTGAGAATTGAAACTATTTACGGGAATATTAGGTAATTGTAGTCACTGACCTGTGGGCTTGCTAAATCCAGTTTTGTTAAATATGGCCGGTCGTCGACGCTACCCGCTTAAACCGCTACGTTGTTTTAATTTAGTGGAATCTTGTCTCCGCTGTATTTAGTGACCGCCGCAATATTTCTTCCGCTTTATGGTATGTCCGCTGGACCCAAATTTGAGGTCCCAAAACCGCTGTATTGATTATATACTGGACCGCGGTGTAACCTTGATCGTGGTTTTCGGTACACTGCCGCGTCATGCCCGCGCGCCGAACGGTCGCAGGTGTGCATTCCATTCCGACGGAAGTAGCCGAAAACCGCTCGGCCGTGTTCGTTTGTTTAATGTCTTGGATAATTTAAATATGAGAGAAATGGCGTGAACATAACCCCCCGCCCTAAGCAGCCCGCTGCTTACGAAATTGGTAAGCGCGCAAGACTTGATACCGCACGATTGAGGATGTTGGTAGATGTCTGAACATCCACTACCCGCACTGTTCCGTCACGGCCCGGATACAGTTTTACAATCCGCCCGCGTCTCCACTGGAGTGGAGGTATGTTGTCCTGTTTGATGAGGACTAGGTCTCCCACTTGAGGAGGTTCCGCACTATCCGACCATTTGTACCGCTGTTGGAGAGTGTGCAAATATTCAGATTGAAACCGCATCCAAATATTTTGGGTAATTTGTTGAAGCCGCTGAAACCGCGATAATCTGGATATTTGCAATTCCTCATAATGATATTCCGCTACCGCGTTTAATGGTTGCCCGATTAAGAAATGACCCGGAGTCAAAACCGCATAATCATTAGGATCATTTGAAAGGGGGCACAATGGCCTTGAATTTAAAACTGCTTCAATTTTACAAAAGATTGTGGAGAGCTCCTCGAAAGTCAGCTTCTCTTCCCCGATCACCCGCTTTAAATGAGTCTTTGCAGACTTAACCGCTGCTTCGAAAAGCCCGCCCCAATGTGGACATGATGGGGGATCAAATATCCACGTAATGCCTTGTTTGGCCAGTTCGTGTCCGATTATTGATTGATTTTCCCGCAAATATGTATGTACATCCCGCAAATGATTGTTGGCACCGACAAAATTAGTACCGCCATCCGACCGAATCAATTTAGGTAACCCGCGACGAGAAGTGAACCGCTTCAATGCATTAAGAAAGCCTGGGGTTGATAAGTCGGATACCAGTTCCAGGTGTACCGCTTTAGTAGCCAAACATACGAAGACGCATAAATATGCCTTAAGTATTTTGGGATTCCGCAAGTTATGAGACTTAATGTAAAATGGACCCGCAAAGTCTGTACCTACACCCGCGAAAGGTCGGACCGCACCGACACGATCCTTAGGTAAATCACCCATAAAGGGCTGAGTGACCTTAGGTCGCAACCGCCAGCATGGTACACACTGGAATACCACGCTCCGCACCGCATGACGAGCGGATATTATCCAGAATTCCCGCTGTAATATAGCTAGCAACGCGTTAGCACCCGCATGTGAATTTTTTAAATGGTGGTGTCTGATTAACAGAGTCACCAGTGGATCCCGCTTTGGTAATAATAATGGATGCTTAGCATCGTAAGGAATATCCGCATTTTTCAACCGCCCGCCTACCCGAATTAGACCTCTATCGTCTAAAAATAAGTTTAACCGCTTGAGCGCATTTTTAATAGGCTTTTTATTCCGTAGTAAATTAATTTCCGCATCAAAATGTTCCGCTTGTACCCGCTTTATTAAAAATAGCAGAGCGTCACTTCGCTCTTCCGCCGATAAGTGACTGGAGAGAATCCGCTGTGATTTCTCCACCCGCAAGTTATGAAGATACCGCAATATATATCCCGTTACGCCCATCAGTTTTGTCAAAAAACTATACCGCTCTAATAATTCCAACTTTGGCTCTGAAGCCTGTACCGCAACCGCAATTGACTTAAGCCCCGGTAACGCTGCCGGTGGTTCAACCGCTATGGAAGGCCATTGTGAAGAAGGTTCCGCTGACCATGGAGGTGACCACCAGAGTGGATGGTCAATTAGAAGAGAAGGAGTAATCCCGCGTGAGGCGCAATCGGCCGGGTTCATTTCTCCGGGCACGTGCCGCCATGTAACCGCAACCGCAGAGTTTTGAATTTGCGAAACCCGGTTCGCTTCGAAAACTTGTAGAGTGTGTGGAGGAGCTCGCAACCACGCGAGGACCACCATACTATCCGACCAACAATATACGTTATTTACTAATAAAGTTTCCCGCAAATTTGAAACGATATGATTCATTAATTTAATCAGAAGATGAGCCCCGCTTAGTTCTAATTTTGGGATTGTAAGCCGCGTTTTTATAGGTGCGACCTTACTTTTGGACATGAGTAGCCGCAATGTTATTTCCCCGCTAGTACTCTCGGTTCGTGAATACACGACCGCCGCATAGCCCGCTTCGGACGCATCACAAAATCCGTGAATCGAAGTACGTAACACGTCCGATGATACGATACCTCGTGGTATATGAACTCCCGCTAATTTTGGCAACTCATTGGTAATGGACTGCCAATCCCGCTCTAGCTCTGGGGTGAGAGGGTCATCCCAGTTTAGGCCCGCTAACCATAACCGCTGAATAAAACATTTTGCCAAGAAAATTGTCGGACTTAGCCAACCGTTTGGATCGTACATTTTAGCTATTAAAGAAAGGACCTTCCGTTTGGTCCATGAGTCGCCCGCTGGAACACTAACGTTAAAATTAAACGTATCCGCAAGTGGATTATACTGAATCCCCAATACCGCAACTAGACCCGGATTTTCTGGATTTTCGAACAACAAGGGTACCTGTTGATGTTCGTGAGGTACGTCCGCTAACAAATCCGCACTATTAGATAGCCATTTCCACAGTTCATATCCGCCTGTGGCCATAAGACCGATGAGCTCATTCTTGAGCGATTGCGCTTCTTCCAAAGAAGACGCACCCGAAAGTATGTCGTCGACGTAGACGTCCGACTCTATAACCGCAGCCGCTTTAGGATATTTATCCCTTTCCCGCAATGCCAATTCCCGCAACGTCCGTATGGCAATATATGGACTAGACTTAAGACCGTAGGTATTCGTGTTGAGCTCATAGGTAACTAAAGGCTCAATTGGAGATTCCCGCCAAAATATTAGTTGATACCGTCTATCGTCCGCATGTATGAGTGTTTGACGGAACATCATCTTGATGTCCGTTATTATGACCACTTTATGTTGACGGAAGCGTAGAAGGACGTGAGTGATGTCCTGATGTAATTTTGGACCCGCATGAAGACAGTCGTTCAATGAAACTCCCGCTGTTGTACGACAGCTTCCGTCAAACACTACCCGAATTTTTGAAGTATCTCCCGATTTGAAAACCCCGTGGTGTGGAATATAATAGTGTTCCCCGCTATTAATGTCAAATTTTGAAGGTGACATGTGTCCTAGCCGCTGATATTCCCGCATAAATTCGACGTATTGTTCCCGCAATTTAGGTTCCCGCTGAAGTCGCCGCTCGACTGATAAAAACCGCTTATATGCAATAGTCTCCGAGTCCCCTAATGTAGGCCTATCAGATAAAAAAGGCAACCGCGTCATAAACTGTCCCGATGGCAACCGCATAGTTGAAGATTTATAAAACTCCTCACACTGTAGGTCCAATGGATCGACGTGTTCGATCATTGGAGCCTCCTCTACCCGCCAGAATTTCTCAATCGCGCTGGAAAGAGAAATTGCCGCTACCCGCGAAGACCTATGTATTGGTTTATGGATAGGTCCCATAATAGCATACCCGAAAATGGTATCCAATGCGACTAGACCTTCAGGTCGCAATTGAAATCTACCGCCCCGCAAAATATTTCCCGCTACCTCCGCACCGAACAACAAATCGATGGGGGCTGATATGTGAAAGTTCACATCCGCTAACCGCAACCCGATGGTGTCGAGAAGAATATTCTCATTTAAATCCCGCGTTGGATGACAACCGACTAATTTGTTTAGAATAACCGTAGTTGTACTAAACGTAGGTGTTTCCGCATTTAAAGGCTTTACCGTAATTTGTACCTTTCCGATCCCGCTACCGGCTTGTAGTCCGTCGATGCCCGTGACGGTTTCATCGTTTGGACTGACATTTAAATTTAACTGCTTAGCTAAACCCGCTGTAATTAACGACCCTTGCGCACAAGTGTCGATAAGTGCCCGCGCCGCAATAAAATTACCCGCTGAATCCTGAATTGATACAACTGCTGAAGGCAGAAGTATCGTGTCCACTTCCATAAGAGGAGTGGACTCCCGCTTTGGTAGTCAATCCCGCTGAGGTGAACGTGGAGGTGAGCGTCCGGGGGTATAAGTATACCCATCCGGATGTCGGATGGTACACGGCTTTGCCGGTCCTTCTTCTTCCCGCCGTAGTGGTGAAGACCACGATACCCGCTCCCGCCTAAGTGGTGGCGACCGCGATCCCTGTCGCCGCCTCTCTTGTTCCCGCCTGGGTGGAGGTGACCGCGATGGTCGCCTCACTCCCGAAGTATCCGCAAATGGCAAGTTTCTCGGTGAAATTGCCCTAGGTGGGCTGAGTCTACCCCCGCCCGTGAAAGGTCCCGCACCGCGTGAAAAGTTGTCAACTCTCGCTTTATTTTTATAGGATGGTGTCTGGAAACACAGAGAGTAGTGGTGAGAGGTTCTGTTGCAAAAATGGCATGGTCGTCCGTTTTCACATTCCCGCACATAATGAGATCCCAAACACTTAAAGCAGAGCCGCAGCCGCTCAACAAGTTGCTTACGTTGGTCCGGGTCCATGTCCGAAAATTGCCCGCACGAAGTCAACACATGGCCACCAGTATTGCAGTACTGGCACCACTTGTCTTCCCGCTCCCGCTCAGCTATATATACCGGTCGTGGCCCCGGCCTAGTTTCCCGCTTAATTTGTGGAAGTGGGGGGTACCTCACCCCACCAGAACCCGCCCGCTGGTCAGTTCCGAACCGACGTCCTGGATTTCCCGCACCGCTAAAATCCCGCGTGTCCCGCGTGACCGTATCCAACAAGTGACATTCTTCCTCGAGAAAAGTCAACAGCTGGTTGAAGGTCGGGAGCACGGACGGATCACTGCCGTACCGCTGCTCAAACCGCGTTTTGAGCTCAGTTGGAAGTTTAGTAAGCACAATATGCAATAACAGGTATGACCATTGTTCCACCGGAAAACCCAACCGCTCCAATGATTTTGTGGCCATTAACAATGGGTTCACAAAGGCCGCCCGCAAATTTAATTTGTTTGCCGCAACGAAAGGTAAACTCAAAACGATTGAGATATACGAATCGGCCAACCGTCTCGAATTTTGGTATCTTCGTTTTAGAAGATCACGCGCAATGGCATATGAGTCATCGTTTAAGCTCAAATGTTGTACAATATCCCGCGGCTCCCCTGACAAACAAGAGAGCAAGTACGCAAATTTTTGCCCCGCCGTAAGATCCGCCCGCGAGTCTACCAGACTGGTAAACATATTATCGAACGACAACCAGTCCTGGTCTCGCCCGCTGAAGTTCATAAGGCTCAAGGCTGGTAATCGCGACATTAAACCGCCCGTATCCGAATTAGTTGTGCTACTAGAATTTAAAGAAATGGGTTGTTTTCCTAGGCCCAATTCGGTAAACTCAACTTGCAATAAATCTATCATGTCTAAGACCCGAACATAAATATCTTTGACTTCCGCTAGAACCGTCACATGTTCCGGTTTGCCGTCATCTAAGGTAGACAAGACCGCCTCATACGCCTCATGAAATTGGTCCGACATGTCCGCAAATTTAGGAAACCGCGCCCGCAATTTTGGTTTATCATTTTCAGATTCCAATAACCGAACCGCAGTTTCAAACCAGGTGAGTTTAGCCTTAAATACCGCCAAATGTTTTTTGAAAGACATTTTGGACAATTATATTTACAAGGATAATTTAGAAAACCGCTAGTGTGTGCTCACCTTAATATGAGTAAACTTACTATAATTTTAATTACACCAAACAACCCGTGCTAATAATAAAAAACCCGAAAATTAAAAAACACAAAAACTCGACAATAATTCAATACGGAACCCGCTGTATTCTGAACAACGCACTTGACTCAACGTCAGTACAATCCGCCTCAAAGACCCAAACCGAAAACCAAAATTTTAATTTTAATATTAAGTAATTATATTACCCCTACGGAACCCAAAAATAATTTTAACACGCTTGACTATAACCGAAATACTAATCTATATTAAGAAAACCGCAAACTAAATTATTATATCTAAAATAAAAGTACAGGCCCGCCAAAATAAGTTATCGCACTTGACCGAATACGTACGACTTTTAAACCTGCTTAAAACTAAACGTTATTACCAAAAACCTTATATTTCCGAAATTGAATATACAGAACCTGCGAAATAAATTGGTCACGCTTGACCGAGATGACGCAATTGAAACAATAGCCGCCTTAATTCCAATATACACAAACCGAAAACAATGAAATACGTAACATATGACTTATTTAAATAGGTATTTATTACCTAACTATGCTATAACCTTATGGAATCCAAAATACACAAATAAATTCCGCTAATAGCTAATACTAATTGTTTGGCTACCAAAACGAAGTTATACAAGTAACAGTTTTAATTCCGCTAGTGGCCGCTTGAGGTGCCACTGTCTTATTAATTTATGAAATTAGGACCCGCAAAAATGATAATTTAACATGAATCAATATGAAAATCAATTAGTAACATTGACACCCGCTTCTTTAGTTAAATAATAAATGAAATAAACTATGAAATAAACTATGAAATATTGTTGCCCGCTTTATGCCGCTAGATGGCATCCGTAGTATTTTAATTAATTTTTTACTTAAACTGTGTTATCAAGTCCTGCCCGCTTGTTAATATGAGATAACCCGATTATGAGACCTGAACCGAATGGGAAAATATTTAAATAAACAATGGTAAATACCCAAATTACAAGGATTAGAAGAAAAAAAAAATTAGACCCGCGTAGTAACTCCAGATTTTCGACCTTTGTCGAATTTCTTGGTCACTGGCACCAAATATTTACGGGAATATTAGGTAATTGTAGTCACTGACCTGTGGGCTTGCTAAATCCAGTTTTGTTAAATATGGCCGGTCGTCGACGCTACCCGCTTAAACCGCTACGTTGTTTTAATTTAGTGGAATCTTGTCTCCGCTGTATTTAGTGACCGCCGCAATATTTCTTCCGCTTTATGGTATGTCCGCTGGACCCAAATTTGAGGTCCCAAAACCGCTGTATTGATTATATACTGGACCGCGGTGTAACCTTGATCGTGGTTTTCGGTACACTGCCGCGTCATGCCCGCGCGCCGAACGGTCGCAGGTGTGCATTCCATTCCGACGGAAGTAGCCGAAAACCGCTCGGCCGTGTTCGTTTGTTTAATGTCTTGGATAATTTAAATATGAGAGAAATGGCGTGAACAGAAACTGAGAATCGATACTGAGAATCGACACTGAGAATCGACACTGAGAATCAATACTGAGAATCGATACTGAGAATCGATACTGAAAATCGATACTGAGAATCGACACTGAGAATCGACACTGAGAATCGACACTGAGAATCGACACTGAGAATCGATACTGAGAATCGATACTAAGAATCAATACTGAGAATCGATACTGAGAATCAATACTGAGAATCGATACTGAGAATCGATACTAAGAATCGATAATGAGAATCGATACTGAGAATCGATAATGAGAATCGATATTGAAAATCGATATTGAAAATCGAAACTGAGAATCGATACTGAGAATCGATACTGAGAATCGATAATGAGAATCGATAATGAGAATCGATAATGAGAATCGAACTGACAATCGATACTGAGAATCGATACTGAGAATCGATAATGAGAATCGATAATGAGAATCGATAATAAGAATCGATAATAAGAATCGATAATGAGAATCGACACTGAGAATCGACACTGAGAATCGACACTGAGAATCGACACTGAGAATCGACACTGAGAATCGACACTGAGAATCGACACTGAGAATCGACACTGAGAATCGACACTGAGAATCGACACTGAGAATCGATACTGAGAATCGATACTGAGAATCGATACTGAGAATCGATAATGAGAATCGATAATGAGAATCGATAGTGAGAATCGATAATGAGAATCGATAATGAGAATCGATAATGAGAATCGATACTGAGAATCGATACTGAAAATCGATAATGAGAATCGATATAGAGAATCGATAATGAGAATCGATAATAAGAATCGATAATCGAGAATCGATACTGAGAATCGATACTAAGAATCGATACTGAGAATCGATAATGATAATCGATAATGAGAATCGATAATCGAAAATCGAAACTGAGAATCGAAACTGAAAATCAATACTGAGAATCGATACTGAGAATCGATAATGAGAATCGATACTGAGAATCGATAATGAGAATCGAAACTGAGAATCGATACTGAGAATCGATACTGAGAATCGATAATAAGAATCGATAATAAGAATCGATAATGATAATCGATAATGAGAATCGATAATCGAGAATCGATAATTAGAATCGATACTGAGAATCCATAATGAGAATCGATAATGAGAATCGATAATGAGAATCGATACTGAGAATCGATACTAAGAATCGATACTGAGAATCGATACTGAGAATTGATACTGAGAATCGATACTGAGAATCGAAACTGAGAATCGATACTGAGAATCGATTATGAGAATCGATAATGAGAATCGATAATGAGAATCGATAATGAGAATCGATAATAAGATTAAGTACATGGAGTACATTGAGTACATCGAGTACATCGAGTACATCGAGTACATCGAGTACATCGAGTACATCGAGTACATCGAGTACATGGAGTACATTGATTACATCGAGTACATCGAGTACATCGAGTACATCGAGTACATCGAGTACATTGAGTACATTGATTACATTGAGTACATCGAGTACATCGAGTACATCGAGTACATTGATTACATTGAGTACATCGAGTACATCGAGTACATCGAGTACATCGAGTACATCGAGTACATCGAGTACATCGAGTACATCGAGTACATCGAGTACATCGAGTACATCAAATACATCGAGTACATTGATAACATCGAGTACATCGAGTACATCGAGTACATCGAGTACATCGAGTACATCGAGTACATCGAGTACATCGAGTACATCGAGTACATCGAGTACATCGAGTACATTGATTACATTGAGTACATGGAGTACATCGAGTACATCGAGTACATCAAGTACATCGAGTACATCGAGTACATCGAGTACATCGAGTACATCGAGTACATCGAGTAAATCAAGTACATCGAGTACATTGAGTACATTGAGTACATGGAGTACATTGAGTACATCGAGTACATCGAGTACATCAAGTACATCGAGTACATCGAGTACATCGAGTATATCGAGTACATCGAGTACATCGAGTACATTGAGTACATTGAGTACATTGAGTACATTGAGTACATTGATTACATTGAGTACATTACATCGAGTACATCGAGTACATCGAGTACATCGAGTACATCGAGTACATCGAGTACATCGAGTACATCGAGTACATCGAGTACATCGAGTACATCGAGTACATCGAGTACATCGAGTACATGGAGTACATCGAGTACATGGAGTTCATTGATTACATCGAGTACATCGAGTACATCGAGTACATCGAGTACATTGAGTACATTGATTACATCGAGTACATCGAGTACATCGAGTACATCGAGTACATCGAGTACATCGAGTACATCGAGTACATCGAGTACATCGAGTACATCGAGTACATCGAGTACATCGAGTACATCGAGTACATCGAGTACATCGAGTACATCGAGTACATCGAGTACATCGAGTACATCGAGTACATCGAGTACATCGAGTACATCGAGTACATCGAGTACATCGAGTACATCGAGTACATCGAGTACATCGAGTACATCGAGTACATCGAGTACATCGAGTACATCGAGTACATCGAGTACATCGAGTACATCGAGTACATCGAGTACATCGAGTACATCGAGTACATCGAGTACATCGAGTACATCGAGTACATCGAGTACATCGAGTACATCTAGTACATCGAGTACATCGAGTACATCGAGTACATCGAGTACATCGAGTACATCGAGTACATCGAGTACATCGAGTACATCGAGTACATCGAGTACATCGAGTACATCGAGTACATCGAGTACATCGAGTACATCGAGTACATTGAGTACATTGAGTACATGGAGTACATTGAGTACATCGAGTACATCGAGTACATCGAAAACATCGAGTACATCGAGTACATCGAGTACATGGAGTTCATTGATTACATCGAGTACATCGAGTACATCGAGTACATCGAGTACATTGAGTACATCGAGTACATCAAGTACATTGAGTACATTGATTACATTGAGTACATCGATTACATCGAGTACATCGAGTACATCGAGTACATCGAGTACATCGAGTACATCGAGTACAACGAGTACAACGAGTACATCGAGTACATCGAGTACATCGAGTACATGGAGTACATGGAGTACATTGAGTACATTGAGTACATTGAGTACATCGAGTACATCGAGGACATCAAGTACATCGAGTACATCGAGTACATAGAGTACATCGAGTACATCGAGAACATCGAGTACATCGAGTACATCGAGTACATCGAGTACATCGAGTACATTGAGTACATTAAGTACATTGATTACATCGAGTACATCGAGTACATCGAGTACATCGAGTACATCGAGTACATCGAGTACATCGAGTACATCGAGTACATCGAGTACATCGAGTACATCGAGTACATCGAGTACATCGAGTACATCGAGTACATCGAGTACACCGAGTACATCGAGTACATCGAGTACATCGAGTACATCGAGTACATCGAGTACATTGATTACATCGAGTACATCGAGTACATTGAGTACATTGATTACATTGAGTAAATCGAGTACATGGAGTACATTGATTACATCGAGTACATCGAGTACATCGAGTACATCGAGTACATCGAGTACATCGAGTACATCGAGTACATTGAGTACATTGATTACATTGAGTACATTGAGTACATCAAGTACATTGAGTACATTGATTACATTGAGTACATTGAGTACATCGAGTACATCGAGTACATCGAGTACATCGAGTACATCGAGTACATCGAGTACATCGAGTACATCGAGTACATCGAGTACATCGAGTACATCGAGTACATCGAGTACATCGAGTACATCGAGTACATCGAGTACATCGAGTACATTGATTACATCGAGTACATCGAGTACATCGAGTACATCAAGTACATTGAGTACATTGATTACATTGAGTAAATGGAGTAAATGGAGTACATTGAGTACGTCGAGTACATCGAGTACATCGAGTATATCGAGTACATCGAGTACATCGAGAACATCGAGTACATCGAGTACATCGAGTACGTCGAGTACATCGAGTACATCGAGTACATCGAGTACATCGAGTACATCGAGTACATTGAGTACATTGAGTACATTGATTACATTGAGTACATCGAGTACATCAAATACATTGAGTACATTGATTACATTGAGTACATTGAGTACATCGAGTACATCGAGTACATCGAGTACATCGAGTACATCGAGTACATCGAGTACATCGAGTACATCGAGTACATTGAGTACATCGAGTACATCAAGTACATTGAGTACATTGATTACATTGAGTACATCGATTACATCGAGTACATCGAGTACATCGAGTACATCGAGTACATCGAGTACATCGAGTACAACGAGTACAACGAGTACATCGAGTACATCGAGTACATCGAGTACATGGAGTACATGGAGTACATTGAGTACATTGAGTACATTGAGTACATCGAGTACATCGAGGACATCAAGTACATCGAGTACATCGAGTACATCGAGTACATAGAGTACATCGAGTACATCGAGTACATCGAGTACATCGAGTACATCGAGTACATCGAGTACATCGAGTACATTGAGTACATTAAGTACATTGATTACATCGAGTACATCGAGTACATCGAGTACATCGAGTACATCGAGTACATCGAGTACATCGAGTACATCGAGTACATCGAGTACATCGAGTACATCGAGTACATCGAGTACATCGAGTACACCGAGTACATCGAGTACATCGAGTACATCGAGTACATCGAGTACATCGAGTACATTGATTACATCGAGTACATCGAGTACATTGAGTACATTGATTACATTGAGTAAATCGAGTACATGGAGTACATTGATTACATCGAGTACATCGAGTACATCGAGTACATCGAGTACATCGAGTACATCGAGTACATCGAGTACATCGAGTACATCGAGTACATTGAGTACATTGATTACATTGAGTACATTGAGTACATCAAGTACATTGAGTACATTGATTACATTGAGTACATTGAGTACATCGAGTACATCGAGTACATCGAGTACATCGAGTACATCGAGTACATCGAGTACATCGAGTACATCGAGTACATCGAGTACATCGAGTACATCGAGTACATCGAGTACATCGAGTACATCGAGTACATCGAGTACATCGAGTACATCGAGTACATCGAGTACATCGAGTACATTGATTACATCGAGTACATCGAGTACATCGAGTACATCAAGTACATTGAGTACATTGATTACATTGAGTAAATGGAGTAAATGGAGTACATTGAGTACGTCGAGTACATCGAGTACATCGAGTATATCGAGTACATCGAGTACATCGAGAACATCGAGTACATCGAGTACATCGAGTACGTCGAGTACATCGAGTACATCGAGTACATCGAGTACATCGAGTACATCGAGTACATTGAGTACATTGAGTACATTGATTACATTGAGTACATCGAGTACATCAAATACATTGAGTACATTGATTACATTGAGTACATTGAGTACATCGAGTACATCGAGTACATCGAGTACATCGAGTACATCGAGTACATCGAGTACATCGAGTACATCGAGTACATCGAGTACATTGAGTACATCGAGTACATCCAGTACATTGAGTACATTGATTACATTGAGTACATTGAGTACATCGAGTACATCGAGTACATCGAGTACATCGAGTACATCGAGTACATCGAGTACATCGAGTACATCGAGTACATCGAGTACATCGAATACATTGAGTACATTGATTACATCGAGTACATCGAGTACATCGAGTACATCGAGTACATCGAGTACATCGAGTACATCGAGTACATCGAGTACATTGAGTACATTGAGTACATGGAGTACATCGAGTACATCGAGTACATCGAGTACATCGAGTACATCGAGTACATCGAGTACATCGAGTACATCGAGTACATCGAGTACATCGAGTACATCGAGTACATCGAGTACATCGAGTACATCGAGTACATCGAGTACATGGAGTACATTGATTACATCGAGTACATCGAGTACATCGAGTACATCAAGTACATTGAGTACATTGATTACATTGAGTAAATGGAGTACATTGAGTACATCGAGTACATCGAGTACATCGAGTACATTGAGTACATTGAGTACATTGAGTACATTTAGTACATTGAGTACATTGAGTACATTCAGTAAATCGAGTACATTGAATACATTGAGTACAATGAGTACATTGATTACATTGAGTACATCGAGTACATCGAGTACATCGAGTACATGGAGTACATTGATTACATCGAGTACATCGAGTACATCGAGTACATCGAGTACATCGAGTACATCGAGTACATCGAGTACATCGAGTACATCGAGTACATCGAGTACATCGAGTACATCGAGTACATCGAGTACATCGAGTACATGGAGTACATTGATTACATCGAGTACATCGAGTACATCGAGTACATCAAGTACATTGAGTACATTGATTACATTGAGTAAATGGAGTAAATGGAGTACATTGAGTACGTCGAGTACATCGAGTACATCGAGTACATCGAGTACATCGAGTACATCGAGAACATCGAGTACATCGAGTACATCGAGTACTTCAAGTACATCGAGTACATCGAGTACATCGAGTACATCGAGTACATCGAGTACATCGAGTACATCGAGTACATTGAGTACATTGAGTACATTGATTACATTGAGTACATCGAGTACATCAAGTACATTGAGTACATTGATTACATTGAGTACATTGAGTACATCGAGTACATCGAGTACATCGAGTACATCGAGTACATCGAGTACATCGAGTACATCGAGTACATCGAGTACATCGAGTACATCGAGTACATCGAGTTCATCGAATACATTGAGTACATTGATTACATCGAGTACATCGAGTACATCGAGTACATCGAGTACATCGAGTACATCGAGTACATCGAGTACATTGAGTACATTGAGTACATTGAGTACATTGAGTACATTTAGTACATTGAGTACATTGAGTACATTGAGTACATTCAGTACATCGAGTACATTGAGTACATTGAGTACAATGAGTACATTGATTACATTGAGTACATCGAGTACATCGAGTACATCGAGTACATGGAGTACATTGATTACATCGAGTACATCGAGTACATCGAGTACATCAAGTACATTGAGTACATTGATTACATTGAGTAAATGGAGTAAATGGAGTACATTGAGTACGTCGAGTACATCGAGTACATCGAGTACATTGAGTACATTGAGTACATTGATTACATCGAGTACATCGAGTACATCGAGTACATCGAGTACATCGAGTACATCGAGTACATCGAGTACATCGAGTACATCGAGTACATCGAGTACATCGAGTACATCGAGTACATCGAGTACATCGAGTACATGGAGTACATCGAGTACATCGAGTACATCGAGTACATCGAGTACATCGAGTACATCGAGTACATCGAGTACATCGAGTACATCGAGTACATCGAGTACATCGAGTACATCGAGTACATCGAGTACATCGAGTACATCGAGTACATCGAGTACATCGAGTACATCGAGTACATCGAGTACATCGAGTACATCGAGTACATCGAGTACATCGAGTACATCGAGTACATCGAGTACATCGAGTACATCGAGTACATCGAGTACATCGAGTACATCGAGTACATCGAGAACATCGAGTACATCGAGTACATCGAGTACTTCAAGTACATCGAGTACATCGAGTACATCGAGTACATCGAGTACATCGAGTACATCGAGTACATGGAGTACATTGATTACATCGAGTACATCGAGTACATCGAGTACATCGAGTACATCGAGTACGTCGAGTACATCGAGTACATCAAGTACATCAAGTACATCGAGTACATCGAGTACATCGAGTACATCGAGTACATCGAGTACATCGAGTACATCGAGTACATCGAGTACATCGAGTACATCGAGTACATCGAGTACATCGAGTACATCGAGTACATCGAGTACATCGAGTACATCGAGTACATCGAGTACATCGAGTACATCGAGTACATCGAGTACATCGAGTACATCGAGTACATCGAGTACATCGAGTACATCGAGTACATCGAGTACATCGAGTACATCGAGTACATCGAGTACATCGAGTACATTGAGTACATTGATTACATTGAGTACATCGAGTACATCGAGTACATCGAGTACATCGAATACATTGAGTACATTGAGTACATTGATTACATTGAGTACATCGAGTACATCAAGTACATTGAGTACATTGATTACATTGAGTACATCGAGTACATCGAGTACATCGAGTACATCGAGTACATCGAGTACATCGAGTACATCGAGTACATCGAGTACATCGAGTACATCGAGTACATCGAGTACATCGAGTACATCGAGTACATCGAGTACATCGAGTACATCGAGTACATCGAGTACATCGAGTACATCGAGTACATCGAGTACATCGAGTACATCGAGTACATCGAGTACATCGAGTACATCGAGTACATCGAGTACATCGAGTACATCGAGTACATCGAGTACATCGAGTACATTGAGTACATTGATTACATTGAGTACATGGAGTACATCGAGTACATCGAGTACATCGAGTACATCGAGTACATCGAGTACATCGAGTACATCGAGTACATCGAGTACATCGAGTACATCGAGTACATCGAGTACATCGAGTACATCGAGTACATCGAGTACATCGAGTACATCGAGTACATCGAGTACATCGAGTACATCGAGTACATCGAGTACATCGAGTACATGGAGTACATCGAGTACATCGAGTACATCGAGTACATCGAGTACATCGAGTACATCGAGTACATCGAGTACATCGAGTACATGGAGTACATTGATTACATCGAGTACATCGAGTACATCGAGTACATCGAGTACATCGAGTACGTCGAGTACATCGAGTACATCGAGTACATCAAGTACATCGAGTACATCGAGTACATCGAGTACATCGAGTACATCGAGTACATCGAGTACATCGAGTACATCGAGTACATCGAGTACATCGAGTACATCGAGTACATCGAGTACATCGAGTACATCGAGTACATCGAGTACATCGAGTACATCGAGTACATCGAGTACATCGAGTACATCGAGTACATCGAGTACATCGAGTACATCGAGTACATCGAGTACATCGAGTACATTGAGTACATTGATTACATTGAGTACATCGAGTACATCAAGTACATCGAGTACATGTACATTGAGTACATTGATTACATTGAGTACATTGAGTACATGGAGTACATTGAGTACATCGAGTACATCGAGTACATCGAGTACATCGAGTACATCGAGTACATTGAGTACATCGAGTACATCGAGTACATCGAGTACATCGAGTACATCGAGTACATCGAGTACATCGAGTACATCGAGTACATCGAGTACATCGAGTACATCGAGTACATCGAGTACATCGAGTACATCGAGTACATCGAGTACATCGAGTACATCGAGTACATCGAGTACATCGAGTACATCGAGTACATCGAGTACATCGAGTACATCGAGTACATCGAGTACATCGAGTACATCGAGTACATCGAGTACATCGAGTACATCGAGTACATCGAGTACATCGAGTACATCGAGTACATCGAGTACATCGAGTACATCGAGTACATCGAGTACATCGAGTACATCGAGTACATCGAGTACATCGAGTACATCGAGTACATCGAGTACATCGAGTACATCGAGTACATCGAGTACATCGAGTACATCGAGTACATCGAGTACATCGAGTACATCGAGTACATCGAGTACATCGAGTACATCGAGTACATCGAGTACATCGAGTACATCGAGTACATCGAGTACATCGAGTACATCGAGTACATCGAGTACATCGAGTACATCGAGTACATCGAGTACATCGAGTACATCGAGTACATCGAGTACATCGAGTACATCGAGTACATCGAGTACATCGAGTACATCGAGTACATCGAGTACATCGAGTACATCGAGTACATCGAGTACATTGATTACATTGAGTACATGGAGTACATCGAGTACATCGAGTACATCGAGTACATCGAGTACATCGAGTACATCGAGTACATCGAGTACATCAAGTACATCGAGTACATCGAGTACATCGAGTACATCGAGTACATCGAGTACATCGAGTACATCGAGTACATCGAGTACATCGAGTACATCGAGTACATCAAGTACATCGAGTACATGTACATTGAGTACATTGATTACATTGAGTACATTGAGTACATGGAGTACATTGAGTACATTGAGTACATCGAGTACATCGAGAACATCGAGTACATCGAGTACATCGAGTACATCGACTACATCGAGTACATTGAGTACATTGATAACATCGAGTACATCGAGTACATCGAGTACATCGAGTACATCGAGTACATCGAGTACATCGAGTACATCGAGTACATCGAGTTACTGAGAATCGATAATGAGAATTGATAATGAGAATCGATAATGAGAATCCATTATGAGAATCGCTAATGAGAATCGATACTGAGAATCGATAATGAGAATCGATAATGAGAATCGATACTGAGAATCGATACTGAGAATCGATACTGAGAATCGATACTGAGAATCGATACTGAGAATCGATACTTAGAATCGATAATGATAATCGATAATGATAATCTATAATGAAAATCGATAATGATAATCGATAATGATAATCGATAATGAGAATCGATACCGAGAATCGATACTAAGAATCGATACTGAGAATCGATAATGATAATCGATAATGATAATCGATAATGAGAATCGATACTGAGAATCGATACTGAGAATCGAAACTGAGAATCGATACTGAGAATCGATACTGAGAATCGATACTGAGAATCGATACTTAGAATCGATAATGATAATCGATAATGAGAATCGATAATGAGAATCGATACTGAGAATCGATACTGAGAATCGATACTGAGAATCGATACTGAGAATCGATACTGAGAATCGATACTTAGAATCGATAATGATAATCGATAATGAGAATCGATAATGATAATCGATAATGATAATCTATAATGAGAATCGATAATGATAATCGATAATGAGAATCGATACCGAGAATCGATACTGAGAATCGATACTGAGAATCGATAATGATAATCGATAATGATAATCGATAATGAGAATCGATACTGAGAATCGATACTGAGAATCGATACTGAGAATCGATAATGAAAATCGATAATGAGAATCGATAATGATAATCGATAATGATAATCGATACTGAGAATCGATACTTAGAATCGATAATGATAATCGATAATGAGAATCGATAATGAGAATCGATAATGAGAATCGATACTGAGAATCGATACTGAGAATCGATACTGAGAATCGATACTGAGAATCGATACTGAGAATCGATACTTAGAATCGATAATGATAATCGATAATGAGAATCGATAATGATAATCGATAATGATAATCGATAATGATAATCTATAATGAGAATCGATAATGATAATCGATAATGATAATCGATAATGAGAATCGATACCGAGAATCGATACTGAGAATCGATACTGAGAATCGATAATGATAATCGATAATGATAATCGATAATGAGAATCGATACTGAGAATCGATACTGAGAATCGATACTGAGAATCGATAATGAAAATCGATAATGAGAATCGATAATGATAATCGATAATGATAATCGATACTGAGAATCGATACTGAGAATCGATACAAAGAATCGAAACTGAGAGTCGATAATGAAAATCGATAATGAGAATCGATAATGAGAATCGATAATGAGAATCGATAATGAGAATCGATAATGAGAATCGCTAATGAGAATCGATACTTAGAATCGATAATGAGAATCGATAATGAGAATCGATACTGAGAATCGATACTGAGAATCGATACTGAGAATCGATACTGAGAATCGATACTGAGAATCGATACTGAGAATCGATAATAAGAATTAATAATAAGAATCGATAATGAGAATCGATAATGAGAATCGAAACTGAGAATCGATAATGAGAATCGATACTGACAATCGATACTGAGAATCGATAATGAGAATCGATAATGAGAATCGATAATGAGAATCGATACTGAGAATCGATAATGAGAATCGATAATGAGAATCGATAATGAGAATCGATAATGAGAATCGATACTTAGAATTGATACTGAGAATCGATAATGAGAATCGAATCGATTCTGAGAATCGATACTGAGAATCGATACTGAGAATCGATACTGAGAATCGATACTGAGAATCGATACTGAGAATCGATACTGAGAATCTATTCTGAGAATCGATACTGAGAATAGATAGTGAGAATCGATACTGAGAATCGATACTGAGAATCGATACAGAGAATCGATAATGAGAATCGATAATCGATAACCGAGAATCAATAATCGAGAATCGATACTGAGAATCGATACTAAGAATCGATACTGAGAATCGATACTGAGAATAGATACTGAAAATCGATACTGAGAATCGATAATAATAATCGATAATGATAATCGATAATAAGAATCGATACTGAGAATCGATACTGAGAATCGATACTAAGAATCGATACTGAGAATCGATAATGATAATCGATGATGATAATCGATACTGAGAATCGATACTGAGAATCGATACTGAGAATCGATACTGAGAATCGAAACTGAGAATCGATACTGAGAATCGATTCTGAGAATCGATACTGAGAATCGAGAATGAGAATCGATAATGAGAATCGATACTGAGAATCGATTCTGAGAATCGATTCTGAGAATCGATACTGAGAATCGAGAATGAGAATCGATAATGAGAATCGATAATGATAATCGATAATGATAATCGATAATGAAAATCGATAATGATAATCGATAATGAGAATCGATACTGAGAATCGATACTAAGAATCGATACTGAGAATCGATACTGAGAATCGATACTGAGAATCGATAATGAAAATCGATAATGAGAATCGCTAAAGAGAATCGATACTGAGAATCGATAATGATAATCGATAATGATAATCGATAATGAGAATCGATAATGAGAATTGATACTGAGAATTGATACTGAGAATCGATACTGAGAATCGATACTGAGAATCGATACTGAGAATCGATACTGAGAATCGAAACTGATAATCGATACTGAGAATCGATTCTGAGAATCGATACTGAGAATCGAGAATGAGAATCGATAATGAGAATTGATACTGAGAATCGATTCTGAGAATCGATTCTGAGAATCGATAATGAGAATCGATAATGAGAATCGATAATGAGAATCGCTAATGAGAATCGATACTGAGAATCGATAATGAGAATCGATAATGAGAATCGATACTGAGAATCGATACTGAGAATCGATACTGAGAATCGATACTAAGAATCGATACTTAGAATCGATAATGATAATCGATAATGAGAATCGATAATGATAATCGATAATGATGATCTATAATGAAAATCGATAATGATAATCGATAATGATAATCGATAATGAGAATCGATACCGAGAATCGATACTGAGAATCGATACTGAGAATCGATAATGATAATCGATAATGATAATCGATAATGAGAATCGATACTGAGAATCGATACTGAGAATCGAAACTGAGAATCGATACTGAGAATCGATACTGAGAATCGATACTGAGAATCAATACTGAGAATCGATACTGAGAATCGATACTTAGAATCGATAATGATAATCGATAATGAGAATCGATAATGAGAATTGATAATGAGAATCGATAATGAGAATCGATAATGAGAATCGCTAATGAGAATCGATACTGAGAATCGATAATGAGAATCGATAATGAGAATCGATACTGAGAATCGATACTGAGAATCGATACTGAGAATCGATACTGAGAATCGATACTGAGAATCGATACTTAGAATCGATAATGATAATCGATAATGAGAATCGATAATGATAATCGATAATGATAATCTATAATGAAAATCGATAATGATAATCGATAATGATAATCGATAATGAGAATCGATACCGAGAATCGATACTGAGAATCGATACTGAGAATCGATAATGATAATCGATAATGATAATCGATAATGAGAATCGATACTGAGAATCGATACTGAGAATCGAAACTGAGAATCGATACTGAGAATCGATACTGAGAATCGATACTGAGAATCAATACTGAGAATCGATACTGAGAATCTATAATGAGAATCGATAATGATAATCGATAATGATAATCGATAATGAGAATCGATACTGAGAATCGATACTGAGAATCGATACTGAGAATCGATAATGAAAATCGATAATGAGAATCGATAATGATAATCGATAATGATAATCGATACTGAGAATCGATACTGAGAATCGATACAAAGAATCGAAACTGAGAGTCGATAATGAAAATCGATAATGAGAATCGATAATGAGAATCGATAATGAGAATCGATAATGAGAATCGATAATGAGAATCGCTAATGAGAATCGATACTTAGAATCGATAATGAGAATCGATAATGAGAATCGATACTGAGAATCGATACTGAGAATCGATACTGAGAATCGATACTGAAAATCGATACTGAGAATCGATACTGAGAATCGATAATAAGAATTAATAATAAGAATCGATAATGAGAATCGATAATGAGAATCGAAACTGAGAATCGATAATGAGAATCGATACTGACAATCGATACTGAGAATCGATAATGAGAATCGATAATGAGAATCGATACTGAGAATCGATAATGAGAATCGATAATGAGAATCGATAATGAGAATCGATAATGAGAATCGATACTTAGAATTGATACTGAGAATCGATAATGAGAATCGAATCGATTCTGAGAATCGATACTGAGAATCGATACTGAGAATCGATACTGAGAATCGATACTGAGAATCGATACTGAGAATCTATTCTGAGAATCGATACTGAGAATAGATAGTGAGAATCGATACTGAGAATCGATACTGAGAATCGATACAGAGAATCGATAATGAGAATCGATAATCGATAATCGATAATCGATAACCGAGAATCAATAATCGAGAATCGATACTGAGAATCGATACTGAGAATCGATACTGAGAATCGATACTGAGAATCGATACTGAGAATCGATACTGAGAATAGATACTGAAAATCGATACTGAGAATCGATAATAATAATCGATAATGATAATCGATAATAAGAATCGATACTGAGAATCGATAATGATAATCGATGATGATAATCGATACTGAGAATCGATACTGAGAATCGATACTGAGAATCGATACTGATAATCGATACTGAGAATCGATACTGGGAATCGATACTGAAAATCGATACTGAGAATAGTGAGAATCGATACTGAGAATCGATACTGAGAATCGATACTGAGAATCGATAATGAGAATCGATAATGAGAATCGATAATGATAATCGATAATGATAAACTATAATGAGAATCGATAATGATAATCGATAATGATAATCGATAATGAGAATCGATACCGAGAATCGATACTGAGAATCGATACTGAGAATCGATAATGATAATCGATAATGATAATCGATAATGAGAATCGATACTGAGAATCGATACTGAGAATCGATACTGAGAATCGATAATGAAAATCGATAATGAGAATCGATAATGAGAATCGATAATGATTATCGAAAATGATAATCGATACCGAGAATCGATACTGAGAATCGATACTGAGAATCGATACTAAGAATCGATACTGAGAATAGTCAGAATCGATACTGAGAATCGATACTGAGAATCGATAATGAGAATCGATAATGAGAATCGAAAATGAGAATCGATAATGAGAATTGATACTGAGAATCGATACTGAGAATCGATACTGAGAATCGATAATGATAATCGATAATGAGAATCGATAATGATAATCGATAATGAGAATCGATAATGAGAATCGATAATGAGAATCGATAATGAGAATCGATACCGAGAATCGATACTGAGAATCGATAATGATAATCGATAATGATAATCGATACTGAGAATCGATACTGAGAATCGATACTGAGAATCGATACTGAGAATCGATAATGAAAATCGATAATGAGAATCGATAATGAGAATCGATAATGATAATCGAAAATGATAATCGATACCGAGAATCGATACTGAGAATCGATACTGAGAATCGATACTGAGAATCTAAACTGAGAATCGATACTGAGAATCGATTCTGAGAATCGATACTGAGAATCGAGAATGAGAATCGATAATGAGAATCGATACTGAGAATCGATTCTGAGAATCAATACTGAGAATCGAGAATGAGAATCAATAATGAGAATCGATAATGAGAATCAATAATGAGAATCGATACTGAGAATCGATAATGAGAATCGATAATGAGAATCGATAATGAGAATTGATACTGAGAATCGATACTGAGAATCGATACTGAGAATCGATACTGAGAATCGATACTGAGAATCGATACTGAGAATCGAAACTGAGAATCGATACTGAGAATCGATTCTGAGAATCGATACTGAGAATCGAGAATGAGAATCGATAATAAGAATCGATAAAGATAATCGATAATGATAATCGATAATGAGAATCGATACCGAGAATCGATACTGAGAATCGATACTGAGAATCGATACTGAGAATCGATACTGAGAATCGAAACTGAGAATCGATACTGAGAATCGATTCTGAGAATCGATACTGAGAATCGAGAATGAGAATCGATAATAAGAATCGATACTGAGAATCGATTCTGAGAATCGATTCTGAGAATCGATACTGAGAATCGAGAATGAGAATCGATAATGAGAATCGATAATGATAATCGATAATGATAATCGATTATGAAAATCGATAATGATAATCGATAATGAGAATCGATACTGAGAATCGATACTGAGAATCGATACTGAGAATCGATACTGAGAATCGATACTGAGAATCGATAATGAAAATCGATAATGAGAATCGATAATGATAATCGATAATGATAATCTATAATGAGAATCGATAATGATAATCGATAATGATAATCGATAATGAGAATCGATACCGAGAATCGATACTGAGAATCGATACTGAGAATCGATAATGATAATCGATAATGATAATCGATAATGAGAATCGATACTGAGAATCGATACTAAGAATCGATACTGAGAATCGATAATGAAAATCGATAATGAGAATCGATTCTGAGAATCGATTCTGAGAATCGATAATGAGAATCGATAATGAGAATCGATAATGAGAATCGATAATGAGAATCGATAATGAGAATCGAAACTGAGAATCGATACTGAGAATCGATAATGAGAATCGATAATGAGAATCGATACTGAGAATCGATACTGAGAATCGATACTGAGAATCGATACTGAGAATCGATAATGAGAATCAATAATGAAAATCGATAATGAGAATCGATAATGAGAATCGAAACTGAGAATCGATACTGAGAATCGATAATGAGAATCGATAATGAGAATCGATACTGAGAATCGATACAGTATAATCGATAATGAGAATCGATAATGAGAATCGATACTGAGAATCGATACTGAGAATCGATACTGAGAATCGATACTGAAAATCGATACTGAGAATCGATACTGAGAATCGAAACTGAGAATCGATACTGAGAATCGATTCTGAGAATCGATACTGAGAATCGAGAATGAGAATCGATAATAAGAATCGATAAAGATAATCGATAATGATAATCGATAATGAGAATCGATACCGAGAATCGATACTGAGAATCGATACTGAGAATCGATACTGAGAATCGATACTGAGAATCGAAACTGAGAATCGATACCGAGAATCGATTCTGAGAATCGATACTGAGAATCGAGAATGAGAATCGATAATGAGAATCGATACTGAGAATCGATTCTGAGAATCGATTCTGAGAATCGATACTGAGAATCGAGAATGAGAATCGATAATGAGAATCGATAATGATAATCGATAATGATAATCGATAATGAAAATCGATAATGATAATCGATAATGAGAATCGATACTGAGAATCGATACTGAGAATCGATACTGAGAATCGATACTGAGAATCGATACTGAGAATCGATAATGAAAATCGATAATGAGAATCGCTAAAGAGAATCGATACTGAGAATCGATAATGATAATCGATAATGATAATCGATAATGAGAATCGATAATGAGAATTGATACTGAGAATCGATACTGAGAATCGATACTGAGAATCGATACTGAGAATCGAAACTGATAATCGATACTGAGAATCGATTCTGAGAATCGATACTGAGAATCGAGAATGAGAATCGATAATGAGAATTGATACTGAGAATCGATTCTGAGAATCGATAATGAGAATCGATAATGAGAATCGATAATGAGAATCGATAATGAGAATCGATAATGAGAATCGAAACTGAGAATCGATACTGAGAATCGATAATGAGAATCGATAATGAGAATCGATACTGAGAATCGATACTGAGAATCGATACTGAGAATCGATACTGAGAATCGATAATGAGAATCAATAATGAAAATCGATAATGAGAATCGATAATGAGAATCGAAACTGAGAATCGATACTGAGAATCGATAATGAGAATCGATAATGAGAATCGATACTGAGAATCGATACTGAGAATCGATACTGAGAATCGATACTGAGAATCGATACTGAGAATCGATACTAAGAATCGATACTGAGAATGGATACTGAGAATCGAAACTGAGAATCGATACTGAGAATCGATTCTGAGAATCGATACTGAGAATCAAAAATGAGAATCGATAATGATAATCGATAATGATAATCGATAATGAGAATCGATACCGAGAATCGATACTAAGAATCGATACTGAGAATCGATAATGATAATCGATAATGATAATCGATAATGAGAATCGATACTGAGAATCGATACTGAGAATCGATACTGAGAATCGATAATGAAAATCGATAATGAGAATCGCTAATGAGAATCGATACTGAGAATCGATAATGATAATCGATAATGAGAATCGATAATGAGAATCGATAATGAGAATCGATAATGAGAATTGATACTGAGAATCGATACTGAGAATCGATACTGAGAATCGATACTGAGAATCGATACTGAGAATCGATAATGAGAATCGATACTGAGAATCGATAATGAGAATCGAAACTGAGAATCGATAATGAGAATCGATACTGACAATCGATACTGAGAATCGATAATGAGAATCGATACTGAGAATCGATACTGAGAATCGATAATGAGAATCGATACTGAGAATCGATACTGAGAATCGATACTAAGAATCGAAACTGAGAATCGATCTGAGAATCGATTCTGAGAATCGATACTGAGAATCGATACTGAGAATCGAGAATGAGAATCGATAATGAGAATCGATAATGAGAATCGATAATGAGAATCAATAATGAGAATCGATAATGAGAATCGATACTGAGAATCGATAATAAGAATCGATAATGAGAATCGATAATGAGAATCGATAATGAGAATCGCTAATAAGAATCGATACTGAGAATCGATAATGAGAATCGATAATGAGAATCGATAATGAGAATCGCTAATGAGAATCGATACTGAGAATCGATAATGAGAATCGATAATGAGAATCGATAATGAGAATCGATAATGAGAATTGATACTGAGAATCGATATTGAGAATCGATACTGAGAATCGATACTGAGAATCGATAATGAGAATCAATAATGAGAATCGATAATGAGAATCGATAATAAGAATCGAAATTGAGAATCGATACTGAGAATCGATGATGAGAATCGATAATGAGAATCGATACTGAGAATAGTGAGAATCGATACTGAGAATCTATACTGAGAATCGATACTGAGAATCGATAATGATAATCGATAATGAGAATCGATACTGAGAATCGATACAGAGAATCGATAATGAGAATCGATAATCGATAATCGAGAATCGATAACCGATAATCGAGAATCGATAATCGATAATCGATAACCGAGAATCGATAATCGAGAATCGATACTGAGAATCGATACTGAGAATCGATAGTGAGAATCGAAACTGAGAATCGATACTGAGAATAGATACTGAAAATCGATACTGAGAATCGATAATAATAATCGATAATGATAATCGATAATGAGAATCGATACTGAGAATCGATACTGAGAATCGATACTAAGAATCGATACTGAGAATCGATATATATAATCGATAATGATAATCGATACTGAGAATCGATACTGAGAATCGATACTAAGAATCGATACTGAGAATCGATACTGGGAATCGATAATGAGAATCGATAATGAGAATTGATACTGAGAATCGATACTGAGAATCGATACTGAGAATCGATACTGAGAATCGATAATAAGAATCAATAATGAGAATCGATAATGAGAATCGATAATGAGAATCGAAACTGAGAATCGATAATGAGAATCGATACTGACAATCGATACTGAGAATCGATAATGAGAATCGATAATGAGAACCGATAATGAGAATCGATACTGAGAATCGATACTGAGAATCGATACTGAGAATCGATAATGAGAATCGATAATGAGAATCGATACTGAGAATCGATAATAAGAATCAATTATAAGAATCGATAATGAGAATCGATAAAGAGAATCGAAACTGAGAATCGATAATGAAAATCGATACTTACAATCGATACTGAGAATCGATAATGAGAATCGATAATGAGAATCGATAATGAGAATCGATACTGAGAATCGATACTGAGAATCGATAATGAGAATCGATAATGAGAATTGATAATGAGAATCGATAATTATAATCGATAATGATAATCGATACTGAGAATCGATACTGAGAATCGATACTGAGAATATATACTAAGACTCGATACTGAGAATCGATACTGAGAATCGATAATGAAAGTCGATAATGAGAATCGCTAATGAGAATCGATACTGAGAATCGATAATGATAATCGATAATGAGAATCGATAATGAGAATCGATAATGAGAATTGATACTGAGAATCGATACTGAGAATCGATACTGAGAATCGATACTGAGAATCGATAATGAGAATCAATAATGAGAATCGATACTGAGAATCGATACTGAGAATCGAAACTGAGAATCGATAATGAGAATCGATACTGACAATCGATACTGAGAATCGATAATGAGAATCGATACTGAGAATCGATACTGAGAATCGATAATGAGAATCGATACTGAGAATCGATACTGAGAATCGAAACTGAGAATCGATACTGAGAATCGATTCTGAGAATCGATACTGAGAATCGATACTGAGAATCGAGAATGAGAATCAATAATGAGAATCGATAATGAGAATCGATAATGAGAATCAATAATGAGAATCGATAATGAGAATCGATACTGAGAATCGATAATAAGAATCGATAATAAGAATCGATAATGAGAATCGATAATGAGAATCGATAATGAGAATCGATAATGAGAATCGATAATGAGAATCGCTAATGAGAATCGATACTGAGAATCGATAATGAGAATCGATAATGAGAATCGATAATGAGAATCGATAATGAAAGTCGATAATGAGAATCGCTAATGAGAATCGATACTAAGAATCGATAATAATAATCGATAATGAGAATCGATACTGAGAATCGATACTAAGAATCGATACTGAGAATCGATAATCATAATCGATAATGATCATCGATACTATGAATCGATACTGAGAATCGATACTAAGAATCGATACTGAGAATCGATACGAGGAATCGATAATGAGAATCGATACTGAAAATCGATACTGAGAATAGTGAGAATCGATACTGAGAATCGATACAGAGAATCGATAATGAGAATCGATAATCGATAATCGAGAATCGATAATCGATAACCGAGAATCGATAATCGATAATCGATACTGAGAATCGATACTGAGAATCGATAGTGAGAATCGATACTGAGAATCGATACTGAGAATAGATACTGAAAATCGATACTAAGAATCGATAATAATAATCGATAATGAGAATCGATACTGAGAATCGATACTAAGAATCGATACTGAGAATCGATAATCATAATCGATAATGATCATCGATACTATGAATCGATACTGAGAATCGATACTAAGAATCGATACTGAGAATCGATACGAGGAATCGATAATGAGAATCGATACTGAAAATCGATACTGAGAATAGTGAGAATCGATACTGAGAATCGATACTGAGAATCGATACTGAAAATCGATACTGACAATCGATACTGAGAATCGATAATGAGAATCGATAATGAGAATCGATACTGAGAATCGATACTGAGAATCGATAATGAGAATCAATAATGAGAATCGATAATGAGAATCGATAATGAGAATCGAAACTGAGAATCGATAATGAGAATCGATACTGACAATCGATACTGAGAATCGATAATGAGAATCGATAATGAGAATCGATACTGAGAATCGATACTGAGAATCGATACTGAGAATCAATAATGAGAATCGATAATGAGAATCGATACTGAGAATCGATACTGTGAATAGATACTGAAAATCGATACTGAGAACCGATAATAATAATCGATAATGATAATCATAAATGAGAATCGATACTGAGAATCGATACTGAGAATCGATACTAAGAATCGATACTGAGAATCGATACTGGAAATCGATAATGAGAATCGATACTGAAAATCGATACTGAGAATAGTGAGAATCGATACTGAGAATCGATACTGAGAATCGATAATGATAATCGATAATGATAATCGATACTGAGAATAGATACAGAGAATCGATAATGAGAATCGATAATCGATAATCGAGAATCGATAATCGATAATCGAGAATCGATAATCGATAACCGTGAATCGATAATCGAGAATCGATACTGAGAATCGATACTGAGAATCGATAGTGAGAATCGATACTGAGAATCGATACTGAGAATCGATACTGAGAATAGATACTAAAAATCGATACTGCGAATCGATAATTATAATCGATAATGATAATCGATACTGAGAATCGATTCTAAGAATCGATACTGAGAATCGATACTGGGAATCGATAATGAGAATCGATACTGAGAATCGATACTGAGAATAGTGAGAATTGATACTGAGAATCGATACTAAGAATCGATATTGAGAATCGATAATTATAATCGATAATGGTAATCGATACTGAGAATCGATACTTAGAATCGATACTAAGAATCGATACTGGGAATTGATAATGAGAATCGATACTGAAAATCGATACTGAGAATAGTGAGAATCGATACTGAGAATCGATACTGAGAATCGATACTGAGAATCGATAATGATAATCGATATTGAGAATCGATACTGAGAATTGATACAGAGAATCGATAATGAGAATCGATAATCGATAATCGAGAATCGAGAATCGATAATCGATAATCGAGAATCGATAATCAATAACCGAGAATCGATAATAGAGAATCGATACTGAGACTCGATACTGAGAATCGATACTGAGAATCGATACTGAGAATCGATACTGAGAATAGATACTGAAAATCGATACTGAGAATCGATAATAATAATCGATAATGATAATCGATAATGAGAATCGATACTAAAAATAGATACTGAAAATCGATACTGAGAATCGATAATAATAATCGATAATGATAATCGATAATGAGAATCGATACTGAGAATCGATACTGAGAATCGATACTGAGAATCGATACTGAGAATCGATACTAAGAATCGATACTGAGAATCGATAATTATAATCGATAATGATAATCGATACTGAGAATCGATACTAAGAATCGATACTGAAAATTGATACTGGGAATCGATAATGAGAATCGATACTGAAAATCGATACTGAGAATAGTGAGAATCGATACTGAGAATCGATAATGAGAATCGATAATGATAATCGATAATGAGAATCGATACTGAGAATCGATACAGAGAATCGATAATGAGAATCGATAATCGATAATGAGAATCGAGAATCGATAATCGAGAATCGATAATCGATAACCGAGAATCGATAATCGATACTGAGAATCGATACTGAGAATCGATAGTGAGAATCGATACTGAGAATCGATACTGAGAATAGATACTGAAAATCGATACTAAGAATCGATAATAATAATCGATAATGAGAATCGATACTGAGAATCGATACTAAGAATCGATACTGAGAATCGATAATTATAATCGATAATAATCATCTATACTGTGAATCGATACTGAGAATCGATACTAAGAATCGATACTGAGAATTGATACGAGGAATCGATAATGAGAATCGATACTGAAAATCGATACTGAGAATAGTGAGAATCGATACTGAGAATCGATACTGAGAATCGATACTGAAAATCGATAATGATAATCGATAATGAGAATCGATAATGAGAATTGATACTGAGAATCGATACTGAGAATCGATACTGAGAATCGATACTGAGAATCGATACTGAGAATCGATAATGAGAATCAATAATGAGAATCGATAATGAGAATCGATAATGAGAATCGAAACTGAGAATCGATAATGAGAATCGATACTGACAATCAATACTGAGAATCGATAATGAGAATCGATAATGAGAATCGATACTGAGAATCGATACTGAGAATCGATACTGAGAATCGATAATGAGAATCGATAATGAGAATCGATACTGAGAATCGATACTGAGAATAGATACTGAAAATCGATACTGAGAACCGATAATGATAATCGATAATGATAATCGAAAATGAGAATCGATACTGAGAATCGATACTAAGAATCGATACTGAGAATCGATACTGGGAATCGATAATGAGAATCGATACTGAAAATCGATAATGAGAATCGATACTGAGAATCGATACAGAGAATCGATAATGAGAATCGATAATCGATAATCGAGAATCGATAATCGATAATCGAGAATTGATAATCGATAAATGAGAATCGATAATCGAGAATCGATACTGAGAATCGATACTGGGAATCGATAGTGAGAATCGATACTGAAAATCGATACTGAGAATCGATACTGAGAATAGATACTAAAAATCGATACTGAGAATCGATAATAATAATCGATAATGATAATCGATAATGAGAATCGATACTGAGAATCGATACTAAGAATCGATACTGAGAATCGATAATTATAATTGATAATGATAATCGATACTGAGAATCGATACCGAGAATCGATACTAAGAATCGATACTGAGAATCGATACTGGGAATCGATAATGAGAATCGATAATGAGAATCGCTAATGAGAATCGATACTGAGAATCGATAATGAGAATCGATAATGAGAATCGATAATGAGAATCGATAATGAGAATTGATACTGAGAATCGATACTGAGAATCGATACTGAGAATCGATACTGAGAATCGATACTGAGAATCGATACTGAGAATCGATAATGAGAATCAATAATGAGAATCGATAATGAGAATCGATAATGAGAATCGAAACTGAGAATCGATACTGAGAATCGATAATGAGAATCGATAATGAGAATCGATAATGAGAATCAATAATGAGAATCGATACTGAGAATCGATACTGAGAATCGATACTGAAAATCGATACTGATAATCGATAATAATAATCGATAATGATAATCGATAATGAGAATCGATACTGAGAATCGATACTGAGAATCGATACTAAGAATCGATACTGAGAATCGATAATTATAATCGATGATGATAATTGATACTGAGAATCGATACTGAGAATCGATACTAAGAATCGATACTGAGAATCGATACTAGGAATCGATAATGAGAATCGATACTGAAAATCGATACTGAGAATAGTGAGAATCGATACTGAGAATCGATACTGAGAATCGATACTGAGAATCGATAATGATAATCGATAATGAGAATCGATACTGAGAATCGATACAGAGAATCGATAATGAGAATCGATAATCGATAATCGAGAATCGATAATCGATAATCGAGAATCGATAATCGATAACCGAGAATCGATAATCGAGAATCGATACTGAGAATCGATACTGAGAATCGATAGTGAGAATCGATACTGAGAATCGATACTGAGAATCGATACTGAGAATAGATACTGAAAATCGATACTGAGAATCGATAATAATAATCGATAATGATAATCGATAATGAGAATCAATACTGAGAATCGATACTGAGAATCGATACTAAGAATCGATACTGAGACTCGATAATTATAATCGATAATGATAATCGATACTGAGAATCGATACTGAGAATCGATACTAAGAATCGATACTGAGAATCGATACTGGGAATCGATAATGAGAATCGATACTGAAAATCGATACTGAGAATAGTGAGAATCGATACTGAGAATCGATACTGAGAATCGATAATGATAATCGATAATGAGAATTGATACTGAGAATCGATACTGAGAATCGATACTGAGAATCGATACTGAGAATCGATACTGAGAATCGATAATGAGAATCAATAATGAGAATCGATAATGAGAATCGAAACTGAGAATCGATAATGAGAATCGATACTGACAATCGATACTGAGAATCGATAATGAGAATCGATAATGAGAATCGAAACTGAGAATCGATACTGAGAATCGATACTGAGAATCGATACTGAGAATCGATAATGAGAATCGATAATGAGAATCGATACTGAGAATAGATACTGAAAATCGATACTGAGAACCGATAATGATAATCGATAATGATAATTGAAAATGAGAATCGATACTGAGAATCGATACTGAGAATCGATACTAAGAATCGATACTGAGAATCGATACTGGGAATCGATAATGAGAATCGATACTGAAAATCGATACTGAGAATAGTGAGAATCGATACTGAGAATCGATACTGAGAATCGATACTGAGAATCGATAATGATAATCGATAATGAGAATCGATACTGAGAATCGATACAGAGAATCGATAATAAGAATCGATAATCGATAATCGAGAATCGATAATCGAGAATCGATAATCGATAACCGAGAATCGATAATCGAGAATCGATACTGAGAATCGATACTGAGAATCGATAGTGAGAATCGATACTGAGAATCGATACTGAGAATAGATACTAAAAATCGATACTGAGAATCGATAATTATAATCGATAATGAGAATCGATACTAAGAATAGTGAGAATCGATTCTAAGAATCGATACTGAGAATTGATACTGGGAATCGATAATGAGAATCGATACTGAGAATCGATACTAAGAATAGTGAGAATCGATACTGAGAATCGATACTAAGAATCGATACTGAGAATCGATAATTATAATCGATAATGATAATCGATACTGAGAATCGATACTGAGAATCGATACTAAGAATCGATACTGAGAATCGATACTGGGAATCGATAATGAGAATTGATTCTGAAAATCGATACTGAGAATAGTGAGAATCGATACTGAGAATCGATACTGAGAATCGATACTGAGAATCGATAATGATAATCGATAATGAGAATCGATACTGAGAATCGATACAGAGAATCGATAATAAGAATCGATAATCGATAATCGAGAATCGATAATCGATAATCGAGAATCGATATTCGATAACCGAGAATCGATAATCGAGAATCGATACTGAGACTCGATACTGAGAATCGATAGTGAGAATCGATACTGAGAATCGATACTGAGAATAGATACTGAAAATCGATACTGAGAATCGATAATAATAATCGATAATGATAATCGATAATGAGAATCGATACTGAGAATAGATACTGAAAATCGATACTGAGAATCGATAATAATAATCGATAATGATAATCGATAATGAGAATCGATACTGAGAATCGATACTGAGAATCGATACTAAGAATCGATACTGAGAATCGATAATTATAATCGATAATGATAATTGATACTGAGAATCGATACTAAGAATCGATACTGGGAATCGATACTGGGAATCGATAATGAGAATCGATACTGAAAATCGATACTGAGAATCGATACTGAGAATAGATACTGAAAATCGATACTAAGAATCGATAATAATAATCGACAATGATAATCGATAATGAGAATCGATACTGAGAATCGATACTAAGAATCGATACTGAGAATCGATAATTATAATCTATAATGATAATCGATACTGAGAATCGATACTAAGAATCGATACTGAGAATCGATACTAGGAATCAATAATGAGAATCGATACTTTAAATCGATACTGAGAATAGTGAGAATCGATACTGAGAATCGATACTGAGAATCGATAATGATAATCGATAATGAGAATCGATAATAAGAATTGATACTGAGAATCGATACTGAGAATCGATACTGAGAATCGATACTGAGAATCGATAATGAGAATCGATAATGATAATCGATAATGAGAATCGATACTGAGAATAGATACTGAGAATCGATACTGAGAATCGATACTGAGAATCGATAATGATAATCGATAATGAGAATCGATACTTAGAATCGATACAGAGAATCGATAATGAGAATCGATACTCAATAATCGAGAATCGATAATCGATAATCGAGAATCGATAATCGATAACCGAGAATCGATAATCGATAATCGATACTGAGAATCAATACTGAGAATCGATAGTGAGAATCGATACTGAGAATCGATACTGAGAATCGATACTGAGAATAGATACTGAAAATCGATACTAAGAATCGATAATTATAATCGACAATGATAATCGATAATGAGAATCGATACTGAGTATCGATACTAAGAATCGATACTGAGAATCGATACTGAGAATCGATACTAGGAATCAATAATGAGAATCGATACTTTAAATCGATACTGAGAATAGTGAGAATCGATACTGAGAATCGATACTAAGAATCGATACTGAGAATCGATACTAGGAATCAATAATGAGAATCGATACTGAAAATCGATACTGAGAATAGTGAGAATCGATACTGAGAATCGATACTGAGAATCGATAATGATAATCGATAATGAGAATCGATAATAAGAATTGATACTGAGAATCGATACTGAGAATCGATACTGAGAATCGATACTGAGAATCGATAATGAGAATCGATACTGACAATCGATACTGAGAATCGATACTGAGAATCGATACTGAGAATCGATACTGAGAATCGATAATGAGAATCGATACTGACAATCGATACTGAGAATCGATACTGAGAATCGATACTGAGAATCGATAATGAGAATCGATAATGAGAATCGATAATGAGAATCGATACTGAGAATTGATACTGAGAATAGATACTGAAAATCGATACTGAGAACCGATAATGATAATCGATAATGATAATCGAAAATGAGAATCGATACTGAGAATCGATACTGAGAATCGATACTAAGAATCGATACTGAGAATCGATACAAAGAATCGATAATGAGAATCGATAATCGATAATCGAGAATCGATAATCGATAATCGAGAATCGATAATCGATAAATGAGAATCGATAATCGAGAATCGATACTGAGAATCGATACTGGGAATCGATAGTGAGAATCGATACTGAAAATCGATACTGAGAATCGATACTGAGAATAGATACTAAAAATCGATACTGAGAATCGATAAAAATAATCGATAATGATAATCGATAATGAGAATCGATACTGAGAATCGATACTAAGAATCGATACTGAGAATCGATAATTATAATCGATAATGATAATCGATACTGAGAATCGATACTGAGAATCGATACTAAGAATCGATACTGAGAATCGATACTGGGAATCGATAATGAGAATCGATAATGAGAATCGAATCGATACTAAGAATCGATACTGAGAATCGATACTGAGAATCGATACTGGGAATCGATAATGATAATCGATAATGATAATCGATAATGAGAATCGATACTGAGAATCGATACTGATAATCGATACTGAAAATCGATACTGAGAATCGATACTGAGAATCGATAATGATAATCGATAATGATAATCGATAATGAGAATCGATACTGAAAATCGATACTGAGAATCGATACTGAGAATCGATACTGAGAATCGATAATGATAATCGATAATGATAATCGATAATGAGAATCGATACTGAGAATCGATACTGAGAATCGATAATGAGAATCGATACCGAGAATCGATACTGAGAATCGATACTAAGAATCGATAATGAGAATCGATAATGAGAATCGATAATGATAATCGAAAATGATAATCGATACTGAGAATCGATA
Source organism: Luffia ferchaultella (assembly GCA_949709985.1). Taxonomy (NCBI): domain Eukaryota; kingdom Metazoa; phylum Arthropoda; class Insecta; order Lepidoptera; family Psychidae; genus Luffia; species Luffia ferchaultella. The sequence continues at coordinate 4,040,851 of OX453264.1, read as the reverse complement.
CTGAGAATCGATACTGAGAATCGATACTGAGAATCGATACTGAGAATCGATACTGAGAATCGATACTGAGAATTGATACTGAGAATCGATACTGCGAATCGATACTGAGAATCGATACTGCGAATCGATACTGAAAATCGACACTAGGAATCAAAACTGAGAATCGATACTGAGAATCGATACTAAGAATCGATACTGAGAATCGATAATGATAATCGATATTGATAATCGATACTGAGAATCGATACTGAGAATCGATACTGAGAATCGATACTGAGAATCGATACTGAGAATCGATACTGAGAATCGATACTGAGAATCGATACTGAGAATCGATACTGAGAATCGATACTGCGAATCGATACTGAGAATCGATACTGCGAATCGATACTGAAAATCGATACTAGGAATCGATACTGAGAATCGATACTGAGAATCGATAATGATAATCGATAATGAGAATCCATACTGAGAATCGATACTGAGAATCGATACTGAGAATCAAAACTGAGAATCGATACTTAGAATCGATACTGAGAATCGATAATGATAATCGATAATGATAATCGATACTGAGAATCGATAATGAGAATCGATACCGAGAATCGATACTAAGAATCGATACTGAGAATCGATAATGATAATCGATAATGATAATCGATAATGAGAATCGATACTGAGAATCGATACTGAGAATCGATACTGAGAATTAATACTGAGAATCGATAATGAGAATCGATAATGATAATCAAAAATTATAATCGATACTGAGAATCGATACTGAGAATCGATACTGAGAATCGATACTGAGAATCGATACTGAGAATCGATACTGAGAATCGATACTGAGAATCGATACTGAGAATCGATACTGAGAATCGATACTGAGAATTGATACTGAGAATCGATACTGCGAATCGATACTGAGAATCGATACTGCGAATCGATACTGAAAATCGACACTAGGAATCAAAACTGAGAATCGATACTGAGAATCGATAATGATAATCGATAATGAGAATCCATACTGAGAATCGATACTGAGAATCGATACTGAGAATCGATACTGAGAATCGATACTAAGAATCGATACTGAGAATCGATAATGATAATCGATATTGATAATCGATACTGAGAATCGATACTGAGAATCGATACTGAGAATCGATACTGAGAATCGATACTGAGAATCGATACTGAGAATCGATACTGAGAATCGATACTGAGAATCGATACTGAGAATCGATACTGCGAATCGATACTGAGAATCGATACTGCGAATCGATACTGAAAATCGATACTAGGAATCGATACTGAGAATCGATACTGAGAATCGATAATGATAATCGATAATGAGAATCCATACTGAGAATCGATACTGAGAATCGATACTGAGAATCAAAACTGAGAATCGATACTTAGAATCGATACTGAGAATCGATAATGATAATCGATAATGATAATCGATACTGAGAATCGATAATGAGAATCGATACCGAGAATCGATACTAAGAATCGATACTGAGAATCGATAATGATAATCGATAATGATAATCGATAATGAGAATCGATACTGAGAATCGATACTGAGAATCGATACTGAGAATTAATACTGAGAATCGATAATGAGAATCGATAATGATAATCAAAAATTATAATCGATACTGAGAATCGATACTGAGAATCGATACTGAGAATCGATACTGAGAATCGATACTGAGAATCGATACTGAGAATCGATACTGAAAATCGATACTGAGAATCGATAATGATAATCGATAAAGATAATCGATAATGAGAATCGATACTGAGAATCGATACTGAGAATCGATACTGAGAATCGATACTGAGAAACGATACTGAAAATCGATAATGATAATCGATAATGATAATCGATACTGAGAATCGATACTGAGAATCGATACTGAGAATCTATAATGAGAATCGATACCGAGAATCGATACTGAAAATCGATACTGAGAATCGATAATGATAATCGATAAAGATAATCGATAATGAGAATCGATACTGAGAATCGATACTGAGAATCGATACTGAGAATCGATACTGAGAAACGATACTGAAAATCGATAATGATAATCGATAATGATAATCGATACTGAGAATCGATACTGAGAATCGATACTGAGAATCTATAATGAGAATCGATACCGAGAATCGATACTGAGAATCGATACTGAGAATCGATAATCATAATCGATAATAAGAATCGATAATGAGAATCGATACTGAGAATCGATACTGAGAATCGATACCGAGAATCGATACTGAGAATCGATAATGAGAATCGATAATGAGAATCGATACTGAGAATCGATAATGATAATCGAAAATGATAATCGATACTGAGAATCGATACTGAGAATCGATACTGAGAATCGATACTGAGAATCGATACTGAGAATCGATACTGCGAATCGATACTGAGAATCGATACTGCGAATCGATACTGAAAATCGATACTAGGAATCGATACTGAGAATCGATACTGAGAATCGATAATGATAATCGATAATGAGAATCCATACTGAGAATCGATACTGAGAATCGATACTGAGAATCGATACTGAGAATCGATACTGAGAATCGATACTGAGAATCGATACTGAGAATCGATAATGAGAATCGATAATAAGAATCGAATCGATACTGAGAATCGATACTGAGAATCGATACTGAGAATCGATACTGAGAATCAATACTGAGAATCGATACTGAGAATCGATAATGAGAACCGATAATGAGAATCGATACTGAGAATCGATACTGAGAATCGATACTGAGAATCGATACTGAGAATCGATACTGAGAATCGATACTGAGAATCGATACTGAGAATCGATACTGAGAATCGATACTGAGAATCGATACTGAGAATCGATACTGAGAATCGATACTGAGAATCGATAATGATAATCGATAAAGATAATCGATAATAAGAATCGATACTGAGAATCGATACTGAGAATCGATACTGAGAATCGATACTGAGAAACGATACTGAGAATCGATAATGAGAATCGATAATGAGAATCGATACTGAGAATCGATACTGAGACTCGATAATGAGAATCGATAATGAGAATCGATACTGAGAATCGATAATGAAAATCGATAATGATAATCGATAATGATAATCTATAATGAGAATCGATAATGATAATCGATAATGAGAATCGATAATGAGAATCGATAATGAGAATCGATAATGAGAATCGATAATGAGAATCGATAATGAGAATTGATAATGAGAATCAATACTGAGAATCGATACTGAGAATCGATACTGAGAATCGATACTGAGAATCGATACTGAGAATCGATACTGAGAATCGATACTGAGAATCGATACTGAGAATCGATAATGAGAATCGATAATGAGAATCGATAATAATAATCGATAATGATAATCGATAATGAGAATCGATAATGAGAATCGACACTGAGAATCGATACTGAGAATCGATACTGAGAATCGATACTGAGAATCGATAATGAGAATCGATAATGAGAATCGATACTGAGAATCGATACTGAGAATCGATACTAAGAATCGATAGTGAGAATCGATAATGAGAATCGATAATGAGAATCGATAATGATAATCGATAATGATAATCTATAATGAGAATCGATAATGATAATCGATAATGAGAATCGATACCGAGAATCGATACTGAGAATCGATACTGAGAATCGATAATGATAATCGATAATGATAATCGATAATGAGAATCGATACTGAGAAACGATACTGAGAATCGATACTGAGAATCGATACTGAGAATCGATACTGAGAATCGATACTGAGAAACGATACTGAGAATCGATAATGAGAATCGATAATGAGAATCGATACTGAGAATCGATACTGAGACTCGATAATGAGAATCGATAATGAGAATCGATACTGAGAATCGATAATGAAAATCGATAATGATAATCGATAATGATAATCTATAATGAGAATCGATAATGATAATCGATAATGAGAATCGATAATGAGAATCGATAATGAGAATCGATAATGAGAATCGATAATGAGAATTGATAATGAGAATCGATACTGAGAATCGATACTGAGAATCGATACTGAGAATCGATACTGAGAATCGATACTGAGAATCGATACTGAGAATCGATACTGAGAATCGATACTGAGAATCGATAATGAGAATCGATAATGATAATCGATAAAGATAATCGATAGTGAGAATCGATACTGAGAATCGATACTGAGAATCGATACTGAGAATCAATACTGAGAATCGATAATGATAATCGATAATGATAATCGATAATGAGAATCGATAATGAGAATCGATACTGAGAATCGATACTGAGAATCTATAATGAGAATCGATACCGAGAATCGATACTGAGAATCGATACTGAGAATCGATAATCATAATCGATAATGATAATCGATAATGAGAATCGATACTGAGAATCGATACTGAGAATCGATACCGAGAATCGATACTGAGAATCGATAATGAGAATCGATACTGAGAATCGATAATGATAATCGAAAATGATAATCGATACTGAGAATCGATACTGAGAATCGATACTGAGAATCGATACTGAGAATCGATAATGAGAATCGATACTGAGAATCGATAATGATAATCGAAAATGATAATCGATACTGAGAATCGATACTGAGAATCGATACTGAGAATCGATACTGAGAATCGATACTGAGAATCGATACTGAGAATCGATACTGAGAATCGATACTGAAAATCGATACTAAGAATCGATACTGAGAATCGATACTGAGAATCGATAATGAGAATCGATAACGAGAATCGATAATGATAATCGATAACGGGAATCGATAATGATAATCGATACTGAGAATCGATACTGAGAATCGATACTGAGAATCGATACTGAGAATCGATACTGAGAATCGATTTTGCGGCTTAAAACAATCCTGTATTTATTCCGTAATCCAAAATGCATCTCCAACTTTTTACCTACCCTTGCCACTGACAGCACCTGTCAGTCGTAGTCTCGCCGAGCCCGTGACAACACGAAACAAATATTTTATCCGCTATCATTCACGCGCGCGTGGCAATTACCTGTTGTTTACGAGCGAGCTGAAGGTGCGAAAAATAACAAGGCAGTCCTAGGTGAGTCCTTCCTTCTATTACTAGTTTTATGGCGAACAGATTGTCCCTCTAGAATAGGCTAGGTCAAGGATCATACCAAACGGAGTATCGCCGATTTATGCCATCATCGAGCGATCCACATTTTATGAAATAACTTTTTTACTTAATCTTTTACTTAATGTTAACCAAGCCGTAACATTAAAGTTTGGTCCATTTCGAGCACGAATACAACCTAGGGATTCATTTCAGTTCATAATATATTTCTTTAAATATCAAGTAAAAAATTATTTATCTACCTACCTGATATTTCATAATTTGTGTCGCTCGAAATATGTACTCGAAAAATATTTTATAATATTTTGCTATAAAATAGTGGTTGTATCAGACCTGCAATCATTCTTTTTTCTTTCATATTTTTTGTGTAAATACATATTTATTAAATAAGTTTTTTTTACTATTTTTGTAACTTTATCTACGTAAGTGAAATTACATACTAAAGATATGAAAATGGAAGAAGCTAAATTAAAATCACTCATTTCTCAGCTTGAATATAGTTTTCGTATGATTCAAATTTTGTACGATCTATCGATCGAAGTAGCATCAGACAAAACAAAGTTAAAAGCGTTTTGGTCTAGATTCGATAAAATTGATTCAATTAGGGATGAATTTGTTGCTATAAATGAACAAGTTAATTTACTAAATTTAAAATTGATACCCGATTATCAGATTAATACACAACTTTTAAGCGCATACGATGAGCTATATTATAATATAAGAAGTGTTGCGAAGGAATTGTTATCGGAACATAAACCTTGCCAACCGGCCGCCGCCCTCCATGCACTAGGTCCGGCCGCGGATCTGCTCGGGCCGTATTCAGCCTCTTTATCAACATCGTTAGGTGATCATAATAGCAAAGCCGCCCAGCCACGGCTACCTAAAATAGAATTACCTAAATTCGATAGTAAAATAGAAAACTGGCAAACATTTTACGATACGTTTATAACATTCAAGAAGACACAAGTTTACGAAAATAAATTTATTTCGCCGGTTGAAAAGTTTCATTACTTGATTTCTTGTTTATCCGGACATGCGTTATCAATAGCGAAAGAGTCTTAGTTACAAGCGATAATTACACTGTCGTTTTAGACGCCCTAGTTCAGCGTTTTCAAAATAAAAGAATTTTGGCAGCTTCGTATTTGGATAAAATTTTTAATTACGTACCTATTAAATCTTGCAATTTAAATGATCTGTTAAAATTGTCAAACCTTATATCTGAATCGGTGAACGCACTTAAGGCGATGAAAATTGATAATTTAGGTGAATTTGTTTTATTTCATATGGCGGCTCGAGCACTCGACGCTGATACGCGGAAGCGTTTTGAAATTCAAAACAAATCTGAACTACCTACTTTTCAGGATTTACTCGAGTTTCTTCAAAACTACGTTAAAGTTTTAGAAACAACCGAAATAAATTCTTTTACTCATTCAAGTGCAGTTTCGCGTGCAGTTCAACGAAATGTCAAGCCCGGTTATCACAGAACTTCGAATTTAACTTCTCAAAATTATAGTAACGATAGCAAAAACTATAAATGCCTTTGTTGTAATTTAGATCACAGTATTTACAAATGTCCGAAATTTCAGTCAATGGACTCACGGAGTAGACTAAATTTCGTGAATAATAAAGCATTGTGTACAAATTGTTTACGTTCAAATCACTCTTCAGCTGATTGTAATTCAAAGACCGCTTGTCTGACGTGTGGTGCAAAGCATCATACTTATCTTCACGTAGAAACCGAACCTGAAAAGATAAACCCGTCACCTAGCGCAGCTTTTACTCACGCTAGCACCAGCACTCACGTGGGCCAAAGTGAAACACTAGTATTACTCGGTACTTGCGTCGTTCGAGTTCATTCACCTACCGGTCAACCTCATCTCGTACGTGCTCTGATAGACAGCGGGGCGCAGGACTGTTTCATGACAGTCGCCTGTGCTAGACGTCTCGGCCTGTCAATTCGACGCTGCGATCTTACTGTGGCTGGTCTAGGACAAAATGAAGTCCATCAAGTCAAGGGAGTGACGACTTGTACAGTTCAACCGAGGGACGTGGACGATCCACGTTTTAACATTCAACCTATAGTTTTAAACAATATCACTACTAAAATGCCTACCGTCGAAATTCCTTCTATTGTTCGAAGTCACTACAAGCACTTAGTGTTGGCCGATAAAGACTTTGACAAACCAGGTCAAATCGACCTACTCATAGGTGTAGAAGTTTTTCACGACATCTACCATGGCCAACGTGTGGCTCCAGGACCGGGTCTTCCGGTGGCCCTCCATAGCGTCTTCGGGTGGATAGTTACAGGCAAACTGGATCAGAGCAATCGACCCCCGCAAACGGTCTCCGCTCTAGTTTCTTCGACGTTTCGCCTCGAAGAAGTAGTTCAACGCTTTTGGGAAGTTGAGGAACCTCCTCAAACTCAAATCACAGCTCCTGAGGACGACGAATGTGAAAATTTGTACTCCTCTTTAGTATCTCGTGATGTGGACGGTAGATACATAGTACCAATACTTATAAAACAACCTACTATGTCACTTGGAGATTCCTTTATGCAGTGTTTACCACGCTTACTAAATCTAGAAAAACGATTGTTATGTAATGAACAACTTAAGATCGATTACATAACGTTTATGCGTGAATATCAAGAACTAGGTCATATGGAACCCGCATCAAATGGAAAGTATATATTACCTCACCATTGTGTTATTCGGCCAGAGAGTACTACAACTAAACTTCGAGTAGTGTTCGACGCCAGCTGCAAAACAAGCAATCAAAATTCACTCAATAACATTGTGTATGCAGGACCAAAATTACAAACAGATATTGTCGACATTCTGACCATGTTTCGACTACACTCTGTAGTATTCACTGCTGATATATGTAAGATGTATCGGCAGATTCTCATTCGTCCTGAAGATCGCGCGTGGCAGCATATATTATGGCGCAACTCACCTGTTGAACCGATTCAAGAATTTGAATTAAAAACAGTGACGTATGGCGTAAGCAGTTCGCCCTATCTGGCCATACGTACGCTACGACAACTAGCTGATGATGAGGGTCATGAAACCTCACGCGCAGCAGAAGTGCTTCGCTCTGAAATATTTATGGACGACATAGCTACCGGAGTTTCTTCGTTGTCGGAAGCACTCGCACTTAAGGATGAATTGATTACTTTACTGGGAAAGGGACAATTTCAGCTACGCAAATGGAGCAGTAATTGTACCGACTTTCTTCAACAAATTCCAGCTGAGCACTATCAAGCTTCAAAACCATTTTCAGAAGAAAATAATCAGTATGTGCTAAAAATTTTAGGTGTCCAGTGGGAGCCTACAGGGGACTATTTTACATATTCCGTGTCTCAAGTTCACGTCGAGTTTACGAAACGTTCCATACTATCTAACGTTGCTCGTATCTATGATCCTCTAGGCTGGCTAACTCCGATAGTTTTGTTAGCTAAACTGCTTCTTCAAAATTTATGGCGCTTACGGATTGAATGGGATGAACAGATCCCTCACGACCTTGCTAAAGACTGGCAAGAATTTGTTTCCGCGCTAAACAATTTATTTCGTATCAAAATCCTTCGCCTTGTTACATTGACTCGTGCTGCACAATATCAACTAGTCGGGTTCTGTGATGGCTCGACTAAGGCTTACGGATGTTGTATCTATTTAAGAGCAGAAGCGAAAAACGAAATAAAGGTAAACTTATTGATAGGAAAATCAAAAGTTGCACCTCTAAAAGTATTGACAGTAAATCGTTTAGAACTTTGCGCTGCGGCCTTGCTTTCGCGCGTAATGAAACATATGCATAAATTACTTCAAGATAAACTAAATATCAGTCAAGTTATAACATTCACAGATAGTAGTACAGTTTTATCTTGGCTAAACACTGAGCCCCACAAACTCAAAACTTTTGTTGCTCATCGTGTGGTCCAGATTAATACTAATATAAACAAATCAAATTGGCGTTACGTGTCTACTCAGGAAAACCCGGCGGACTATAGTAGTCGTGGTCTCACCTGCTCACAGCTTACAGACTGCCTGAGTTGGTGGACAGGTCCAACCTGGCTGTCAAAAACATATGAACACTGGCCAAAAAATATACAAGTCGAAATTGGTAAAGAATTACCCGAACAAAAAACTGTTACTTACCTGTGTCAATCTAAAGAAACATCGAATATTACAAATTCCACTTCTACAGTTGAACGATTGATACATAAGCTTTCTTCTATCACGCGCATTCAACGTACTTTAGCATGGTGTCATCGTTTCATAAACAATTTAAAAGGCTCCAAAGTTAAACGTTCTTTAGGTTTTCTAACCACTACGGAACTTGAACAATCTCTTAAGACTATTATAAAATATGTACAAATGTCTTCATTTCATAAAGTAATTAATTCCATTAAAATTAATCAACCATTGAACAGAACTATTCAGAAACTCTCACCATTCATAGATTCCGAACATTTGTTACGAGTAGGAGGACGACTAAATAACGTTAATATACCCTCGTATTCTATACACCTTTATCTATTACCAAAAAAATCAAGAATATCGGAACTTATCATTGATTATTTTCATGTATTGTATCTACACTGTGGACCACACACTCTACAGTCACTCATACGACGTAAATTTTGGATTTTGGGTATTCGAAATCTAATTAGGTCACGTTTATCAAATTGTATAATCTGTTTTAAAGTGAAACCTATTCACTATCAACCAAAAATGCGCGATCTACCTGCTCCTCGTCTGGAACCAGGCCGATGTTTTCAAAATTGCGGAATAGATTTTGGCGGGCCTTTCTTTATAAGAGAAAGTAGGAGAAGTCGCGCCCGTTCTTATAAGATTTTTTTTTTTTTTTTTTAACTTAATCTACCGTAGACTCGAAGTCCATGTTCTTATATGAGCTTTTATTACTAAATTTTATGAGCAACACATGCACCGCGTTTGCAGTGTTCTCTTGTGTCAGTGAGTTTGCCCTACCTTACCTATATCCTATTCTCTATCTAATCATATATATATACATGCATATTTTTTTTTTGTTTTTTTTTTTTTTTTGTTTTTTTTTTTTTTAAATGTTTACATTTATGACACTTTTATGATTTAAGCACACCCGAGCTGGCCTAATCCCCCCACGCAGCGCCTGTTCACAGACACGGCGAGAAGAAGCAGCCGTCACCCTGCTCAACCATTTTTGAGGGAACAGAATAACCCGCCACTCCTGCCACTGCGCTTCAAGATTTTGAGTGTGCGGCCAACTCCAGTGCTTTACATTTTTGGGAACACTTAAAACTAATTTTGACATTATGGATCTTAATTTAGGGGGAACTTTTAGGGAGCAAATTATATTATTAATTCTTATAAGATTTACATTTGCCTTATAGTGTGCCTTTCTGTAAAGGCCGTACACCTTGAAACAGTTACCGAGCTTTCTACGGCAGCCTTCATAGCAGCTCTTGATCGTTTAGTATAGCGACGCGGACTCTGTCAAAGTATCGTGACAGACTGCGGGACAAACTTCATAGGAGCAAAACGTTACCTAACGGAAATCGAAGCGCTTTTAGCACGTAGTTATTCAAAAATTTCGGAACAACTAGCAACTCGCCACATCATGTGGAAACTTAATCCCCCCGGAGCACCACATTTCGGTGGTATATTTGAAAGCGGCATAAAATCAACAAAATATCACCTACGACGTGTCATAGGCAATCAAATATTAACTCTAGAAGAATTTAACACAGTTTTAGTTAAAGTCGAGGCCATTTTAAATTCACGTCCTTTGTGTGCATTATCTACGGATCCTCGCGAAATAGACGCACTCACTCCAGGGCATTTCCTGGTGGGAGGACCGCTAGTATCGCTTCCAGAACCACGGCGCGACGATATCAATATGAAAGTTCGCACTAGGTGGCAATTGCTTCAAAAACTGAGTCAATGTTTCTGGCGTATCTGGCAACAAGATTACTTACATACATTGCAACAACGATCTAAATGGCTTACCACCAGTCATCGCAATTTAAAAGTAGGTGATGTGGTAACTATTGTTGAACCAAATTTTCCTCCTTTAGAATGGAGATTAGGCCGGATTGAACAAGTTCATCCCGGCAAAGACAAGATTGTTCGGGTTGTTACCGTGCGCACCGATACAGGTACACTCAAACGACCTGTCGTAAAGGTGTGTCCGTTACCTTTACGTTAAGTTAATTTATATTTAAATTAATTAAGCTTCTTTTATTAGTATCAAGGTAAACATCATTAGATTTTAAGCTTAATTTAAGTACCTAGTTAAGATTATTATCAAATTTAAACTTTTCTTTTCGAGTACATATATTTGGTCCAGGCCATGCTCTTGGATGTTATGCTCTTTGAAATCCCTAGCTGATTTCAGGTGGGAGGAGATGTTGCGGCTTAAACATTTATTCCGTAATCCAAAATGCATCTCCAACTTTTTACCTACCCTTGCCACTGACAGCACCTGTCAGTCGTAGTCTCGCCGAGCCCGTGACAACACGAAACAAATATTTTATCCGCTATCATTCACGCGCGCGTGGCAATTACCTGTTGTTTACGAGCGAGCTGAAGGTGCGAAAAATAACAAGGCAGTCCTTGGTGAGTCCTTCCTTCTATTACTAGTTTTATGGCGAACAGATTGTCCCTCTAGAATAGGCTAGGTCAAGGATCATACCAAACGGAGTATCGCCGATATACGCCATCATCGAGCGATCCACATTTTATGAAATAACTTTTTTACTTAATTATACTTAATGAGAATCGATAATGATAATCGATAACGAGAATCGATACCGAGAATTGATACTGAGAATCGATACCGAAAATCGATACTGAGAATCGATAATGAGAATCGATAATGAGAATCGATAATGAGAATCGATAATGTGAATCGATAATGAGAATCGATAATGAGAATCGATAATGAGAATCAATAATGAGAATCGATACAGAGAATCGATACTGAGAATCGATACTTAGAATCGATACTGAGAATCGATACCGAGAATCGATACTGAGAATCGATACTGAGAATCGATAATGAGAATCGATAATGAGAATCGATAATGAGAATCGATAATGAGAATCGATAATGAGAATCGATAATGAGAATCGATAATGAGAATGGATACTGAGAATCGATACTAAGAATCGATACTGAGAATCCATAATGAGAATCGATAATCGAGAATCGATAATCGAGAATCGATAATCGAGAATCGATAATCGATAATCGATAATCGAGAATCGATAACGGTAATCGATAATCGATAATCGATAATCGATAACGATAATCGATAATCGATAATCGAGAATCGATAATCGAAAATCGAAAATCGATAATCGAAAATCGAGAATCGATAATTTAGAATCGAGAATCGATAATCGAGAATCGATAATCGAGAATCGATAATCGAGAATCGATAATCGAGAATCGATAATCGATAACGGTAATCGATAATCGATAATCGATAACGATAATCGATAATCGATAATCGAGAATCGATAATCGAAAATCGAAAATCGAAAATCGATAATCGAAAATCGAGAATTGATAATCGAGAATTGATAATCGATAATCGATAACGAGAATCAATAATCGAGAATCGATAATCGAGAATCGATAACGATAATCGAGAATCGAGAATCAATAATCGAGAATCGATAATCGAGAATCGATAATCGATAACGGTAATCGATAATCGATAATCGATAATCGATAATCGATAATCGATAACGATAATCGATAATCGAGAATCGAGAATCCATAATCGAAAATTGAAAATCGATAATCGAAAATCGAGAATTGATAATCGATAATCGATAATCGATAACGGGAATCGATAATCGAAAATCGATAATCGAGAATCGATAACGATAATCGAGAATCGATAATCGATAATCGATAATCGATAATCGAGAATCGATAATCGAGAATCGATAATCCAGAATCGATAATCGAGAATCGAGAATCGAGAATCGAGAATCGATAATCGATAATCGAGAATCGATAATCGATAACGGTAATCGATAATCGAGAATCGATAATCGAAAATCGAAAATCGATAATCGAAAATCGAGAATTGATAATCGATAATTGATAACGAGAATCGATAATCGAGAATCGATAATCGATAATTGCGAATCGATAATCGAGAATCGATAATCGAGAATCGTAAATCGAGAATCGATAATCGAGAATCGATAATCGAGAATCAATAATCGATAATCGAGAATCGATAATCGATAATGAGAATCGATAATGAGAATCGATAATGAGAATCGATAATGAGAATCGATAATCGAGAATCGATAATCGAGAATCGATAATCGAGAATCGATAATCGAGAATCGATAATCGAGAATCGATAATCGAGAATCGATAATCGATAATCGATAATCGATAATCGAGAATCGATAATCGATAATCGAGAATCGAGAATCGAGAATCGATAATCGATAATCGATAATCGAGAATCGATAATCGATAATCGATAATCGATAATCGATAATCGATAATCGATAATGAGAATCGATGATGAGAATCGATTTTGAGAATCGATAATGAGAATCGATAATCGATAACAACGACGACGACGACGACGACGACGACGACGACAACGACAACAACAACAACAACAATAATAATAATAATAATAATAATAATAATAATAACACACACAATCACAACAACGTCTAGATCCCAAACTAAGCATTAGCTTGTATTTTGGGTACCAAGCGAAGACACCACATACTTATAACAACCAAGACCCGGTGCTAGTATTAATATTCATCATATAAATACTGACCCGACCTGGGATTCGAACCTGATTGATTAGATACCTTCTTTTATTTAAGTCAGTTATAAAATGTTGGAGTTTATATGTATGTCTGTAATAATGTTTATGTGTTCATGTCTTGCGTTCTTAGTTAAGTAATATAAAAAAAATGGGTCAAACGCCCATGTTATTAATAATGTAATATTATGAACATTATACATCGGCCCTCGAAACAATGCATTTCTGACACATGAGATTTATAGCTATTACATCATGTTTGTTGTGAGTTGACATAATATGATTTTTAATTTAATTTTGTGTCATTAGTGCATGTAAACTATAATGATATTTGAAAACGTCACGGTACAAATTTACATCGACTATCTGATTACTATGCCGATTACGACCTGTCAGGAACGCATTCTCTCGATGGCAGATGTATAGTAAAACACGAAACATAGCATGTTTCTCTTAAGGTTATCACAATGAAAAGAAAATCACCAAAACTTGTTCATCAGAAATCTTAGCGATCATAACCGAAGATGACTCAATTGACTTATAATGCGTAGTCAAATTTCAGAATTATATAGGTATATCTACTTCCCTGAGCGAAATATTTTTAGAAAACAATTAGAATTTTGATAAAACGCATACAACGCATTTCATCAAAATTCCAAGTAATCACTCACCCTCTAATCATGTAAGCGGTTTCATGCAACAGCCTCATCGCTATGAAAGAGGCATGTTCAGCAGGCGGATCTGCCATGGTGTTCCTGGTACAAGCCGCAGATGCCAGCCTGGTGCCCCCCTCTGCCGCTGTAAAATGACAGCTGCACTCCATGCTGGGAACAATCAGCTGTCCATTAAATATGTATACCAATATAATCAATGTCAATATCAGTTGTCTAGTGCCCATGATACAAGTTTTGCTTAGTTTAGGATTAGATGGTGCTGTGTGGGATGTCCCAGGTATTATTAACATGATTCAAATTTTGAGATGTAATAGTATTTGGATATAACTCAAGAAATGAAATAGAAAAAGTGGATCAGCTACAGCTGCAGGATCAAGAACAGGAAGTCACAATTATAGAGGCACTATGTATCTATTCTATGTATTGTATAAATATTATGTATCTATTACAAATCTGACTGTACCATATCAGCCCATTATATCCCAATCAGGATAAGGGTGCTTGGAGTTTAATCCACCACGCTGCAACAGTACATATTGGTGGATCTTAAAAGCTGCGTACTGATGAAGGTAACCGGGACCAACAGTTTAATGTGATCTCCGAGGCACGGAGTCAGTGACAGTTATGTACCTAAGTCATAAAAAACTCATTAGTACATGCCCATTTCTGGGATTCCAACCACAACCTTCTAAGCAAGAAACGGATTCGCCACCACTTGGCTATCATGACAGTCGCAATTTGACTATATTCTAAGGAATTACTCTACGCGTGAAATTGCAATGGGATCCTTATATTACTAAATAGATGAAAAGGCTCAGTTCTGCAGTTTATATTGTAAAAAGGATTTGCATACTTTCACACACAGAGACTGCGAGATTAGTACATTTCAGTGATTTCCATTGTTTAATGACTTATGGCATTCTGCTGCAGAGATGCTATTAGTGTTGATTTTGTGCTACAGGTAGGAATTTTAGTGACATATGATTTGCCTCATCCCTGAATCTGTCATTTTGATCACGTTTTCAATTGTTTTGAAGCATGAGACGTTTCATTTTGCTGAATATGCAATCTAAATTTAGAATGAAATTTTTGGAAAATAAGATCACTCAAAAATTGCCCCTTCCCTAAACGAAGTCCTGTATCCACGCCTGCAGGAGACAAACTAGTTGTTGCTACGCACAGGGGGACCACACAATTTTTATTATTAATCTTTAGGTGTCGTGATAGCCTAAAGTGCAACGAACCTGTTTCAAATTTATAAGGCCCCATAGGGCCATGGTTCGAATCCGGGCGTGTACCAATGAGTTTTTCTGACTTAAGTACCTACATAACTATCACTGACTCCGTGCATCGGAGAGCACGTTAAGCAGTCTGTCCCGGACGCTGTCAGTAGATGGCGGTCGTTACAGTCCCCAAGCCACAGTGGAGCAGCGAGGTGGATTTAAACTCCAAGCCCCCTCCTCACCCTGGGGGAGGCCTAAGCCCCTGCAGTGGGGTAAAAATGGGCTGATGAAGTGAAGTGAAGAATGTTTACAAATAGGTATGTGTATGAAATGAAGTTATTCAAATGTAAGGCTTACAAGAATCTTATAATTACCTACGATAATAAAAAAAATATAGTTGGTAATTAATGATATAACTTACTATTAATGTCTTAAAGTACGTTATTAACTTAATATTATAACATACAAATATTCAATTTATGGCCAACAAATATATCGTAATTTTTTACAAATTTAAATGAAATACATTTTTTATGATAAAATAAGGTTATGTTTTGATAAATTGTTTATAATATGCACAGACTATTAGGGATACTATATTATGCCAAATTGTACCAAATCACAGTGCCAAATGCCATGGCCAAATGTAAGTTAGAAAAGTAGTCTGGAACACAGGTCTGGAACATAGGTATACTTCTTTTTGTACTAGCGTAAGAGAGGTACATAGTGTGCGAGTGACATCCAGACCTTTGCGGAAATCCTACATGCGAGAAAGAAATGCAACATAATCTGTTACAAAACCTATTTGAACTTAGGTACATATACTCCCCTTATACTTCCCTAGCGTCCTGTCCAAATACGATCTCGTTTTAATTTTAAATTTTTTGCCTTAATCGAGAAAACACGATGCAAATTACAATTAACCTTGTAATTTGCTCGTGTTTACCCTTTTTAGGGTTCCGTAGCCAATTGGCAAAAAGAAACCCTTATATTTATACAATTTATCAATAATTACAATAATAATATAAATTAAAACAGGAATTCTTATGAATTCAAAAATGAATAAATAAACTTATATGTTCTTATTAATTATTGAAAAGTAACAATATTGAACTACAAGTTAAAACGTGAAGGGATCCTAACAACTCTACCACTCCTTGTTGATCGTGTAAAAACGGACTGTTTGGACTTTAGTGATTTTTTAGTTTTAGATTTAAGTACATTTTTGGCCCTATCGCCAAGCGGGGTTACAGAGCAGATTTCCAAAGGATAAATTCTTTGTACAGGACGAACCAGCTCACCCTTAGAAGTCTTAACACGTACTACCCGTAATTTACCATCTCTACCTGGGATAAGCTCAATAACTCTAGCTAATGGCCAAAGTAAACGTTTATCTACGTCGTTTCCTACTAATACTATGTCACCTAGCTGAATAGATCTTCTATCACTTTTTCCTTTTGCATGACATTGAAGAGAACCTAAATATTCAATTCGAAATCTTTTACGCAAGTGATGTTTAATTTCCTGTACACGACGGTAACGTTTACTTAAAACTGAATTTGGAATATTGATAATCGCATCCAGATTTGGTATTTCATTATCGTTTATATCTTGTAAAAACATAGAAGGTGTCAATGGGCCTGGTTCTCTAGGGTCATCACTTAAATACGTTATTGGTCTAGCATTAACTATCGATTCACATTCATAGATTAAAGTTGATAGCTCTTCATATTCAAGACATGAATTCGCTAATAACTTTCTAAGAGTATCTTTAATTATACGAATCAATCTTTCCCAGAATCCGCCCCACCACGCTGCAGTCGGTGGATTAAAACGCCACTCAATTTTGAATTCACTTTCTACCTTTTGCATTAAATTATTTGCGGAAACAAAATTCGTACCATTATCACTGTATATAGTTGTTGGTCGTCCCCTCCGCGCAACAAAACGCCGAAGCGCCAGTAGAAAAGCTTGAGTAGACATAGAAGAAACCAGCTCTAGATGAACAGCTCGATATACAGCGCATGTAAAAAGACATATCCATATTTTGCTGCTACCTTTTAAATGTAACGGTCCAGCAAAATCTATACCAATTACCTGGAAAACTTTTCCTGTATTTACTCTGTTTTCAGGTAAAACTGGGCTTTTTTGTTGTAATCCCTTTGCAGTGTACCTTTTGCACACGATGCATTTATTAATAATATTTCGTATCGTTTTTCTTCCTTTTAGAATCCAATATTGTTCTCGTAATATGCTCAAAAGTGTCTGTACACTTGCATGTTGATTTTTTACATGTTCCTGTCGAATTAACATGGAGACCAATTCATGACATGGATCTAAAACTATAGGATGACGGAACGGATACTTGTCTATTTTATTAGCTATTAGAGTGCGAATTCTAATTAAACCTTGATCATCTTCAAAGACATTAAAATTGATAAGTCTGGGGTCACTCAACCCATCAAAAGAATCTAGTTGAACAATTCTCAACAATTTTTGTTCTCCTATTCTAATTTCTTTTAGTGATAACTCTCCTAAAACGCGAATGGATTTCACTTTTCGACAGTTATTCAAAAATCTATAAATCCAACCAAACATGCGAATTATTTTATTGTAGTTGGAAAAATAGTAAGTATACCAAAATTTACAATTAAGTTCTTTACGTTGATTTGTAAGTGTGATGCGTGTGTTTGACAACGCAGATTTCTTAATTTCTGTCTTTACTTCTTCTTCGTCTACCGCATAGTCAGATTCAGGCCAATCTAGAGAACTTTTGGGCCATTGAGGACCTTCCCACCACTTACTATCGATGAGCTGACTAACATCACAGCCTCTCGAAGGCAAATCAGCGGGATTGCGATCACCGGGTACATACCGCCACTGTTTAGAATTTGACAGTTTACGAATTTCCTGGACGCGATTCCATACGAATACTCCCCATGGGCAGTTTCGTGTAATCCATGATAAGACAGTCGTAGAATCGCTCCAGAAGTAAATGTCATACTTATTTTCAAACTTAAATGCTTTTATAATAGAATACATTAATCTTGCGCCGATAGTCGCAGCTAACAATTCGAGGCGTGGTATGGTCGACTTTTTAGCAGGTGCGACGCGTGATTTTGCTTGCACGAAACGAACTTGAATGTTATTGGCGTTCTCAATTCTAGTGAATACAACGGCAGCATAAGCATACTGACTAGCATCTACAAACACATGAAAAGACAACGACGAAATGTCGTTTTTGTTTTCAAACAGCCATCTTGGTATAGAAATTTCTTTTAATAAATGTAGTTGAGTATACCAAGACAGGAAAGATTTTTTATCGTCGTCATCTACTTCTGAATCCCAGTCTTTAATAGTAGAACACAACTTTCTTAATAATAACTTTGGGTATAGTAGTACTGGGCATACAATACCAAGACAGTCAAATATTTTATGACTAGACGACAATATAAATCGTTTAGTCACTTTATTAGGTAAAATGTCCAAAGAAATCTCTTTTAGTGATAAAGTGTCTTGTGACTTGTCCCATTGCATACCTAAAACAGATGTTTCATGCGGAGTTGAACCATCTCCTGTGTATTCCCAGCACCGCAAATCAAATTTCCCCGAAAACATCGTTTTAACAGCCGTATCGCGAAACATGGTCAATTCTTTTTCATTGTTTACGCTTGTTACACAATTATCTACATAGAACGAGTTAATTAACTTACCGATCATCAACTTCTCATCACACGTATCGGCAGTTTTTAAAGCCTTCTCTAAATGTGACTCAATAATGGCAGCGAGTAAAAACGGGCTGCTGGTTAGTCCAAATACGACTCTACAATGACGATACACCTGTAATTTATTCGGATTTTCTGTATTCCACCACATAAATCTAAGTACATCGCGGTCGCTTGGACGTATACTAATCTGTAAAAACGCTTTTCTAATATCTGATATGACACCTATTCTTTTTTCTCTAAAACACATTAGTAAAGTGGGAATAAGCTCTACTAAATTTGGACCTGTCTCTAAACACTGATTGAGGGACGGTGAACCTGTCGTATGAGCGGATGCATCGAACACAGGCCTAATAGGTGTTGTACTACTATTAAGCCGTAATACGTGTCTATGCGGGAGGTAATAACAATCATCATCATACTCACAGTTAAAAATTTTCTCTACAATATTTTCACTAAGCCAGTTAAGAAATACCTCATCATATTTTTCATACAAATTTTCGTCTCTAAGCTTCTGTGTCAATTTTAATAAACGTTTGAACGCCGCCTCTCGATTACATAGCAATGCAGGATGATTTTCTTTCCACGGAAGTGTTACCTCATACCTTCCCGTCTCGTCAATAGTCGTAGTTTCTTTGAAGTTTTGTTTCACACATTCTAATGCATCATCTTTTGTTTTCATTTCGATTGGATCTTCTATGCCAAGCACATCGAGTTTCCATAAGTTTGAAATGTTGGAATCAGTACTATACATAGAGATCGCATGTAGTGTAAAGTTCTCATCAGCAAAGTCTCCAATGATTCTTCGTCCTATTAGAGTCCAGCCCAATTTCGTTTCTACAGCTGTGACATGTTCATCTAATTGAACTATTTTACAAGTCATCAGCTTGCCCAACATATCTGCACCAATCAATAAGCTTATGGGCTCTTTTACTTTATCGGTGTCTGTCAAAATTATTTTATTATTTTCTAGTTCCTTTCTTAATGTTTTACATTCAATAGTAGGAATATCCGGACAAATAATATTCTTGTCGAATACGACAATATCATAATAATCATTTGACATTATATTTTTGACAGAAATCAAAAACCTGTTATGTTTTTCGGGTTCCGAAGTTATACCACCAAAGAGGCCGTGTTGTATAGTATGTTCGCTCATTGGTTCATACTGCATCTCGTTTGCTATACTTTTAAGAATATATGAATTTTGTGAGCCAGAATCAAGTATGGCTCTCACAACTTTTGATTTACCTTTAAATTCTAATATAACTTTTAAGGTTTGAAGATACACATCTTGATTGACTGATAAACTAGATAAACTGTTTACAACTTCTTGTTTGTTTGCAACAACTGAAGTAGATGGCGTGTTTCTGCATACCAATGACGAGTGACGTTTACCGCATACTGTGCACTTCTTATTGCTTAAACATTTCCAATATGTATGCCCAATTTTCAAACAGCGTAAACAAGCTCTATTCTCTTTTGCTATTTTATAACGCTCTTCTAGAGCCATTTTCCTCGCTTTTTGGCAGTTTGAATTTTCATGTTTTTCGTTACAGAAAATACAATGTACATCTGATTTACCCGAAAACAAATTAGCAGCTGTTGCAATATTTGACGTTTCTTCCTTTTGCTCTTTAACAGATGCTTTTTTCGTTTCTGCTTTGTTCTCTCTAAGTGAAAAACCTCTCATCGCCATAGAAACTCTTTCTTCATTTTCGACCTCTCCTTGCAAGAATTCCATAATATGAGTGAGTCTATCTTTAGGTTCTGCACCTGAATTTTTATTGTACCTTTGCCACGCTCTCAACAGTTCTTCGGTAAGTGAAGATTCTACAAGCGGGAACAACATAGGCGCGCATGTCTTCAGTGTGACGTCGAGTGATTCTAAAGCCCTTAAATGAGACTCCAATTTGTCATAAAGGGATGCCACTCGAAGCTTCTCATTTGATTTAGACATATTGTTTAATACCAATTGCAGTAGTTCCCGTGTATATACTTCTACCAACATTTCCTTTTTCCCGAATCTGTTTTTTAAGCTTTCTATTGCTTTAATATAGTTTTCAGTAGTAGGAGGAAAGCTGTTTACAAGTTCACTAGCGCGAGATTGCGGAACCATTGATTGTATGAGATAATGAAATTTGTCTTCGTCACTTAACAGCTCATCATTGTGTATTTTTTTGAATTGTCCCCAAAACCTTAACCACTCCTTCATGTCCCCGCTAAATTTAGGCAGTTCTATCTTCGGTAATTTGAATTTACGTCTTTCTTTCGTCTTGGTGTTATTTTCACTGTCACTATATGACGTTTCTGCAGAATTAGATTCTTTTACAGACTTTGCGTGAAGTAGTCCTGCATGCAAAAATTGTGCTTTATATTCTTCTACTTTTATTAATTCTAGGTTAATAGATTCTTCATCGAGGTCTGCCTCCAACATATCTCCAAATATTTTTCCATCTATGTTTTCTAAATTTGATGCATACTCGGATAAAAGTTTGAAACGAACTTGTACCTCGACAGGGTCCGTTCTTTTAGCTGATACTGCATCTTGAAATTGTTTTAATGTTCTAGTGAAAGCGCCCCTTATAATGGCTCGCGACTTCTTGATATTTTCCATTTTCAAGAATATACTTTTACGGTTAGGGCTACGATTGTCCTGTCACGGTCGCCAGATGTTGCCGCTGCCGATAGTATATTTTAAAACCTCTTATAAAATGAAAAATGGAAATTTTCTTTTGACATATATTTTTCACTTAAACATCAATTCTCGACAAATCACATAAGAAAAAACATAGTTTTACAATCAATCAGTTTTTAAAATTAGAATGTTACAAAATATACAAAACCTCTTTTAACAGTCAGGTCCGTCCGTCCGTCTGTCTGGTTGTGGTTTTTCTCGGAAACTATTGGCAATATATAGCTGAAAATTAGAAGGTAGGTGTAATCTATGAATCGCTACGCAAACACGTAGTAGTAAATTAAGAAAAAATTTTTTGGGATAGGTCGCCATACACGTAACTGAAGTACGAAAAAAAAATCATCGTATATTAACGCGAGAGGTACTAAACGATAGGTAGATAGGATAGATTGTTAGAGTCATGTGTCCCCCCCCCCATCCTATACCAGCTAAACCGTTGTTTTTGGATATGTGGAAAAAATTTATGATAGGAGTATATATAACGTAGTTAGAAGAAAAACTATCACAGCTATCTAGACTAATAAATAATGAAAATTGTGTTTTGCTATCAGTGCACTCATGTATTTACTTTTTTTATATTGTATAGTCGTACGGAACACTTCGTGGCGAATCTGATTCGCACTTTTTAATATTAGCTTTCAGGCCACGTCTTGCAATCGCTTCCTGCCCGCCTGGATTACACATTCAAAAAGATTGGAGTAACTGTCTACACTGTCTGTAAATAGTAATTCTAAAACTCTACCGTCCACAACATTCTAAACATTATTTTACTTTTTATACCTTTAATACCGTGAACAAAAATATATTTTTTAAGAAAATGATTTCGATTTTAATCTAAATGGTGCAAAGATCACTTTGCTATTTCTATTCAAACTCAAGATATCCAGTAACCTAAGTGGCGCCGTGTGGTATTTAACATTTAGGCAACATTCATTGATTCAAATTTCAATAAATGTCAACATTTTGTAAACGGTTTAAGGCTGTCTGTCAACAATTGTCAGTATCTGTCATCCACTGTCATTTGTCAAAAGAAAATTGCTAAGAAAATCATGTGAAAATACGGAAAAAACAAGAAATTGAATTTGTTCATAGCTTCTTTTTTATGTTGTTATTCTAATTTAATAACTCGAAATGCTATACTACAAATTATATCCCATGACAGGGAACGGTTAATATTGACAATCATACGGATGGTGCAAATGCGTTGTATATATTTTTTATTTTTATAATTTAAAATGGAAGAAGTGAGACAATTGGTTCAAGAAGAAGGCAGGGAAGCCAGAAACTTGGTGGCTTTTCATGTGGCAGTTGATACTCCTGGTAATTTTTATTCTTGATTGTTTATTTGATGACAAATTCTCGGACCATATGTGGGCGGAATTTGATAGACTTTTGTCTTTGTTATTAGATTTTCCAAGATATTGCTTCTCCTATGCTTAGTTAGGCTAATACAGAAAGAAAAATGGTTTTGATATTTGTCACTACATTTCATAATGAAGTTGACTATTTTTTTAATTTAAATGTATAGCATGTGTAAGATTTATTACAATAGAAACTGCAATTGTCTTTGAATGTTCACTTACCATCACAATTAAGAGAAAGACTTTAATACACCCAAAATTATAGTTGTGTAACGTATACCTGATAAGTGTATTTATTTTAAAGTTTAAAGTCAGACATTTAAACCTGAGCATGAAGGGAATGAACTGGTATAAATTTTTATTTTCCAGTATTAAGTATACTTCAAATAAATTGATACAACCAAAGTATTTTGCAGCCAGACTACCTAGTTGATATATTAGTCTTGAATCTAAATGAAAAAAATGTTATTTTCAGTACCTACCCTGTTATAATAGGCCTAACAATAGCAGCATTGTGGTGTTAAATGCACACAGCTAAATTTTTTTGTCTTGTGGCTGTTTTGAGTGTTCTGTACAGATTTAAAACTTAATGGCTGATACAAACTTAGCATATCGTTGCAGTAGCAAATTTTAGGTTTGAGCGGACGTTACCACCATAAACTCGCATTTGTCTTATGTTTAGAGTGGACATCAAGTTTTGCTCAATTTGTAACATATAGGTACATGAGGGATCGGCAAACAAAATGATCTAAAAGCATTGAACTCAATTTTACAGGCGAAGCAAAAAACTACATAACATACCTGAGTCCATTTTTCTTTTTTAATATTTTCAATTTTTTTAATTGATATCTTGCCTGATTTGTATAAACTCGTAACATTTTTAAAAAGTTAACAATTTTCTGTTTTTATTGATCGATCGTTTTGAAGGAAATTGGTCCTTTTTGTCTTATTTTTCTAAGGTTTGTAGAGCATTTTGATAGCAAATAGTGTTGGCAATCAATAGAGAGCACCAGTAAAATAAAATAAAAAAAAAAACAGGTTTATGTTCAAAAGCAATTTAGATCATTTTATTTGCCACCTGTTTATATAAATACCTTAAGTAAATTTATTTATCGCTAATGTAAAAAAAAGCTGTGCATTTTGCAAAACAATGCCTGTTATTTTTCTACGTCTACTTTATCTAGATATCGTTGACTTATAAGTATTTTTAAAGCAGTGATTGACCTGGCGTTACTTGAATTAACATTTAGTTTATAAAAAAACCATAAACATAAAAATAAATAAATAAAAATCTTTATTACTATAAACGCACACATTACATAATAGTACAATTTCAAACAGTTCGGTACTAGAATTTAGTGGTTGTAGACTTAGAATTATACAATCATTAAACAGTATCCAGTGGTTACCTCACTAGGCGAGCCTGTATCAAGGCAACCTTTATCCCCAAGTTACCAGTGATTACTGCAGTTTATCAGCCAGCTTTACAAAAATGCATGCACATCTGCATCCAAAATCCAACTATTTAGTTTTTTAAAGTTGTTATTGAATTCACAATATACATTACCTTATAATCCCTAATAAATTTTCTGTTTCTCTGTATGTCAGTTTACTATTACTACATGTTTACTAACTTAATATTCTCTTTGTATTTGCAATTTGTGGTACAATTAGTAGGTTTAGGTAAGAACTGCCTGGATAAGTTAATAATATAAATTTTGCAAATTAGCAGGTTCAAGTCAATCTTCAACTTCGATCGGTGCAGAAACTATAGCAACGGTTTCTCGCTACACCAAAATCCAGTAAAATGATTTATTTTGTCTGATTTGTTGTTTTTGGATTGATTGATAATATTTTATAGATATACCTACAATAAAAAACTGGCCAATTGCAAGTCGAACGCGAGCCATGAAATTTTCATGCTTTTAAAATATTTTAAAATATTTATTGCCACCCCATGAATTTTTTAATAATATCGATACTAAAAAATCCACTGAAAGTTAAATTGGCAGTAAAGTTTTATTTTACTAATACTGCAAGACTTTTTTGTACCTATACCAAATACCAATACATGTGACGACCGCTTAGCCTAGTGGGCAGCGACCCTGCCTGAGAAGCTGGAGGTCCCGGGTTCGAATCCCAGGTCGGGTCAGTATTTATATGATGAATATTAATACTGGCACCGGGTCTTGGTTGTTATATGTATGTGTTGTCTTCGCTTGGTACCCAAAATACAAGCTAATGCTTAGTTTGGGATCTAGGCGTTGTTGTGAATGTGTGTGTTATTATTGTTATTATTATTATTATTATTATATATCAAAATTCTAGTTTGATTCTAGGTTGAGATAAACAAATGTACAATAAAGTATTCGTAAAAGGATTTATTTTTCCTTTTTTGAATTACAAAATTTTAAAAATAAGAATAATTTATATTTACATAGTTGAATAATAGTTTTCAACAACCTTTTGTGTCAACCTTTACGCTTTCTCATGTCAAGTTGACACACTGTCTGGACACCATCGACTTGTCACGCCACATCAAAGGAGACAAGTCTACCTATTTTATAGAGGCTAGATTTACACGTGGTAGCGACAATACTGATAATTTAAAAAAAATATATTAGTATAGAAACATAATAATAATATGTGTTACGCGTCATTCATGGTCACATCCTCCAAATCTTGGCACATCCTGTGTTATGGGTACTAAGCAACTGATGTACATACTTAAATATTCCAAGACATACATTCATATATAGATATTTTACATCTAGCCATGAAACAAATAGACATATTCAGACTACACATATATATATATATATATATATATATATTTGTCTTAGGCAGGAATCAAACTAACTATCTTTGGGTCTACAGTCAGGATATCCGACCATCGGGTCAATTGATCAGTAATAAGACAATATGAATATAAAACCAAACAATTTATACATTGTTAGTTCTTTGTTACACTAAATTTAGTAAAAGATTGGAATTATTGTAAAATAAGTCACTGTATTGACAAAGCTTTTCAACCACTGCAGCTGTTTTAGAAGATATAATAATACATACAGATTGTGTGTCCACAATAATTAGTTTGGCTGTTTGTTTTGATACAGCGAGTCGAGTGTCCCGTAAACCACCACGGGCGTTGAACCCTATACCGCGACGCGTGGCTCCTCGAGCACCTGCAGCTCGTCTTCGTTCCGCTTCAGCTGGACGGGACAAACGTTCTGAACTCAGAGCTAGATACTGGGCGCTCCTTTTTGGTGACTTACAGAGAGCGGTGAGTTATTAGGTTAAACATAGCTAAGATTCATTAATGAATAATAATAATAAATTTATTCATTCACTGAATGGGATACATTGAGTGAATGAATAGACGATCGCTTGGCCTAGTGGGTAGCGACCCTGCCTACGAAGCTAAAGGTCCCGGGTTCGAATCCCAGGTCGGGTCAGTATTAATATGATGAATATTGATACTGGTACCGGGTCTTGGTTGTTATATATATTAAAAAAATATTTATATATGTATATATTATAAAGAATATTTAAGTATGTATATCAGTTGTCTAGTAACTCATAACACAAGCATAATACTTACTTACTTTGGGACTAGATGGCGCTGTGTGGGAAGTCCCATGTATTATTATTATTATTATTATTATTATTATTATTCTTTAGCATAATTTTTTATTTAGGGGTGTGAGACACATTTGCGCAGGAAAGCGTCCGCACAATTTCATACTTACACGTGAAAAGTTACACCACTTAACGTTGTTGTTTTTTTTTGTTTTTTGACGTGTTTTTAAAACATTTCACTGCATAATTCGGTGTTTTCGCGATGCAATACTTGCTAACGTGCATTTGTCGACTAATGACCGGTGGTGGCATACACGACTAGCGGGATGTATGAACAATCGTCCTGTCAATAGCGTGCTGTTGTTCTAGTGGGGAGCGGGGCGGGCGCGTTTCGCTACTCCTATGTAAAATACAAGCACATGTACACATTCAATATACATATAATGTATATATACACATAACATATAAAAGAGACAAAAATTAACGGATTTGTACTTCCAATGAGAATTGACATCTATCGGACTGTTTTACTTAAACAAGAAAATTATCGTGTTCTCAGCCGCGCTTTGTTGCCTGTATAACGTTTTGGTAATACAAAAGCTAAATCGTAGAAAAAATACATTTAATAAAACTTTACGCAAAAACACAAATCTAGACTTGGACTTGCATACCTGATAGCAGTAGTGCTACTGATAGTGCTCTGTAGTGATGGCGGCCTTTTTTAGTGTTGTAATATAAGTGTTTGATGTGGGGTTGCACTGCCAGATTGGCTTGACATGTTAAACACTTTTTGTTTTAACCAATCAGAAAACAATTTGTGTGGTTCAAAGTACATTCATATTTAAGTCGACCTATGACCGGCGTGCTGAGGTAGCAAGAAAATATTGTTTTTTCTAAGAATCATTGACAGTGGGAAATGACTGGAAACTATTGTTAAATTGAAGTCACCAATTTGGACTTAGGTTTAAGTGATCATACCCTTATACCTACATTTATATATATATATATATATATATACACACCAATACATACACCCTTTTATGCACATAATATTTATAAATACACATATCTTGCTCATGGTCTATGGTCTATGAATAACGGTGCATAATATTGTCAATAAATTACCCGCAACCAGAACTGATTCTGTTTTAACATAAAATAAATTATGCTGTCAGTTTTTCACCTTTCAATTAACTTCTTGCACCGAACTTTTTTCGATTTCCCAATGTCTTGACACTTCACGGTAAACATATGAGCAATTGTAGTTGCTAAAACGTTTAACAAATCTGCTGTTCATAGAGATGAAGATTTTAAAAACCCGCTTCTTTTGTAAGTCATCATACACTTGATGAGTTGAAAGACGAATTTTTAGTACGAATAATTGCCATATGGTCAAAATTTCACTTTCGGTAATTAATGATTGATACAGTGCATAATATGACGTTTTTAAAGGTACCAATATCAGCAACATTACGGTAATGCCAAGATACTGTACTACGCACGGATTTTTGCCGCTCTCAGTTGCCTGCGAATGCTCAATGCGCAGGTACCGCCGCGTAGGCAGCGAGGGGTAGTAGTGGCCGCGCGCAAGATAGTAGCGCGACATGTCCAACCTCTCCTTCTCCATTTTTTGCTGCTGTGAGGCTTTTGTAAATAACTTCGCAACAGCAAAGATCCGTGCGTATTACTGTATATGGTATTCCAGAGAAGACAAAATCACATACTACATCTGTAAATACAATGCTAGATGCTGCACACAAGAAACATCTGGGATTGTCTTATCCAAAAACGGATGAGTGAATGAATGGATGAATAACTGTTAACTATACTATAGCTGCCAGTAGAGTCAAAGTGTGGAGACAACTTTTTATAGATTAATCATGTGACGTCATTATTATTATTATTAATTATGTCGCACTTGCTTAAACGTCTTTATTTGTAGTAGTTTTAGAAAATCTTAAATTAGAACTCACAATAATGTGAAATTTATAGTGTTGTGTAATAATTACAGACTGCTGAAAGTTTAAATCATAATAATAATAACTCATTTATGTACTGGATATTTATGACAATATTGAGGTTTACGTGTAATAAACCTAGACTTGAAATGTTTAACTCGGTTTTCCAGATCGGAGAAATTTACAACACTGTTGAAGCCCACGAAAATTTGTCTGAGTGTCAAGAAGTGATTCTAGTATTAGAAAACTATACACGTGATTTCAAAGCTCTGTGCGAGTGGTTTCGGTTGAAATGGGAGTATGATAATACTCCTCCCCCACAACGTCCACAGAGTCTTGCATGGGAAATAAGGAAAACCGATTTTGTACGTCCAGAGTCTAGAAGAGCAAATTCAGTCAGAAGCTCACCATCAGTATCAGGCAAAAACAGTCCATGTTTTTCTGGTCATAATACACCCAGTGGAAAAAACAGCCCAAGCCTTGTCGCCGGCAAAGTGAGTCCTGGAAGTGGAAAAATCAGTCCAAGAATTTCAGCAGGGCATTCGAGTACTAGTCCCAAAACTAATTTGGAATTTTTCAGTAACAAAATGTCAGTTACTGCTAAAGGTGCTGTGAAACCTGAACCTAAAGCACCAAAAGATGTTGTCAAAGAAGCAACGAAACTTTGTGATATCAAAGAGAAACAAGTTTTGGATGAAATTTCTGCACAACATGAGGAATGCATCAATTCAGTAGAAAGCTCTGTTAAAGAAGAAGAAATTAAACATGAAACTGAAGAAAATGGCGTGATTTCAGTAGAAATTGGTACAGCAAAAGAATGTCTGAGCACTGCATCTCCTAAAAAGGTATTAATAAAAAAATCTCCTAAACACACAGGAACGCATGATAAGGATTCACCAGAGAAAAATAAATCTGGGCCAATATCAAGCCAAGCTAAGACCACGATAGCCATTTTAGATGCCATGGAAACGAATTTCCTGAAAAAACACATACTTGATATACACGTTAAAAACGAAAATGATTTAAATGAAAATATTGATAATCTTTTAGCCCAGAAAATGCCATTGATTAATAGTCCTGAAAATCCAAGTCTAAAAACGCAAAACGATGACATAATAGATAGTGTTGAACACCCTAAATCTGCAAATGCAGTTGATAAAAATTGGCAGTTACAAACGGAGGATAACTCAAATAAACTTCTAGATAGCAGTCAAGCAGCTAAAATAAAACCGAATGAAAAATCCTTTTTCGCAAATGGCAATGATGAAGATCATAAAAAAGAATCTGATTCAAAAAGTGACCAGAAATCAGAAACAAAAACTGTCACAAAACCAGCTTATTCTCAAGCAGCTGCTAAACCCAAACAAGTGTCTCAGACTGCCAAAGTAGAAATGAAATCTCAGCATAAACCTACAAATTTTTCTAGAAGCAAAACTGTAGTAGAAATCAGGCCTAATGTAATGACAAGGAATCAAAAACAATTTCCTAAAAGAAACCCGACAAATAAATGCAGTTATCCTTTTAATTTAACTACAGGTCGAACTTCATTATTTGATTGCGCGCCTCCAAAGTCTGCTACATCTAAGAAACCTTTGAACAAATCCAATAATCATATACCTTTAGGAGATAATAATATGGGAATCAAACAGGAACAAAAAAAAACATCACCAAAAAGTCCGAGCTCTCTAAGTATTGATGATAAAGAAGATAAAACAGAAAAAAAGAATCCACAATTAGAAAACATCAAAAATTATGATGAATATAGTTCATGTGACACTATTGTTACCCAAATAGATATGTCACGTATTGAATCTAGTGAAAGTTTGAAGACATTAGTACCGGAAGATTTACAATTCTTAGATGATATTGCAAGTTCTATCGAAGTTCTAAATTTAGATGGTGACGCCAACGACAATGATGGGTGGTTAACTGTTAAATCTAGGCGTTTGAGTAGAGAATCTAAAAAACAATTTAAATCCCATTGGGCTAACAGATACCGACAACCTTCGGCCACTACGAGTTTACCCACTTTAAATATGATGGAATCACCCAAACAAGAGATCAAGGAAATTGTCAACACACCAGGCTCATCAAAATTAGATCGTGCTAAATCCGAACAACCGCAAAGGGTAGAAAAATCTGTCAAAGTCAAAGTATCTGATATTAAAAAACCTATTAATAAAAACTTGAAAAACACAACAGGAATACTTCGACAAAAATCTGATGTAACTGGCTTAAAGACTAGATCCGCTAGAAATAAAGCAATGGCTAAGAAAAATGAAAAACAAAAAGGCACTCAAAGAAGCGACGACGCTCACGCTGAACTTACAAAAAACAGACTTCATTCTTCCCTTGAAAGTCTTACTACAGGGCTTTCTAGATCGCAAGAAAGCACTGAAGAAGTATTTGATTTTGATAAATGGAAAGCTGATTTCAAATCTACCTTCAAATATTTGGAAGATGAAGATCAAATGCCTGATGATAACGAATTGTTGAAAACGGCTGATCCGTCTGAAATGTCTGAAATTGCTGAGATGACTTCACAAATTGAAGAAAATGAGAGAAAAATGAGTTTAGCGTTAGATTTTCAGTCAGAATGGGATCAGAGAAAGTTGTGCGAGGAAGAAGACTCACTGAATAGGCAGATAAGAGAATTACAGCAAGTATCTGACATTGAATTGGACACTGAAACTGATGATACAGAGGTAATTAATTTAATTTGTGAATTATATATTACACAGGATCCTACTCTTTATTCATGATTGTGTTCATTGCCTGTTTTCTATTCTACGAAATTGATTTTTTTTTATGATGCCAAAAGAAACAAAAAAACAAGTGACTATTTTAATGATTTAATCGGAAATGATCGCTAATTCAAATTTAAAGACTGCTTCTATGCTGTCACAATGTAAAAATACCCTTATTTTATAACATTGCGGTGGTTTCACTCCCTCTATAGCGTTGAGACATGTACTGATGAATAAGAAATAAGAAATTTTCATTTTTAAGGCATCTCTGTTTAAACTTCATAATGGCTTTTCTATAATGCAAAAAAAATGCTTGCATATTGCAGACTGATGCAGAAATTTTATGCGAAGATCCGCAAAATCGTGCGACGTTATGCCCTACTCCTGAAAACCTGGGGCCTCTAGCGGCGAGTCTGGAAGACCAGTATGAACCGGCTTTGGCTGGATTGTCGTGGGCAGAGAGAGTGGACACTCTAGCTACTTTGGAAGCATTAGTTGCTAGGTATCCAGGTATGATTTTTTTAAATATTGTTATCAAGTATTGCAAAGTTATAATAAAACCAGCGGCCGTCCGCGGCTTTGCCTATGAGAACTTTGCGGCTTAATGTCCTCTCCGAGGCACAGAGTCAATCATAGTTATGTACATAAGTTAGAAAAAACTCATTGATACATGCCCTAGGATTTGAACCACGGCCTGCCAAGAAGCGGGCTGATTACGACTCGGCTATCACGATATGATAAAGAAGACTTATTTTCAATGATATGAAAGAGGTAGATGCGATACTAGTGTACAGAAACAGAGGAGCTAAAATTAAAACAATTGGCATAACTCCATTTAGTCGCTTATTAGCAATTTCTTTTAATCTATTTATTTATTTTTATTTATTCTGGCACAAACAGTCATTTACAATTATAATACATAACACAAAAGTTCCTTAAATACAGACCTATAGTGCCGAAAACAATTACAATTTTTACAATTCACGATTTTATGTCGTATCGTTACGCTACGTTACGATTTTACGATTCATAAATTGCTTAATTTAGCAAACACACATTTTTTGAAAGTGTCCAAAGTAGCAACAAAGGGATCGATATGAGAAAAATCATCATTATACATTTTTAGTGAACGGTATAAAAAGTTATTTCGGGTGTAATTCTTCCGTAAACGAGGCGGTGCGAATAAATCTTTACTACGTAAGGAGCGCACACGTGCATTCGCACGTAAGGGAACCACAACGGATATTTTTGTTAGTAATTGTGCGGAATTAATTTTATTAGTAAGTAATTTAAACAGAAAAGACATCATTTTGTTTGCGACGATCTCTCAAAGACAGAATTTTATAAAAATTGATGGATTGTTCATAAGTGGCGTCAGTGCGAAAACTGCGATTATTTAGATAATTTACAATTTTCTTTTGAATTTTCTCAATTCTGTTAATATGACAATGATAATAGGGGCTCCACACAACACTGTAAAAGTCTAATATTGATCTCACAAAGGCAAAGTAAAGAATTTTTAAAGTTAGTGCGTTTCTGAAGGGTTTACTGATTCTATTTATAAAACCAAGATTTTTAAGCGCTCCTTGAACTATAAAATCAGTATGCAGATTAAAGGAGACCCCATCATCCATAATAATACCGAGATCTCTGACACTAGTAACCCATTCAAGAACCACATCGTCAAGTTTATATTCATGTTTAATAGGTTTAATTTTACGAGTGTATGTTATTGCATGAAATTTATTGGCATTGAGAAAGAGCTGATTAGAGAAACAATAATCAGTTAAAGCTGTTAAGTCTGACTGCAACAACTCGCAATCTTCGTTTGAATTAATTATCCTATATAATTTAGTGTCGTCAGCATAAAGCAAATAATAAGTGTTCTTAAAAACATTACCAATATCATTTATATATACAACAAAAAATAGAGGACCTAAATGGGATCCTTGCGGAACTCCAGAGGGTATATTGAGAAATCTTGAATAGTAACCCTTTAAACATACGGCCTGACTTCGATTACGTATATAAGAGTCGACCCATGTAAGTAGGTTGCCATGTACACCTATTCTCATAAGTTTATCTATAAGCAAATTGTGATTAATTTTATCGAATGT
Organism: Luffia ferchaultella; assembly: GCA_949709985.1. Lineage (NCBI taxonomy): Eukaryota > Metazoa > Arthropoda > Insecta > Lepidoptera > Psychidae > Luffia > Luffia ferchaultella. Next base: position 4,006,762 of record OX453264.1, on the reverse strand, counting down.
CTTGGAGAAATCAGTGTAAGCGACATCCACCTGTTGGTTTTAATCTATGTTGACCTTGCGTATTTCAGGCGTAATTCATTATGGATACCTATCTCTTTCTATATTGTACACTCCGTATCATCTTTCACATTCAGTTTTATAATCGATGTATACATCTATGATATAATAAATATGAATTTCATCGTGGAGCAATTTTTGAACGACGTGCAGTATGACAGTCGGTTTTCTTTACTAAAATACATACATTACTTATTTTCCATTTTCCGGAAAATGTTACTGATGTCTTTCTCTGCGCATTCAATAATCCCTCCATAAAATAAGAATTCTTGCTCTCGATGTTAGTTATTATGCGCGCAGCTTTCGACTGTTTAATTAAAATTTTCCATAAAAATATTACCAGGGAAATAAAATATTTATAATTTTAGTCCATGTTACTCTTTATTTTTTATGCTATCTGTGTAAAAATTACGGCGTTTTATTGCTCCTTTATGATACGAAGAAAGATCAACAAACATAAAAACATACTTTCATGTTTATATTATTAGTCAAGATTGTTTGGAGTTTTTTTTTAATTTAAACAATTTTAATATTTTAAGTCTACGAATCTGGCCTAAAAAGTGGTGGGGTAAGATAAAAACGTGTAAGTATTTTGCAGCGTTGCTTTTTAGAAATGAAATCTGTAATTAGACGTTTTTTGTTTTTTCAAACAATTTACATTGTATTACAGGTAGAGCTCAACAACTTCATTCCAAACTATCTCAAGGCATTCGTCGCCGTGGAAGCTTACAGGAAACACTGAAAAGGTACAAAATTAATTTATTTCTAAAATAGACATTACTATTGGTGTAAAATATATATATATATATTATTAAAAATATTTAAGTATATATATCAGTTGTCTGGTACCCATAATACAAGCTTTGCTCATGTATATATATATGATTAGATAGGAAATAGGATATAGGTAGGGCAAACTCACTGACGCAAGAGAACACTGCAAACGCGGTGTATGTACTAAATTTGCTCATAAAATCTAGTAATAAAGCTCATATAAGATGGACTTCGAGTCTATGGTAGATGAAGTTAAAAAAAAAAAAAAAAAATACAAGCTTTGCTTAATTTGGGACTAGATGCCGCTGTGTGGAATGTCCCAGGTATTATTATTGATATTATTATTATAACTCTGATTGGCTTGATCAACATGCTTGTTTTTTTATAAACTCGCAGTTTTTAAATTTCGTTTTCTAGCGTAGTTGTATTTTTCATTTAAACAAGGTTTTGCTTTTTAAGTGTATGTGTTATAGTTAGAGATGATCAATTTCATTGACGATATCTTCGTCTATGTAGAAAAAATACATGAAAACACGATGAAAAACTGAAAAAAGTTATGCGTGTCTTAAAGGAACATCATGTGGCCCTCAAACAAGGTAAATATATTTACCGGGCCAGCAAAAACTCAGTCAAATTATTTCTAATGTATTCATCATCATCATCAGCCCGTCTCCACTGCAGGATATAGGCCTCTCCTAAGGCTCGCCACCACACACGGTCCTCCGCCTTCCGCATCCAATTACCCTCGGTATGGTGCTTCAGGTCATCAGTCCACCTGGCCGGGGGGCGTCCAACGCTTCGCTTCTCAATACATGGCCTCTAATGTATTGTCAAACACAATTTTAAACAAAAAAAAAATTGTTTTACCCATGTTTTACCTTACTATCTATACTAATATTATAAAGCTGAAGAGTTTGTTTGTTTGTTTGTTTGTTTGTTTGTTTGTTTGTTTGTTTGTTTGTTTGTTTGTTTGAACGCGCAAATCTCAGGAACTACTGGTTCGAATTGAAAAAATATTTTTTTGTTGGATAGTCCATTTATCGAGGAAGGCTATAGGCTATACTACATCACGCTACGACTAATAGGAGTGGAGCATCAATGAAAAATGTTGCAAAAACGGGAAAAATTATTCCTTTTGAGAGCTTCCGTCGCGCGCGCTGCGTAAACGGTTGATTTTAAGCAAAAATCATGTATTACGGAATTGTACCCCTTTAAAAGTTCTAACCAAAAGTTCGCGACAGCATATGTGTATCTTTTAAGGTTAACTTACTATAACCTTTTTTATGACAATCAAATTTGTTCAACATAATGTACCTACTATTTGCGAAGATGTTTTTTAAACGTGATATTAATCTTTATCAAATTAAATACGTTAGTTGTCTTAAGCATTTCATGCATATTATAATTGCCCTTTACATCATACAATTTAAATTAATATCTTAACAGTTTTTATTGAAATTTAAAAACTATAGCGGGAGAAAAAAAATTCGCTGTCTGCCTCTGTTCGTTAACTTTTTACTTCCAAACCAATAGACTTTGATGCAGTTTTTAGTAATATCTTATTTTCTTATTATCTTATAATCTATTAATCTATATAATAGAAATACTTATTATAAAGCTGAAGAGTTTGTTTGTTTGTTTGTTTGACAGATAGATAGATAGATTGATTGATTGATTGTTTGATTGATTGATTGATTGTTTGATTGATTGATTGATTGTTTGTTTGTTTGTTTGTTGGTTGGTTGGTTGGTTGGTTGATTGGTTTGTTCGTTCGTTCGTTCGTTTGTTTGTTTAAACGCGCAAATCTCAGGAACTACTGGTTCAAATTGAAAAATTATTTTTGTGTTGGATAGTCCATTTATCGAGGAAGGCTATAGGCTATACTACATCACGCTACGACTAATAAGAGTGGCAATGTTGCAAAAACGGGAAAAATTATTCCTTTTTAAAAGATTCCGTCGCGCGCATTGATTGATTGATTGATTGATTGAATGATTGATTGGTTGATTGGTTGATTGATTGTTTGTTTTTTTGTTGGTTGGTTGGTTGGTTCGTTCGTTTGTTTGTTTGAATTTGTTAATCTTTGAAACTACCAGTCGGATTTGAAAAATTCTTTTTGCCTTTGATAGCCTGATTCTAGCGGAGAGTTATAGGCTATATACATGAAAACGAACTGTCTGTCTATTCGAGCAAATCGGCTTCGGCCAAAACGGCTTAACCGATTTTGATGAAACTTTACACATATAACAGGATGTAATCTTTTGACTACACCCTTTCCATATGTGACATACAGAACTTTTTGTATGTCTGTCTGTACGTCCATATGTCTAAACCTATTTTAATGAAACATCAATGAATATGAAAAGAAGGTCATTAAAACTAACAAATGTTGCTTTTTGTCCGTCTGTCTGTCTGTCTGTACGTGTATCTGTCTATTTGAGCTAATCTCCAAAACGGCTAAACAGATTTTAAGGAAACTTTGCAGACGGGAAAGAAGGTTGTCAAGATATTTGACATTAGCTACTTTTTGTCCGTCTGTTTGTCTGTACGTCTATTCAATTCAATTTTATCTATTCGAGCTAATTTCCAATACGGCTGAACAGATTTTAATGAAACTTTGCAGACGTGAAAGAAGGTTGTCAAGAGTGTCATAAGCTACTTTTTGTGTTTGTCTGTCTGTCTATCTGTCTGTCGTTTGTCCTCACTGATCTAGCAACGTACAGCCGAAAGTACTAAGTCTAGGAAGCTTAAATTTGGAACATAAGTTTATTTTATAACGTGAGCATTATAAAGTTAAGAAAGGCTTTTTTAGAAATTTCAAACTTAAGGATGGGAATGGAGGGGCTTAAATAATAACGTGTTTCAGGGTTTTTAGATTTTCACATTTTAAAAGTGGGAAACGGGAGATGAAAAATTGTATCGGTTTTTTAAAGGGTGGAAGGGGAATGAAGATTGAAAATTTGAATGGGTGTGACCAAAATTGGTTCCAGCAAAAAGTACGTATAAACCATCTCGAACGTTAATAGTACCTATAACAGGAATTTGTAGTCTACGCAAGCGAAGCTGCGGGCGGTCGCTAGTTTAATATACTTATAGAGTCATGTCGTAAATCTTTGTGGTACTTGTACTGTTGCCGTTGGATGCTATTAACTGTTAGATACCTCAAAATTTCGTGAGATGGCGCTAGGTTAAGACCCGATTTCGTCATGGCAAAACTTAGTGTATTCAAATATAATAATAATAACACACACAATCAGAACAACGTCTAGGTCCCAAACTAAGCATTAGCTTGTATTTTGGGTGCCAAGCGAATACACCACATACATATCCAAGACCCGGTGCTAGTATTAATATCATCATATAAATACTGACTCGACCTGGGATTCGAACCCGGGACCTCCAGCTTCGCAGGCAGGGTCGCTGCCCACTAGGCTAAGCGGTCGTCGTATATATATATACGAGGGCCATCCAGAAAGTAGATTACGTTTTCGTCTGTGTCCGCTAGGGGCGGGGCTAGCGCGGCCATCTTGGGGTCATAGCGTTGCGCAGCTCAGTCGGCATCTAGTCGTGCTAGTGAAAGGTTCGTGCTGTGCTCCGTTCAGATACTGTGACGGTTTGAAATGTCTGCGTTAATTGAAAATCCCGCGAGCTGCGAGGTGCGTGCAGTAATAAGGTTTCTGACTGCAAAAAACTGTAAACCGATAGAAATCTATCGGCAGCTTTGTAAAGTGTATGGGGACAACATTATCACTGAAGCTGGAGTGCGTCAGTGGGTCATAAGATTTAAAAATGGCCGAACCAATGTTCACGACGAAGATCGAAGTGGGAGACCCAGCATAGTGACTGCCGAACTTGTCGAAAAAGTCGATGCTAAAGTCCGTGAAAATCGAAATTTCACAATAACGGAACTTTCTTTGAGTTTTCCACAAATTTCGCGAAGTTTGTTGCATGAAATCATCAGCGAAAAGCTTGGTTACCACAAGTTTTGTGCAAGATGGATTCCAAAAATCTTGACAGAGGACCACAAAAATCAGCGAATGGCTGCAGCGTTGAACTTTTTGGACGCTTACCATAAGGATGGTGACTCTTTACTCGATCGCATCGTTACTGGTGACGAAACATGGGTGAAACACGTGAACTGTGAAACAAAATTGCAATCAATGCAGTGGGGGCACACAAGTTCTCCCCAAAAACCCAAGAAATGCATGCAAACAATGTCGGCAAGGAAGATGATGGCGACTGTTTTTTGGGACAGAAAAGGTGTGATTTTGGTGGACTTCCTGGAAAGAGGCACTACAATAAACTCTCAAAGGTATTGCCAAACTCTCCAAAAACTCAGAAGAGCAATTCAAAACAAGCGCAGAGGAATGTTGAGCTCTAAGATCTTGTTGATTCACGACAACGCCCGGCCCCACACGGCAAATGTCACTCGTAAAGTTCTTGAATCTTTTCAGTGGGAGTTGTTTCCTCATCCGCCGTACAGTCCCGACCTGGCACCGAGCGACTTCCACCTATTCCCAGCAATGAAGAAGTGGCTGGCTATGCAGCGTTTTGATGACGACGCCCAGCTGCAAGAAGAGGTAACGAAGTGGTTGAAGGCGCAGGCGGCCGAATTTTTCGACGAAGGAATTTCCAAGCTCGTACATCGCTACGATAAATGCCTTAATTTGAATGGTGACTATGTAGAAAAGTAGTATTTGAGTGTGGCTTTCATCTGTATATAATAAAATTTGTTTCCTATACTTTGTTTATTTTTTTATTCCAAAACGTAATCTACTTTCTGGATAGCCCTCGTATAATGATAAATGAAATGTAAAAAAATACTATAGTATAGAAAATTGTTTCTATCTGTAGGTAAGATCGAAAAATATTCATATTTAATCAGTATGTGATTCGTGTATGAACATCATGTTTTTTAGAAAATATATTTATTTTCCAAAAAACACGATGTTCAAAAAAAAAATGCCAAGCGAAGCTCGATCGTCTTAGTGAATTAGCATAGTGCGCCGTAAACTGAGTCAACTGGTATAATATGGACTTAATAACCAACTGGGCAAATCAGCTGGGGTTGTTTGACTATATATTTTGTAGCTATTGCTATCTTTTTTGTTTTATGTATTATGGTTATGTATATAGATTATAATAGTTTATGGACAAAATGTAGTTTTTGAGTAAACAGCCTTAATAAAAATGTTGTGATAAGTAATCTTTATACTTCATTTTTTTTATAGGTATCAATCCAAACAAGCTAGGGCAGAGCAACAGCGATTAGAATTACAAACCGAAAGAACAAAGAAAATTCATCAGTTGCTGACACGAGTGGAGGAAGTGAAAGTAAGTTTTTTATTTTGGATAGTGGAATAGATGACTAATTTTTCAAAAATTATTTTATATGAATGTCATCACAGAGAAATAATTTTAAAAAATAAATTTTTAATAACAAATTATTAATGTTTAAAATGTCCTGTTAGGCAGAGAGGGCAATAGCGCGTGGCGTACTTAGCTGTGACGTCAGACCATTTAAAATAATGTTAAATTACATTTTGCAAGAAAGAGAGAGATACAATTTTAATAGCTTATAAGTTCCATATTCTTCAACCGAATATAATTTCGTTTATATATTTTGTTATCGTATAAAGTCTATTTTTATATTAATAAATAATAATAATAAATATAATAAACAAGGTATGCCCTGTAGTAACATTTAATAGTGCAGAATAGTGCAATAATGGTAAACGAAAATTCATCAAATGCAAGTTAAGTTGCACTTTTGTTTGAGGAACCTATATCTAGTTATAGCTTACATATTACCTAGCTTATACATAATAGTTGTCCGACTGAAGACCTTTTAGGATATGATTCAGTATATAAAATATACAGATTCAACTTGTATTTATTATTGTTCCTATACATTTTTTTTTTCACATAAAAAACTATAATACTGTTCTAATCATAAAAGCGTCATATGAACTCTAGTTATTGTATCTCCATACAGTGAAAATGTTTACATACTCAGCATAGCTGCTGCGTCTATTCAACGACGATTAGAGGCAAAAAGCGCGCGCATTCTATGGAGTGTAGCTTAATTATTGTTACGTGTTAGGTTCGAAGAATTTGGAGAGAAAGACCTGCTGACTCTTTTGAATACTTTATTCACTAACACTAGGTCCAACACAAAGCACTAAGTCCAAACACTAAGCACTAACGATGTTCCTAGCTCGTAGCCAAGTCGTAGGTTTCACTAGTATCAGTCTTGATCACTAGTTTTCACTTCGAAGTCGCCTCGAAAGTAGCCCAAAAACTGAACTGAGCTCGCTCGCCCTCCTGCGGCTATTTATATGGGTCGCAACGAGCCTCGAAAGCATTCTAAAAGTCACTCCACTCGCGCAAACGCAATCGACCGAGTTGGACCATTCTAGAAAGTCTCACGCAGGTACTGGCTTTTCGAGACTACTTTCTTCCTCCAACGCCATCTAGTATTGAGTAGGAGTTTCGTGTTGTTTCCGTTCTACAAAGTGGTTTTACTGGTTGACGCCAGATGGCGGTCGCCACTCTGTGTGTTCGTAACATTATCAATGATATCGCAGCCTGACACGCAACGCGCACGTCTATAAAGTATAGCTGGTGTGGCAACTGATATTTTTTCAATATTCATTCACGATTAATATGAACATTTAATTTATAGTACAGTTCCAATGAAATTTTATGGCGGATGTGAACTTAGGCACAAGTCGCGTCGCAGTAACCAGTTTTAGGTGTCGCGGGACGCAGTGGAGCGACGGGTATATGACTGCACCTGCGTAAGCACGCTTATAGCGTTGTATTCCGACCTGCCATAAAGTTTGAGGCGAACTATAACTGTAATTGATGACTAAGAATTGACTATTCCCAAATGTTTTAACTAAAGTCCGATATATATATATTTTTTCGAAATAATAGGCAATTTTTAAAGTATTGAAAATGTTTGTTTTTAGATCGGTATTTATATTATATTGAAAATTTTCACAGCGTGACATCACCGAGTGGAATTATGAGTTTAGCCATTGCCGTTGCATATTCATAAAAACTATGTTAATATCAGAACACTCAAAACTGTCAATAGTAATAGTGTCAAATAAAAAATAAATAAAATTTAACAGACTTTAGTTCAAAAATTTGGGAATGGTTAATTACTGAATTCCTTTTAAAGGCTTAAAAATATGCTGAATCACTTCCTAAGAGGTCTTCAGTCGAACAACTATTACGTTGTATAGTGCACAGCCGTAAACCTCTCACGCGCCTCACCTTATGGCAAACTTAAGAATTTTACGGGTATATTGGCCGAGGTGTAACTCTAAAAATGGCTAGTTAAATTAATATTGGGTTAATTAGTTCATTTATATAATAGAAGTAATATTTTCAGGTTGCCAAAAGTCAACTGACGGAGGAGAAAAGACTTCGTATGGAACGACGGCTTCAAAAGGCAGCTGAAAACAGAGATCAACATCTTAAGGTTATTTTGCTTTTATTATCTTTTTTCCTGAGAGAGCTCATCGAAACAATGTTTTTTTACACGTTTTAGTTACTTGTTATGTTTTATGTACTCAAACGTTGTAATAAGACCATAAAAAAATCATTATGTTGTATGGTAGCTCCATCTATTATTAAATAGCCGTACTAGACAGACAGACAGACAGACTGACGGCGCAAGAATTTGTCTAAAATATTGATATGTAATATTTCATAGTGCATCAGTTTGATTTATTTATATGTCTAATAGAGCCACGCGATACAATGACAACAAAAAGGGGCCGATTGATTGCTTGATTGATTGATTGACTGCGAATGATTCAATGCGCAGGTACAGCCGCGCGGGCAGCCAGGTACTACCGTACCTCTCCTTCATCCCCTCCGCGCTCCTATTTTATGGTACAGCGACGTTTTCTGTAAATAATTTCACAGCGGCAAATATCCGTACGGCAAACTGTATATAAGCTTGTGTGTGTGACTAAACAGACCACATACTTCCGCTACGCCGTATAAAGTGATTGATTGACCGATCAATCTTGTGGTTGGAGACGTCTACTGCAGATTCAAGGACGCAGATTCGATCCACGCCCGGGATAAATATTTGTGTGCATGAACATGTCTATTTGTTCCGTGTCTGGGGGCAAAATATCTATATACCATACCGTCACCCCATTTATGGCCCACTGCAGAGGCTTAGGCCTCCTTTCGGGATGAAGGGACTTGGAGCTTCATCCACCACGCTGCTCTAGTGCGGGTTGGTGGATTTTAACGGCTGCCATCTATTGATGGTAACCGCGACCGACGGCTTAACGTGTTCTCCGAGGCACAGTCAGTGATAGTTATGTACATAAGTTAGAAAAAACTCATTGATACATGCCCAGGGATTCGAATCACGGCCTTCTAAGCATGAAGCAGGCTCGCCATCATTCAGCTATCACGGCAATTATTTAAAAAAAGTATATTTAGGTAGTACCTATGAAACAAGATTGATTATAATTATAATAATAAGTGAAACAAGATTTTAATAATTTTAAATGGTGGTATTGGTATAAGGGTTTTGATACCAAATTTATATGCCCACTTGTCGAGATGAACGTGTGTAGCTCAGGATGGTTCGAGTATGAGCCCCTTACCACTGGATCTGCTTGGGTGTGAATCCTGGAAGCCTTTTCATACGCCACCCACAATCTAAAGTTACCCCGAAACTGCTACTATTAAGATTTAAAAGAGTTTAAATGAATATATAAAAAAAATTAGGGCGCCACCTGGTTTTTATAATCTGTTTCTCAGAATCCCATATACCAGGAAAGGTTATGAAAATAATATCCACAGGTTTCGTTATAATGCTATAATTAAATAAGATTTACGCATAGCACATATAATAAAGATTATAGGAAAAGATTAAAAAAAAATCACAAACAGAGTTATGAAGCGCTACCTCTCTGTTGGCTTCGCTTTACATAAATATGTGTGCCTTTGTTTCAGGCATATATAGAAAGAACCATGTTTAATACAATATAGAAATATAGACATGAATATGTGTGCCTTATTTCAGGCATATAGAAAGAACCATGTTTAATACAATATAGAAATATAGAAATATGACAATAAAAAAATAGGTTATATCGCCGCTTCCGGCACATGGTATACAATTCAAGTATTATACTACAATTTATATAAAAAATAGAATAGGAAATTTGCACTTCGGATTCCTCGAATATCGGGCCATACTAGTAGAAATTTAATTTTAACGAGATGAAAAATTAAGAACTTAACTGGCAGAGCATGACGAACGCTGCGTTGAGGTTATCACGAAAACCAGCTCGGAATATACGGTTTCAGATATGCGTTTTCGTGTCGTGGTTCTCGGAGCACGTGTGTGTCTGGCAGCAAATCCGGTGCTCGGCATGACCCATATCGATCGAGCGTTTATCGTCAGATGTCGAAAGGGACCGGGGAGAAGGGGCCGAATTAAATTCTATTAAAAGAATACCAAAAGATTATTTTATGGAACTACAAACAACATCGGTCGCGACAGGCGAAACCGAGTCAAAAAAAAAAAACATCACTCACCGGAATTTATAAAAATCTACAGCTTGACATTACGACCTTCTCAAGATCACTTTTCGAAGCCATCAAGAATAAAGTTAGCCGTTTCAAGGCTAAAGAAAATAAAAAAAACTTTCGAGATGCTCTCTCGCTGGTTGTGTATGCGAAAAAGAAAGGCCACGCTGTCCCATCACTCCAAATCGAAATTTTTCTACCTTCAAATATTTTAATGGTGGGTTCTCGCGTTGACAAATAAGATTTTATATTAATAATTATCAAATATTCCTTACAACGCCATCTCTCGGCAGAAGGTTAATACAAGACGTTAGGGAATTATTAAATCGATAACTAGGTAAATAAAAACAAAAAAGGCTAGATGTCGCTTATTTAAATTTCGACCTGAAACTAAACAAATACGAATTTACATAATCAAAAAATGAGCCAAAAACTATTAAAATTACAGTAACAGGAAAATAACTGTTACAATACCTCTTTAGCAAAATGTAAAAAAAAATGACAAAAAAAAAGGTTTTTAGTCACGGTACAAAATCTTCATGACTGGTTGACAGCCTTGCTTAAAAAATATCTATAATACAGATATAAGTAACGAGTAACCATCTTTAGGAAGACAAGGAATCAAACAAACAAATAAAATAAAGTGAGGGAGGAAATACCACTAAAAGGTATAAGTCTCGGATATACGCTGCCAATGTGAAACTGACAACCCTTGCATCTTTCTGGAAGATTCGATTACAGAACAAGAGTCTATAACGATTGTTCAGAAATGGCACCAATAAAAGGTCCCATAGAGTGTTCAACAATGATGGACTGAAAAAAAAATATCAAAATACTGACATTATAAAGAGGCATTATCGCCCTACAGCCATCGTGATTCACCCAATTTGATAATGGCTTATTTAAACGAGTTATCATCCGCTCGATGAACAAAATCCAGATATAAAAATAGATGCAATAAAAAAATATCCAGAGAACCTATATAATATATATATAATAATGGGTTCTTGAAGGAAAAATATAATATTAGTGAAAGAAAAAAAATTATCCTAAGTCGACAGACTATAGACAGAAAGGTACGGCACAAAAAAATAAAGTGAAAAAAAATAAAAGAGTATATCACTAAAGCAGAAAGATAATAGGAAATTTGTGGATTAGTGATTAGCGCCACAATACTGATCCTTCAGTCGCCTCTTACGACACGCAATAGGAAAGAGTTGCGATAGCCCTATTCTAACCCGGGGACTATACGGGGTTACTGATCCTTCAGTCGCCTCTTACGACACGCAATAGGAAAGAGTTGCGATAGCCCTATTCTAACCCGGGGACTATACGGGGTATATTGTAAAAAAAATAAAAAAAATTAACATTAATTAACTATTTCCTAGAGCTTCCAAAAGCTTAATAATAATAATAACTAGTAATAAAAAAAATAAGAAAAATTACAGACTATCTAAACCTAACTAATCGCGAAGTAGGTAATCCTGATAAAAGGAAAAGATGCCCGAGATGACGGACTATACCCACTCCTGATCTATCTACAACATCCCATATACTAACAGAATAAAACTTACAAAACCATAAAAAATATGGTCGAGATGATGGACTATACCTCACTATACATCTGGGGTACGTTGAGTTATGGTCTCCCCTTTATTCAAGGAAAATGACGCGTCGTTAGAACGACACTAGACCATACATGTAGAAACCCTACAAAAGAATGCAGGTTCTGTAGACATAAAATGTCACATGTGGACAATGTCTAGATTTGAGTATATAACTCAAGACATACGGGTATACAAACCCTCAAAAATAAAGAAAATAATCAAACAAATTATTTACAAAAATTGATCATGTTATATACAAAATGAGCTCGGGAAGCTAGACTATTGTATCATCCGCGGTACTTGGTTTGAGAATGTCTTTGATATGCCAGGTGCCTAACACCTTTTTAGTACGAAAATCCTGTAACACATACGATGTAGGTGATATTTTCTCTTTTACTATACATTTTTTAAATTTAGGGGCCAACTTAGCATTAAAGAATATAGTTGCATCAGATAAGGGATATTCCTTTTTCCAAACTGTTTGGCCAACATTATACTCCATCGACCTACGGTTTCTATTATAATAAGTGCGATTGCGTTGGTACGATTTATTTAATAAAGAACCAACCTTCTTAAATATTTCATCAAGATTTGGTAACAAATTTACATAAGCGGATCTATCGGAAAAGCGTAATTCTAGTTGTTCGATTGCGGAATTTGGATACCAATCCCCGTTAAGAATTGCTTCCCGGCCATAATTCAACAAGTACGGAGTATATCCGGTGACTTCGTGTACTGCCGTATTAATTGCAAATTCTATCTTAGACAACTCGTCAGACCATTTACGGTGATCACTCCCAACATATGAAGCGATTGCTGTACCAACAACTCGGTTGACCCTTTCGGCGGGGTTATTTTGTGGCGTATATCTACAATTATAAAACAACTTTTTAACTTTATATCTATCCATTAGTTCCTTAAATAGGTGAGACGTATACTGAGGCCCATTGTCCATTATTACGCATTGTGGTATACCATATTTCATAAAGATGTTATTCTCGATTAAAGAAACGATGGTTTTTGCAAAGGAATTTCTCATTGGAAATAACGATGTATATTTTGTGAAATAATCCGAAACTACTAAGATATATTTATATCCGCTATATGTCCGTGGTAATGGACCCAAGATATCGGTAGAAATCATCTGAAACGGCCGTTGGACAATTTTTGGATTTTCCATCAAACCGGGTTTAGGTAAATTCGTACTTTTATAGGCTAGGCAAATTTCACATGTTTTAATATATCGCTTGACGTCCCGCGCAAGCTTGGGCCAAAAATACGATTGCGTAATACGCTTATAAGTCTTAAAGAATCCAAAATGCGCAGATTGCGACTTGTCATGGTTTTCTCTAATAATTTGTTCCCTAATTTCCTGAGGTATCACCCTCTTCCATTCACAATCTAATAATAGCGGATTTTTAGATCTAATGCGTTTGTAGAGGTTTTGGTCAATAATTCGCCAATCTGGAAATTTATTCGGACAATTTCTAATTCTATGGAAAATATTTTTATACCATGTGTCCGCAGTCTGATCATTATGGTAATCATTAAAAATTGAATTTACTACATGAGATCTCGAAAGTGCGTCGGGTAACCCATTCTCGGTTCCTTTGCGATATCTAACTTCAAAATTAAATTGTGATAATCTAATAGCCCATCTAGCCAATCTCCCAGTAGGTGACTTCAAACTGACTAACCACTTAAGACTACTGTGATCCGTATAAACTATAGTTTGATATGGTGAACCTTCTATATATCCCCTAAATTTTTCGAGTGCAAAAATTACCGCATTCAATTCCTTTTCGGTGGTAGAATGATTCCTTTCGGTACGAGAAAGTGTACGGCTCGCATAGGCCACTGGATGTTCATTTCCTTCGTCGTCCATTTGAGACAAAACGACACCTAAACCCACATCGGAAGCGTCGGTACTTATTATAAAAGGACGGTCAAACCTGGGTGTATTTAAAATAGGGGCTGAAATTAACAATGACTTAATTTCATTAAAAGCTTTAAGAGCATCTTCATCAAAATGGAATGACTGATCCCTAGGTAATTTTTTAGTTAATCTAGTAAGAGGAGCTACAATAAAAGAAAAATTTTTTATAAACCTTCGATACCACGAAGCCATTCCTAAGAATCTCCTCACCTCCTTTTGAGAAGTCGGTGGTGGATATTCGACTATTGATTTAACCTTTTCACTATCTGTTCTAAGACCCCATCTGTCAACCACATAACCCAAAAATTTCAGCGATGGTCGACAAAATACTGATTTTTCAAAATTGATAGTAAGTCCAGCGTTTATCAACTTATAAAAAACTTTATTTAACATTTCAATATGTGTATCAAAATTTTGTGAGATAATTATGATATTATCTACATAATAAAATACTGAACCAGCAAATTCAGGACCAAAAATTTTATCCATGAGTCTCATCATCCTAGCGGCTGAATTGACCAGGCCAAATGGCATTTTTCGGAAGTGATAGGCTCCTAAACCGGGAATAGAGAAACACGTTTTCTCCCTGGATGTCTTTTCTAAACCTATCTGAAAAAAAGCGCTCTTTAGGTCTATTGAACTCATATATTTAGCGTTATTAAGCGAATCTAATATATCCTGGATTCGAGGCATGGGATAAGTATCTACCTTAGTCAAGCTGTTCACCTTACGACTATCTAGACACATAGGTAATTCGCCATTTGCCTTCGGTACTAACAAAATTGGACTGTTCCATGGTGAATTACTAGGTTCGATGATCCCTAATTTCAACATTTTATCAATTTCCTTCGCCACATAATCCCTACGATGATAGGGTATAGGATAGTATTTCTGTTTAACCGGGGAACTATCTCCGGTATCAATGACATGTTCTTCCAAAGTGGTAAAACCTAATTTATCTTCACTACCTGAAATCGATTTAAATTTTTCTATTATAATATTTAATTGTTGCTGTTGACTTAATGAAAGGTCACTAAAACTGTGAAGGGAACTTGCCTTTTCTTCACTCAAAAGGTTAACCAAGGATAAATTTGGGTCGGCTGAACTATAATTTAATATGTCTTTGCATAGCTGAAAACTTCTTAAAAAATCGACACCCAAAATTATTGGAGTATTAATATCTGAACATACATAAAATTTGATATACTTAGTAACCTGATGAAAAGTTACTGGTATATGTGTGTATCCGGCTACGTTTAATAACGAATCATTTCCTACCCTTAGATTTGATTTCCTATAGGTTGATTTTAAATTTAAACCCATCCTATTGAGTTTATCCAATGCATCCTTCTTTATGATAGAAGTAGAGGCACCGCTGTCCGCCAGCGCAGAACAATTCATACCTAATATATTTACTGTTATAAAAGCTCGATTATCGAGTTTTCCATGATCGAACATCAAAGAGTTACTCCTAGGAAAAATATTACTAATTGGCTTTAAGTAACTTTTTTGTTTACGGTCAAACCAATGTTCATTAGTTTTGATATGTTTGAATTTACTGTTTAGATAACCTTTGTTTGACCTAATTACAAGTTTTTTGAACAATCACAATTATTAGTCAAAACGCCTGCCTTTTTACAATTGAAACAATGAATACCAACATATTTTTCACATTGCCTGAAATGGTGATTGCCTCCACATTTCAAACATTTCAACGAAATTGTGTTAATGATTCTACGAATAGGTTTTATCTTACAACATTCTGGCATAATCGCAGAATCACCCGGGTTTAAATAACCTCGGTTGTCGCAATGGTGTCTAGCCACCTCCAATTTATCGCAGAGAGCCTTAAGCTGCTCGATTGACTTGACATCCACTAACGCTAGTCGAGAAATGAAAAATGGACTCATATTTGTCATTATTATATCCAACTGTTCGGCATCCGAAAGAGGATTAGATAAACGAGACATCATATACTGCATGATATTAACAAACGACTTGATACTTTCGTCTTTACCTTGTAAACGAGCTTTAATTTGATTTAAAAGAGAACGTTCGTAATCAACGGGTGAAAATTCATCCCTAAATAACTTAATAAATTGCGACAAAGAAACAATAATTGATTTATTATTGCGATACCATATCAAAGCTTTGTCCTTCAACAAATGAACAATATTTTTCAAAATCTCATCATCTGGGATACCAGACGATGACACAAAATCTCCTAATCTCTCCAAAAAATCATGGAGTCAAGTTTCAAAATCAATCAAGTTTGGCCATTAAAAGAAATATTCCATTTCAAAATCGGTGACACTTTATAACTAACGGCATTTTTTGAAGAAATGCCCTGAGGGGTAGATATATTGTCCTCATAACTGGTATTAGAATTCTCAGCATCCGATTGTACAGACTTATTACATTGTATATATTGTAATGTGTTAAAAGCTAACGCAACTAACTCGGCCTTTTTAAATTCAATTTCAAGAGATAAGGCTGGAAGTCTTTGTAGGCGTTGAATTGTGTGTGTGAGTTTAGTGAGACACCTGCGTTTGCACGAAGTTGAAACCGTATGTTGCGAGCGACGAACGTTCGTGATATTGTCAGCGCAGACTTTCAACTCGTCGGTCGGTGTTAGAGTTTGTAAAAATTTTCGCTCTGCTTCCGGATCAGGTTTGCCATGCTCCTTGATCAAGGTTCTTAGATCCTGTACAGTAGAGCTGTCCTCAGGTTCTAAGCCCCTTCGCTGAGCTTCATAAACTAATTCAGGTCTGGTGAGATATTCGAACTCGATCCTTAGCGCCATCCTGAAATTAGTTAATTTCTCACACGAGTATACAAAGTAACAAACAATATTCAGTACAATTAGGATAAAAAAAAATATGTTCCTCAGATGAAAACAAAAAAAGGAAGCTAAGTTTGTTATACAAAATAAGTCAGGTATAAAAGAAACTAATTAAACTTAAACACTGATTTTTACATAAGAAATCGTTACGTGGAAATCATTAGAATAGAAACCTGTGAATAACTGATAACAAATTTTTATTAAAAAAATTGAGGGTAATCTTCATTTAATATAATCACCACATCAAAATGACAAGAGAGAAAATGTATCCTATATCAAGACTTTTCAATTAATAAAATATAGAAATAATTTTCCTAAATGAACAAAATAAGAAATTAACAATAATTTTTAATGAATAAACCAAATTAATAGCAGTTTAATTGGAGTAAGTGGAATGGTTTAAGAATGGCCCCACGTTGGGCGCCAGTGAAACAAGATTGATTATAATTATAATAATAAGTGAAACAAGATTTTACTAATTTTAAATGGTGGTATTGGTATAAGGGTTTTGATACCAAATTTATATGCCCACTTGTCGAGATGAACGTGTGTAGCTCAGGATGGTTCGAGTATGAGCCCCTTACCACTGGATCTGCTTGGGTGTGAATCCTGGAAGCCTTTTCATACGCCACCCACAATCTAAAGTTACCCCGAAACTGCTACTATTAAGATTTAAAAGAGTTTAAATGAATATATAAAAAAAATTAGGGCGCCACCTGGTTTTTATAATCTGTTTCTCAGAATCCCATATACCAGGAAAGGTTATGAAAATAATATCCACAGGTTTCGTTATAATGCTATAATTAAATAAGATTTACGCATAGCACATATAATAAAGATTATAGGAAAAGATTAAAAAAAAATCACAAACAGAGTTATGAAGCGCTACCTCTCTGTTGGCTTCGCTTTACATAAATATGTGTGCCTTTGTTTCAGGCATATATAGAAAGAACCATGTTTAATACAATATAGAAATATAGACATGAATATGTGTGCCTTATTTCAGGCATATAGAAAGAACCATGTTTAATACAATATAGAAATATAGAAATATGACAATAAAAAAATAGGTTATATCGCCGCTTCCGGCACATGGTATACAATTCAAGTATTATACTACAATTTATATAAAAAATAGAATAGGAAATTTGCACTTCGGATTCCTCGAATATCGGGCCATACTAGTAGAAATTTAATTTTAACGAGATGAAAAATTAAGAACTTAACTGGCAGAGCATGACGAACGCTGCGTTGAGGTTATCACGAAAACCAGCTCGGAATATACGGTTTCAGATATGCGTTTTCGTGTCGTGGTTCTCGGAGCACGTGTGTGTCTGGCAGCAAATCCGGTGCTCGGCATGACCCATATCGATCGAGCGTTTATCGTCAGATGTCGAAAGGGACCGGGGAGAAGGGGCCGAATTAAATTCTATTAAAAGAATACCAAAAGATTATTTTATGGAACTACAAACAACATCGGTCGCGACAGGCGAAACCGAGTCAAAAAAAAAAAACATCACTCACCGGAATTTATAAAAATCTACAGCTTGACATTACGACCTTCTCAAGATCACTTTTCGAAGCCATCAAGAATAAAGTTAGCCGTTTCAAGGCTAAAGAAAATAAAAAAAACTTTCGAGATGCTCTCTCGCTGGTTGTGTATGCGAAAAAGAAAGGCCACGCTGTCCCATCACTCCAAATCGAAATTTTTCTACCTTCAAATATTTTAATGGTGGGTTCTCGCGTTGACAAATAAGATTTTATATTAATAATTATCAAATATTCCTTACAACGCCATCTCTCGGCAGAAGGTTAATACAAGACGTTAGGGAATTATTAAATCGATAACTAGGTAAATAAAAACAAAAAAGGCTAGATGTCGCTTATTTAAATTTCGACCTGAAACTAAAGAAATACGAATTTACATAATCAAAAAATGAGCCAAAAACTATTAAAATTACAGTAACAGGAAAATAACTGTTACACCTAAATTATTATATTAAATTATTATAAATATTTTAATAGGTACCTATATCAGTTGTACCCCATACTACAAGTTATACTTAATTAGTGACTAGATGACCTCATGTGAGATGACTCATATATAGTATTATTATATTAACCATGTAGTACCAACCGTCTCTGTGTGCGTGATTTATAACCGAACTGTTAGGTGATATTATGTCCGTGTTTTGACGCCGAACCTCCGTCTAGATACGAATATAATCAAAGTGAATGCATTAATCAATCAACAGGATATAGTACGCAAAGCCCACGACGAGGAAGAAAAACTACGTGAAATAGCTTTCATCAAGCAGCTAGAGGCAGAACACAGGCGTCATGATTTCTTAGACCAGTGTCGTTCGCACACTGCGCGTTTAAGGCAGATGAGACGCGACAGACTTACTAAATTGGTAAGTAGATTATGTCTAAGTCTATGGACGATTTCTGGAAAGCAGCAGAACGATCGAATCTTCGAATATAGTAGTAGACAATTTGTTTTCATTATTTTAAAAACTAATTGGCCGAAAGGTTAGACACCCTCACTGCGAAACCAAGGGTCGCGGGTTCGATTCCCCCCCGGGACAAATATTTCTGTACGTGAACATGCTTATTTGTTCCGTGTCTGGGTGTAAAATATCTATATATGTATATATTATAAAGAATATTTAAGTATGTATATCAGTTGTCTGGTACCCATAATACAAGCTTTGCTTAGTTTGGAACTTGATGGCGCAGTGTGGAATGTTATTATTATAAAAACAATTTTTTTTAACTTTTAAAGTTACTTTATGTTGACTGTTGTATTATTGAGGCGAGAGGTCGCTAGTTAAATGATTAAAACTTTCCTATTTTTTTTTTATTCTTTATTTTAGAATTTTAAATTTTGATGGTGTTACATCATAGCTATCCAGTATAAAACAATATTCCACCCAAATATTCGTTCCACATTACCTAAATAACGAGCGCCATCTACCGCCCTCGTCGTGAGGCGGACACATTAGAACTTACAAAAGAACAATAAAAATGGCTTCAGTGCACTGAGCCTTCTCGTAATAAAATCATTGAAATTACTCAAACTGATCGAATAACTGAAAAAACTAAACAAAAAAGTGTAGCAGGGCGCGCCCGCAGTAGAGTGCGACCTGGTAGTTCTTCCCGTTGTAAATCCTTTGGAAAGACCTGCGTTTTTCCTTTCGCTTTCGGTCAAGGTAGAACCAAGCCATCGTTTCCAAAATTTAGTAACCGACGACGACGCAGCATTAAAGGGTCAATTCCCCAACATATGGCCAATAATTATGGCTGACTTACTGAGTGTCTGATATTAAAAAAAAAATTACGTAGACAGCAAGTGAACTAGTTACAAAATGTTTGAAGCCGGAAATGTCAACACAACTGACACTTGACATTACCGTAATAGAAACATAAATTGAAAAGTGTTGAGTGTGAATACTAAACACTTAATAAAATATATCATTGCAAAATCGCATTTTTTATCAGGTAGTTAACAACGAAGTCATAAATGTTTTATGTTTTCTGTTAGACAGAGAGAGCAATACGAGTACTTTACGTCACGAAACCATTTGAAATATGTTTTCAAGATTCTTTTTACAAGATAGAGAATAAAGCTTTTGATAACTTGTAAGTTTTGTATTTCTCAACCAGTTTGGATTAAGTTTTTAGACTGTCTGAAATCTATTTTTTCTTAATTATAACACTGCAACTTTATGTATGTTTTATGTTTATAATTTTAAATATAATTTTATAATTTACCGAGAAATACCATACTTTCCATGTGAATATGAAGTGAAAGAAAAGACGCGTTGAAGTTATTCAAGTCAGCACTGACTTGAGTGATTTTTGAACGTTTTAAATCAGTTTTTTATCATATGTGAATCATCCTATTAGAGAGTGTCTAGTTAACATGCGGGGTTTCATAACGAAATCAGTGGTTCGATTTCGCTGTGTTTTGTTGTTAGCGAAATTAACACTTAAAGAACTTGCTGTGAGTTTTGCTGAGCACACGCAGAACTCGGGCAGTATCGTAGCTGAGTTTTCCTACCATCATCGTTTTTATAGTGTCGTTTTTATTGTATATTTCAACTTATTAATATGTGTATTTAAATATCTTTCTATAAGTATTTTCCGTAAACTACCTACATTTTCTATTTTTTTTTATAATACTCCTCAATTAAAAAGATTTTCTGTAACGAATTACTTATCTAACGACAAGATCGTCTACATGTATCTATTAGTCTAGTGTAAACTTAGTTATAAGTATTTGTCATAAATATTGCCTTAAATAATTATTTTTTCTTCTCATAGGAACAAAAAGCAGCTCGCGAAGCAGCGGTGGGTGCACGGAGATTGGCTTTAGAGGCGGCACGCAAATTACATGTAGAAAACCTTTTAGAGAAGAGAAAAGAAAGAGACGCGAGAGTAGAGGAACTGAAAGAGCAGAAAAAGCAAGAGAGGGACGACGCAGCTAGAGAAAAGGTGACGAATTTCGTTGACAATTATAAAATGATACAATTATTGAGCGAACCAATAAGGCTCAAGGTTGACCTATCTATTGAGTCAATATAGATAGCTGAATTTTGAGTTTTAAATATAAGCACGTAATCACCTTGCAATCTCTCAAAGGTTAGAGGTGCCATTGTATTCGCTCGGAGACACGTGTCCCAAAAATAATTACTCAACGAATATAAGTAAAAATATTACGCACATGTAAAGAAAGCGGTTAAATCGTTCATCCCTTTCACTTACATATTTTGTTTGATTTGATGTCCCATTTTAGAGTTTAGGCTAGGAGATCTGTCTTAAGTATATGTTCGCGCCATAGATTATAAACTCGACGATATCATTCACTCTCAATCATCGCGCGCGCCGGTAGCGATCGACTCGCTGCGGCGTTCCACGTAAATCACTCGCGTGTACATTCTTCGAACCGTCGGTGAAAAGTACGTGTACGTCGCTAAACACAAAGAACCCAAATTCGAATCGTTTGAATATCGTGGGATCCCACCAGCGCTAAATAAAGACAATTAGTGTATAGTGACAATAACATCAGCTCAGACCGTTACTGTGAAACCCCCGGCGCTGACGCGTAGCAGCACAAGGCAAGCGAGGCTTCTCGCCAGTACTATCACCATCAGCTCAGGTCAGTTTCCCTTCTCATCGTTTCGTATTGTAGTCGAACAGGCTATATTACAGTATACAACATACTGCTTATTTGAAGATGATAGCGTATCTTCCTATACTCAAACTCTATCGTACTCTAACGCACTGTGGTATGGATATAATCTTAAGTGGTACAGTTAGATGCGAAAGGAGGAGGACCGTGTGTGATGGCGAGCCTTGGGAGAGGCCTATGTCTTGCAGTGGAGAGTTACGGGCTGATGATGATGATGACCTAGATACAGACGCCTGTTCTCATATCTAAATACCGTCGGAAATTGTCGACGGGTAAACAGAGAAAAGCATCACAAGTCTACCATTCTCGCCCTGCACGCTAGTTGCAGCAGACAGGCAGATTCCCTAACTTTAGCTTAAGAGCCAGCACGCTCGATTTATGCATTTTTTTTAACGTTTTTAGCTGCTATTTGAAAGTGATTTAAATACAAAGTTATTTTAACGCAGGTAAAAATCGTAATCCTAGGGGGATCAATCCTTCTATATTATTTCTCAAAGACTTTTTCAGCCTGCACGCCATACCTTCCTCAATACTTCATCAAAACCATCGTTTGAGCCATCTTTTTGAAGATTTCCTTAGAAAACAAATTCTTGGAAATTATACATAGTAAATGGACTTTCAAATATAGTTTGATCGTAACTGCTGTACCACGCCTTAGATATGTGTGCGGTGAGGAGGGAGGTGCCTTAGGTATGTGCGGGGCAAGGAGGGAGGCAGTTCCTGAGCGTTGATGGCCTCCCTCCTCGCCGCGCACATACCTAATGCGCGGTACAGTGGTTACGGTCAAACTATAATTTTCTAGTAACACCCGCATTAGAAATCGGTTTAAAGGTATACGAAAAATCATATGAACTGAAGAGTTTTCAGTTGAAATTAATAATTTTTTGGTGTTTAATTCCAGAAATTGTTAAGTGCAACACTCTCGCAATCAACTGGCTGTCTATTTGTGTCTGTCACAGTCTACATTATCTTGTTTTCCATAGGCGGAAGGTGTAAAATCCCGTCTTTCCGCATTGGCGGCAGCGGCCGAGTTAGAAGCGGATGCCCTAAGATCCAGGATCAGGGACAAACAGGACGCAAGTCAGCAACGTCTTGCCACACACCTCCAGGCGATAAGAAGTAAAGCTATAGCCCCTAGACAACAGGTGTGTATTACATATCTAGTTCGACACGTTCCTCTTAGATAACTGCCATTAATTATTTTTTTATTTATTAAAAAAGAATACAGAAAAACTTATAATTATGACAATTTACAGTATTCTGAAAAGCAAAGTAGGTTTGTGTGAATACTGGAACGTCTATTGATCGCTCATTTATCAAATAGAGTATTTGACCAGTAGGTATTAAATATCCTAAATTTATCAAGAAAATAATTTGGGTATCGGTGGCGCGTTTGACCCCAAAATGGAGAAATAGTGGAGTGTCAAAACTAAAGGAAATGAGGGCCGGAAACGGTGAGGGATGAACTTAAATGTAATGACCCGGAATTTGGGGTTTGAACTATAGTGGTAGGGATAAAATGTGTTTGTACACTCTTTCGGCCGATGTAAACTGGCGATGCGCATGTAAATCGGCCAATCGGAAAACGTGTGCGATGTCAGCTCGTTCCGCTTCGTTTCATAATCGCCGTTAAGAGGCAGCATTTCCAAAATAGACGTCTGTGCGGGTAACCTTGACACCTCAAGTTCTTCGTCTCGGAACTGTAGAAACTTACAATTTTTTCACCTATTTACAGATTGATATTAATCGATTTATCAACTTTTCACTATTTACGTTAAACACGAATTGTGCATTAAATTGAATCGTGGTTGAAATTTTTTGTTGTCCAAAGACTACACAGACAAAAAACGTGTCACGATCGTCCTTTTCAATACATAACCTCCTTGTTTTGATCATGCACTTAATTTTATTTTATATAACCCTCAGAATTTAGAGTATCTATTATTGGCTATTCTCAAATTTTTGAACTAAAGTCCGTTATATTTTGTTTTGAAATAATAGGCAATTTTGAGAAATTATTTTAATCGAAAAATTATTTGAAATACTGATATTAAAAAAAAAAAAATTATAATAATCTATAGACACCTGCTGCTTAAATAATCTTTTCACAATCAGTCTGTGATCAAATATTAAAACTCACAAAGTCGGTAATGATAAAAGAAAAAGTTATTGCAATTAGTAGGGCAAGGTTCATATTTGCTTACATGCAATATTAATTATTAATATTCATTGATAATAAATTAATAATTATTAATAATTAATTACTAAGAAATATTTCCTAAATATTTTATATTTAAAAGGGATGGATATAGATGAAACAAATAGAATAAAATATGTTCATTTTGAATTGTATCATTAATTAAATTCTAGTTAATTCATATTTTGCGTTTATTTTCATATAGACAACCTCTGAAAGCCAGGACACACCAAGCACAAAGGAATCTACTCCCGAAGAACCAGGTATTTAAAAATTGTTTTTATTATGTATATTTATAATAAATCAAGTTAAAAATAAATTCATTTAATGACTATTGAGTGTTACAATAATTTTCACTATTTCCAGAAAAATCAGAACATGGTATAACCAAAGAAAAGTTAAAGGCTATTCGAAAGAGAGCAAGAAAACTGAAACAGAGGTTGATGTCAGCGTAAGTGATAAAACTAATATACATATATTCATATGAAATATTTGGATATTCATTAAGAAATTTTGACATTTGTTTTATAAATGCTCACGAAAAATTCTTTACTTACAGAGGTTTAGAATTCGAAGAAGCAAACACTCCCCCAGATTCAACAATTGCATCTTTCCCTTTCAATATGAGCAATAAACTGGTTAAAGCTTTAAATCAGCTTAATTCAATCATTTTGCCTTTAGTCCAAAGTGATGTGAAAAGTGACAACGGTAAAAATAAAAAAGATATAAATCAAAATGGCCTCGATAATCACGAAAATGGCAAGCATAAAAAAGACAACAGTGAAAAAATTGATATTAATTTAGAAAAGTCCAATAGAAATATTGAAAAGGATAATAACGAAAAAAATAGGCTGTTTTCCGATGATACCGAAATTAAAAAAAGTGAAAAAACTAAGAAAAAAGGTTCAAAGAAATCTCACAATGAAAATACAAACGACAACAATAATGAAATCAATCAAATTCAAGCTTCTCATGCCAAAATTATAGATAATGATAATGATGACAGTAAGTTAGTTACTCCAAAAACAGAGGTACCAGATAGTAGACGCGAGAATAAGAAAAACAAAGGTAATAAAAATAAAGAAGATATAAATAAAACATTTGAATCAAGTGAAATTAAACAAAATAAAGAAAACAATAAATTAGAAGGCAAGTTGAGTAAAACGAATTCAGTTTGTAGTTCAACAAGTGATATAAGTAAAGTGAGCGGTAAAAGTGAAGCGAGAAAAACCAAAGTGACCATAGATGTTCCATTGCTAGAAAGAACTTTGAATGAATTACATAGGAGCATTGAAAGGTTAGACGTGGTGAGTGTTTTACTATATATATATTACAGTATTTGTCACATGGGGTTTATCTACTGTTGTATCTACATGGTAGTGTCCAACCGAAACTGAAAGCCAATGTATCCCAGCCGTATGAATATCACTACATGGCCCTAGCAAAAATTTTCTGCCACTCTTAAGCTATTTACCTATCAACCCTACATCAAATTATCAATCAAAATGTACGTCCCGGCGCGGCTTGGTGGGACAGACCTGCTCTGATCGTGCAGCGTTCTTGTTACACGTTAAAATTTATTTCGATTTGAACCGAAAAATGAGTACTTTTGGCCGAAACTGAAATTATGCCGAAATATGAATTTTCCTTTCGACCGAAATCGAATTTCGACCAAAAGTTTAAAAAAAGGCCGAAAATCTTGAAAGCCAAAACCGAATATTCGGTTGGATACTACTACATGGTAATAAATATTGGCTTTTGTTGGCTTTGTTTCTTGCAATGGAATTTTTTTTAGTGGAACTGTTTTTTTTTAAAGAACCCCCAATTAATATCTCCACCCTATTCTGTCTTTTAAATTATTATCGGAATTTACGTAATTACAGTCCAAGTCGAGTTGAGATTGCTTGAGTTGTTAGAGATCCTAACTGCAGAACTAAAGGGGGCTCGATCCCCGTCCGGGACAAATTCGGAACTTTTCTATTTGTGTCTCGATTTTAAATATCTATATATCATTAAAAAAAGGAAATCTAAGTATGTCTGATGCCCATCGGCTCTACCTAGTTTGGGAGTAGATGGCCGTGAATGAGATGTCTCAGATATTACTATTAATACTAAGTATTTTATTTGTAGTAGCTTAGTAGCAGTAGTGTAGGAGGTAGCTGTAATAGATTATGATCTTCACCAGCCCATTTATGCCCCACTGCAGGTGCTTAGGCCTCCCCCCAGGGTGAGAAAGCTTGGAGCTTAACCATCGAGCTGCTCCAGCGTGGGTTGGTGGATTTTAACGACTGCCATCTGTTGATGACACCAGTAATAGTGTGGATGCAACTAACTATTATTGTTATTTACAGAATTTGCCAGAAAAAATAGTTTTCCAAAAAGTACACGGATTAAGAACTCTGGGATATTTATTGTCTTTTGCAATCGATCGAGATGATTTGGCTGCACAAATTCCTATCAGGTGTGTATGAATTAATATGGCTATTAGGGAAAATGTATGTTCACATGAAATGTATATACAGGATGAAATTTTAACAATCATCCAAAAAAATTCTAGATGTTAGGTATCATCATAGACCTCATTACGTAAATAATAAATGTAGGTTACATTTTCATAATAAATAATTTTATCTACAGTGTTATTTTGTAACGTTTGGTTACCTTCTTTTTCACGACGCGCCCCAGACCTTGAGGTCGAAACGGGTGGAGCGTACAGTGGCCGTGAATAGTGACCAGAGTTATTGGTTTTTTCGGGAAAGGTTTTTGTAGTCATATCTCAATATTTTTCTATTGAACGATACTAAAAGAAAACAAGACAGCCATCGGTTTTTTACCAAAGATCATTATATTGAAATGTGGATGGTTGTTAAAATTTCACCTTATATATGCTTACGTTAGTTTCTCATAATGGATAGGCACATATCCATTTGACACTAAGATGCAAGGTATCTAGTGGACCTCTTCAGTCCACGTTCCACATCTGCTCAGAAGACTAGGCGTCTAGCGAATCTCGTCGCCGCAATAGAGCCTAGGGCTCCGTCGTCTTCGCGGTCATATTTGATGTTTAATCAAAAAAAAAATTCGATCTAAATGTTTTTCGCGTGTATGTATGTATTTCTTTGGCACGCTCTGTAGCTTAAACGGCTTGATAGATTTTAACATATGAAGACATGAGTGGCCAAAGGTCATATCTGCAAAAAATCACAAACCTGTTTTTTCGGTGTGACATCTATTCCCATGCTATAAGAGCGGTTTCTTTTATAATTTTTATTTAATTTTAAAGAACAAGTAGGAATTGCACAACAAGGTTTATATTAAGAGAAACTTTAAACTCTGTTTTCTCAAAATGTCTATATTGTAAGTTACGACCTTTGGCCACTCATGTCTTCATATAAGATGTCGTTATATTCATCTTGTTTGTGGGAGTGACACAGGGTAAATAATTTTTAAATATTAAGTCTATATTAAGGGTACATAATTTAGATTTTTTTATTGTCATTCTCTAATCTTTAGTATTTTTACTCGGCTAAGGGCTAGAAAATCTGATTCTATGTGAGGTGATATTCACAATGGACCGATACAGTGTTGTACTATGTTTTGTAGTTTGTATAAAAATGTTAGCATAAGTGTTATTAAATTATATATATTTTATGACGACCGCTTAGCCTAGTGGGTAGCGACCCTGCCTACGAAGCTGGAGGTCCCGGGTTCGAATCCCAGATCGGGTCAGTATTTATATGATGAATATTGATACTGGTACCGGGTCTTGGTTGTTATATGTATGTGGTGTCTTCGCTTGGTACCCAAAATACAAGCTAATGCTTAGTTTGGGACCTAGACGTTGTTGTGATGTAGCCCTAAGCTGAGTAAAAATACTAAAGAACTTTAGTTTTTCATTTAGTTTAAAAAAACACAGTAATAAAATTAAAAACCCAACTGCGTAAAAAAGTATTAACTGAAAAGAACTGTATAGAATGTAAATAAAGTACTCTATCATATAAATATGACTTGCAGAGGGGAACAAACGAATTAGCAAAATATGTTTGATGGTGATCATCACTGAAAATCTATTATGTTTTCACAAAAAATAGTTTTGTGATTTGTAATATGTCTCCGCAATACCTTATATATATATCAAGTAATATTTAACACTTGTCATGTATAATAACTGTGCTGAGGTTAGTCACAAAAACGCCATAGTAACCTAATTTTGTATAGAAGCGTTGCGACGAGAAGAACGCAAACCTGCGCATGCGTTTCGCACTTTAGAATTGCATATAGTATACCTTTAATATGGCATGTATTGCACGTTTTTAGTTACCTTTGATTACAACGTCGCTTATAACATAGTTGATGATTTGAACATAGTGAATTAAAATAGTGTGTCACGATAGCCCGAACGCAGTGAACCTGTTTCAAAATAAGGCCGTGTGGTTCGAATCTGGGCGTGTACCAATGAGTTCTTCTGACTTAAGTATAGTTCCAATCAAACTTTATGGCAGATCGGAATACAATGCTATAAACGTGCTTGCGCAGGGTCAGTCATATGCCTCTCGCTCCACTGCGTCCTGCTACACCTAAAACTGGTTACTGCGACGCGACTTGTGCCTATGTTCACATCCGCCAGAAAGTTTGATTGGGACTGTATGCGATAAGGCAAAACGAAAATTTTTGTTTCTGTAGAGGACCACACATCTCATGGTGGGCTTAGTTACGGTTTCCATAGACATATTGTCTTTATTTTTTAAGTGTTCACTTTTACTCCTAGTTGAATATGCTTTGGTTACAATACACTAACCCGCACCGGAGCAGCGTGGTGGATTTAAGCTCCCAGTCGTCTCACTCTGGGGGGAGGCCTAAGCCCCTGCAGTGGGGTATAATGGGCTGATGGAAAAAAATTAAATAATTGATTATGGATACTTTATTTGCATCTAATATTTTTGTCAGCTCCTTTCTTCTCTAGAATGCTGGCATTATACACATTCTCGGGATCTTTCCGAAAAAAATCCGGGAAAATAACGCCTATGTTCATTATGTAAAATATTTGTTGTGCTGAATTTTTTCACTACAAAATATCTTCTATCCATAAAATCTTCACCAGGACCCTAGTGACGGCAGTGGTGGTGATATCGCGTGTAATTGGCGCATGTACTCTGAGCGCTGCTTACTTCTTGAGCACCAACGGTTCTGTTTACGTCGCCAAACTTCTGATCAACGAATTGGTGAGTAAACTATATGTTTTTATAATCGTATACTATTAAACGAGCAATCATTATTGCCACAGTTAAAATTAGGAGAAGAATTAAACAGCCCAACAGCCCATAATGTGACGTCATCAATATAGTTTCTCGAATTGGCTCATCATTTAGAAATAAAAAACTGGCCAAGTGCGAATCTGACTCGCACTCTTTCTTGTATGAGGACTCCATACAAGAAATGTGTTTTTTTTATATTGTACGTGTTTTTCATAATTTTTATTTTGTTTTTTTTTATTTTTTTTTTATTTTTGAAATCCTTAGTCATTTCGAGGAATTATATTGATAACGTCATATTATGGAGTGTTGGGCTGTATTTAATTGTTCTTCTCATTTTAACTGTGTATATTTATTACAAAATAATTTAAAAAGGTTAAGAAGGGTTTTATGCAATTTCTTCTAAATACTGTCAGAAGCTACGACACTCCGCGTACGCTATTTAAAAAAAATACTGTCTTCTTCGTTTGCCTGCGTCCTATCATTTAAATCTCTTTGATTGAAGGTTGAAGGAAAACTTCTGATTTCCATACAAAGTTTTTTTTTACCTGAACTTAAATCTACGGACACGTCATCATATTTATTTTACCATCTTAATAAGTACAGCGTGTCACATAATTATCGTTTTTTATAAATTATATTCCATCCAACAACACGAAACACGAAACAGTTTTAAGTTTGGCTTTCGCTCACACGTACATAATTGAATTGAAAATTATGAAGTTTTGTGTAAGAAAGAACGAACGAATTTAACGACAATTTCATGATCCACTTTATGTATTAAAATCGTAAAATTAATATAACAATATATACTTTTTTACTTTTGGTCAAATAATACATAAAAATTAACTGGGTCATTTAAATAATTAAATTTTGAAAATAACGCCATCTATTTTTTTATAGCTGCAACTTTTAGGTAGTTAAAAGCAATCGGTGCAGTTTCATGTTATTCGTTGTTAGATGGCGCTTTTTTTCAGTGAATATTTTATACAATATATAATATTGCGAATTTATGAAAATGTTTCAAAATTAGTATGGAACTGAAATGCAGCCAAGTATAAATAAATTACTAGCTTTACTATCTTTCACTTCGCCCATATGATTTTCGTATTTAGCTTGTCTTAACTTTTTATCCACATTAAGTGTCAATGGATATTTCTTATATCTCGATATAAACAGTTTTTTGTATATATTATGTATAGAATCGTGATAGCCCAAGCGCAGCGAACCTGTTTCGAGTTTATAAGGCCGTGCGGCCGTGGTTCGAATCCGGGCGTGTACCAATGAGTTTTTCGGACCTTATACAGATCTGTCAAATGTTATGGCTGATCTGAATACAACGCTATAAGCGGGCTTGCGCAGGTACAGTCATACACTCCTCGCTCCACTGCGTCCCGCTCCACGACAGGATTTGTGCCTACTTTTTGATTCGCCATAAAGTTTGATTGTAACTGTACATAACTATCACTGACTTCGTCTCTCGGACAGCACGTTAAGCTGTCAGTCTCGGGTGCCATCAACAGATGGCAGTCGTTAAAATCCACCAACCCGCACTAGAGCAGCGTGGTGGATTAAGCTCCAAGCCCCCTCACCTTGAGGGGTGGCCTAAGCACGTGCAGTGGGGCATAATGGGCTGTTGGAATGGAATATGTTACCTCAATCATAAACTTTTCAGCAAAAAAATTACCTAAGCTGTTATCCATTTCATACAGCATTTCATTTTATTTAAAACTTTAGCGTTTTAACTTGGCAGTCACTTGTCACCAAAGTAAACTGTGTGAGAAATTGAGTTTATTAAAATTTTAATAATACCTTTTTCTGCTGCACGCCTATAACAAGCAACCTCCCAGTACAATATATCCTCATGCTTCGCAATTGGCAACTTCAAAAATACAAGTTTTAAATGAAATTGTGAGCTTATATTACTGATCAGCAACGGGCTCCCTTCCCTGACTATACCTTGTAATTATACACTTATATAACCAAAAGTTTATTATGGTACAATAAGAAATGTATGTAAGACGGAAGATGATACACTTCAAAAGCTTCATGATTATTGAATTTATTTGTATTTTATTTTCGAATATATTTCGTTTCTCGTAGGTTTTACAGTAATTTACTATCCGTATTATTTTTTTTTTCGAAACGGTCGGTTTCAGTAGTTTCGGAGATAAGGGTGAAAAGTTTAATCTTCGTATATTTTCTTTAATATCCTTTACATTATATATCGAAAAACTATAAAAAAAAAAAAATTAAAATTGTACTTCTCACAACGAGCCCTTTCATTTTATACGTCACATGAGGCACTCGACAAAAGTTTTTTTTTTTTACTTTTCTTATTCGCCTTCGAAAAACTGTTTCCCTTGGAAAAATAGGCTGTGGTAGACGAACAGACAGACACGTGAGTGTACAAGGGTTCCTAATTTTCGTTTTGAATGTACGGAACCCTAAAATATTAATAAATTAAGTAAATAATATAATAAAATAAAAACTTAATTACAACTCGTGGAAATGTGATACTGCACTTTTGAGAGCTTTCCGTCCGCGGTTCCGTTCGAGTACCGTTTTACCGTGTATAGTTGTACCGTGACCTCTTTTTCCGGGATAAAAAGTAGCCTATGTCACTCTTCATCCTATAAACTACATCTATTTAAAAAAATATATAGCGTTTCCGGTACAGCTATGTAGTCCACGCGAGCGGAGCCGCGGACGGAAAGCTAGTTTGATAATAAATGAAAACCCATGTTACTTGCTAACAATGTAGCTTCCAGTAGGTAAAAGAATTTTTGAAACAAACAAAAAATCAAAACCTTCCGCCTTTTAATAGGAGTATATATATAGATTAATTGAATACGATATTGTAATACGAAATAAAATTAAAGTTGTTACGAAAGGGTTCAAATCGAAATAGTAGTTTTTTCTGCACAGTTTAATTTCACGTCCTCGAATAATTCTATTTCCGTCAAAGTTTCGGACGCAATTTCGTTTGGTACATTTACATGTGACTTATTTACGATTTTCCTGATTGGGTTCGATCGGTGAAAAGGGGAAAACTGGGGAAATCTCATCACTTTGGTAATTTACCGGTTTTTTTTTTAGTTAAAGTTTTTATAGTGGAAGATAAACTTAGTTTATTTTATTTTTCTCATTTCAACAAAACACAATGAAAATATTAGAAAACATATAATAATAATATATCTGGGACATCCCACGCAACACCATCTAGTCCCAAAGTAAGCAAGTATGTTGCTTGTATTATGGGGTACTAGACAACTTATACATATACATAATTAAATTATTTTTTTAATAATATATCCATATGTAAATACTTCTACACTCAGACACGCAACAAATAGACAAGTTCATGTATACGAATATTTGTCCCGGGCGGGAAGCGAACCCGCTACTCTTGACTCTGCAGTTAGGGTCTCTAACCACTCGGCCAATGGGTCAGTAATATATATATATATATTGTTATATATTAGTGATAGTCTGTGATACACGAATAATCTATGAATTTGATCAAATCTATAGACGAATCATTTCTATCACCGAGCTTATAATATTGTCACATAAAACAGTAGAGACCACATATAATCATTAAAGTCTTGTACATGCGTCCATGTAGAAATTCGAAATTTACGATTTTCTTGAATTCTATGTGAGGGTTGTATGTAGATTTTGGTGTTTTCGATGTTCTATTGAACTTAATACATCAAGTAAGTTTTTTCTGGCTTGAGTACATAACTGTCATTGACTCCATGCCTCGCAGTGCACATTAAGCCGTTGGTCCCGGTTGCTACAATCAGATGGCAGTCGTTAAAATTCAACACGTACTGGAGCGTGGTAAATTAAGCTCCAAGCACCCTCATCCCAGGAGAGGCTTAAGCCCCTGCAGCGGGACATAATACGCTAATATGGACACCAAGTTCTTCCGCGTGAAAAGGGTTTTGATGGACCGACAGACGAGCAACAAAACCTTCTATTATAAGGGTGTCTTTTATTTTGAAATAATTTTACTTCGCGGTAAGATGTTTTCTTCAGCACTGGCCTAGGAGTGAAATATTGTACGTAAAACTTTTGCTTGAGCAGGTGACAGTTTATATGCTCGTCGCGTCACTATATATGTGTTTGATAGTACTGTGTACCTAGAGGGCCCGAAATATAGACAAAATTGAGACATATAGCTCTGGTATTGTAGGGTTGTCACATGATTTAATTATTTCAGTTTTTTTTTCCACCAACTCGCACTGGGGCAGCGTGGTGGATTAAACTTCAGTACTTCTCACCCTGGTGAAGGCCTAAGCTTCTGAAGTGGGGCATAATGGGCTGGTGGAAGTGGAAGAATTATGAGCCAGGTGTTATTAATAATACAGTCCATTGTCCACAACAGAGTACGACTGGTATAACTATACAGGCGTAATTGAATGTTTCAAATCAAATCAAAATATCTTAATTTCGTAGTTATGTAACATAATCTTGAAATACGTCACAAGAGTGAATTTTATTACTTTGTGGTATTTTATTCTGGTTATTTATTACTTTTAAAGGTATTGTGGTCACATGTCGTGATAGCCCAAAGCGCAACGAACCTGTTTCAAATGTATAAGGCCACAGGGCCATGGTTCGAATCCTGGCGTGTACCAATGAGTTTTTCTGACTTAAGTACACAACTATCACTGACTCCGTGCTTCGGAGAGCACGTTAAGCAGTCGGTCCCGGACGCTGTCTATAGATGGCGGTCGTTATAGTCCCCAACCCGCAGTGGAGCAGCGTGGTGGATTTAAGCTCCAAGCTCCCCTCCTCACCCTGGGGGAGGCCTAAGCCCCTGCAGTGGGGTAAAAATGGGCTGATGAAGTGAAGAAGTGAAGGAGAAGTCGTCACGGAATCAGCTCATTGCGGTACAGTTTTAAACTGAATCGCAAGTTCCTAAAATGAAATAGTTGCATTTTAGGAACCATTCTAAGTCTACAAGTTTTGTGTTCACAAACAGAAATATTATTATTCGGGTTTTCGCTTTTTCGTACTTTCGTTTTTGTCTACTGTCATACCTTTTCTGTATTCATCCACTTGGGGTGGGATCGCAATTATGTCAAGAATGGTACAGCTGAAAATAAAAAGACGACGGACTTCCTATGCCTACTTTTTTTTTTAATATCACCTGAATACCTATGTCAAAAACGATCGTGGGCAATAGTGTGACCATTTTTAGTGAATTTTTACTATTTAGTAGTTTTAAGACTTCGTTTTCAAAAGTCTAATAGTAATTTCGTATATTACATAGTAGGTATAATTTTGTAAAAATGTGAATAAATATATAAAGACAATTACACATCTCTAGTAAGATATATTTCTTAGCTCGGTGAAAGAAAAATGTCTCAGGCACGCAAAAAAAGCATATGACAGTTATAACAGATCTGTACAAAGTATACGATTTTGTACAGATATTGATATATATTTCAAGCGAATATAAAATAATTGTGTAGGTATATTTGCTGAAGGGCAGCCCTGTGCGTCGGGTGGCGGACGCCTTTGGTAAGTACGCGCCCGCCCTAAAAGCTTCGCTAATGCAGGGGCCGCGTTCACACTAGCTAACGTACTTGAATACAACGTTTAAATGGGCATTGATCGAAAAGTTTTGCGTTATATTTTGATACATTTTTGTGTGTGTATAGACAATCTGGAGTATTTCAGTATTTTTTTAAAATTTTATGTGACGTCACATTAATATTTTACGTTTTCTTTTGTTATATCTTTGTTATTACGCCTCCAAAAATATTCATATTTTTCTCTTGAATAAGGACATCTATTTTTATAAATAAATACAAATTTTTTTTTGACCTAATTGCAAAATTATGGACAAATGCGGGCCAATAACCAAAAATTTTGACATTACATCTGAATGCTTTTTTATAAAAAATCGACAAGTAATCTGAAATATTTTAGTAATTTATTTTTTATTTTATATCTGTATTTCAATGAATAATTGATTGTTAAAAATTTATATTATAGGTATTATAGGTACGATGTTCTACATATTGCATTTGTTTGTATGGCCGTCGACCGCTGCAGTAGTTTAATAATGATGTTATATTAATTTTTTATGTTTTAATTTCATATATGTTATTAAGTCTCAACTTTTTCTGTTGAATAAGAACGCGTATTCCTATAAATACAAAAAAAATAAATAAATTGAACCATGCTGCAAAATCTTCAACGATGCTCATTGCAATGATTAAATAAAACACTATTCTTATAGCGCTGCTATTAATTAAGAAATATTAATATTTAAAAAAAAATGTTATTTATGATAGAAACACTTTTTTTTTCTTTTTATTTAAGGCATTAGCTGTTGAGATATACACTTCTAAAGTCCTAAAACGTGTGTGTCCTTCCGCCCTCTTTCACTTTTCAATTATAGCGTAGGAAAAAAAATAAAAAAAAATTAAGTTAGTATGTGGGTCATATTGAAACTTTCTGGATTCCTATAGATAAGGCCTAATATTTTACTTATACATTTATTGTTTTTCAAAATATATGCCGCCATAATTGACACATTTTTGCATTCGGTGGAACCGTTGTAAAAAGCAGTTGGACCAATTTCTTTAGGCACATCTTCAATAGCTTCACGGAATGCACTCGCCGCCGATTTAGGGCTCGTAAAACGTATGCATCTAAGTTTATCTTTAATTTTCGGGAACAAAAAGAAGTCGCATAGTACGAGGTCTGGACTATATGGCGAATGCGTCATCGGTTTTACATTTGAACCCTTCAAATACGCTTCTGTTACCTTAGCGGTATGTGAAAACGCATTATCGTGATGAAGGACGACTTTGATTCGAGGACGCTTTTCCCGAACTTTTTCTAAGACTCTGGGCAAGCAAGTGTTGACATATTAATCTGCAGTTACTGTTCTTTGGTTTTCAGATGACACTGTTGTGTAATGTCCTGATTTGCCGAAAAAAGAAGCAACCATTTTCTTGTCAACGGTTCGACTTTTCTTAACTTTCGTTGGCAAATCTTCAAAAAGAAAGACCCAGTCTGCCGATTGACTTTTTCTTTCCGGTTCAAAGCAATATAACCACATTTCGTCACCTCTCACGATATTATAGACAGCCAATGATTACCCTCCATTAAACTTTGCTATCATTTTGCGACAGCACTCTACACGCAATCGTTTCTAGTTATCCGTCAAATCATGCGGTATCCATCGACTGTAAAGCTTCCGTACCTTCAGATGCACATGTAAAATCTTTTGCACTTGACTCATCCCAATGCCTAATACAGTACGAATTTGCTGACATGTACTTTTTTTACCAGTCTCAACTAATTGACGTACGGTATCAATATTAAATTCTGTAACCGCAGTCGCTGGTCGACCTTCACGTGCATCATCATTGAGATAGTTACGTCACGTCTATAATCACTGAATCACGTATACTCAGAGCTACGAGATGAAGCTTTATTACCAAATGTCGATTGAAGTCTCTGGCTACTCTCTGACTGAAAAATCATAGCGCGAAAATTTAAGCTCTAGTTAAGTTCATTGTAATTCCGACACACAATTTTCAAACCGACGCAACGCCACAATCAAGAAACAAGTGACTATCTCGCAATTTCAAAAGTAACGTGTTTCCAGAGAGTTCCATTTTCAAATTTCATACATGGCTTTCTATTTTTTCTATTGCAAGTGGCCAGTTCCAAAAACTTTGAGGTATGCACTACGTAAAATTTAAAAGAAACACTTTCAAAGAAAATTGCATTGAATAAGCTGTATTGAGTAGTTTTAGAGATATATATCTTTAAATTTATTACCTATGTGAATTTTATCCATGAATGTTTATTGTTTTTAGGGTCCCATACCTCTAAAAAAAAGAACCGTTATGTAATCACTTCGTTGTCCGTCTGTCTGTTTGTCTGGTAAGACCCTTTTCTCACTAGGTATTAATTACAAATTAATATCAAGTGAGGTCTATGGTCCCTTGGAGATAAAAAAATTAAGCTTAAAAATAAACCTAACTAAAAATACGGCCATTTATGCCGCATATTGTTGAATAATAATAAACTTCTTCTTAGATGAAAGTAAGAGATAAACTTTTAAGAGCTTATAAATTCCATAGTTTTCAATCGAATATAATTTTGTTTATGAATTTTGTTATCGTGCAAAGTCTATTCCTATATTTTCTTGGTAAATATGTCATTTTTCAATATTAGTCAAATACCAATAAAAGTACGAATTAACTAGAAGCCCTCTTCTGCGTTTACCGTCTAACCACTCTAGCTAGCTGGTGCAAGATGGCAAGTTTCAGTCCGCGAGGTCCCCGCGCGCCGGTCTTCACCCCCGCGAAATTGCGTTCGTCATTTCATACTCTGAACTGACATTTCTGACTCTATTCAAACCAAACGCTGCTGTCAAATTTATTTACTCTATGCAAATACCCTATTATTTATTAAAAGCAATTCTTCTTAAATAAAATAAATTATTATATTTAATTAAGGTGGTTATTTAAATTGGTCAAATATATTAATTGTGTTTTTATTTTAGTACGATTAACGTCTCGATAAAGAATTAGGGTCAATTATGTGATAGCGCAAATTTTGGTTTTCTCACCTCCATACCTATATTTTTTTGGAAAAAAACTTTATGTGCCGTTTGCAATGCTATTCCATAATATTAATATTTTTAGACATGTAGGTCTTCCAAAGCATTTTTCCCATTCCATCAGCCCATTATACCCTACTGCAGGGGCTTAGGCCTCCCCCAGAGTGAGACGGCTTGGAGCTTAAATCCACCACACTGCTCCGGTGCGGGTTGGTGTATTGTAACCAAAGCATTTTCAAGTAGGTGTAAAAGTGAACACTTTAAAAATAAAGACAATATGTATATGGAAACCGTAACTCGGCCCACCATGATACGTGTGGTCCTTTACGGAGACAAAAATTTTCGTTTTGCTTTATCGCGTACAGTTCCAATCAAACTTTATGGCGGATCCGAATATAGGTGCAAGTCGCGTCGCAGTAACCAGTTTTAGCTGTAGCGGGACGCAGTGACGCGAGGGGTGTATGATTGTACCTGCGCAAGCACGCTTATAGCCTTGTACTCCGATCCGCCATAAAGTTTGAGGCGAACTATTCCTACTGCGCATGCACATCAGCGACTTTGGCGTGACTTTATAGACGTTAATAATTTTAAAAACTTCACAATGAATAAACTCAAATCGTTATAATAAACGCATATTCGTAACTAAAATGTTACATTTCGCAATAAAAAAAAAATATACTAATTTGCATGTGCCGACAATAAAATCGGAATAACTTGCTAATTGACCGACCGTCGTCGTCGCCGTTTCATTTTGTACAAATACAAAAATCGTTTACCAATAAAAACTAAATAAAATTGCTCCCGACAAACAAACTCATAAATTTCATCTCTGTATAAAATTAATGTATAGATAATATCGGTGTGGTCAGGTTATTTTTGCATGCCTGTATGCCTTGAAGACCTTTTATCGAGGAATCGCACATTACAAGTCTATCTAAATGATAACACACATTATACCTGACCTATTGACTGAGTGGTTAGAGAACCTAGCTGCAGAACCAAAGCCAGCAGATTCGATTCACGTCCGGGACAAATAATTGTGTGCATGGACATGTCTATTTGTTGCGTGTATGGGTGTAAAATATCCCTTTATGTACGAATTGACCAGAAGCCCTATTCTGCGCTTACCGTCTAACCACCCATACTCTGGCTAGCTGGTGTGTGACCGTTGCGAGATGGCGAGTTTCAGTCCGAGTTTCGTCCGCGAGGTCCCCAAGTGCCGGTCTTCAACCCCGCGAAATTGCGTTTGATATTTTCGATACTGTGAAGTGACATTTCTTACTCTATTAAAACCAAACGCTGCTATCAAATTTATTTACTCTATGAAAATATCTATATACTAGCGGCCCGTCCCGACTTCGCACGGGTAGTATTCTTTTATCATGAGAATCACTTTTTTTATCTTAGTCTTATCTCATTCCCGTTCTTACTTTCCCGTTTTCGTTCCCATCGCAAAAATATTTTATTGTTTCCGTTCTTGGCCCTAGTGTCGTTTCGTTTTCGTTTCTATTCTCATCCAGAATAACTTTTTAACCCCCGACGAAAAAAGAGGGGTGTTATAAGTTTGACGTGTGTGTGTATCTGTGTATCTGTCCGTGGCATCGTAGCTCTCAAACGGATGAACCGATTTGGTTGCGGATTTTTTATATAAAAGGTGAATTAGTCGGGAGTGTTCTTAGTTATGTTTGATGAAACTCAGTCCAAGATGGCCGCCGCCACAAAATGGCGGATATCATATTTTTTCACTACTCCATCAATATGGGTATCAAATAAAAGGGCTTGACTAGTAGAATACTATACACTATGACAAATTTCAAATTCAAGATGGCCGCCACCACGAAATGGCGAATTACATATTTTCTTTCACTACTTCATCAATATGGGTATCAAGTGAAAGGACTAGTAGAATGCTATACACTATGACAAATTTCAAATCCAAGATGGCTACCACTAGAAAATGGGGAATTACTTTTTTTTCACAAATCCCTCAATAGGGGTAGCAAATGAAAGGGCTTGACTAGTAGCATAATGTTCACTATATTGAAAGGAAATGAGGAATATTAACTAATGAAATGAAAACTAAAAACTTGAAAAATATTTTTTTGTCTGATCATGTATGAATTAGTTTAACTGTATAAAAGTTTAAAAATTAGGAACTAAAAATTAAATTTTAAATTTAAA
Organism: Luffia ferchaultella; assembly: GCA_949709985.1. NCBI lineage: Eukaryota > Metazoa > Arthropoda > Insecta > Lepidoptera > Psychidae > Luffia > Luffia ferchaultella. Next base: position 3,966,547 of record OX453264.1, on the reverse strand, counting down.
AAAACCCCGACACTCATTATTAGGTATTTCAAGTTTACTTAGAGGTCCCCAACGCTTTCAAGAATCAAAAATCATTAGGCAATGAACAAACTTGTATTATTTCACACTTTTTAAGGGTTAGTTTTTTTGTGTCAGGGGTTTTTTAAATTTTAAATTTTTATCTCAGTCTTAACTCATTCCCGTTCTTCCCTTTCCCGTTTTCGTTGCCTAAATTATGAAATTTATTATACTTTTGCGACGTACATATTTATACAATACAGCTGACCCGGCGAACTTCGTACCGCCTCAGAACTCAGAACAGTTTAAAACGTATATGTAGGTATTTTAGATCCCCCCCCCTGGTATCCTATAACTACAATGCATATCTAAGAACTTGCTTTTATGTGATATCTATGTAAAGCGAAAAACCACGTCAAAATCAGCCTAGCCATTTTCTAGAAACGTATTTATTGCAGCGCCTCTGGTGGCTCATAGCCATGCAATCCTTATCTAAGAACCTGCTCTTAGATGATGTCTATCTAACACAAAAACCGGGTCAAGATCCTCCCAACTGTTTTAGAAAAATATATCTATCGCAGTGCCCGACGGTGGCCCATGACCGCAAACTTTATCTAAGAACATGCTGTTAGGTGTTATATATATAAAGCAAAAGACCGCAACTGCATAACTTATTTGATTGTCTATTCGCAGGTGACACTTATATAATGCAAAAAACCGTATCAAAATCAGTCCAGTCGTTTCGAAGATACACATTTACTGCAGCGCCCCCCGGTGCTTAATAACCATAAAACTTATTTAAAAACCTATTTTAGAATAATATCTATTCATTAAATACAAAATTTCATATAAATCATTAGAGCCGTTTCTGAGACAGCCGATAAAAGAGTAAAGAAATTAATTTTTGAACGCATCCTGTTTGACAGGTATGAACAGTTTGTATGGGAAAATGAAGTTGTTGTTTTTACTATATTGTTGTTTTTCCTTGGAATTTCTTCACATTTTCTCACCTTTTAAACTTTCCTTGGACTTCCAGAAATATCTAAAAACCAAAATTAGCCAAACCGGTCCAGCCGTTTTTGAGTTCTAGCGAGACATTTAAAAAGCTTCATTTCATTTTTATATATAAGATATGCACCTATTTATGTATTATTAAAAAATTCAATGTTTGTATATAATTAATATAGTACTAATTTGAGATTTAATTAAATTTTTAGACTGTTAAATGTCCCATTTATTATTATTATTAATGCAATGTTTGTTGCTACATAATTAATAATAAATAAATAAATAAATAAATAATTTATTCAGGAACTATAAGAATTCACAAACTGATTAAAACCTTAAAAACTAAACACGAAAAGAAGTGGTACATTAACAAAAGGATGGTCATGACAATGAAATAACTAAATACTTAGGTAAATAAAACATCAAATGGGCCCTAGTCCCCACACTAGGATTCCCTGTGTCGTGGAGACCAGTCTCTTCCATATGACGCAATAACAAAACAAAAAACAACAATCAATTGTTACCAATTGTTACTTGTTACTTATAACAAAACGAATGAAAAAGCTATAATAAGGTCTTAAAACAAAAACTGTTTAGTATTATACATCAGAAAAAGCATTTTGTTTATCCTTAATTGAGTGACATTCATAGATGCAATACAAAATTAGAAACAAGGTAGTAGGATAACTCGTTGTAATCTTCTCCTGATAAATAAACTTTTTTGTATTATTGTAATATTAATAAATAAATACAGCATCCTAATTTTTCTATTTGTTATTTTACGTCAAAGATTATTCGAATTAAAATATTTAACACGTGAGGGTATTCCCACAACGTAATTTACATTCCAAAAAACCTTTTTTTTTCTATTTTATTATTTTGTAACGTTCGCCTGTCTGACGATCATGTGACAAAGTGACCTCAACATATTCGCGGTAGTTCTTATTATATTTTTGGATTTCAAAGTTGTCGCTTTGAATTTATTTAGAAACGTTTAATTAATCATAGTTACTAAACTGGCTTTCGATAGGTGGTTGGGTATTTATGAAAATGATACAAATAAACATCTTATTTCTTTGTATTAATTAAAATGGTTCTTCTCATTATTTTGTCATTTACTTACCTGAGATATAAACAGTACGTAAATCATAAAAGTACGGAGTGACTGGAAGCCCTCTACTGCGTTTATCGTCTAACCACTCATACTCTAGCTAGCCCGTGCAAGATGGCGAGTTTCAGGCCGTAAAGTCTCCGCGCGCCGGTTCAACCCCGCGAAATCTCCGAGCGTCAAGCTCCACCCCCCCGTAATTGCGTTTGATATTTTCGATATTGCGAAGTGATATTTATGACTCTATTAATACCAAACGCTTCTGTCAAATTTATTTACTCTATAGCTTCAATGCTTTTTATTCGTTTATGTTCCGCTACTAAAGAAAAAAAAACTAATTTGTCTAAACAAATTGCTTCTTTAGATTTCTTAGGTACTTATATATTGTTTGCATTTTTATTATCTATTTTATTTAAAAATACAGCAGAAAATATTACTATATGTAAAAAATTGTATACGTATGAATTTGATAGAGACTTCTGTATCTGAGTTGCAAGCAGAAATTTCGTTGCGGAATTGTAAATTATTTATTTGTTTATTAATGTACATTTTCATTTCAATTCATATAATGTATTCTTTGAGATATTAAACATACATTTTCCGATCCTGTCTGATTTTGTCTATACGTTATGAAGTAAATTGCGTCTCAAACCACGCATTCTATCTTTGTTTTGTTCGTTTTCTTGTTCTTTTTTTATGCTTTAAAACGTTTTATTTTATGAGGGTTCGGCATGCAACATTGTAAGAACGACAACTCACTGTGTGTTATTGTTTTTTTTTAAGTGTTTATTAATATACATATTAGCTTTCCGTCCGCGGCTTCGCTCGCGCTGACCTCATGTTTGTACCGGGTTTAAAGGAACATTTCGATTTAGTCGTGAGAGGGTAACAAACACGCAGATACGTTTGTCCGGTGAAATTTCTTTCTTCGGGTGTCAACCAATCTCTATATCAAATATCGAAATTGGTTAGAGACATATTTTCCGCGGTAAAAAGTAGCCTATACCGTTTCTCAAGTCCAAGTTATTTCTATATCAAATATTATCAAGACAGGTTGTACGGTTTAACTGAAAATGTGACAAATATACATACACGTTTCCGCGGTAGACATTAGTCTGTGTCCTAAAAACGAATGCAAGCTATATTCTTACCAAATTTTATCAAAATCGGTTGACCGGTTCAACTGTGATAGGATCACAAATATACAAACACATTTCCAAGGCAGAAATTAACCTATGTCTGTCTTTAGAATGCAAGCTAACTTCCTACCAAATTTTATCACGTTCGGTTGACCGGTTTAGTTGTGATAGGGTAACAAACATACATACACATTTCCACGGTAAAACGAGCTTATTTGTCCTTTCTATGACTCATGACCTTCAGCGTTTAAGCTATTTCTGTTCCTAATTTCATGAAAATCGATTCAGCGCCTTAGCGATAAAATTGTAACAGACACATTTCCGCATTTATAATATTAGTACGGATGTACGCTTTTTATGTCGGTGTGATTCCTAACCAACTTGAAATATTTCTGCTACTAGTTTCTTTATTCAAGCCATAGAGTAAATAGATTTAACAGCACAGCGTCAAGCATTGGACTGTGCGTGTTCTGATTAGAGCTTTTTGTTATATAGAGTTCTTTATTATAAATAATGGTAGATTTGAGCCAAGATTATATAGTTTTGCAAGTATTGTGCATATAATCATTATGCCAAAAGACAAATCAATCGTCTGGCATAAAATGTGTAATGAGGCAGTGCCGTCAATCGATGTTAGGAATGTAGAAAGAATGCAATTTTTAAATGTGACACTTTTACTCTCCAAGCGAGTGTACTCCCCCATGTAAACGCGTATGCGGGCTAATGCCCCACTCTATCTGTTGCGATATAACGCGTTATAGCGACGTTACGAGGGTCTCTATAGTACGCGATATCGTGTTTCTGCTATGAAATATTTTAACAACTTTAAAATAATCACCGACGTTATGCCGACCGCTTAGCCTAGTGGGTAGCGACCCTGCCTACGAAGCTGGAGGTCCCGGTTTCGAATCCCAGGTCGGGTCAGTATTTATATGATGAACATTGATACTGGTACCGGGTCTTGGTTGTTATATGTATGTGGTGTCTTCGCTTGGTACCCAAAACACAAGCTAATGCTTAGTTTGGGGCCTAGACGTTGTTGTCATGTATACGTTATCTGGGGGCACGGCCGTGCCCCCACTAAGTCGAGCGAAAAAGCGTCACGGCCGTACCATCCTTTTCTCGAAGCAATTCAGACCATTTTCGACCCCCTGTAACTTCGTTGTGGATAAAACTAGAAGACTGAAATTTTCAGTAACCATGCAGGCATATTATATAAGCATATTTTCAAATTTCATTCAATTTGAACCAGTATTTTTAAGAAATTATAACGGGTCAAATTTCTTCATTTTGTCACTTACTCCCTCACCGATCATCAAAATTCTAAGGCACTTCTAGCAGACCTAGAAGCTTCAAATTTGGAATATAAGTAGTGTTTGGTGTATGAATCAAGGAAAAACTAAAAAATCTAGAAAAGACCGCAAAAAAAAAATTAAGCCCATACAGCCAAGTCTTCAGTTAAATTTTTCAATATTGGCTTTATTCGTAACGATGTTTTATTACGGCAGTTATTATTATATTGCGTGCGAAACCGCGGGTTTAAGCTAGTCCCATATAAATATAGGCGCATGGTAGTGCCCCTGCCAAATCGAGCAAAAAATGGGTATTCCCGTCATGAAAACACGTGTAAATTAAATTATTTATTAATGCAAAAAACGTACCTACGTGCGTATTCGTACTTATTACGAGTGCGTAAGGTTGTATAATATATCTTAGAAAAACTATATACATATAGATATACATATATACAATAAGTAGAAGGTACCGAAAAGGAAAAAATAGAACTGTCTACAAAATACAAAAAGAAATGAGATCCCATCAAAAACAATACTTGTCAAAAAAACCAAGTCTCGCAACTCAGTTGTTCTGCGGTAAAAAGTTGTGAGATCCATGTAATACCAAGTCGGTTATTAATTTATTCGGTTATAAATATATTGAGACTTGGCCATCGCACTAAATAATTGAATTTACATGTGTTTTCAGGCGATTGAATTTACACGTGTTTTCAGGCGATGGCCAAGTCTCAATATATTTATAACCGAATAAATTAATAACCGACTTGGTATTACATGGATCTCACAACTTTTTACCGCAGAACAACTGAGTTGCGAGACTTGGTTTTTTTGACAAGTATTGTTTTTGATGTACGTTATTTACCAGAATAAAGGTGAAATTGTAACATTTTGAAGGTCCGAAAACGTTGATGGAATTACGAACGCCGTGGTCCCGCGCCTTTGATAGAAGCATCATATCTCTCGTTCGGGCCTACCACAAATACAATAACTTTAAATGTACAACTTGCCGAATGCGGCCGATGATGGCAGTTGTCTTGACGGCATGCCAGCCAGCAGATCGTTTCGCAAAACTTAATTTTTATTTGAAAACCCGCAGCTGAGTTATTGCTAAAATCTCTGTTTTATAGAACCATTTTCCTGCCGCAACCTCTTGTGACCTTTATCCGTAAAACATGTCCAAGAATCTGCTCTGAAATGTTACTACATAATACAAAAATGCACCTCGACATGGGTCCAGTAGTTTTTGAGGGAAATTGACAACGGCCAAAGTGACGGTTAGAAGCTAGTTTGTCATAAAATCTTGTGTTTATTGCTTTTTTTATTTTCAGGAAAAGGACCTTATGGATCCAAAAGACGCCATCCTGGCTAAACAGCTGGCTGATTGTCTCTCGATCGCTTTCGATTCAGTGCTCTGTTTCACAAAAATACACGACAATGCGAGGCCGAAAGACAACATAAGAAAACAGAAAGATGACAGAAAACTAAAAGAGTTGAGATTGGACAAGTTCAAAGATCTAAGGATTCCGAACCAAGATTCAGACGACGTTGTACTGGCAAATTTGAGGCAACGTGCGCACGGCTTGATAACGTGAGTTTAGTTTTATTTATTTAGTTTAGTTAATATTTGACGACCGCTTAGCCTAGTAGGTAGCGACCCTGTCTACGACGCTGGAGGTCCCGGGTTCGAATTCCAGGTCGGGTCAGTATTTATATGATGAATATTGATGCTGGTTGGTACCGGGTCTTGGTTGTTATATGTATGTGGTGTCTTCGCTTGGTACCCAATACACAAGCTAATGCTTAGTTTGGGGCCTAGACGTTGTTGTGATGTATACGTTATTATTATTAAAAGAATATGTATGTGGTGTCTTCGCTTGGTATCCAATACACAAGATAGTGCTTAGTTTGGGGCCTAGACGTTGTTGTGATGTATACGTTATTATTATTAAAAGAATATGTATGTGGTGTCTTCGCTTGGTATCCAATACACAAGATAGTGCTTAGTTTGGGGCCTAGACGTTGTTGTGATGTATACGTTATTATTATTAAAAGAATATGTATGTGGTGTCTTCGCTTGGTATCCAATACACAAGATAGTGCTTAGTTTGGGGCCTAGACGTTGTTGTGATGTATACGTTATTATTATTATAAGAATATTGCGGCTGGATAAAAACGTAGGTGTGAATGATTTTTTTTTCAATCGAGACGCTATTTATTACAATTTCCATTTTATTCGAAGAATCTATTTCAACCTTAGTTAAGAGTATAGATGATTTGGAAGACGATGCAGTGTACCTATATACGTTTTATACTTATTTATTTTTCATACAAAAAAACTTTATTTGATAAAAAATAAAAGTCCTAATTTCAAAAGCATCATATGTACCCTAACTTCTAGTGAGCGTGTGACGAGCAGACGTTGATCTTGCATCGTACGTACCATTACTTGGTACATAAGCCACGCGATGGACACCTGTTTTTTTAATTCACATGGACAACTTAATTTATTTTCTATAATTTAAAATTCTGACTAATAATTATTTACTTCGTTTTATATGTTTAAAATATCGTAAATCAATTTCCCAAAAGTTTAAAGGTTGTAATGCTTACCATTATATGTATTTTAAATACAACACTACAATATTAACAGAATCTAGACGTATTATTGTGGTTCGAATATTTTCAGGTGGATTTAGTCAAAAAGACGTAAGTACAGATTATTGTTGCGACCACGCGAATTTGGTTTAATTAGTAATTATCGATTGAAATTTTTTATCGATAAGACGTTCACATAAACCAGCGTCGTGAAATGAAATATGCGTAATTAATTTTTTTAGAGATAGGAAATCGACCTCTCCTTGTGCCGATTACGCAGCGCACCGCAACCAACTGCAACTTATTGGTACATAATTACACAAACCTATCATATGATTTTCATTTTCGTGCGCCGCGTCTTATAGAGTGACCATAAAACAATTTTTTTTATCCACATATGAGTGTTCCGAGGGTGGGGCTGAAGTGTGTGTCTGAGATAAAACGAGACAGCGTCATGCAAAAAACGAGATAGCTGCCATGAAACGTCATGATTGAAAGTCGAATTTGAGCTTTCTCCATAGGGTTGAAGCAAGCGGAAATGATGCTGTACCTCCATACTTTATGATTCACAAGCTTTACAATATAGAATATAAATAAATAAATAGGTACTTCAATACTTCAATAGGTACAACAAGTGTACTCCATTGAGGTATATTTCTTAATCCGGTGACAAACAGAACAACGCTTATATTCTAAAGTGAATTTAACTTTTTATAGATACTTTATACAATAATTATACATTTACCGAATTCAGTATCTATCGACCGAATCTACCGAATTCTATAGAAAATTATATTCTAATGAACATTACAATGTTATTCGTATTTTTCGCAAAAGAAATCTTCTTGCAATCACGATAGAAAATCTTAATTATGACTTTCGACTCAAGGATCCAATCCATATAGTCTGGAGCACTCTCGAGTCGATATTGAGTAGTAATCGATTCGAGTACATAATTAGATTCCGTACACTCCGTTAGAAAGGACCTATTGTTTTTAATCGATTCTCGAGATTCGATTTGTTGAAGCTTTCGGGCTCGATTGCTCTTTTTCTTTTGTAATGACCGTTTTGTTCCGTTAAGTTTTATTTTTAAACTAGTGACTGTGCGCGACTTTGTTCGCGTGGTTTTTGTGATTTTAAAATTAAATTAATTTCATTTGACACTTATAAATAAAAGCTTGAAGATCACTGACTTAGATGATAAATATCCATCGGTGTAAAGCGCTAGCTTATCAGTTTGTTTTAGTAATATTAATCTTTAAGCAATTATTGTAGATAAATTGATTTTTAATTGTGTTAAAAAGAGCGTCCCTCAGTTTCTAGCGTATTATTAGAGAAACCAGCACTTTTCGAATGCTCCTTTGTAGTGTGGTGAAATTTTTCACAAAATAATATATTCACTCTTGTAACGTATTTAAAGAATATGTTACATACCTAGGAAATAAAAATATTTCACTTTCACTTTAAAAATGTGTGTAATATACAACTATGTTTTGGTTCTAAATATCTCAAGTACTAGTTTTTGTCCGCGACTCCACTTACCTGGACATTAACGTCCCCATGATTAGATTTTTCCATTCTCGTAGCCGAACTACTTCTCTTCCGTTTTTTGAGCACTACCTACCTCGTAGGTACTACCATTCTCTCATTCCGAAACTTAGTTAGGTTTATATCCCATAGAAATTTTCGACAAGAACAAACAGTATGGCCTTAATTAGTCACCACCCCTTCAACTCTCTCCGTACAGAAATAATGATTCGTTGGTCTGTTACAATGTAAGGACAAACAAACAAACAAATCTATGCATTCATAAAAGTTAATTCAAGTTCCATAAACGTAACCCAGGTTACTCAGAGACTCGCACGATTATGTAATTATACAGCTCGTAGTAGTAACAGCATTATCGCACTGTAATCGAATTGATCCCGACTAATACTATAAATCGATAATCCTAATGTAATTGATGTATCGATGTCTGTACACCCCTTTGACTCATGTCACTTTTAGAAATGTCAACGTATTATATTAATAATGAAATATGAAATAAGTATAGTCTTTATTATTAACTTTATTGAGTATGGGAATGCAAATTCAGTATAGTCAAAGAAATAAACTAATTTTTTACACAGATTACCTACGTACGTACATATTGGCTCGGGGAAAAAGTTTCTTCGCATTTTATATGAAAACTCACATTTTTTTTTAAAAGTTCATTTACATTTAATTACATTAAATATGTGCCATTTTGTTCGATGACTGTCTGCCATTTTGTAGGTAGTAATATGATCCTGTTGGTGTAGAAATATTGGAACTTCTGATAAAAAAAAACGGGACAAGTAGTTTTGGCAGTCCTCTCTTTATGTTAACCTGATACTGTCTAAACAATTCTGAAGAGACGCGAAACAGGTGGAAATCTGAAGGTGCAAGATCAGGGCTATACGGCGGATGCATTAACATCTCCCAGCCAAACTCTCTTAATTTTTTTTTAATTGACTAAAGATGTGTAAGGTCTAGCGTTATCGTGATGAAAGACCACACCCTTTCTATTGATTAATTCCGGCCGCTTTCTCTCAATTTCTTGCTTTAATCTCATCAGTTGTTCGCTGTAGAGATCCGAATCGATGGTTCTACCCGGCGGTAAAAGCTCGTAATAATCAATACCCTTCCAATCCCACCATACACACAGTATCACCTTATTGCGAGTTAGCCCAGGTTTTGCCACAGTCTGTGAAGCCTGACCGACCTTTGACCATGACCTTTTTCGCACGTTCTTATCGTACTTAACCCACTTTTCATCACCAGTTATCAATCTTTTCAAAAACGGTTCGGTTTCATTACGTCTTAATAAAGAATCGCAAATGAGTACACGGTTCGTTCATTCAGTACATTCAGTACATTTCATTCAGTGAGCTCATGTTGAGCTTTTTGGAATACCCAGCTATTTTTCAAATGGGTCAAAACTGTTTTGTGATGAATTCCCAGATCTTCAGCTATGTCGTAACTACTGATATGCTGATCTTGCTTCATTTTTTCAAAAGTAGCGTCCATTTTAGCTGTGACAGGGCGACCACAGCGAGGTGCATCTTTGACGTCAAAATTCCTGGATTAAAAACGTTTAAACCAACTTTGTGCTACTCTTACTGACACCGCATTTGGGCCATAAATGTAACAATTTTTTACCGCAGCTTGCGTTGCACTTTATCCTTTTTTTATAATAAAATTTTAAAATGTATCGAATTTGTTCATTAGATTCAATTTGACAGAAAGAAAAAGAAATGAAAACCGGCGGGAAACAACTTCACTTCACTTCATCAGCCCATTTTTACCCCACTGGAGGGGCTTAGGCCTCTCCCAGGGTGCGGAGGGGAGGCTTGGAGCTTAATTCCACCACGTTGCTTCACTGCGGGTTGGAGATTGTAACGACCGCCATCTATTGACAGCGCCCGAGACCGAATGCTTAACGTGCTCTCCGAAGCACGGAGTCAGTGATAGTTATGTACTTAAGTCAGAAAAACTCATTGGTACACGCCCGGATTCGAACCATGGCTTTATGGCGTTATAAATTTGAGACAGGTTCGTTGCGCTTCGGGCTATCACGACTACGGGAAACAACATTTTACTAAATTGTTTTTTTTTTGAAATGTAACCTTTTTAATGGTATCAAAACCATCCAGATACAACTAGTATAGACAAAGAGATTTTCTTAAAAGTATATACAAAATATATGCGAAAAGACTTTATCCCCGACCTAATATTTATTCAAATATGTTCTCTATAAACAGATAATTCATGAAATCATGTTTAACATTTACTTTATGTTCTTGTCAATCTCAAAACAGAGTGGTGTAGAGTACAATAAAGAACAGTGCCATTTTATTTTGCTTTTATAGAGAGTTCGTACTAACATTTTCTTAGAAACCGCAGATCCGACTCCGGCTCAAGTGTGAGATCTAACAGACACAGTCTATTATAATGTATGGCTAGAACTGACATTTTGTTTTTAAGCACCTCCGCGCCTTGGTTTAAAAGCTACAAGTAGTACATCGCGTTGAAGTCATTTGAAGGCGCAGAAAAAGATCGCGCTTTCAAAAGCGCGCGTTATAACATCCCTTCTTAAAAACAATTTTCGAATTTCGCGCGATTGAAACTTATTTCCCTTGGTGCGGATCACACCTATATTTTATTGTTATAAATTATCATTATTTTATTTTCCACACGTACCTGTTGTGTTTATTTGTATGTTGCATAAATAATGGATCTGTATTGGTAATATCAGAACGATCTAATGAACCTGGAATAAAACGAATGGATTCATTTATCGGAATCAGCTCTTCGTACTGACTTAGAGCAATCGCATCCCTATTCTCTCGCAGGTCACATATGGGCACAAAGCATTGTCGTCGGCACATGGTCCGTTCGTCACAATGGATGTATTATGACAATACACATTCACTCTTACATTCTGTCGATTGCCAAAATCTCGTTTGATAATGGAAATCGTGTTATGTTTTTTTTTTAAATTAATTAAAATAAATTGTAGAAAATTAAATATGTGCCTTGCTATTTTTTGTAAAATGATTATATATAATTTTATTTCAATCATAAGCCGATGCGTAATAAATAGACAATAATTTTTTTTCAAATAATACTAATACCTGGGACATCTCACACAGCGCCATCTAGTCCGAAACTTGTATTATGCAAGGCTTGTATTATGGGTACCAGACAACTGATATTCATATTTTCTTTGTATTTTTGTTGTGTTATTCATTAGGTATAAGATATTATAATGCACGTATTATATATTTAACACCTCTCCGTTACAGTTATGATTGACAGATTATTTTTTTAAATATTTATATATTTATTTTTATATATTTGTCATGTAATTGAATAAATATAATACTTTATAATACTTTATATAATAAATATTTTTTAATTAATTTGATGACGAAATGAAAAGCTTTGTTATAACAGCATAACGTTAAAATGTCACTTATCACGCTTATTTTATCGAATTATTCAACTATTAAACACACGATTAATTAATCTTTTGATCATGTTCAATCAATCAATCGAATCAGTACTGTTTTGTAAAAACAAAACACAATCGATTTCATTCTTCTATTAATTGCTAAAGGCACTTTTAATTAACGGTATTGTATTTAGCGTCATACTGTAGGGGCGTGTCATGTTAGCTTATGTCGTCGTGCTGTCGTCCTCGAAATTGAAGCGCAGGTTTTCAACGTGTTTACAAAATGTTGGATGAGGTGTTCAACTTGGATTCGTAATATGGGACTAGTTATCGCCTGCTCTATGGTCTATACGTTTGTCTTATTTCAGTTTTAATACAAATTATCTTAGCGCAATATTATATTCAAAGCTATGTGTTTTTCATCGTAATTGAAGTTTATTTAATTAAGACGACCGCTTGGCCTAGTAGCGACCCTGCCTACGAAGCTGGGGGTCCGGGTTCGAATTCCAGGTCGGGTCAGTATTTATATGATGAATACTGGTACCGGCTCTTAGTTGTTATATGTACCTATGTGGTGTCTTCGCTTGGCACCCAGAACACAAGCTAATGCTTAGTTTAGGGCCTAGACGTTGTTGTGATGTGTTATTATTATTATCACTTTTTAATTCTTCTCTTTTTTTTCTCTTTTTCCCCCTGTCCTCTGTTGTTTATTTAAAACTAAAGCTAAAAACACACGAAACCTTTAGTTTTTAGCATTTAGTATTCGTGCTAATATTAAATGTTTTTAACTTTTAGCAATTTTGTCCACACCTATCATTATAGCCCTAGCCTTAAATAAGTATATAAATTTTGGATAACATCTTGAATATTTAATTATTATTGTAAGTAATTATATATAATTTATTAAAAAATTGCTTTATTTAATTAACAAGATTTTTGTTTATGTGACTATTTATTATTTTTTTATGATATGATTACGTGTAACTTACGGACGTCCGAAGCTAGGTTATTATTTTTTTGGTGAAATGTATGATAACTTTAACTTGTTAGCAAACAATTACAATTACCTATTTCCATTCCATTAGTCCATTATACCCCACTGCAGGAGTTTAGGTCTTCCCCCAGGATGAGGGGGGTTGGAGCTTAATCTACCACGCTGCTCAAGTGCGGGTTGGTGGATTGTAACGATCGCCATCTATTGACAGCAACCGGGACCCACAACTCAACGTGCTCTCCGAGGCATATTGTATTGTATTTAGTTGGAGAACAGATACGGCTTGTAGGAACGGAAATGCAGAAAAAGTATTGTTTTTATGATGTTTACCAAATATTGTCTTCTAGTTCGCTCGCGCCTTGCGTTTTAATAATAATAATATCTCGGACATTCCATACAGCGCCATCTAGTCACAAACTAAGCAAAGCTTGTATGTATCATGACTCATGAGTACCAGACAACTGATATACATATTTAAATATTCTTTATAATATAGCCATATATAGACTAATATAGCCATATTATATTATTATAGTTGATACGACCTATGCTATGAAAGAGATGCTAGACTTATAAAAATCGGACTTTTTTTTTTATTCATGTTGTTTTGGAAAATATATTTAGATACGTATTACATACTTACTTCGTGGAGGTATCAAGTTAATTTCAATACTTATACCTAATGTCCTTTGGAGCTGTAAAAATTAAACTTCTTTGTCAAAGCAAAAAAAAAACGGCCATTTATTTATACCGCGTATTTTAACGCTCGCAAGTAAATCACAACCTATAGAGTACTTCCCATAGATCTAGAATCATGTATGGCAAGAAGCAAGCTCACACAGAACAAGTAAAGGAAAAAACCGAAAATCGTTAATTTGTATTTATAACACTTTTTTTTGCGATTATTTATTTTTAAATTTACATGCGATTTCGTGCTATATAGAGGTGAGTAGCGGTGAATACGTTAACCTTTTAACTAGTTGTCAATCATTATCAATCAATTGTCTCTGTTAATTAAATGGGTCGTGACCTTCAATCTGACCAAATATGGTTAATGAGTAGCGAATAGGTTAATAACAGTAACAATACTTGGGACATTTCACACAGCGCCATCTAGTCCCAAACTAAAGTACTAGACCACTTATATACATACTTAAATATTTACAGTAGGTACGGAACCTTCAAAGCAAAAATCCGAATCGTACTAGGCCAGTTTTTTAAATGTGTAGTTACTCTATGGTTTTTTCTATTCCTGTGTTTGTGGAATACATAAATACTGGAGAAATACGTAAATAAAGCAGACTAAGAAAGTTTACAACGTATAGCCTTAATTTTATATTTATGTTCTGCCATTAATTTAGGAATAAACATACATTAGCGGTCAGGAACTGTAAAAGTAATGTTTAAGTAAGTTTTGGAACCCAGTGGGGTGTATCTAATGTTTTTTCGTGTAGCAACACTTTTCCGACCCCCCGACTCCCTGGCTATGCTTAAAGCGTTAAAAGGTAAAACCGCTATTATAAATAATCTGACATAAAAAAATTTAAGGACATATAAAAGACTAAAATGTGACTATAAATAGTTAACAGTGAAACACTGCTCTTTTACTGTATTCTGCCCAACGTTAAGAAACTTATTTTTTAGTTGCGTTCCTTCTGTTGGAGTGACAAGAATTAAAAAAAAAAACTTGTTGGCAGTTATAGGGACTACCGATAGAAGTGCAAATTTAGAACTTTTAGTATTAAAATTAGAAATTTCGTAAGTTTTAAATTAAAACTATCAACATCAATCTGGTTTTCACATCTATCCACATCGTATTCCACCACTTTCGGTATACAATGTATATAATTGCTGCTCGAAATGTCAATAGATGTGAAAACCAGATAAATGTTGATAATTTTAATTTAAACATTATGAAATTTAGAATTTTAATACTAAAAGTTGTAATTTTTCACTTCTATCAGCAATCTCTATAACTGCCAACCAGTTCAATTTTCTTTTTTTTCTCTCAAAAAACGAAATCAATTAATTAAACATTTACACTATTTATATATTATGACATCTATCGGCAGAGACTCAAAATTCATTTTAAATTTTCACATGTGATTAAGCATGTAATGTTGATGTTGTCTGTACTGTATTATTTAAACACTATATTTTGAGCATGTCGTAACGCGTGACGATATTATGAGCATGTCGTGATGCGAACCATGTCGTGACGCGAACCCATAAGATCGACCCCTACCAAAAAGTGCCCAACGCGGCTAAAGAAGTTTTCACTTCAAAAAAACTACATACAAAAAAGACGTGATAGCAGAAAAATGTTCTTCACACCATTTCAGAACCGATGTTTTTTGAAATAGTCCTATATTATAGATATTTATTAGGTGTTACTGATAACCCTCTGTGAGGAAATTTTTCTCGTTAATAAAAATGGTTTTTAACTTCTAATAGCAATGCATCCTATTAAAAATAAAAACATGGTGACTTATCTTCTGGATTTTTTTTTACACGTTAAAAAAATTCAAATTTGAGGTACTTTTGACTGTTTTCCCTGGCAAGTTGTTTTTGCAAATATTTTATAAGTATTTTGGTGATTTTGCACTTGTCTTATCTGTCTCGTACTAACGGATTAGGAAAGAAGGATTGAAACGGAGGTAGCGACGCCAAATTGAAACTGCGGGGTTTCAGCAAAAAAGGCTAGTGGCCGTTAACGTGGGTAACTAACTCAATCACTCAATGACTGTTTGGAGTATCTCTGCGAGATGGAATTCGAGACGGCAAAATCCGTGGAAAGAACTCGATTGAACGATTAGTTGATAAAAGTAGCAAGTAGAAGTGGCAATGAGCTAGCCACGTCGCTTGAAGAATCGAAATGAAAGAAGGCCACAAACCGAAAGTGTCGCCGCGCCCCGGCCGCGCCGTAGCGTGGACGGTCTCTACTGGTAATAAAGGGGTGACATGGCCAGGACATCTGACGGCTGAGACGACGACGACGAAAGCGCTACCGTTTGAACGAAACACGCCGTTTTATAGTTTTAAGCCACCGTCGCTCGAGTTATGGCCGAGGGTTTACTTCCCCAACCCCCTAATACAACGTGTAGTGCATTACACATATTAGATTATGCGGCCCGTAACTAAATAAAAACACTACACTACGAAACTAGCATAATATTGTTACAATGTTGTGTATAATATTGATTCATCGTATAGTGAACATATATACATTTATATCCATGTAATCTTTGTGCTATATAAAAAAAATATTAAAAATTTACTAAAACGACTAAAGGTAAAAAAAAAGTTTCGATAGTGACAGATTTTACATATTTTTTTTAAATATAAAAATGTCAGTAAAAAGTTTCTATAATAGTTTATTAATTCCTTTTAGAATTCGTTTCCATGTGAAGTAAAGAAAAGAACTGGTAAAGTACGTGTCGAATGTGTCGAAAGTGTGTTACTAGAACGAATTATCGTTTAAAGTATTTTATAAGTTTTACAATTATTTTTTTAGATTTTTCCATCTCAGTTAAAAAGTCAAATACACACATTTTTCAGGCCTTTAGCGCACCTCGGCTACTATTGATTTATATGAAAAAGTCATATTGAAATATCTATATTATTTTTGAAGACCTATCTATGGGTACCTCACATCAATGTGCTTTGGAATTTTTTTCTCGTCCCTCAGTTACATGTATACCTACTAAGCAAAGATTTAATATGAGTAAAGGATGAGAGGTTATTCATAAGGTTTAAGCCAAAAAAGTGTTTGGTTAAGGAAACTGAGTGTCCACACTTTCATATTATAATAATAATAGCTACTGTAGTCATCCCACCCAGCGCCATCTAGTCCCAAAGTAAGCAAGTATTATTGCTTTATATTACTTACTTACTTACTTGATTACTTGTCAACCGATATATATGCTTAAATTTTTTTTAATGATATATACATACATAAATGTTTTACACCTAAACACGGTACAAACAGACATGTTCATGCTCACAAATATTTTTCCCGGTGGATATCGAACCCGCGACCTTAGGCTCAGCAGTTAGTGTCTCTAAACACTCAGCCGACCGGTAAGTCGTTACCATTAACCGTTGAGGTCCCTCCTAAAAAAGACAGTCAAAGCTGTAGGCAGCATCAGGTTTAAGCGTAATAGAAAAACAAAACTAAATCACAGGCATGCTATGCTTATATCATGTGTCTATGCCATGTCAAATGCATAGCTCGGTCTCGATACATCGGCAAACATTAGTACAGTTGCGACGGACACTTGCTGTCCCCCTGGTAACTTAATGCACTCTATAGGGTAGTGTCAATATAGGTTAGTTTTCGCTAAAATACACAGACAAGTCAACCTTATAGACCACGCTTTGACAGAGAGTAGCATTCGCCAAGGCTATGTAGTGACACTACATAACTACGTCTCTTGTGAGCGGTCAGTTGGAAGCACGTCGGAAGCCATTAAATTGTCAATTTTAAACGAGCCAATGAAAACTAGCCGACCTCTCCCCGCATCCCGCCACTTTTTGGCGATTTCGTTTTCGTACTGACGTTTATTAAAGCGTGGTCTATAGGTTGACTGGTCTGTGCTAAAATATTACGGTTATTTTTGAACGCACGCTGCAGTTTTATTCGTGTTTTAAACCGATATACCACACTCGAGATTGTCTTGAGAACGGTATCAGCTGCATAGAGATAGGCAAGCCAGCCCGAAATGCGGGTTTCAACAGAAAGAGACAGAGAATAACCTTGATTTATATTATGGTACAATTATTTTCCATCTTTTTTTCTCCCATGCCCAACCGATGCCCAACTATTACATACAAAGTATTACGGAGCTCGCCTCTCTACTCTAGTACCCTACCTTACTCTAGTTATATTATCTCTATGGTCAGCTGAGGGTGTGTTCAAATATATCTGTCCGATGACGTCAGCTAACGCGCATACCGAGTCGCTTTCAATGGGCTTGGATCGAAGTTATAAAGTTACGTTGATTGTCATTAAACTTCTAGAATAGGCTTTACGAATATAATTTTTTTCTATTTACGAATTCACCAGATATTTATGAAAATTCATCCTGACGTTGAAATTGTCCCTGTGACATCATCTGGCCGGTTGAGCTTATTGCGGTGCTTTCAACAGTAAAAAACCAATTCTAAAATTAAAATAAAAATACTGTAATCCTCATGAAACGATAAAAATATATAGACTTTATTAAGCCTAGGATAATGCAAATAGTTCACATCTATCTAGTTGACGTCACAGGGATATTTAATTGATAATTTTTTGGGAAATAATAACTAAAAAAAATACAGACCTATTTTCTTTTGTTTCAAGTAAAAGGTATAGATTGGTATATAGAAAGGTATATTTGGCAAAAAATATAAAAACCACGTGTTAAAAATTTTGGTCCGAGCCCATTGTGTTGTATCTACTGACTTGAGATGGTTTTAAAACCGATTTCAAACTTGAGTATGATTCGATTATCTTAATCTATTCAATGCGAAGTATTCATACTAAACTAAAAATGTAAATATAGACTATAAAAATTATTTACATAAAATATTTTTATAAGTTCACTAATAAATAGCCTGAGTGCTGACGATTTAATCCACGGAATACGCAAATGTAAGCTCGTATGAAGCTTGTTCATCCTTAGTATATGTCCGTTCGTGTATGATTGGCTATTAGCCAAGGTAAACTTCAGTGATCTGCGCTGCGATTGGCTGATGCATTTCTTTTGTAAGTTTTTTTTTAATTAAACACAATGTGTTTTTTTCATTCACATATATTCTGTATGCTTTTAAGATTTATTTTGCTATTTTGAGGTAATTTCATTAATAAATTGAAATGAGGCAATTTTTACCAGACCAATACGAATGATTTCGAAGAACACAATGCCTAGGCGTTAAGAAAACGAACCCTCGTACGAAAATATCGATTCGTCTAAATCAAATAAGCATCGAGCCCCTTTTTAATAACTTAAAAATGTCCCCGTCACGAAAAAGGGGGAGCGGCGGGACACTGCGGTCCATTCAAATTTTTATACCCAACGCGATTCGAAATGGGGCACCCTATAAAAACGGATCCTTACTATTTTATGGTTATGCAATTTAAAATAATCTTTGGGCGTGACCGTTGGGCATACGACATGCTGCGTAATTAGAGAGTTTGACATATTAATATTGATAAAAAAAAAATAAAAAAATAGGACGTTTCTATTTAATAAAACGAATGATTACAAAGCCTGTTTAACATTTTTAACGCCAACCCCTTTTTTGTAAACTTATGCCTAAAGTATCAGTGGCAAGTAAGGAAATTAACATAATGACATTGCCTTTTCAACACACCGTGTGTGCGGTTGAATGAGATCTAAACTTAAAGAGCGTGTAGAGCTTACCGAACTAAACAAAAAGTTTCAAATGGACAGATGGCGCAAACTAACGGTTACCGAGAAAAATATAATTAAAGTTGAACTACGTTCAATTGAATACCCCGTATATAATATACCACGTGATCGGCTGAACGTAGTCCAAACTTATAGAGCGTGTAGAGCTTATCAAACTAAACGAAAAGTTTAAAAAAATTAAATTAAATGATAAGGGTCTCTAACCACTTAGCCAATCGGTCAATGAATCAGTTTAATTAATATATAGTAAAGAGCTTTATAAGTTTAGATTATTTTAGATCACAGGTTAACAAAACGCTCAAGGACGCACGTCTTTAAGATGTCTAACCAGTCAGTTTTAAGTTATCTACGACGACCGTTTAGCCTAGTGGGTAGTGACCCTGCCCACGAAGCTGGAGGTCCCGGGTTCGAATCCCAGGTCGGGTCAGTATTTATATGATGAATATTAATACTGGCACCGGGTCTTGGTTGTTATATGTATGTGGTGTTTTCGCTTGGTACCCAAAACACAAGCTAATGCTTAGTTTGGGGCCTAGACGTTGCTGTGACTGCAACTTATAAAAATATGTAGGTACAAAATAAAGAGTAATCTGTAACATTTTTTTTAATGTAAAAATTATGAGTAGGTATGATTTAAGTACCCATAATAGATGTTTAACGTCCTAATTTTTTTTTACATCAGATTCTAGCTTAGTGTCGAATATCCTTTTGATTCATATTGCTTTCATATCTGGATAAAAACTTTAAAATGTGTATGGATAAATAATATCTCTTATACATGATGCACGTCACCATCGAACGCAAAGTGCAAGTGGATTTTTTTATTTATGTCCCCCGAACTTATAGAGAGGGGATGCGTATGCGTTTGATAGTAAGTGACAGCTCAAGTAAATAAACTTAGTATTTGCTTATACTGAGCAAACTGTTCGATATAAAATAATGTAAGGGAATTCTGATGCCGAATCAGAAAATGATGGTTTCATACAGTGAATTTATAAATACACTTCAAATTTTATGTTGACTTATTGCTATGAAAATGTACAAGGTGAAATTTTAACAACCATCAAAATTTTAATGTAATGAACTTTGGTAAAAAGCCGATAGCCGTCTTGTTCCTTTTCAGTATCGTTCAATAGAAAAATATTGAGTGATTACACAAACCCGAAAAAAACAATAACTCTAGTCACAATTCACGGCCGCCGCACGCTCCGCCCTGTCTCGGTCTCAAGGTCTCGGCCGCGTCCGTCTCGCCACAAAGAAGGCAACCAAACGTTATAAAATAACACTGTAGATAAAATAATCTATTATGAAAATGTAAGCTATAGGTATTTTTACGTAATGAGGTCTATTGGTTCCTAACGTCTAGAATTTTTTTTGGATTGTTGTTAAAATTTCTTAATAAAGGCATATATCCGGTTTCCTTTGGATGGATTTGCAACTGTTAGCAAATTATCATTTTGTTTAAATGACTACAGGAAGCCAAAAAGAAGTTTGGGACGTCCCACACAACGCCATCTAGTCCCAAATCAAGTGGAGCTTGTATTATGGGTACTAAACATTTGACATACAATAATATATACATTGATAGATGTTTTACACCCAGGCACAGAACAAATAGACATATTCATGCACACAAATATTTATCCCGGACGGGAACCGAAAATAAATCATATATTTTTAAAATTAGGTAAATTTTTACGAAATATTCCACTATAAAGTGGCTCTTGAACCACTGTTCCGGAAAATATGCGTCTCGGAATGTTCGTCCCATTGCTTGGTTCCACCAGTGGGTCCAGTAGGATTTTCAAATTCTCGTAGCGTAGTTCCGCATAGTTCCGTAGACGACCGCTTAGCCTAGTGGGTAGCGACCCTGCCTACGAAGCTGGAGGTCCCGGGTTCGAATCCCAGGTCGGGTCAGTATTAATATGATGAATTTAGATACTGGTACCGAGTCTTGGTTGTTATATGTGTGTCGCGTCTTTGCAAAAATATTTATATATGTATATATTATAAAGAATATTTAAGTATGTATATCAGTTGTATAGTAACCCATAACACAAGCATAATACTTGTTTACTTTGGAACTCGATGACGCTGTGTGGGAAGTCCCATGTATTATTATTATTATTATAGTTCCACTTCGGTGGTAGAACCAAGTGTCATAGTTGCATAATTGTGGAATTTAGATAATTATCATTATAATCTACGATCAATTAGTTTACGAACTATAACCAGTTGAAGTTGATCCGTAATTCAATACTGAACATTCATGATTTTGCTATAAGTTTTTGTTTTCGACATGGCTACAGAACCTTACCTTTTATGTGACCCTATACGCACTTACCGATTGTATTTTATTCGATCGAATCTATTACGTAAAGCGACGTCGCATATTCACGCAATGTCGCTTTCGATGCGAGGGCGCCGGGGTTAAATGGCATACGACAATAATAATTAATAGCGGACGCTTTTTTCGCGAGTCAAGTGTGTTTTGATTTAATTTTCCCGTACAGCGGAGCGCATATGGCGCGTCGAAAGCACTCAGTGCCTAATCAACTGTGCCGAAACACTCTAAATTATTGTAGTTCACTAAAACGTCTGTTATATTATGATGGACGCTGTCAATAGATAGCGGTCGTTACAATCCCCAACCCGCAGTGGAGTAGCGTGGTGGATTTAAGTTCCAAACCCCCTCCTCACCCTGGGGGAGGTCTAAGCTCCTGCAGTGGGGTAAAATGGGCTGATGATGATGATGATATTACAATAGCGTGAGAAAAAAATTATTTTTCTAAAGTTATAATTAAAGCGCCGATTTTGAAAATTCTTTTAATTAAATATTTTTAATGTTGAGCAAATAAAATGTCTCGAGAAAAAAAAATTCTCAGTAGACATACCTACGAACATAATCCTCCTTTTGAAGCAATCGAGTGAAAACGAACGATTTAATGGAAAATAAATATGTTTTAAAACTATGATTCAGTATGTAAAGCTATTTATTTTTTGTGATAGATTAATCTAATTTGAAAAATTTATTTCATTGCGGCAAGTATTTTTTTAAATTATTTCCCAAAATTTTCATAGTGCGTAGGCTATATGGCTTTTTCTTTAGCTACAGGTAGTCAAAAATAAAACACAATCTGACGTATGATCTGACGTTTGACGCATGTTTTCATGTGTAAGGATCACAGACTACGCATATTATTATTTACGTTCACTACGACTTGGCCTAGTGGGTAGCGACCCTACCTATGAAGCTGGGTTCGAATCCCAGGTCGCGTCAGTATTTATATGATGAATATTGATACAGGCACTGGGTCTTGGTTGTTGTATCAGTTGTATGTATGTGGTGTCTTCGCTTGGTACTCAAAAACATAAACTAATCCTTAGTTTGGGGCCTAGACGTTGTTGTGGTGTATACGTTATTATTAATAAGTATAGTACTACAAATTATTTTTAGGAATACCCATTCATATTACTCTGTGTATTACCATCTGTGTATTGACAATGAAATTTTTTTTTGTTTGTTACTTGGATACCAACAAACTGTCATAATATGAATGTGAAACAGAAGTCAAATAAAGGTCAAACAGTTTAATTTATTTAATTAATAAAATTTATTAAGAGCTTTTAATAGCAAAATCTCTCTCTCTCTCTCCTGCCCTTATCCCACTCTAGGTGGGGTCGGCCCAACATGTTTTTTTCTTCGACTCGTCTCTGTCATTCGTCAGTTCATCACTCACTCCTTTCGCTATCATATCCTCCTTCACACAATCTATCCATCTCTTCCTCGGTCTTCCCCTCCTTCTACGTCCTTCCACATTCATACTTAACATTCTTCTGCCTACATACTCGTCATAATAGCAAAATATGGCTAAAAAACAATTTGTCTCGAAACGGTTTTGGAATCGGCCTAATCTATTTTTTTACTTTGCGTGCCGAATTGTAATACAATTTAAAAACATTCTACAAGTTATTGTACTTAATTGTACACTGTATACAATCAATTAGTTGTAATATAATAAAAGATCCAACCAAGTGCGTGTCGGACACGCATAAATTTAAAGTATCTTCTTCAAAACGATTTTCATTGAAAACGTTTTTAATGACTAAAAAAGCCATTCTTTAATAATATAATTAATTTTTTTAATTTTAAAGATGACATGTGGAACATAAAGGTTCCTTTTTTGTCATTTGACTTCGCGAAACATTTTTTTATACGTATCAAAAAAAATTCAATGAGAAATATTTATTTTTATTGAATAATTTTCCTTTGGGCGTAATTTTGAAGGTTGTATTGCAATCGTCAATAACTGGATTTCAATTGATTGTCTATGAATACGTTTTGAAGGTTGCAGGCACGAAAAATATAATTCAAGACGATTTGTTGTTCCAATTTTCTGAACTACTATTTCAAGTTTCATTGGTTTCTTAAAATCGTTTAAATCGATCTATTTATTTTTTCAAATAGCACACACTGCTGTCATAAAGCTAAGTCGAAGCAGGTTCGTATGCGACCACTCCAAGAAGAACACTGCAAGAAACAGAGTGGCTTGTTTAGATATAGAAATATTCATTTATGAATATAGCTGGTTGGAATAGGACTACAGGACTTTCACCCATATTGCGAATCTCCTCATAAAGAGGGTAGTACATCTTTTTTTTTTTTGAAACATACAAAAATGTTTACGACATGTAAACGATGAAATAAAAAAATTAAGCTAAAATAGGTTTTTTTTTGTGCCGATTCTAATGCGGCCTACTGCGCGGGAACATGGCTACATACCTGCTACACTATAAAAGCGTATATATAGCATATATATTAGATGTCCTCAACTATTTGTTTGGGATCTGTCATATAAAACTAAAAAAAATTTAAGCAAAATTTTCGTGATAGTTTTCAGTAGATCTGACAGAAAATTATACTTATATACAAAGATTCATGTCCGTGCTACTAACTGCTGAAGAGTTCACTCCTGAGCGAACTATCCTAGCGACATCATCAGTTCATGGTGAAAATCATGGTCAAGTATCAGAATCCAAACTATATGCAAAGTTTCGTGTCCGTGCTGCTAACCGCTGAAGAATGCACTAATGAGAAGACAATCTTGGCTGCAGCATCGATTCGCGGTGAAAGTCATGGTTGACTATCGCATTGAAATCCAACGTATAAAGTTTCGTGTTCATACTACTAACCGTTGAGGAGTGTCCTCATGAACAGAAAATATTTGCTGTGGCATCAGATCATGTTTCTTGTTTTAGTATATTGTCATAAAATTTCAGCCCAATAGTATGGAGAGAACTGGTCTAAAATTCAATTGTAAGATTTGAAGCGGACAACTTACTACGAACATTGTAATTTAAACAATCTTGTAATAAAAAATCCACAGATCTTGCAGTCCCCGCAACCATCGGTTTCATTGAAAATGAACCTACCCAAACCCGATTTTCACAGATTATTTTATTTTATTGCCACGTAAACGTGGCACTATTCTTTTCAACTCTTTAAACTCCGAAATAAATCAACGAAAAAAAATATTTTCGTTTGTTTAACATATTTGAAACATTTAGGTTTTAAACTGCAGCCTCTGATATCCTTAAACGTTTTGAACTCGATAAAGAAACATTCGAACGAATACAGGCCGAAAGGCGATGACCGTAATGTTAATAAGTTCCCGATAGTCCATAAAATCTAACATGTGATGTCAAATTTCTTGTTCGATTTCCAACCGATTTCCAAAATTTTGGTCTCAAACTGTAGCTACCGACGCCCTCTAACCTTTTGTATAACACTTCGAAGCAATCCGACGAATAATCTCTGAAATATAGTAACTTATATTCGCAAACACCAGCGATCGACCAAAAAATCTCATCTTTCGGAAATAATTTCTCTTACAATTACCAACCGATTTTCAAAAACTTGGTTTCAAACCGTAGCTACGTTAATGGCTGAGATACTTTTTTTTTAATTTTCGATATCGGTTCCCGTTCTCGAAAATATTTTGGATTTAGTAAAAAAAAATCTGAAAAAATCGATTTTTTTACATTTTTCAATTTTTTTCAAAAACTACCTAACCGATTTCCAAAATTTTGAAGTTATACGATGCGCAACTAAATTCTTGATCTTTTGAGACCTTAAAATCTTGGCTAGACTTCATACCCTCGGAGTTATGACCAAAAATGCGTCTCCCGTGAAATGGATTTGATAGTCATTTTCAATGACAAAAACTTGAAAAAAGTGTTCAAAAAAAGATGTGCTCAAGGAGCTAATTTTGTATACCTATACGGGAAGTCATGTAAGTAGTCCCTTTTGAACCTGGATATTTTTTCATACAGTACTCGTTTATATTCCAAAATAAAATATCTATTTCCCTACTGTTTATACATATCAATGGCACACGTCACAGATATGCCACGTGGTCGACTGTCGCGTGCGAATGCGGTTTCGTTGTAACCCCGCGGGACCGGGTTCGGTTACGGACGGCACTCCCAAGCGACCGCTGTCTCTGCCACGTGGCACGGCTGTCTATATGTCATACGTAATTATGACGTATATTGTAATTTAATGTAATTATCAAATAACCTGAATATTGGTCGGTTTTTATAGATTTACTTTATCCAATGTCCACATATTATTGATATTGCTATCAAGGCAAAGGATTAATAGAACATTGCTTTCATAAAATCGATTTGCATCCACATTACTATTATAAACCTCTAACGGGCTGATGTGTTTGTGCTTATATGAAGGGTAGGTGTAGTTGAGTTTGTTGTAATCTACCATAGAGTAAGTAAAGACAGTAGCGATTGGCTTTAATAGAGTCATATATATCACTTGACAGTATCGAAAAGGACTAATGTAATTTCGCGGGGGTGAAAACCGGCGCGCAGGGATTTCGCGGGGTGAAGACCGGTGCGTGGGGACCTCGTGGATCGAAACTCGCCATCTTACATCAGCTATCTAGAGTATAAGCGGTTAAACGGTTCCAGCGCATATTTAGGTAAAAGAATTTATAGATAGATAGGTCTTTAAAAATGTTAAGTGACTTGAAATGACTTATTTAAGTTAATAGTTGTTGAGATATGCGCCCCTGAAGTCCTAAAAAGTGTGTTCCTTTTTTTTCACCAAATTTTCAACCATATGGTGAAAAATTGTAAAAAAATTAATACTACTTAGAAAATACTTTGACCGAGTAAGTGGCGGTATAAACACTCACCTACCTAAAGTAGATGTGGTTGCAGCAGCCTTGAGGTCCAAATAACCTCTAAAAGTACAAGTAGGAGACAACGGGAAACCACTGCTACTGTTTTTCCCATGGGAGTCATGGAAAGGTTTCTCAGACGATCCTTGACCACGGCCACTCTGCCAGGAGTGTACGACTAATAAGAATAAAAATCACTTTTAACTGAAATTGGTTTGAATAAGATATGTTGAGTGCTTTTATAAATATTAATTTTTAAAGTTATTATTTAAACTTTTTTATTTAGAACTTCCAACCGATTCTGATGAATTTTTTACATTTAAATAGAGGAAATCGACATTATTTCACATACGGGAGATATATCAGCACGCTACTATTTTAGGGGCTGAGCAGTTAGAAAAAAAATCATATAGAGCGGTATTTCCTAAAAAGATTAGATATACCGTTCGTTACACGTGTAATAAATTTAATGAATTAAATAAACCTACCTAACCAGAAATAATTAGTTGCGACTTCTCTTAATATATTAATTACAAAAACTTCCTGATTAGTGTAAAATTTCGTTCTGCAAGCATAATACAATAATTAGGAGTAGGTTTGATAATATCTAGAGAGGGCTAGCAGTGTGGTGGTCCCCGGTAGCGAACGCCCGCCGAGGCGACAGATGCGTAACTGCAAAACTAAGAAAATACATAGAGTGGAAACGAATATTCGATTATTATGGACTAATAATATAATAGGATATCGTATCTCACGAAACTTCATACGAAAGAAGTTTAGATTTGTTCGTGCCATAGAAATAAAAATTGGTTAGAAATGTCTTATATAGGACACGAATAATAAAAATATAGAGTGCAATTTGAGATCGGGTATTTATTAAAAGTATATGGCTAATATTAGTATTTCTTTAAGAATAATTAAATTTTAAGTGAAATAAATGAATGCATTTGTTTAAATTTTGTCTAATTAGCTTTAGCACAGTAGCATGAAGACAAACAAAATATAATTGATAGCATGAATATTTCAATGTTATTTGTATTTGTTTCAGTGTTATGTCGTGATAGCCCAAAGCGCAACGAACCTGTCTCAAATTTATAAGGCCATAAAGCCATGGTTCGAATTCGGGCGTGTACCAATGAGTTTTTTCTGACTTAAGTAGGTACATAACTATCACTGACTCCGTGCCTCGGAGAGCACGTTAAGCAGTCGGTCCCGGGCGCTGTCAATAGATGGCGGTCGTTACAATCCCCAACCCGCAGTGGAGCAGCGTGGTGGATTTACACTTACCCTGGGGGAGGCCTAAGCCGTGGGGTAAAAATGGGCTGATGAAATGAAGTGAATGTTATTTGTAGCAAAACTGTAAATAGTTCACGAAGCCACAGTCACTGGAGCGAAACTTAGAAAAAGTACTTTCTTTATTTTATTAATCAAAAAGCCATGTCTCTTATTGGGCGATTTCTCAAAAAAAAGTATGTTTATTCAATAGGTAACCACACAACATGGAATATATTGTAAAACCTGTAGTTCACGCGGGCGAAGTAGTGGACAGCAGCTAGTATAATAATAAAATACCAATTGGTACTAGATTTTACAGAAGACTTCGCCTGTATGCTTTTTGCAATTTGCATTATTTAGTTTAATCTAGTAACCCATAACGCAAACGTAATACTCGCTTGCTTTGGAACTAGATGGCGCCATGTATTATAATGAATACTTATTTAAATGTTAATAGCTATTTCTTACATGTTAAGATGAATCGTTTTTTAGGCATTGTATCTATTTCGTGAAACATCGTTCTATATTATTGTTCCACTTACTGCTCTGCTCCTAAAGATTGCAACGTGATGTTACTTGATTGGTGATTTCATCTATATATATAAGCGCAAAAGTTTCATCATTACAGGTTTTTAATGGTTTTTGAGATAGCGTTCAACTTAAAATGCAAACAGAAACAAAATACATGTATTTTACTTTCAAAGAGTTTCCATGTCTTCATCACTTTCGTCACATTTTTATAATACTGCTATAGATATATTTACACATAATACAACTACAGAAATTCTATAATATCCACTAGGTTTACCTACACATCATCATCATCATCATCATCAGCCCATTTTTACCCCACTGCAGGGGCTTAGGCCTCCCCCAGGGTGAGGAGGGGTCTTGGAGCTTAAGTCCACCACGCTGCTCCACTGCGGGTTGGGAACTGTAACGACCGCCATCTATCGACAGCGTCCGGGACCGACTGCTTAGCGTGCTTTCCGAAGCACGGTGTCAGTGATATTGTGTACTTAAGTCAAAAAAACTCACTGGTACACGCCCGGATTCGAACAATGGCCTTATGGGGCCTTATAAATTTGAGACAGGTTCGTTGCGCTCTGGGCTATCACGTAGTTTACCTACACATCGTTTACTTATTAAAAAAAATAGTGATACAAAGAGTTTGTCGACTCTATGCCATGCCCTAGCCGCACAGTAGTCGTACGGTCCGATAATGACATAAATAAATAAAGCACTCCTGCGCAGCGGGCACAACAACGCAGCGGGGCGTCCGCGGGATCTCGATTGAGATGTAAGCGATGGGCGTTATACCGAATATTATGTTATGTCTAACGAGAAAATAAAATGTGTGTGCGGTTGGCATAGAACTATCAAAATGTAAAGAGAGGTTTTTTATTCACTTCATTGGGCAGGCCTGTTTGGTCCATAAACCCAACAGCGAAATCTATGCGCAAAAATATTTTCTTATAAATAAAAATCACTTAATAAAAATAATTAATTTGAAATGTTTTGTTTTGTGTTTTTTAGTGTACGCTTAGTAAATTAGGTACCTCTAACGACGGATCGTTAGCTCTTCATCTGTAGGTTTCCATACCTAAAGGATACCAATGAGGTCCCATTACTAAGCATGCACTGCTTGTCTGTCCGTTTGTGACAAATAACATGTTTTTTTTTGCTTTATCGTAAAAACGGTAGTGCGTGCAAGCTTTAAACTAGATGTGATTATTGTGAAAACTTTAGAATAACAGAACGAGTAGTGAAAAACGGCAAAACAGAGTTGGGATTGAAAGGAAACAATTCTAAATGGTTTGCCCGACATTTCGTGTTCGCTCTGAAATCAAACCGAGTGGCGTCGCAATATACAGAAAAAATGTGTATCAGAGAGTCGGGAACGGGTCCAGAGTTTGCGCACAACGCACTCGCATCAACTTCAAAGCGAAGAAGAAGTTTGATGCGAGCTATGAAGACCTCTCTGGCCATTCTGATACCTATATAGCGGTTAGTTTATCCACATCTGAGATTAGGCACTTATGATTGAAGAATAATAGAAAATTGTCTTAAATTAAGCTTATGCGGTCAGTTTTATTTAAGGGTTTTAAATAATGGAGCTCATATTTCACGTTATGATGGTCTGCGGTCGTTGATTCGGTGTTAATTAAGTTCGCATGGTTTGAGACGGTACTGTAATTGAAGTTCCACTCGGTGTTCAGTCATTTTGTTATCATTGTTTTAATTAATATTTTGTTAATTAGACAACGCATACTTATGTAAAATATTTTAAATGTAGGTACTTATGTAGTTACACAGGTTAGAAGGATTTTTGTTTTCAATGGTCTGATGAGAAAAAAAAAACTAAAATTTAATGCATGTTAAAAATTCAGACTACTAAAACGATTTGATGAATAAAAGAAAACGGTAAATATAGATTGATAAAATTTATTTAAAATTTTTAGAATTTAATTACATTTAGAGTGCAGGTACAAACTTTATAAACCTAAAAACACCTAGACACAAAATATGAAAGTTTGATTCACCTGAATTAAATTAAACATTGTATACACTGAGAAAAATTTCAGTATGATGCATCCTTAAAAAAGGATATTGTATACTTAAATCGTGGTATTACGGGACTTGGCGTAGCACTGTATATTACATCATGCAGCTGCAGGATAGTGTGTAATGCTAAAATATCCTTCCTATACTATTACGACATACGTTTTTTTTGTATTAGTTTGGATAGAGTTTACGGCATATCATGATGCACTATATTTATTTCCTCGGTTTGTCCTGGATAAATTAGGCATCATTTACTGTTACAATACAATGTTTTTCTGTATTAGTAAGGATAAAAAATACGGTTTTTACTGTTGCATTATATTTGTTTCCTAGGTTCGTCCTGGATAAATTAGGCATCATTTCCTGTTACAATACAATGTTTTTCTGTATTAGTATGGATAAAAAATACGGTTTTTACTGTTGCATTATATTTGTTTTCTAGATTTGTCTAGATATAACATCTGGATTGTACAGATGGAATGTACTGCATTTTGCAGATAGAATATACTGCATTTTTTTGGATTTATATAGATGTGGCATTTGACTTTTGCTGCTATATAACTATTACTATACATGTGCAAAAAGGCTGTTCCCGAAAACTAAAAGGTCTGTAAGTACCCATCAATATGAACAACTCAAACTATGGGATTAACTTTGAGAAATTGAAAACTAACTTTCAGAACTGAAAATAAATTTTCAGTTTCTCAAAGTTGGTCCCATAGTTTGAGTTGTTCATATTGACGGGTACTTACAGACCTTTTAAGTTTCGTCTTTTTGCACATGTATAGTAATAGTAATTTAGCAGTAAAAGGCAAATGCTACATCTATACAAATCCAACAAAATGCAGTATATTCTATCTGCAAAATGCAGTACATTCCATCTGTACAATCCAGATGTTATATATCTAGACAAATCTAGAAAAGAAATATAATGCAACAATAAACACCATATTTTCATAGCTAGTTATTTTAAGAATCAAAAAATTTACATCAAAACATTACGTTTAATTTCGGGCCATAACTGAAAAGAGGAAAATTAAAAACTTTTATAAAGATAAGATTTTTATTTATGTTTTCACATTAGAAGATACCTCTTTTCACAAAGTATAAAGTTACTTAGTAAGTAAGTTACCTAGTTACTTAATCTACATTAATGATTTGAGGCCTCATAACATCTATACTTAATAGTAAACTTGATTGTATATCATTAGGATATACCTACTTAATATTTTATAATTTTTTAAAGCTTTGGTGTGCGTGGCAAGATATTACTTATTTTATTTAGGTATTTATGCTGAACAAATTACTTTGTGACAGATCACACTCTTACTTTGTGAAATGATCAATATAATATCCAATAAATCAACACTTGTCATACATTCATATGTAGATTCAGTTCTGCCAGATTTTGTTTCAAGTACAGCAAGACTATTTCCTGGTCCAAATCTGAATTAGAAATGTCAAGAATATCATCACCAGTCTGATCTTGGTGCTGAAAGAAGAGAAAAAACACATCACTTAAAATTCTGTTTTCTGGATTTTGTCATACTTGCATTACAAAAACTATGTTATTACAGAAAGATTTATTTTCTTAATGGCAGGACTTTTTAGAAAAAAAAACTATGTCCTAGAAATTGAGTAGTTCTAGTTCTTCTGGCAAAAGCAATTAGAAACAAAAGAAAAACAATTAAATAAAATACAAATGACACTAAAATTAACCAAATATGTAATATTTACATGATTACTCACAGAATGAGCCGAATCTGTAATTTTTTGTTTCCAAATGTCCAAGCTTTTCCGAAATTTGGCCCTTACGCCTATTTGGGGTATCAATTGAGACAGGTCGCTGTCAGTTAAATATCTTAATGCCAAAATATCAATCAAATTTTCTGAAAATAAGTAGTTTTAAGAGTTAACGAGCAAGTTGCAATCAAATATTATGTAGAAAACTGAAAGATACCTATTGTTTAGTTAGCAGAGAACACAATAAATTATTGTTATTTTGTATATAGCTATGTACCTTTTTTATTTATTTAAAATATGATTCTTATATTATAAATATTACTTAGAGAATATTAAATTTTAGTGGTGATAAAGTTTAGGTATGATTACTCACTTTGAAAGGAATCTTTGAGTTCTTCAAATCC
This sequence comes from Luffia ferchaultella, assembly GCA_949709985.1. Taxonomy (NCBI): domain Eukaryota; kingdom Metazoa; phylum Arthropoda; class Insecta; order Lepidoptera; family Psychidae; genus Luffia; species Luffia ferchaultella. The sequence goes on along the minus strand of OX453264.1, from coordinate 3,933,834 downwards.
CCACTGCTCCAACAAAACATTTACGTCTTTATAACCTGAATCACTCATTTTTTACATTTACAAATAAAAATTCATTAAACAGTTCAAGCAGGAACAAATTGATGGCAGGAACACTGAATACTTATATTTTTAGAATGTATGTTACACATAAAGTATTAAATTACTGGAACTGTGAATTATTATTTAGCTTTGAGCTTTAATACTGTTTAAAGTGATAGGTATACCTAAAAGCCAAAAATGATAGCTTAGACTGGTGTTTTCACGTATCTCGTGGTCGTAATCACAAAACATATGCAGTGCATGTATGCGCAAGTCACAACAAGTCACAACACAACACAAAGCTAAGCAGGGATGAGTGAATCCAAATGGATTCACATAGTAGGTTCGGTTCCAACGTCCGGAGCTAGAACTGTTGAATTCAGCGTATACAAAAAACGATCATAAATCCAAATTGCTTACGCTAGCCGCATAGCCACGGTTACCAAAGCCGCCTCGAGTTGGTAGTACTAGAATCACGGGATTTACCAGAGCTCTAACGGTACGCGTAGTTCTAAATCGGATCTATCTATCTATACTAATATTATAAAGCTGAAGAGTTTGTTTGTTTGTTTGTTTGTTTGTTTGTTTGTTTGTTTGTTTGTTTGTTTGTTTGTTTGTTTGAACGCGCAAATCTCAGAAACTACTGGTTCAAATTCAAAAATTATGGTTGTGTTGGATAGTTCATTTATCGAGGAAGGCTATAGGCTATACTACATCACGCTACGACCAATAGGAGTAAAGCATCAATGAAAAATGTTGCAAAAACGGGAAACATTATTCCTTTTGAGAGCTTCCGTCGCGCGCGCTGCGTAAACGGTTGATGTTACCCAAAAATCATGTACTACGGAATTGTTCCCCTTTAAAAGTTCTAACCAAAAGTTCGCGACAGCATATGTGTATCTTTTAAGGTTAACTTACTATAACCTTTTTTATGACAATCAAATTTGTTCTAACATTATGTACTATTTGCGAAGATGTTTTTTAAACGTAATATTAATCCTTATCAAATTAAATACGTTAGTTGTCTTAAGCATTTCATGCATATTATAATTGCCCTTTACACCACACAATTTAAATTAATATCTTAGCAGTTTTTATCGAAATATGAAAACTATAGCGGGAGAAAATAAATTCGCTGTCTGCCTCTGTTAGTTAACTTTTTACTCCCAAACCATGCAATAGACTTGATACGGTTTTCAGTATTATGTTATTTTCTTATTATCTTATAATATATTAATCTATATAATAGAAATACTTATAAAGCTGAAGAGTTTGTTTGTTTGTTTGTTTGAATGCGCTAATCTCTGAAACTACCAGTCGGATTTGAAATTTTTTTTTTTTTTGCCTTTGATAGCCTGAATCTAGCGGAGGGTTATAGGCTATATATATTTGAAAACGAACTGTCTGTCTATTCGAGCAAATAGGTTTCGGCCAAAACAGCTTAACCGATTTTGATGAAACTTTACACATATGGAAAGGATGTAGTCAAAAGTGACATACAGAACTTTTTGTATGTCTGTCTGTACGTCCATCTGTCTAAACCAATTTTAATGAAACATCACAAGTATGAAAAGAAGGTCGTCAAAACTAACAAATGTTACTTTTTGTCCGTCTGTCTGTCTGACGTGTAAGGTCGTCAAAACTAACAAATGTTACTTTTTGTCCGTCTGTTTGTCTGTACGTCTATGTGTCTATTCAATTCAATTTTATCTATTCGAGCTAATTTCCACTACGGCTGTACAGATTTTAATGAAACTTTGCAGACGTGAAAGAAGATTGTCAAGAGTGTCATAAGCAACTTTTTGTGTTTGTTTGTCTGTCTATCTGTCTGTCGTTTCTCCACACTGATCTATCAACTACTACAGCCAAAACTACTAAGTCTAGGAAGCTTAAATTTATAACATAGGTTTATTTTATAACGTGAGCATTAAGTTAAGAAAGGGTTTTTTAGAAATTTCAAACTCAAGGATGGAAATGGAGGGACTTAAATAATGACGTGTTTCAGGGTTTTTAGATTTCCACATTTTAAGGGTGGGAAACGGGAGATGAAAAATTGTATCGGTTTTTTTAAAGGGTGGAAGGGGAATGAAGATTGAAAGTTTGAATGGGTGTAACCAAAATTAGTTCCAGCAAAAAGTACGTATAAACCATCTCGAACGTTAATAGTACGTATAACAGGAATTCGTAGTCTACGCAAGCGAAGCTGCGGGCGGTCGCTAGTCTTATATAAAATTGTGCACATCTCAATAGTTGGTCGGATGAAGTTATGTTCACACAATATATTTATTTTCTCGAGACGATACTACTAAACAATGTTAAAATTTGAAAAGTGTTACTGTCGTCAAGTTGTGAACTAATTTTAATTTCTATATTTATAATTATTATATGATATTATATATAAACTTCATTCCTGTGTTATTACGTTAATCAACGAAATATTTTCATTCGGTACCTACTGTCAAAAAGGAATTTTTACGTAAAGGTTTCGTATATAGATGTAAGAATCTAAGAAATGATATTTTCAAAGTCAAACTCTAAGAGGTCAAAACAGAGTGTTAAAATTTGTATGAAAATAGAATTTATAATTACCTAAATAACGAGCGTGTTAACGTAAAATCTTGCAAAAGAATGTGCTATCTATACGAATAGTTGATCTGGTACTTTAATGATTTGCTATATTCAATCCCGAAGGGATGAAAAAGGGTTTAATTGTTAAAATGTATTCTTTTGTATTTTCTTCGCGTCATAACGGAGCAATGAAACGACGTGGTTTTTGTACGAAAAAATTAGAACGGATTTTTTTTTCCGTCAATCATTTCCACGAGAGTCTTTTCTTAGAAAATTGTTTTTAAGCACTTGGAATTGTAGATATAATTACTAACATCGCAACAAAAAGAAGTCGGTCACATCATCTACGGAAAATAAAATAGGATACAAGCGGTAACGCTGTTACAATCACTATTCTATCATAGGTACAGTTCCAATCAAACTTTATGATGGATGTGAATACAACGCTAGACACCTAAAACTGGTTACTGCGAAGCAACTTGTGCCTACATTCACATCCGCCATAAAGGTTGATTGGAACATAAAGGAGCAACCGGAAGAAACTTTATTTTACATAGAGAACAGTAAAAAAAATAGATAGACGAAAATGCACACTCTCAAATTTCACCGCGAGAAAATATCTTTTACCTTTGGAAAATAGAAATGTACGAGTGAATTAAAACAGATTTAATACACTCGCATAGCCTACGCGAGTGAAGCCGGGAGGGGAAAGGGAGAAGCACTAGTTGTATTCTTTTATAATAATAGATGCAATAACTTTAGGAAAAGAGTATCACAAAAAAGCAATTTAGTAGGTGTGCAGTACAATAAAACTAAATCAAAGTTCATTAAGCTTCATCAATTTTTTTTTTGTTTTATTATATATCTGACAAAACACACGCTGCATGACGCAACTCCAATCGGACGCAGTACGAGCAATTATGAACTGACTCAACTGATTGGACTACCTCTGCGATATGCAAATATTCATGGAGTCAACAAGTCGCGTCGTCGTCGGCTGGTATTAACAAATCTGGGAAACTTGGAAACTGAAATTACCTCCGGCTCTCACACGGAGCTGGAGTTGCATTGAATCTAGCTCCTTGGCCAGATTCGCTCTTGGATGCACATTCTCACACATCATTAGTGTTACGTAAAACCACCTAAAACTAGCGGTGTTCGGGATTCCCTTTGTCAGTGTGGCCATTTCACACAAATACATTATTAAAATCAAAATTGATAAATGTTATGATTATTCGACAAAGAATTTTTCTAATATCATATAACTACTTAAATTCTTATTAAGTATTTAGTAAATTTTGGTAATTCGTAAACGTCACAGAATTTTTATCGAAATTATATCTAATACCTATGTGTCTAATTAAGTCAATGGTCTAGTATCGTGTTTTCTGATAATACGGTAGGTATTTGACTAAAATATATATTTATCAAGAAAATATAAAAATAGAGTAGCTATAACGAAATTTGTAAACAAAATTATATTCGGTTGAACAATATGGAAATTGTAAGCTATTAAAATTTTATCTCTGTCTCTTTCTAGCAAAACGAAATTGAATATTATTTCAAATGGGCTGACGTCACCATTGGACGTCACACATAGTGTACGCCGTGTGCTATGGATCTCTCTGTCTAACAGGAAATTTTAAAGATTCATAACTTTGTTAATAATGTTTTTTTTTTTAAATTCTTCTATTATATCCTATTTAAACTCTTTCTTATAAAATAATTAAAAAAAAAATGTCAAGTAGCCAAATAACCGAATTTATTGGGCATGTGTGGTATTGCATAGGTACTGGATTCATTTTACTAGCGTTACCTACGTATAAAACTTAATTTGATGCAGTATACTTATCAAATATGACGTCACTAAAGACTTGTTTATTTCATTTAAATTTCGTCCTTCCAACAATAGCTAAATTATACGTCCAAAATTTGGATATATGTAGGTTTATACAGACACAGTATGCCATATACAGTTGTCCAGATCGTTCATACAGAGGAAGTATATTTGAACATCATCCTGCAGCAACATGATGTATTATGAAACCGCCAATCTCAGTGTACTTTTGAAGTATCCGTATTACTGTTATATTGTACGTGTTTAAGTCTAATGTATACGTTGACTGTATATTTCTGAAATATACGTTCGTCTGGATGAAAGATTTCTCTCAGTGTAATCTTTGGAAGATTTTTTTTTCATATAGCTCATAATATACTTACAAATATAACTTTTAATCGTATTTAATATGAAAATACTTCGGACATCCCACACAGCGCCATCTAGTCCCAAACTAAACAAAGCTTGTACTATGGATACCAGACAACTAATATAAATACTTAAATAATCTTTATAATTTTTTTTTTAATAGTATAATACATGGGACTTCCGACACAGCGTCATCTTGTCCCAAAGTAAGCAAGTATTATGCTTGTGTTATGGGTTACTAGAAAACTGATATACATATTTAAATATTCTTTATAATATATACATATATAAATATTTTTGCAAAGACACCACACACATATAACAACCAAGACCCGGTACCAGTATCAATATTGATCATATAAATACTGACCCGACCTGGGATTCGAACCCCGGACCTCCAGCTTCGTAGGCAGGGTCGCTACCCACTAGGCTAAGCGGTCGTCATAATATTTATATTTACATATATAGATTTTTTTTACACTCGGACACGAAACAAATAGACATGTTCATGCACACAAATATATGTCCCAGGCGGGAATCGAACCCGCGACCCTTGGTTTCCCAGTCAGGGTCTCTAGTCACTCGGCCAACCGGTCATATTATGAATATAGAATGACACTGGCTGGTTAGATTTTCATAAATTGATAAATGTCCACAGTTTGGTTGGAATTCTCTATAATGGCTAACTTCATACTAATAACGTTAGGTGGCTAAGTTTTATGGTTTAGACTTCATATTTTATCACGTGCGTACTTTTTCTTAATTAATTGATCGAAAAGTATATCTTTCAGAAATTTTCGGTATTTTTTTAAGTAACGAATGCTTCGATTGCACTTATATACATTCACAATGTTAAGTATAAAATTGTTCCCGTTTTCGTCCCCCAACGCACTCAAGTGATCGCATAGTGTTTGTGCTCATGCACGGACGGCTCATTCCTATCAATCAATACGGACGCATCAGTTGTTTTATTATTTTATATAGCGCAGGATCGACGAATAAGGTGTTGAAAATACCTACTTAGAGTTTATGTGTAAATAATTAATCTTTACTGTATCACTTAACTTTCTATTTAATTTTAATTTCTGATATTAGTACATTTAGTAGAAATGTACTATTATTAGAAATTAAAATTAAATATAAAGTTAAATGATACAGTAAAGATTAATTATTCTATAATAAATATATAATATATAATAATATAATAATAATATATAATAAATATATAAAATTCTAGCCAAACATGTGCCAGGTGCCAGGTCACGCTACTCCATTCGTGATATGAATTTTTTTTTTTAAATTTCTTAATTGCATTGACTTGCCAACATATATTTGAAACTACTTTAAGATTTTAAATCAATTTGTATAGAAAACAGAGTTAAACACTCATCGACACTTTGACTTCCCTCATTATATAAAGCCAATTTTATTGTGCATTTTTTCTTAATATAACGAATAGATCGTTGAAACAAAAATAATAGTGCCTAGATTTTCTACGTAATCTTCAAAATAAAACAAATTATTTCCACTTAAACTGTTATAACTACTTAAGTGAGTCGAACGTTGTAAGTACACCTATATATATTATAGTATAATAATAATAAAAATAGACATTTATTCACTTTCTTGCACAAAAAGAGACTTAACCTAATACAATTTTCAAGGTAATGTAATAAAGACACAAAACCATCGTTAGGTTAACGGTGGCAGCTGTGATAGTATTAAACTGGGTTACAGCTGCCTACGTCTTCCACCCAGAAAAGTTGAAGTGACAAATATAACATGCATGACTATTAACAAAATATATAACAAAAGCAAATGTGAATTAGGTATTAAGAATGATACGCTATATGTATGTATAATGTGTGAGTGTGTGTATGTGTGTGTATGTATGTATTCATGTGTGTTCTTGTATGTGTGAGTGCATGCGTGTTTGTAGTTATCAGCTCCTAAGTAATTTTTCTGTTTCCTCAAAATTCGTTTGTAATAGCCATTCACAACACAGTATAAAAATATATAATGTGACAAGCATTTATCCTGTAATGAAATATGTTTTGAAGATAAAATATAAAGTACATAGCAGGTGCATACACCATTAACACTCGTTCGATGCCATAAAATTTCATAAAATCAGTCGCTCGTGCCAAATCACAACATTCGGGGCGCGTCGAACCGTATATAGACGTCATTTTAATACACGCAAATAAAAATGCTAATTTAGTTTAAACAAATTTATGGACGTATGCGAAAAAAAAACGCATAGGATAGGGGGGTAGGTAATCCGAGTAAGTAATTCCTCTCAGTAAGTAATGCGCTGATAAATGAAATTAAATCGCACAAACAAGTGCTCCTTTTCGCCCGAGGCTCCCCTTTCGTTTGAGTGATTTTAGTGTTGTACTGTATATTTGTAAAAAATATTTTTGTTTATTATTTTCATCGTTTTTTTTTAGATTTAATAACGAGTTTTTATAATTTGTTACAAATGTTATTTTTGGTTAATTATTATTTTTTTTTTAATAAAAACATTATAAATTAAATATTTTTAATCGCCTCTGGTTCGCATAAGTGTGTGTGAAGTATTGCAATATTATTGATTTTTTTATCACAGCTAATGAGAGAACAATAAATTATAATGTATAAGTAAGTAGACGTGTCGTTTACCGCAAATCTATGTTCTTTTTATTGGAGAATGGAAACAAGTCATCGTTCCACAACTGCAAATTATAGAGCTCATCGCAACAGTAAGTTGTTAGCAAATACAGTTATTTGCTAACAATTTAATGGTGTAGATAGGGAACTATTACTATCAGTTTTCTATTATATCACACTTAAATAATGAAGCTTGAAGACAAAGCTTTTCGCAAATATTTAGCTTAAAAAAATGCCGTGTACACGTTACTACTAAATCTATTGAGGTATAATTCTTGATTCAATATCCTACACTGATGGTAGGCATATCTGTATTTTATTTATATCGATACATCGATAATCGTTCGCAGCACTAGCTGGCTAAAAGAACATCGCGATCGCGCCATGTGTACGGCAATCTGTCGCGACGAGTCCCACCACTCGATTCCATTGAGGCGGGTTCTGTTACCGACAATGACCCTACGCCTGAACTATTTTGGCGTGGAGTTCGTGCAACTAGAATATTTTAGGTATGTGTACTGAGTGCCTATGAAGTTGTTCGCGACTATGTAAGAAATGTTCGTCTTTTTAACAGATTTCAATAAGGAAAAGATTTTTAATTCGATAGTATTTTTCTTTGTTTGTCTGTGTTACGCGATAATTTCGCTGATTGGAAAACGATTTAATCGATTATTTTTAACCGATTTCAATAAGGAAAACATTCTTAATTTGATAGTTTTTGTTGTTTGTCTGTTAAACCGATTTAATCGATAATTTTTTTATTGAATAGGCTATATTTCGAGGTTCGTCTAAATTAAATTAAAAAAAAATATTCCCTTTCTAGGGATAAAAAATAAGGAGATGAATCCCGTTTATTGGAATTTTACTTACCGTTGACAAATAATAGAATTTGACAATAAAATATGATAACGTAGAGCTGATCTGATGATGGAAATGACAGACAGTCGAGGAGAACTCCTCAACGGTGTACAGTAGCTACCTAGTTTTTGAGCTAATTTGATTGTTTTGATTCCCCTTTTAAAATTCCATCTGTGTTTTGACTGTTATCGAGGAGTCCGCGGCCACGGACACAGCGCAAGCGAAAGCGGGGCGACAGCAGTAAGAAAGATTGTATGCATTCGTACGGAGTCGTCATTGTTTCGCTTCTACGCTTATACTGTATTCATTGCGTCGACATATCTGGCCATCTAGTCCCAAAGTAAGCAAGTATTATGCTTGTATTGTGGGGTACTAGACAATTGATCTACATATTTAAATGTTCTTTAGGCTAAGGCCTCACCGCGGGTGGCACGCTTAGTGGCAAGAGGTTAGCTGATCGCTTCGATGATTCATTCTAGTGAACCAACACGAGGCACGTTATGCGCGCGGCCCCACCGCTCGCTGAGTGGGTCGCTTGGCGCCTCGATAGTAGCCTAGCGGTTAGCGACGCGAACGGACATGTCGGCTATTTGCCTGGATTACTGGAATTATGGAAGAACTGATAATATCCTCTGTTTATAAAAGGGAGCCATTGTGGAATCCCTCGCATGTCTTACATAAAAATGTAGGAGTTTTAAAGAAATTATCTATAATTGGTTTCCTGTTTTTGTAAATCATTTTCAATTTTGCTTAGTAAAACATCAAATGTGTTTTGTGTCATACGTAAGTAGTCGAAAAATTTGTCGGGGTAGTTACGCAATTTTTTGTATAAAATTTCGAATTCTCCTTCAGTGGATCTCAACATGTTAAGATCATGTACCCAACAAGTTCGATACCTTTGGTTAAATGAAGGTTTAAGGATAGTGCTTTCAGCAAGAAGCAGTTTTTTAGATAATTTTGAGAGAGACATTTCAGCACAACAAAATATACGTTTACAACCACAGTTTAGATCACCAGACACGTGCTTTGTATCTAGGCAGTATGGCCACTATGTATCGAAGCGTCTCGACAACTAAGCTTGTCTCCTAGCTAGCCTCTAAGTCTGCCACCCGCGGTGAGGCCTTAGCCTTAGAATATATACATATATAGATACTTTTACATCTAGACACGGAACATATAGACAAGTTCGTGCACACAAATATTTGTACCGAGCGGGAATCGAACCAGCGACCCTTGGCTCCGCAGTCAGGGTCTCTAACCACTCAGCCACTCGGTCAGTCATCTTGACGTCGTTACAAGAGCAATGAAACAACTTCATTTTTTAATGAAATATAAAAAGCGGTAGGTACGTCATCGGGAACGGAAATAGGAAAGCGTTATGGAGACATTATGTATTTTAACGCAGATGGCGCTGCGGGCGAAAGCTATATGAAACTAAGTGAATCCAGTAAGTACTGTATCTAAACTATTCCATTGAACGGTTCGTCGCTAAAGTGAGCACGTGTCACAACTTACCCTTGTGCCGCTGTGATTTTTCTCACGTAGTTGGCGAAAATCTGATCCCCGTACCCTGACGCGAGTGATTCACACCTGACGTTTCGCACGACACTAGTATGTTGGTAATACTTGATTGTTGTTGTTAAATCATTCTTAATGCAGGAATTAATGTATATAACATAACATATATAGCGCTGTGTGTGATGTCACATGTAATTAAAAAAATATATTTTTTAAAAATGACATTTCACGTAAATATTAAATAATGTTCAATTTGATTGTTATAAGGGGATTTTTATTTTTTTATTTTTTTGTCTTATAGTCGTTCTGTAATTATAATAAAGAGGAAATAAAGAGATTTACCTTGATTATTTCAAAGTTATGTGAGCTAATATCCAAATTTAAGCGAGAACGATTGCCAACCAACTTTAAATTGTGAAAAATCCTAAATGGTCATTCGAAAGGTAAAATTATTTTTCATAACCTTTACAGTGATACCCCACTTGACGTAGTTCATAGAGTTAAATTTTTTAATTAGTCACAATGTAGCGTGTGGTTAGCGCCATATCGACTTTTGATTACTGTCATCATATCTTTAGTAACACTCACAAGATTAGGACGTGTTTCGCTTTTAGAGAAATAACCGTTGCAGACTAATAACCGATTGACTGACCGATTGGTCGAGTAGTTAGAGAACCTATCTGTGGAGCCAAGGGTCGTGGGTTCGTTTCTCGCACGGGATAAATATTTGTGTGCATGAATATGTTTGTTTGTTCCATGTCTGGTTGTAAAATATCTATAGTATGTATATATTATAGACATTTAAGTGTGTATATCAGTTGTCTGGCACCCATAATACAAGCTTTGCTTAGTTTGGGACTAGATGGCGCTGTGTGGGATTTTATTATACAGATATTATTATTATTATTATTATTACAAGATTAAGACCCGTTTCGTCTCTAGAGAAATAAATATTATAGAGTGATAAACAGTATAAACACATTACCTCTCCTTTGCGTCCTACAGTCAGGTAAAAAATAGATGCTTTCCTCAGTTGGGTACAATCATTACCTACTTGTGTGAAAATGCTGAGATCGTTACATTTTTAAATTACATTCATTTAAATGACTAAAAAAATTCAAATGTCCTTGAATACTTGTATTAATACTAAAATATTTTTTTTCTATTTGCAGCTCTCCAATTCTATTTCCTTTAGGTATCTGCACTATTTCTCTACACTGCATATATATAAGAGCTTATCTTCAAAACTCGACACAAATAGTTGAACTTCAAAATAAATGCATTCCTCGTTTCACCCTTGGCATTGGCCATTAATCACGAGTCGTGAACAGAACCCAGTCCATGAGGTGTGATGGACACCTGTGGTTTCGCACGACACTTAGCACTCGCGCCCTTCACGTCACGAGGGTTAAAACAAAACGTGACCGGGATTTTTAAGAATGTCTACTGGCTACCACTGTGATTTAAGATTACATTTTTTTGTCCTTATTTTAATCTAGCGTGACCTTGGTTTTGGTTAACTCCGTTAAAAGTACATTTATCAAAGTAGACATACACACAACACACAATCACAACAACGTCTAGGTCCCAAACTGAGCATTAGCTTGTATTTTGGGTACCAAGCGAAGACACCACATACATATAACAACCAAGACCCGGTGTCAGTATTAATATTCATCATATAAATATTGACCCGATCTGGGATTCGAACCCAGGACCTCCAGCTTCGCAGGCAGGGTCGCTGCCCACTAGGCTAAGCGGTCAGCGGCCGTCAATACAACAGAAACGAATTATTTTAAATAAAAAACTGAGCAAATGTGAGTCGACCGACTCCTGTATGGTATTCTTGTATGGAGACCGCCTTTAAAATTTAACTTTATTTTATTTATATTACTGTATTCGTATAAATTGCTTTCCAATTTTCCATCATATGACACCATTTTTTTAAACATAAAAATTGGTATAGTAAGCTATCCATAAAAGATAGACGGATGCCATCGCGGACTTTTCTTTAGTCCTATAAAAAAGACACAATTCCTCTGTACATTATTTTGTTATATCTCACAAGGATGAGGCAGCGTTTTCGATGAAAGCTCCCAGCCGGCTTGATTTTTTTCCGACTTCTTCCACACCAATCGTCATATTTCAACTAATTTGCACAAAACATTAATAAATTATACACATAAACCTTACTCTTGAATCACTCCGTCCATTGATGTCACCCATATGCCAATCCGTTCGATAGTTTTTGAATTTATCGCGTTCAGACAGACAGACAGACGCGGCGAGGGACTTTATTTTATAATATAATAATAATAATAACGCATACATCACAACAACGTCTAGGCCCCACACTAAGCATTAGCTTGTATTTTGGGTACCTAGCGAAGACACCACATACATATAACAACCAAGACCCGGTACCAGTATCAATATTCATCATATAAATACTGACCCGACCTGGGATTCGAACCCGAATATGTGGTGATTTCTCGTTCCAGTAACCATAGTAGTAAATACTTCATGAAAATTTCAACTGTAAGCAACGATCTCACAACCGGTAATCATCAAAAAACGTCGAAAAAAACATGTCTCTTGTATTGGGACCCCTTTTAATTTTTAACTTTAATTTATTTTATTATTTGTCATTATAGCGACCATAGTAATATGGAATACGCTCTCTTTAAAAATTGCAAGTGTGTACCTGTTACGGTTCAGACGATGCAGACGGACGGACAGCGGAGGTTTAGTAATTAGATTCCCGTTTGGGTACGGAGCACTAGAAAAGTTCATTTTTGGATAAATGTATCTATCTATCTTCATGTCTATAGCAATTATGTATAAAAAAATTTTTCTGAAAAATCAAAGGGGCTCCTAATACCAGAAACGTGTTTTTTATAATAGTATTGTGGCACTGAACCCTTCGTGTGCCAGTCCGACTCGCACTTTGGCGGTTTTCATAAACATACTATGTACGTATACATATAAATCTTACAAGGGAAAAGCCTCTAAATTATAGAGGAAACCGTAAAATTCGTTGCGTATTTTAGAAGAATTAAGGACACAAACAGACAGACGCGCTTTTGTTTTAGAGATTTAACTTCACTCGATAGCACCCTCTTAATTTATGCTTAGAGACCACTTTAAATCAAAAAATTTAATTAAGCTATGTTTTACAATGTGTCGTTTTAAGTTCGAAAAACTTGCTTTCATCTCGTGCGCTAGTGGAAGTGACATCACAGTCGCTTCCCTTAAAATTAAAATGCCGCGCGTGTCTTCATGCTTAAAGACTGACAATCAGTAATGTGAAGCATATTTCACCCCATTAAAGGCGCCGAAATACTCCACAACATTTATCTAACTGAAATTGAGGGGCAAAACGTTTTAAACTTACTATAAATTCCGGTGGAAGCTTGCTTCGTCCGGGTTGATGCGGTAACGCTGCAACTCGAATTTCTTTTCACAAACTTTATTGTTGTTTGAAACATTCGAAACTGTTGGATTTATTCATTTACTAGCTTTCTGCCCACGGCTTCGCCCGCGTGGACTATACAATTGTACCGGGACAGCTAAAGGACCGCGACGCTTCAGGACACTGTAATAGTTTCTAGAATATATTGAAACTTAATTACCTAAGAAATCTCTATACTTTACTTATACCAAATTTCATCAAAATCCGTTAGCTATCTCAAAGGAATAATGTGTTTTTTCCGGGATTTTACCCTGTGTGTTATTCCACGCCTTAGACACTTTAATTGGTATAAAATGTAACCTATGTCACTCTTGAGCGGACAAAAACATAAAATGTCACTTCAGACAAACTCCCCTTAGTGTCTGCTGCAAAGTTTAATTGAAATAAGTTTAACCGTTTCGGAGATCAGCCGGGATGGATAAACAGACAGAGAAATATGTGTCCTCCAAAATCTAATTTATCTCTGTACCAAATTTCATCAAAATCGGTTCAGTGGTTTAGGCGTGAAAACGTAACAGACAGAGTCACTTTCGAATTTATAATATTCTACTTCAGCGCCCGCGTAAACTACATGTTCATATATTATATCGTAATTAAACTCAATCTTTATAGGGTAAGGGGGAAATCCATTTCTTTTCGTCCTTTCTTATATTCATCACTTTGTTCTCCGCTCTTAGCTTGTCATCTCAAAGTTGGAATGAGAATCGATTTGCAAAGTTGCAGTAAGAATCGATTTTCAAAGTTGCAGAAAGAATCGATTTTCAAAGTTGCAGAAAGAATCGATTTTTTAATGATGGCTTGATTACAAAACATTGAATTTTCTTACTATACGAAAACTTTATTAGAATAATAATAACACACACAATCACAACAACGTCTAGGTCCCAAACTAAGCATTAGCTTGTATTTTGGGTACCAAGCGAAGACACCACATACATATAACAACCAAGATCCGGTGCCAGTATCAATATTCATCATATAAATACTGACCCGACCTGGGATTCGAACCCTGGACCTCCAGCTTCGCAGGCAGGGTCGCTGCCCACTAGGCTAAGCGGTCGTCATGTCAGAATGTAATCTATACTAATATTAGGTAAAAAAAATCTAGTTGAGAGTGAAATCGGTATCAAAATTCGTTGCGTCGTCGTTTAAAAGAAGTGAACGGAGAAACAGAAATTATGAGAGCAGACACGGATGACGACTTTGTTTATACAATTTTTGATACTATTTAGAGATAAGTTATTATAGTACTTTTTAGTATAGATTCTCGCTACCGAACGTCAAACAAGCTCCTACCAATATTGTTATTAAAAGCGAGAAATTGACTTTGTCGTAATTTTTAATGGAACAAGGTAGGATTCTACCAGGAACCGAACCGGGGTTGTATGATATGGGCGTAAGCTCTATACAATAAATTCGAGTTACAGTCGTTGGCTAGCAGCCGGGTGCGCGGGCGCACGTTCACGGCTTCCATTAGCGCACTATGGATTTAGATCGGCCGCGGCCGCGACCCGGCCTGTCAAACACATGAATCATTGGCGCCAAGGAAAACGACACTTGGTCTAGGAGCCGACGACGAATTTGATTACACAAATATAAGTCAGCGTAGCATCGACGCTGGTATATTGAATTGTGGAAGTGTTTTTTAACATGGAAAGCTGCCTCCGCGAATCTATTTGGAAAGCTTGATAGACCTAGTCTAGGAGCTGACGACGAATTTGAGTACGTATGTACACGTTAGCTTAGCATCGAAAATGATCACGCGCGATTTAATTTGTGGAAGTGGCTTTTATCGTTTTGAGGGGTTATTTCGTGATTCGCTCTGAAACTGTCAGGGTCCCAATGTGCAACTGATACAAGTTATTATTGCGTGGCTATAAGTTGCGTCAAATTGAAAAGCTTAAGTTCTTGGTTCGTAGTAAAAAAAACTATATATGATATTTTGAAGAAAGAGGCGTTCTTGAGATATGTATATTAAAATTCATACACGTGGCGCCATCTTTATATGTTACACAGTTACATTCGAATGTTTTTATTTTGAGTAATGCGTATTTTTAAGAAATGATAACGTGTTCAAAGGCTTGCTTGGTCCAACAGGATTCATAAATCCTAATAGTACCATAGATGTTATGCAGTGGAGCCACGAGTAGGTACTTGAAAACCCTCTTGGACCCACTGGTGGAACTAAGCAGTGCGTCCAACAGTTCGTAACGTATAATTTTTATTCACATTTGAATAATTAACGTTTATTTAAAACAGTTCTAGTTATAGCGCCATCTATCGTAAAGTAGCAAATAATATGATTTAAGCTAATTTCACTGCGTACATTGGATGGTTTATCTACTCCATCGAAATCTCACTACTTTTTTTTCAGAGTTTTGTGAAACGCCGCGGCGTAGGAAATCACAAAATCGAAATTAAAGGATTTTGGCGTAACATTATTTTTTATATTCATTTCCTTGCAGTGTTTTTACTTTTAAACAATAAATATTATGGATCAATACTGAACTTATAACAAACTGAGGTAGTAACAAAATCATAGAATTTTTTCAAACAAAAAAAAACAAACAAAATCATATTTTAAAAAATATAGCCATAGAGACCCAATGATTTAAAAAAAACCCTTGGAATTAAAATATAACAATAATTTATTTCCACCCTTTATTCGCGAACGTCTAAAGAGTGAAACGGCGATGTTATTACAAAACCTGTAAGCTTAATTTAACAACAATCGTTATTTGTAAGTTAATGAGCGGGCGTACGCGTCCCCGATTAAACGATAACAAAGTACGGGTACCGGGTTCGTTTCTCTGCGCGGATAATCCTTTGGGGCCGAATGAAATGACAACACTCCAACGAGAGGGCTTTCGAGTGGTCGAATGAAAAATATTAAAAAGTAAATATCGCGCGTGGAACGAATAGAGCACGGTGGACTACGTTTTTTACGAAAATTAAAGTCTGAGGAGAAAAATACCGATGTTTAAAATGTTTAAATATGATCAAAAATAAGAATACAGTAGTTGGCTATTTAACAAAAAAATCTTTAATATGAAAGAGCTTTCCAAATATACCGCGTGATCGGCTGAACGTAGTCCAAACTTATAGTGTGTAGAGCTTACCGTCTAAATAAAGAGTTAAAAAATGAAATAGAAAAAAACTGAAACTTTAAACAAATTTTTTTCGGTAACCGTTAGTTTGCGCCATTCGCTCACTTGAAACTTTTTGTTTAGTTCGGTAAACTCTACACGCTTTACAAGTTTGGATTACGTGCAGCCGAACACGCGGTATATTATATACGGGTGTTCGGCTGAACGTAGTTCAACTTTATACATGTGTTTCTCGGTAACCATTGGCTTGAGCCATTCGCTCGCTTGAAACTTTTTATTTAGTTCGGTAAGCTCTACATGCTCTATAAGTTATATACGGGTGTTCGGCTGAACGTAGTTCAACTTTAAACATGTTTTTTTGCGGTAACCATTAGTTTGCGCCATTTGCTTACTTGAAACTTTTTGTTAAGTTAAGTAAGCTCTACAGTTCTATAAGTTTGGACTACGTTCTATTCAGCCGAA
The DNA here is from genome assembly GCA_949709985.1 of Luffia ferchaultella. Taxonomy (NCBI): domain Eukaryota; kingdom Metazoa; phylum Arthropoda; class Insecta; order Lepidoptera; family Psychidae; genus Luffia; species Luffia ferchaultella. The sequence goes on along the minus strand of OX453264.1, from coordinate 3,916,955 downwards.
CACCCGGTATAATAACAGTGAAATTATTTAAAAAAACCGGCCAAGTGCGAGTCGGACTCGCGCACCGAGGGTTCCGTACAAACCTATAGGTATGTAAGTAAAAATAAGTTTGATTTTGTTACTGCTTCAAAGTATTATAGACCTGAGTATTTGATATGAATTTCAATTTAATACCTCTATGCCTTCATGAGGAAAGGGGTAGTGAGTTTAAAATTATCAAAAATATTTTTATTATAATATGATGTAACTAAAAATGTATGCTTTTCGCAATTTTTCCTCTATCTGTGCCATGAGACGTCGCTTCGTACCCAATTTCAAAATTCTGAGTTTACGGAAAGTACCCTGTAGATTTTGATTGCGTTGGCTTAGAAGTTTAATTTTTCCACAGCTCCAAAAGACAGTAAACCTGAGTACCTATTTGATATGAATTTCAGCTAGATACCTCCACGCGTTCCTGAGAAAAAGGATCTTGACAGACAGATAGACAGACAGAAGGACAAAAACATGATCCTATAAGGGTATCGTTTTTTTCCTTTTGAGGTTCGGAACCCTAAAAATCATAATACGTAAAAAAATTACGAATATTTAAAAAGTCTTGTTAGACAAACAAGGCATTACCGCACGGTGTAGGTACTGGTCTCTGGCGTCGGGCCATTTAAAATAATATTGTTATACTTCTTTTTTCAAGAAATAGACAGAGACAAACTTTCAAAATTATAGCTTATAAGTTGTATGCTCTGCAATCGAATACAATTTTGTTTATAAATTTCGTTATCGTGTAAAGTCTATTTTTATATTTTCTTCATCATCATCAGCCCATTTTACCCCACTGCAGGGGCTTAGGCCTCCCCCAGGGTGAGGAGGGGGTTTGGAGCTTAAATCCACCACGCTACTCCACTGCGGGTTGGAGATTGTAACGACCGCCATCTATATTTATTTAGTTATATTTTCATGATAAATATATATTTTCAATGTTTGTGAAATACCCTGTTATTCATCATCATCATCATCAGCCCATTTTTACCCCACTGCAGGGGCTTAGGCCTCCCCCAGGGTGAGGAGGGGGGCTTGGAGCTTAAGTCCACCACGCTGCTCCACTGCGGGTTGGGAACTGTAACGACCGCCATCTATTGATAGCGTCCGGGACCGACTGCTTAACGTGCCCTCCGAAGCACGGTGTCAGTGATATTGTGTACTTAAGTCAGAAAAACTCATTGGTACACGCCCGGATTCGAACCATGGCCTTATGGGGCCTTATAAATTTGAGACAGGTTCGTTGCGCTCTGGGCTATCACGACATCCTGTTATTGCTATTACCGTATCCGGTTTTAATCGTGGATTATTTGTACTATGTAAAATTTGGCATGGTTATTCATATTTATAACTATGTGAGTACCTATTGAAATCTTGCAAAATGAATGTTGAAATAAAATTCACGTACTTCCTTTGAGATGGAGTATCGTTGAATAGCTATTTTAAAATCAAATGAGGTTCCTTTGTTAGTTTATGAGAATTAAATGTCGTCTGTGAAATGTTTGTCTCTAAAGTCGTCTTTTTACGCGTGTTACATGTCCCTCAATTTAAAACCCTGGATTCATTGTTCTGGAAAATCTGGAAAAAACTGTAGGAAAATGATCTCGTCTGTCTGGGCAGCTAGTTTGTGATTTTTTTATTTTGGGGTGTTTAAACCATTATAAATAAATTAAATAAATAAAATTTGTTATAATAATTTAATTATATATTATTTGTCAACGTTATGGCCGATCGAAGAAATGCATAGTTTAACTTTGAACGAACGAGTGGTTTTACTTAATGAGAAGTTCTTGTTCTTGGCATGGTTTTGGAACACTGTTTTATGCGTGACCCGACACATTTACGACCTTTTTTGGTAAATGACGCCGGAAATCATGAAAGTATGATCTGACTAGAAGCCCTCGTCTACGTTTACCGTCTAACCCATACTCCAGCTAGCTCTTGTAAGATGGCGAGTTTCAGTGTGCGAGGTCCCCGCGCGCCGGTCTTCACCCCCCGAATTGGCGGTTGACATTTTCGATACCGTGAAGTGATATTTATGACTCTATTTTTTACTCTATGCCGGCAATGCATACAATACCGGTATTATATACCTAAGTAGAATGTAGGCAGGAGATTGTGTGAAGTAAAACCGTACCTAATAGGCAGACACTTGAAATTTTCACATAGTATGCATTGCTGTGGCCGCTATAAAAACAAGTAATAAAAATAAAATAAAGTTAAAAATTGGAGGGGGTCCCCATATAACGAACGTGTTTTTTTCGACGTTTTTGGTGATTAATGGGTGTGGGATCATTGCTTACACTTGAATTTTTTATGATATATCTATTACTATGGCTGCTATAGCAATAAATAATAAAAATTAAATAAACTTTGAAATTAAAGGAGGCTCCCACACAAATAACGTGTTTTTTTTTACATTCTGCGGTGGTACGGAACCCTTAGTGGCGAGTCTGATTCGCACTTGTCCGTTTTACATTTAGGTACGGCAGAAATACCTTCAGATGTCATTGGATATATTTATCGCACAATGCCTGTTAAGTTTTAACCAAATAATTATATGTTTTGTTTCAGTTACTTGTGTTCGGCCGGATGTTACGCGTCCCGCGTAGAGAGTTCGGGATCGGCACGCGACAGTTTGCACACTTTGCTCACGATGTGCGCGGAATTGTGCAAACCGGCGAGGATCGACCTGGTATGCCTGTTCATAATATTTTAATAATACACACGGCCATCTATTTCCAAAGTAGGCGGAGCCCGTATTATGGGTACTATACAACTGATGTACATATTTGGATATATTTTTATAATACATATAGGTACTTATAGACATTTTACACCCAAGCATGGTACAAATAAACATGTTCAGGCACACAAATATTTGTTTCGGGCGGGAATCGAATTCGCGACCTTTGGTTGTACAAGTTAGTTAGAATCTGCAACTCGTGCACACAAATATTTGTCTCGGGCGGGAATCGAATTCGCGACCTTTGGTTATTCAAGTTAGTTAGGATCTGCAACTCCTGGACCAGTCGGTCTGTCAAAGATGTTATACGATAATAATCTATTGAATAGCACATTGGAAATTGTCGGTTTCCGTTTACCAAAACACGAGGATTGTTTATTTGAATTTAAAAAAAAATTTTAGACTGACAGACATATCACAAAACGCTACCCTCTATGGTGTGACGTCATAGTTTTATGATAGACATTAGCAACCTGTATGGCTATTTAATACATAATACATGGGACTTCCCACACAGCGCCATCTAGTCCCAAAGTAAGCAAGTATTATATGCTTGTGTTATGGGTTACTAGACAACTGCTATACATACTTAAATATTCTTTATAATATATACATATATAAATATTTTAGCGAAGACACCACATACATATAACAACCAAAACCCGGTACCAGTATCAATAATCATCATACAAATACTGACCCGACCTGGGATTCGAACTCGGGACTTCCAGTCTCGTAGGCAGGATCGCTACCCACTAGGCTTAGCGGTCGTCAATAGAGACGAAATAAAAATATATGTGTGATCCTATATCTCAAATAGTCTGTTGGTACCTTATTGGTACTATAAGGTTTGTTCATAGCTATGAAAAAAATTAAAAAATTGACGTTTTTAAATTTTGGGTATGCAAGAGTGGTCACAGGCACAAACATGTAGGATATCACAATTTTTTTAACACGAATATATTTTTAAACAGGGCACAGACCGTACTACTGCAAGTGCGGCCCTTCGCACTGCCCTAGGGCGAGACATAGGCGGAGCCCGAGGCTCGTTTTGTCTGCTTTTCGCTGGGGGCGGAGCTCTACGGGGGGCTGACGGAGCGCCCACCGCGCCTGGAGGTTTCGTCAGAGCGGCCAGGACGGCTAGGATGCTGAGAGCATTGGCCGAGCTGGACCACACTTTGATACAGGTACGTATCAAGCAGAGAAAACTAAATAAATGGCAACTGTAATGGCACGCCCGTTTTGACCTTGTCGCCACACAGATGACGATTAAGTCACCAATGCGTGAAACAAGATTGAGTTCGTTATGTATTGAATTGAAATATTGTCTGAAACACAGACGTAATAAAAAATCTAGACTCCCTGTCACTGAACAACCGATATAACCAATGTCACTGAAATGCCGATCGCGTATGAGTGAGTGGAACTTCGGTCGGTAGACTTACTATGATATCATCATCATCTTCATCACCCCATTTTACCCCACTGCAGGGACTTAGGGCTCCCCCAGGGTGAGGAGGGGGCTTGGATCTTAAATCCACCACGCTACTCCACTGCGGGTTGGGGATTGTAACGACCGCCATCTATTGACATCGTCCGGGACCGACTGCTTAACGTGCTCTCCGAGGCACGAAGTCAGTGATAGTTAACGTACTTAAGTCAGAAAAACTCATTGGTACACACCCGGATTCGAACCATGGCCCTATGGCCTTATAAATTTGAGACAGGTTCGTTGCGCTCTGAGCTATCACGACATTACTATGATATGAGTGTGTTTAATTTGATGAGTGCGTACATAGCCAGCTGACTTACAAGGGGTGCACGTTAGTTGGTTCGCAATGCTATCCGGATTTTCCTAGGTTCATGGCCTGAAAATATAGCGTTACGAATGTCGGAAACTTTCCAAGAGTGATAGTTGTGTACTTCAATCAAAAAAAAAAAAAATTTATTGGCACAGGCCGATTTTTGGAATTCCAACCACAACTTTCTTAACTAGAAGCTGGCTCGCCACCACACGTTTATCATAATAATATCTGGGACCTCCCACACAGCGCCATCTTATCCGTAAGCAAGTATTATACTTTTATTATGGGGTACTAGACAACTGATATACATACTTACATATCCTTTTTTGTTAGAATATATACATATATATATCACTTTTACACCCAGACACGGAACAAGTAGACATGTTCATGCACACAAATATTTGTCTCGGGCAGGAATCGAACCCGTTACCACCTTCGCCTCCGCAGTTAGGGTCTCTACCCACTCGGCGCATCTGTCAGTCAAATATATTGTGTAAATATTTTTAGTTGGTATATTACTTCCTAACACAAAAATCAACAGATTTCTCACTTCTCACAAAACTATCGAAGTACATTGAAAATGAACATCAATATTAAAAACTTATAACCCATTTCTAGTATTAATTAACAATTATTAGACATGTTTGTTAAACATTTATATTAAATTTTTCGAAAAATGATGTCGCCTTAAATTGTAGTATGAATAAGTAAAAAAAATGTAAAACCATAATTGGCTATTAGATTTATTCATAAGTTATGTTAATTTAGATTTTTTAAGAGCTGTAGTTTTTGTCATTAAATAAATAAATAAATTAATTAATTTAAAAAAAAATATGGAGCGATTTCCGAAAATTTTGTACTGTACGATGCCCCGCGAGCTGCTGCATCTTTAGACACTATTTCCTTTAGTGCGCCTTTATAAGTTTTCTGAAATAAAACCGAATGTCACTCTCCGGTATAACTAATCTGATAATAATCATTCAATGAAAAGGGCACCTGCCCATCCCACAGTTTTCGACCGATTCCAAAATATCTTATTCCAAACGGTAGACAATCATCTATTTGCCTCGGGAGTTTTCTTTTAATTTTTTCAATATTGGCTTTCGTTTTTGAAATAATCGGCTTTTTGTACGAAAAATCGGGAAATTTCGTCTTTTTTTTCACCATTTTTGATTTTCTGAAAAAAAAAAAATCTGACCGATTTTAGAAACTTTGGAATCATATGATACCCCACAAGCCGCTGCATCTTTGGACACCACTGCCTTTCGTCTGTCCTATAAATTTCGGAAATAGAGCTGAATTACACTCTCCCACAAAAAACGGTTTGATAAACATTTTCAATGTTAAAACTATATAAAATATGGAGTATAGAAAACTCGCCATCTAAATCTGAATCGCCCCATCCGAATGGCAATTATCACCGTCGATCCTAGTTCATACAAAGACGAACGGACAGACGGACGGGCCCCTGTTTGCGTTGTGCAAACATTTTGTAATGATACTACACTTAATTAACTAGCCGCGATCAAATAACGTCTATTCAGACGGGACTAGAATAAATTGCATCGAATCGATACCCGCTGGAGCAGCATTGCAGTTGTTTGGTTTGGGGGTAATTCACTACTTGCATAGGTTACGAAATTGTTACCGAACTTCAATTAAGCTTCTATTCGCAGTAAGCTTCAATGACATTACGTATAGTTTGACATGTTATACGCCCTCTCGGCTTGTAAAGCTCAAAGTAAGGTTTAAGTCTTACTTGTTCTCAATCTATTCTCAGTACCACGCAGTAGCTTATGCGTAGCTTCTGTTTTTCTTGCTTAAGTTTTGAAAATGCCTTCTTGTGTAATGGGTAAGTGTGAAAATAATACTAGTGCTAAAAAAAATAACATTTCGTTCCTATGTGTATCCATAAATGTATAGAATTTTCAAGAATAAAATGTATATCTTAAAAAGCAAACTCATTTTTATCAGTAACCAGTCCACCTTAAACTATATGTAACTTCATTGGTTAGCTCACAAAAAATCACAACGCGATAGAATAAATGATTTACGTAAAAGTTAAAATTCCAACAGATTCAGTGGAATGTTTAAACTGCGGCCCCCACAGAGGACAGTAGGCAAACCAAATTCGTCGCGTAGAATGAGGGACGAGAGGTCAATCGATTTACAAGTTAAAATGTGTTACTTGGACGTAATGGCACTTCATTACCGTTGTAAAGTTAAAAAGTTACAATATATTTTCATAAATATATTGACCATACATTGCACTATATTAATTTCTTTAAATTTATCTCTAAGTGATTCTCTAGGGCTTATTTTATATCATAATACCTGGGACATCCTACACAGCGTCATCTAGTCCTAAATAAGCAGTATTTTGCTTGTATTATGGGATACTAGATAACTGGTATACTAATATTATTATTAAAATATTACTTTTTGATAATATATAAATACATATATAGATACTTTTTATACCCAGACACGGAACAAATACACATGTTCATGCACACAAATATTTGTCCCGGGCGAGAATCGAACCAATTCTTGGCTCCGTACTTAGGGTCTCTAAGCACTCGACCAATCGATCAGATATATATGACGGCAATAGCCTCCACAAAAAATACCATATTTGTTCACTCTGTATATAGAATTTAGACAGAGAATATCTTGCATATGCTGTATGTTGGTAGACCCAGGAGAGAATGCATCCCTTTTTACTTGATACCTATTTAGTTAATATAATATTTTACCTCAGAACATCTTGAGATAAAATAATAATAACATCTGAGACATCCCACACAGCGCCATCTAGTCCCAAACTAAGCAAAGCTTGTATTATGGGTACCAGACAACTGATATATACATGTTAATATATTCTTTATAATATATACGTATAGTATAGATATTTTATACCTACCCAGGTACAGTTTTAATCAAACTTTATGTAAACATAGGCACAAGTCGCGTCGCAGTAACCAGTTTCAGGTGTAGCGAGACGCAGTGCAGCGAGGGGTATATGACTCTGCCTACGCAAGCACGCTTATAGCGTTGTATTCCGATCCGCCATAAACTTTGAGGCGAACTATACGGAACAAATAAACATGTTCATGCACACAAATATTTGTCCCGGGCGGGAATCGAACTCGCTACCCTTTACTCCACAGTTAGGGTCTCTAACCACTTGGCCATTCGGTCAGTCAAAATATTGTAAGACATTCAGTTCCGTGATGGTTTATTGTCTATTTTCGTAAAAACATATTTGCAAGCATGCAGTAGTGACAAAATTAAAATATTAAATGTTTATATATACGTTAATATATTTCACCATTTTGAATCCAACGATAACTTCGCTCCTCTGTTCGGATCATAGCGGACGCGTGTATGAATACAGAGTGATTCAATTATGAAATGCGCACGTGGCTGTAATTTTGTATCATACTATGTGTATATATACATTTTGATATTGAAACTCAAGTGTGATAGTAATTAGATGACAGTGATCATGATAGAGTTATTGAATTAACTGAATTATAATTTGTGGTTCTCGTATAGTTTGGTGACGTGATAGCCCGAGCGCAGCGAACCTGTTTCAAATCTATAATGTGGTCGTGGTTCGAATCCGGTCGAGTACCAATGAGTTTTTCTAACTTAAATACATTAACTATCATTGACTCCGTGCTTCGAAGAGCATTTTAAGCAGTCAGTCCCGGTTGTTGTGAATATACGGCCGTCATTACAATCCGCCGTCCCGCATCGGAGCAGCGTGGTGGATTTAAGCTCCAAGCCCTCTTATCTTGAGAGGAGGCCTAAGCCCCTGCAGTAGGGTATAAAAAGGGCTGATGGGGATGGAGTATAGTTTTGGTTTATACTAAATAGGCAAATGGTTTACTATAAAGATTTAAGGATAAAATAACCATATTATTTATTATAGAGATCCGCCCTGGCTTATCACGGGTAGATAGAAAGATAAATTAGTATTTTAAATTGGTAAGTACTTTGCTTGGACAACAAGAATATAACAACAATTCCTTATTAACAATTCCAATTTTCATACCCGTCGTAACTTCTTAGCGAAAGATCCGATTCGAATAATGTAAAGAGGAATTTACATGTACATATAAATACGAATCTTTGGATTCTACCCGCGGCGTTTCGTTTAATTTGAAGCAAAAAAAAACAGTTATACATATAGCCTCGTGGATTTTTTTTGTGTGTATATATGTACATACTATATAAACATGTAGTATATTATTTTATGTACTTATCAATAGTTTTCGTAGCGCACGTCAAATTAAGACTTTTACATTATAATTTTCGATATCTTAGGTTATATTCTTGTAATTTTAGCAGGGATCACAATTTTTTTTTAAATTATATACAGCCTATGTTAGTCGCTTATAACGTAGCTTTCTATAGGTGAAAGAATTTTCAAAATGTGTTGAATAGTTTTTGAGTTCATAATTTATAATATTACTAGCGACCGCCCGCAGCTTCGCTTGCGTAGACTACGAATTCCTGTTATACGTACTATTAACGTTCGAGATGGTTTATACGTACTTTTTGCTGGAACCAATTTTGGTTACACCCATTCAAACTTTCAATCTTCATTCCCCTTCCACCCTTTAAAAAAACCGATACAATTTTTCATCTCCCGTTTCCCACCCTTAAAATGTGGAAATCTAAAAACCCTGAAACACGTCATTATTTGAGTCCCTCCATTCCCATCCTTAAGTTTGAAATTTCTAAAAAAGCCTTTCTTAACTTAATGCTCACGTTATAAAATAAACCTATGTTATAAATTTAAGCTTCCTAGACTTAGTAGTTTTGGCTGTAGTAGTTGATAGATCAGTGTGGACAAACGACAGACAGATAGACAGACAAACAAACACAAAAAGTTGCTTATGACACTCTTGACAATCTTCTTTCACGTCTGCAAAGTTTCATTAAAATCTGTTCAGCCGTAGTGGAAATTAGCTCGAATAGATAAAATTGAATTGAATAGACACATAGACGTACAGACAAACAGACGGACAAAAAGTAGCTAATGTCAAATCTCTTGACAACCTTCTTTCCCGTCTGCAAAGTTTCCTTAAAATCTGTTTAGCCGTTTTGGAGATTAGCTCAAATAGGCAGATACACGTACAGACAGACAGACGGACAAAAAGTAACATTTGTTAGTTTTGACGACCTTCTTTTCATACTTGTGATGTTTCATTAAAATTGGTTTAGACAGATGGACGTACAGACAGACATACAAAAAGTTCTGTATGTCACTTTTGACTACATCCTTTCCATATGTGTAAAGTTTCATCAAAATCGGTTAAGCTGTTTTGGCCGAAACCTATTTGCTCGAATAGACAGACAGTTCGTTTTCAAATATATATAGCCTATAACCCTCCGCTAGATTCAGGCTATCAAAGGCAAAAAAAAAAAAATTTCAAATCCGACTGGTAGTTTCAGAGATTCGCGCATTCAAACAAACAAACAAACAAACTCTTCAGCTTTATAAGTATTTCTATTATATAGATTAATAGATTATAAGATAATAAGAAAATAAGATAATACTGAAAACCGTATCAAAGTCTATTGCATGGTTCGGGAGTAAAAAGTTAACTAACACAGGCAGACAGCGAATTTATTTTCTCCCGCTATAGTTTTCATATTTCGATAAAAACTGCTAAGATATTAATTTAAATTGTGTGGTGTAAAGGGCAATTATAATATGCATGAAATGCTTAAGACAACTAACGTATTTAATTTGATAAGGATTAATATTACGTTTAAAAAACATCTTCGCAAATAGTACATAATGTTAGAACAAATTTGATTGTCATAAAAAAGGTTATAGTAAGTTAACCTTAAAAGATACACATATGTTGTCGCGGACTTTTGGTTAGAACTTTTAAAGGGGAACAATTCCTTAATACATGATTTTTGGTTAACATCAACCGTTTACGCAGCGCGCGCGACGGAAGCTCTCAAAAGGAATAATTTTTCCCGTTTTTGCAACATTTTTCATTGATGCTCCACTTCTATTGGTCGTAGCGTGATGTAGTATAGCCTATAGCCTTCCTCGATAAATGGACTATCCAACACAACCATAATTTTTCAATTTGAACCAGTAGTTCCTGAGATTTGCGCGTTCAAACAAACAAACAAACAAACAAACAAACAAACAAACTCTTCAGCTTTATAATATTAGTATAGATATATATATATTTTTTATATTTATTTTTAATATCAGATAATAGGCATTTTCACGCTTTCTTTATACGCTTGTCCGACGCTTGTGTTCTTACATACAAATAAATGAGTTTCTATTTACGAAGCTACGCGGATCCGACTTTCGGAGCTTCGACGTTGTCCTTATATTTTATACGTAAGCAGCACGCAGGCGTATAGCAAGCGTAAAATGACGAATACGCGTCTAAAAGGCGACGTTATGTGGAGAGTGACCCTATGAATTCGGTACGTAAAGTGAAAAATTGTTTAGGCCGATTCCGAAACCGTTTCGAGATACATAGTTTCATAGCCATATTTTGCTATTAAGAGGTCTTAAAACATGGTAATTGATCATCGTCATCATATCAGCCCATTATGCTCCGCTACAAGGGCTTAGACCTTCCATCAAGATGAGGGTGCTTGGAGCTTAATCCACCACGCTGCTCCAGTGCGGGATGGTGGATGTTAACGACCGCCATCTGTTGATGGCAAGATGGTAATTATTTCAAGGGAAATAAATGTAACAGTTTGACCTCTATTTCACATTTAGATATTATGAGAGTTTGTGGGTATAAAATATCCAAGTAATAAGGGAAAAATTTATAATGTCAAAGGATGGCAATTCTCCTCCTATTACATAGAGTTTTATGAATAGGTCTTTTTAAAATTGATTTGTAGTAAACTTAAATACTAATATGCGTAGTCTGTGATCCTCAATGAAACCATGCGTCAAATATAATCATACGTCACATTGTGTTTTATCCTTGATTACCTTTAGGCAAAGGAAAAACAGCCTATCCACTATGGAAATTTAATATATGAAATTTAATTTCTTGCTGCAAGGCAAAAATATTGAAATTAGTTTCTGAAAATAGTTTAATCTGTCAGAAAAAGAAATTAAAAAAATACATTTACAAACCGAATTGAAATAATACTAAACTACGAACTTGTAGGTCTGCATTCACACATGTAAAGCTAATCATAATAAAATACAAGAACCGCTCCATATCCCCCGTGGGGTTTTGGAGTCACGTGCCGACGCAACACTCGGAGGTATTTTTGCAACACGTCTATCTATATATAGGTACATTTTGTTTTTATTTTCTTTTTTGTCAAGTTTGCTTGTAAATGTTAAAGATAGAAAGAGGTTGTTATGTTTATTTTGAACGCGAAATATGTTTATATTCCACCTACTCGGTAATAGTACTGTTATACCCTTAACTTGTATGCGATATTGCTTATCTGACTCACACACCTCACCCCACAGTCCAGTCATTAGTTCATATATAAACCACCGCCGCTCCCGCGCAGTTCAGTTCAGCCTAATCCATCTTCGAGATTTCAAGCTAATAAAGCTCCAAGTGAAAGTGCTAAAGTGATACGAATATTCATAAAACTTGTAAAATCGAAGTTAATTTCTATTTCAATTAAAGTGTTTATTTTAGCAAATAAAAATTGTTTTTTAAAAAGGGAAACCTGAAAACCCTTCTAACATTTGGTGGCAGCGTAAAGGGATTTCCAAAATCCTGGAAAACCCTCCGAAAAATCAATCTCAAAACAACTAATCTTTCTATATCATTTAAATAAAAAACAAGTGAAGAAGTGAAATTCACGTCCAGTGATAAATAAAGTGTCCAGTGCATTGTCTTTAGTCCATTGTGCAATAAGTGGCATACAACATAGCAGCCGACGTAATCAGACGTCAACCTACGGGATCTGCTTGTGTCCAGCACCGACAGATAACACCTTGCTCCTGGTCAACGCCTCAGTTCTGTTCAGTAATGAAACTCTTCAGTTATTTCGCGACTTTCCTGTGAGTGACTTTAAAAATAATTTCTACATCTATAACATATTTTCATCTGTTTATTATAAGAAATTGTATTAATAACTATAATAATTTTAAGTCTATTGAACTGTATTCAATTTACCAATTTTAACTTTTAACTTATCAACAACCTTGTGACCAGACCTCCGAGTCATTGTTTAGACTACGCGCAGTGTAATCCGAGCGCATACCCATTGTGAACCGTATCGTATTAGCCAGTACCTAAACTAAATGCCAAAAGACGAAAAAGATTTAATAGATATGACTGAAATATCTTTAAACGTTTTATTAAAATTTATTAAACCTTATAAAGGAGATAGGGAATCGTTAAATTCTTTTATAAATAATTGTGATAATGCCATACAACTCGCATCCTCTGACCAAGAGGACATCCTTTTTAAATACATACAAAGTCAACTTCAGGAGCGAGCCGAAACAGCTTGCTCAGTAAAAGAATTTGATAACTGGGACCAACTTAAAGAATTTTTGAAAACACAATTCGGCGAAAGAAAACATTATTCACATTTACTCACTGAATTACAAGAATGCCGGCAGAATAATGAACGAATCAGTCAGTTCGCTTTACGTATCGAAACTCTTCTTTCTAAATTATTAACGGAAGTTACAATGAATAACACGAAAAAGACCGAACTTCCGGGACGTGTTGCGGCAATGGAAGACCTCGCACTCCACTCCTTCACCATCGGTCTTAACCCCAAGATAGCGACAATAATTAGATGCAAAAACCCTAAAAACTTAAACGAAGCTATAAACCTAGCTATTTCAGAAGAAAAAATTCAACAAACTATGTTTACGCGAAATCCCTTCCCAACAAAGTTTCAAAGAGGTACTTTCACTAAACCTACTACTACCACATCTATATTCAAACCCAATTTTTATACTGCTCCTGAAGATCAGGAACTAAACTCAAGTAAAACTATTACGTGCCGATATTGTCGCAACATAGGTCACACCATAGACAATTGCAGAAAACGACAATATAACAACAACAAATTTAACAGAAACAACACAAATAATTTTTCATACGGACAACGCGAAGCACGTCCACAATTCAGGAAAGAACAAGTTAACCTTGTAAATACACAAAATGAGCTTCCTAACACTGACGATGACTATTTAAACTAAAACATGTCCCGACTCCGTGTCGCACGGGACAGTTCCCCAAAGCCGACACTTTCTCAAAACCTACTACATCTACCAAATCCACTGAATCTACCAAATCCGCTGAATCCACTGAATCTACTAAATCCACTGAATCCACTGAATCCACTGAATCTACTAAATCCACTGAATCTACTAAATCCACTGAATCTACTAAATCTACCAAATCTACCAAATCTACTAAATCTACTAAATCTACCAAATCCACTGTATCCGTTGAACCTACTAAATCTACTAAACCTACTAAATCCATTACATCTACTAAATTCACCGAATGTCTAAAATCTACCAAACCTACCAAATCTACAAATCCTACTAAATCCGATGTTTTCACGCCAAACAAGCTGACATTGACAGCAACTAATGACGAAGTTATTTACGAAGTTACCACTAATCCTTCTCAACGATTTTTACCCCACATAAATATTCCTACATCTGTCTCTGAATCCAATCTCAATTTGCTTATTGACACAGGTTCATCTGTGAGCATTTTAAAAGAATCATCTGTTAGTGACAAGACTAATCTAGTTAAAGAAGTAATAAAACTCAAAGGTATCGACTCGAATAACGACGCCCTTTCAACCTTAGGATACATCAATGTAAAATTACTATTCCCTGACGAAACTATATCCTACGACTTCCACATTATTCAAAATACCCCCTTACAATATGACGGCATAATTGGCAATGACCTCCTGAACGAACTTCACTCTCATATCAACTACGATAAAAACTCTCTGAAATTAGGAACAAATATCATACCACTACGAACTTGTGAACCAGTATATACTATACCTGCTCGCACAGAAACAGTAATTGAATGTTCTGTTTCAAACCCCGATCTTAAAGAAGGTTTCGTCTTAGACCAACACATTTCAGACTCTATCTTAACTGCAAATTGTATAGTCAAGGTTAAAGAAAATAATAGAATAAACTTATCAGTAATTAACATGTCCGAAGAAATAGTCAATTTAAGTTCAAATCTCAATTTAAAACTAACACCCATCCACGTCAATGTAGACAACAACTATGCCAACAACGACAATAACGTGATATTTCATTCCAACTCAACTCAAAGAACAAATGACGTACTAAATTCGCTGAGAGTATCACATTTAAACGATGAAGAACGACATGCACTTTTTGATGTGTGCTCAAACTATTCAGACATATTTCACTTGCCCAACGATGAACTGACTACGACCAATGCTATTGAACATGAAATAAACACCGAATCTGCTATACCAATCCACGTAAAATCTTATAGATTTCCCGAATGTCATAAAAAGGAAGTCGAATCCCAAATAAACAAAATGTTACAACAACGAATAATTAAACCCTCTACATCTCCATGGTCTGCTCCTATCTGGGTAGTACCCAAAAAACTAGATGCCTCTGGCCAACGCAAATGGCGTGTTGTTATCGACTATCGAAAGTTGAATGACATTACTATTGGAGACACTTACCCACTTCCTCAAATCGCAGAAATACTAGATCAACTAGGTAAAAGTAAATATTTTTCGACCCTTGATTTAGCATCCGGATTTCACCAAATACCCATGTGTGAACGAGATGCACCTAAAACAGCCTTCAGCATTCCTCAAGGTCACTACGAGTTCAATCGTATGCCTTTTGGCTTGAAAAATGCCCCTTCGACCTTCCAACGTTTGATGAACACGGCTCTGTCCGGCCTACAAGGGATAAAATGCTTTGTTTATCTCGACGACATCGTAATATATTCCTATGACCTTAATTCACACATTGATAATCTTTCCTCTGTATTCCAAAGACTACGAGACTTCAAACTCAAACTCCAACCCGACAAATGCGAATTCCTACGAAAAGAAGTTGCTTACCTAGGACACCTAATAACTGACAAGGGCGTAAGACCAAACCCAGACAAAATCAGAGCTGTCGAAGAAT
This sequence comes from Luffia ferchaultella, assembly GCA_949709985.1. Lineage (NCBI taxonomy): Eukaryota > Metazoa > Arthropoda > Insecta > Lepidoptera > Psychidae > Luffia > Luffia ferchaultella. The sequence goes on along the minus strand of OX453264.1, from coordinate 3,901,210 downwards.
TTCCAATCCCAACCTGTTCTAAAGACATCAAATCATTCTTAGGTCTCGTATCGTATTATCGACGATTCATCCCCGACTTCTCCAAAATATCAAAACCACTAACTTCACTCCTTAGAAAAGATACACCTTTTTCCTGGCAGAATGAACAACAATTATCCTTCGAAGAACTAAAAAACCGACTCACTACTGCACCACTTCTAATTTATCCAGACTTTTCCAAATCTTTTATACTTACATGTGATGCATCTAATTACGCCATCGGCGCTATTCTTTCACAAGGCGAAATCGGAAAGGACCGACCAATCGCCTATGCTTCCAGAACCCTCAACAAAGCCGAATGCAATTATTCAACTACCGAAAAGGAACTTCTAGCAATTGTTTTCGGATGTAAAACTTTCCGCCCTTACCTATATGGTCGAAAATTCTATATCGTCACAGATCACCGTCCGCTTAAATGGTTATTCAACCACACTGATCCAAGTAGTAAACTTCAACGATGGCGCCTAAAACTTGAAGAATATGAATACGAAATAATTTACAGAAAAGGAAGACTCAACTCCGCCGCTGATGCTTTGTCTCGTTCTATCTCAATCAAAGATTCCAATGAAACCACAATCCATCCTATTCTTTCAGACACCGAAAACCAACAACCTATAATAACATCTCCAAACCCGAATTTTGACGACATTGATCCATTACAACTTCTACCAAATCCACCCTCTGATCCAATAACTTGCTCTGATTCACTTGATGACGTAATTGAAATTCTTCGTGAGCATGCCCAGAATCCTGATTCATCTACTCATAACGAACCTCATGTGGATGTCATTGAAACTCCTCAAGAAACTACCGATACACCACAACCTTCTACATCCGCTGATCCTAACACTGATTCCAATTTGCTTGATGACAACTATTCAAAATTCTTGAAAATTATTTCCGATAAAAATTTTGTCTCTAATGCTGTTATTATAGAACATAACAATAGCATTCTAAAAAGTCAATCCGAAATTTTAATAATCCCTACTTCCCTCGACCTAGACGAGTCCAACCCTTACATCCAAGAAATCATAGGCAATCTAGAGAACCCTGAAGAAGTTCTATATAGTGAAAAACAATTACATTCTTTCGAACTAATCAAATTTAATAATAAATTAATATATTTATTATTTCCCAAAGTTCACCACTTTGATGAATGTTCCTATAAAGATATCTTTGATACTATAAAAAACTTACGCAATGAACTAACCCTTAATAATTCCAATACTGTAAAAGAAATAGCAATTACAGATTTTAAAAATCCATTCGAATCCCACAATCTGTACAAAATTCTCAAAATGCTCCTCTACATATTCCACAACACAGAAATTCAGATTAATCTTCATTGTAACAATGTAATTTATCCCAGTCTCAGTGAAATCCCAAAAATCTTAAGAGAAAATCACGACATACCCATTGCTGGTCATCTAGGATCAATTCGTATGTCGCAAAGAATAAAAGAAAAATATTATTGGAAAGGTATGCGTAACGACATCGAAGATTATGTAAAAAAGTGCGAACAATGTCAAACCAACAAAGCCCTTCGTAAAATAAATCGAGCTCCAATGCAAATTACCAGCACCTCTACCCGTCCGTTTGAACGTATCGCTCTAGATGTCGTTGGTCCACTTCCTGAAGCTGGAACAATTAAATTAAAATACATCTTGACCTTGCAAGACGACTTAACAAAATTTTCTATAGCATACCCAATATCCAACATCACCGCGGAAGAAACTTGCGAATGTTTGATACATTTTATTTCTCTGTTCGGTATTCCCAAACACATTTTAACAGATCAAGGTACGAATTTCACTGCAGAATTATTTCAAAAGACATGTACGTTCTTAAAGATAAAACAACTGTGGGCGACCCCTTATCACCCACAAACTCAAGGCGCTTTGGAAAGAAGCCATTCTACGCTCAAAGAATACCTGAAATCCTACGTTAACGAAAACCAAACTGATTGGCATCGTTATGTATACACAGCCATTTTGGCCTACAACACAAACATACACAGCACGACAAACTATTCCCCTTACGAGCTTTTATTTGGCCATAAACCGTTCATTCCCAACTCTATCTACGATGATAACCTCACTGTCACATATCCTGATTACGTCCGCATACTCCAACACCGTTTGAAACATTCCCACGAAAAAGCTTTACAAAACTGTAACAATTCAAAAACTTTGTCTAAAACATATTACGACAAACATACTAAACCAGTCAAGTACAAAATCGGTGACTATGTGTATATAAAAAACCATCCCCGTCAAAGAAAAGCACTTTCACCTATATGGAAAGGACCCTACAAGGTAATTAAAATTCACGGGAATAACACTTTAGCTGTGCAAATCAATCATCGCCATGTTAAATATCATTACGATGAAATAAAGATGGCCCATATTAAATAACTTTGTCCTTTCAGGGCAACTACGTTTTGTCTCGTCCAACAAGATTTAATACAACAAATCACCAGAAGTCCTGGAATCCACTTCGATCCAATAGGCTCTCTAAAACTAATAAACGATCATCTACACATAATAATCCCTTTAGACATATCTCATATAAAAACCCATATCGAAAATATTAATGCTGTTTTCGGTACTACTCGTTTCCTTTGTCAACAGAATGATGCTATTGATGATTTCGAATGCCATAATATGTTACAACCATTACATTCTCGATACGACGACATTGTACGTGACTATAACACGATTTCACATTTATTACCTACACAAATCAAAAGATCCGCATGGTTTGCCGGCATAGGCACAGTATTTAAACACATTTTCGGCACTATGGACGAAGATGATGCAATCAAATATAACAACGCTATTCAGATGTTACAAAACAATGATAAAAAATTGACTTCTCTCATAAAAGAAAACATTTTAATTTCCAACTCTGCAATTTCTAGTCTAGACGAATCAATGAAAATACTAAACACAAACGAAAACATCTTAATGGAGAATATTGACAACCTAACCCTTAATTTGAAGAATTTATCTTTAGCAACTAACAAACTCTATTTTAAATCTAAGATTAATGAAATATTTACTGTTCTAGAATCAAATTTACTTACATTATCTTTTAAGTTAGAAGACATTGTAAACGCCATTAGTTTTACTAAAAGTCATACTCTACATCCATCTATCCTAACTCCTAAACAACTCTATGATGAGTTAGTTAAAAACATAAGGCTCTTAGCCAAACCTACAGAATTTCCTATTCCAATCGATCTTGATAACATTCACATCATAATTAATATTTCCGACTTAATTGCATATTTTCTCGATAACAAAATCGTATTTATTCTGAAAATTCCTCTAGTTACTCATGAAGAATACAACCTTTATAAAAACATACCAATTCCCATACCACATGATCCTGATCATCCCAATTCTTATGCCATGATTATTCCGTCCACTAATTATATTGCTATTAGTAAAGATAAATCAACATATTGTAACTTAAATAATTTACAACAATGTAAGAAAATACTGAATCAATTGTTTATTTGTGACATGCTAAATGTATATTCTAGTGTCTCTAATCCAAGTTGTGAAACTGAAATTATGTCAAAAGTTCCATTATCATTACCACAACAATGTAGCAGTAAATTCATTCATGGAAATATTGATATATGGCAAAAATTACAACAAAACAAATGGATATTTGTACAATCCGAAACTATTAAAATCACTATAGAATGTGAATCTGACCTATTCGAATTGAAAGTTCTAGGCACAGGTTTCTTGAATTTACCCTATCAATGTATTGCATATTGTAAGAATATTCAACTTATTTCTAAATCTCCATCTAAACTCAATGTTAATCCAATTACATCTGATTTTAATTTAATAAACGACAGTTGTTGTAATCATAACGAATTTAATTCAATAATTTCAAATATTCCTGAAGTTAAACTTTCTAATATTAATTTGGATAATCTTAAAGGTTTAAACTCAATTTCAAACAATATTGTAAATAAATTAAATGAAATTGAACAATCCGATGTATTAGCTTATAAGCCTTATTATCCTATTTTAACTTACTGTATTATAGTTTTAATTACTCTTTATATTGTATACCGTATCACAAAAAAGCACTATCCCCGTATCCACACTTTCCTCAACAAAAGAAACCACT